>CAXIVR010000006.1:38467472-39108972 GCA_964035755.1 Teleogryllus oceanicus
CGCGCGTTGCCAAACTCCGAATTCGTTCGCCAAAAGGAAGTGTAAATCGGATCTGAGTGATAGATACGTGAAAGACGAAATATTATCGGATGTTTATAAAAGAATTTGTACTTATCACCATGCGTGATTTCCTCGTGGAAACCCGGCTTACTGTTCGAGAGAGGCCAGTCCCTGAACGGAAGATATTTTTTGAAATCAAGAAGGCTTAATCACGAGAATACTTATAGATAACTTGAAATAAATTAGAGCTATAATATCAAAGATTTTTAAGTCTATGGAATGAACTTTTACGTTTTCTTGTTTCAAATGTTTATTGTTTGTCAAAACATTGTTTGAGAAAATATAAAAAAATATTGTCGCTTTATATTCACGTTCGGGCTGATATAAAAAGAAAAAACTTTTCAATATCTAGATTCAAATGAAAACACAAATAGAACGAAGATTATTGAAACTGTTTTTCCTCTCAATGACCAGCTCTCAACGAAGCTATTCCTCTCATCCCTCCTTGCGTTACATCCACTCTCTATCAACCGTAACTATGGTCTTGGGACGGGGCGTTCTCCATACTGAAATGAACTGAATATATTTAGTGCCATCTATACCAACGTAATCAGTTCCGAATTTGTATAAATGGGCGCCAGGAAAATATTACGCTGAGACTATTATATACGTCAACCTTCAACTCTATAATAAATTAGTTTCTGGCTACCTGGGTCGATGGGTTTTATAGAAATAATCACTATTGTATGCTAATAGTAGATTATCCGATCTGCCATCTATACAGAGTGGTCGAGGAACCTGAAAAGCAAATATATTTCTATCTTGCTACTTCATTGCTAGAATTGGCTCAATGAAAATCATGTATTCATTTCACAAAAACATGGAAATTTATTAAACAATTTTAGTATCGTATAATTTTACCCAATATAAAATTAAACCTTTGTCATGACCGGTTCCAACCTTATAATGTCTTTGCGCGCTTTTGGACCATCTTTATTCATCTCCAACGCCGCCGTCCTCAGGTCCAGACACCATCTTCTCTCTTCTTTTCTCGGAAGCACACTTCAATCACCGTTCATCAGATCAATATGTTGCTAGCATTCCAGTCCAATCACTGACAACTTCGCCCAAGCCCTCAATGTCCCTCCAACTCGTTCGCTTGATATATTTTAAGCTCCACTGTCACACTTAGTATTCAAATTCGATGTTCTCTCAATATCCATTCCCTAGAAGATGCTTACAAGTCCCCAAAAAAAACTCCTAACATTAATTGGAGCACGATCCGTTCAAGCCCACGGCATCAGTCAGAATGAATGCCTCTCGTATTCTTTCAGCCCTGCAAAAGCTCGGTCCATTTTTTCGTTAGTTTATTTGCACATAACACTTGATGTACCTTCGTACCTAGCCAATCCCTAAATTTCTTGCAAAACAAACTAGCCGTCTTCACGACTGTCACTGCTTTTTCGGCCAATCCCTGAATTCTATACAAAATTAACTAACCGTCTCCGCGATTGTCACTGCATGAAGATGTTGACCTTGACGACGGCTCGCTTACCGGTGCTATGCTAGCATATACACATAATTTATCCCCTTTAATTGACGCCATTTATAATAAATATTGTACAATATTCAGTCACATATTGGTATGTCACAATACCTTCACCATTTCCTCTCTCTAGTTTACCAGGCCGGGACCTACCTATCGATAACCAGTTGAGGTCGCCACTGTCCTTCTCAGATAGTTTCTCGATCATTGACAAGACGGCGCGTGGATCATTAGCGGAATGATGATTAATGATAGGATAGGGCAGGGAATTAATGATCGAGTCTACCGGTGGAACGCACATTGGCAGGATACCCCGAGAAAACCTGCAGCGCGCCCGCTTTGTCCACCACAAATTCCACTTGGAAGCGGCTGGGTTCAAACCCGGGTACCAGTGGTGGAGAGCGCACAGTCTGACCTCTACGCCACGGGCCGCCCCTAGAATGAAGATTATCTCCTCAGAAGAAAGTAATTTACTAATACATAAAATATAAACAACAGTTTTCCTAAAATTTTTTTTGTGCTAATTTTTTTGCTAATTGTGATGACTTAAGAATTAATGAGTTCATGAAGTAAACTTTAAAAATTGATGTTTAACACTATCTGTAAGCGATTGCTGTGACAACGATCACAAATAATTAGAGAAACAATATCTTCGTGAAATAATATTGACATCATTTACTTGAATTTATTGTTCTATTGAAAATTTTGATAGATATATGACGTAAGTCAAGAGTGCTCCTCTACCCAGAAGATGTAAAACGGACTTTTTGGGGTTAGCATACGTTGCTTTCAGAATTTCGAGCAGATAGAGGAAGATGGATATCGAAATGAAATTACGTTCGCTAAATAAAAGAAACTAATAAAAAGAAAAATAATGTGTGTGCCCAATGCTACGGCGTTGTTCTGCTCTGCCGCGCGTGTCCTGCAGCCCCTTCGTGCGTCGCGGGCTGTTTCCGCAGCCCGGCAGCCGGTCACGCGACGGTTCGCCGCAGTTAGATCCGGCTGCCTTCTCAAAGCCCCTGCGCGACGCCTGGGCTCCGCCCCGCCGACATCTTAACTGTTTTCGCTGCCTCCAACAATGGCCGAAACTAGGTCGAGGTCTTAACTCTCCGCGAAATTAAATTCCCACGCAAACACGAGGCGAAGAAGACCTAAGAATCAGGTTCAACGAATAATAGGGAAGGAGGTTTCACGGAAAATATAATGAATTGTGCCATAAATGTTCACGCCCGCGTGATTGTGAAGGTTATATACCGGAAATACCTTCAAGCAAGTAACTAGGTCAATAGTCAAAGTATTCTTTGGTTTCGAAGGATCTTGATTGAAACAGAACATTAAATTGCTCACTTGCTTCCTTTCGTGGAAATGTTCGATTGAAAACCTAATCACATCGCCAAAACTAAGTAAATTTTCATTTTGACTTGTAGAATTCCCAAAGCAAATAAAACGGGATGATTTGTCAAAAATGTTGACTGTCTCCAATTACTGGAGCCTATAGCATCAAGAGTTTGTTACTTTTTGCCAACATTTTCGCTAGTACCTAATTCAATAGTATACAGTATAATATTTCCAATAATGAAAAAATATATTGAGAGTGCGAAGAATAACTAGGAGAACAAATTCGATTAAACATAGTGATATTTACCGTTAGTATTTCTAAGCGTTGTCACTGAGCTGAAATCATGATAAAAATGTGAACACTGGTATTAAATATATTATTCAAAAGCATTCGATATCTAGACTAGATAATACGTCTAGCAGATTAAAATTAAGCAAGTTTTGTTCTTAGCCTCAGCAAAGATTTGTTATTTGTTGGAATCTAGACAATACACCTGCATTGCAGTTTAATATTTGAACTTAGCATTTCGCCACATTTTTCACAGAATGAAAACGAGGAAACAATCAATGCAATCATAACTTTGAATGTGAGCAATTTTGCAGTTTAACACATAATGATGACCTCTATCAAACGATATAAAAAAGCAATTAGATTTTATACGCTTTCGTAAAAAAAAACAGATGTGCATAGCAATACAGCCGTATAATGTATGTAGTGAGTGCTATTTCCTTTGCTGAAAAAACCATTGTTTTTATATTTATGTATGAAAGTATAAAACTATTATCAGTACCAAAAATGTAACAAGGTACAATTTTTTTTAGACATTTATTTATGAACTGAGGTTACTTGAAATGTAATTGAAACTTCATTTAAAAAACAATGTCTAGGTTCAATTCTCATTTTTATTTACACTGAGGGAAAAACGAGATTTTTATTAGTCTTTTGCAGGAATGCACAAGAAAGTTTATTTCGAAAGCTATGGTTTAATCTCCATACAATAATATTATACCGAGAATATATCAGTTACAATAAATAAATATCCTTTTATGTTCACTAATTTACTCAATGTGCTTTGAAGTGTCGGTATATTAATTACAGTAAAGCATGGCAATATCAATAACAATTAGCGCACATGGGGAAGTAATGTTTCCGGTGACGCCATAGATAACTTCAAAAAGTCTGAAAGGTATCGACAACCTTAGAAAAATATCTCGTTGTATTCTGCGGACCGTCATTGGTGCAAATCAGTAGTCACATTCATGACAATCATGAAAACAGTTAACGCAATAGAATAAAACTTGACGGTAACCTGAAATTCTTAAAACTATTTCATCTTCATTTGTAATTTTTTCCCCTCTTTCGACCTATGTTTTTAGGGATTTACAAGAGCACATGTCCTGTAATTTTTTTTTAATTAATTCTGAGGAAAATGCGGATCTTAAGATAATTCTTCATAATTTTTGAAATTTCATAATTATACCTTGACTATTTTAAATTATGAAAGTGTGCATTTACTACTTAGGAGTGGAACGATAGTGTTTCTGGAAAAGGGGGCACATGATTTCAAGATTTATGGTGGATGAAAAAGATCCTTGGAGAATCTGTAACCGAAGTGCGAAGAACCATTTGGCCGAAAATGAAGACTGGCGTGCTGAGACATGCCAGAAAGAGAGAACATAATTTCATCGAGTCTTCTAAGATGCATTCAGACAGGACTGGCATTTGTAGTTCTCGATGGATTTGTAACATTCTGCCAAGTCGATACAGCTCCATGGCACAATCTGTCGATATGTCAACGCCGAATGTTTGTCCTTTCTATTGTCCTCCATTTTTTTACGTCTAGCGTCACCATGGCAACTAGGCGCGGCCGTTTCTAGAAACGAGCGAGCAGCACACCGCGAAACGGGCGCGGCGAGCGTGCCTCAACGAGGTGGCGGGCCGCTCCCCTTTAAAGTTATTCGGCCGAATGCAGATCAATCTGGGCGGGACGGCGAGAGGGCCGCGGGCTGGGGGCCCGAGGGGGGGGGGGCAAGCAGTGGTGTTGGGGGCGAAGACGAGCCCGCGCTCAACAGAACGACGCTCCAGAGATGCCACGTACACGGCCAAATGGAACGGACGGGCGCGCTTTGAAGGGTTCTTTAAAAACGGTATTAAAAGTTGGATGCGTTTGGGAGACTGTTAACTCCTAACTTTGAAGCCGAGCTTTCGTTGGTTGGCTGGTTCTAGAGTGGAATCCCAATCGCGTCAGGTTTGAGTTGCTTCGTAATATGGGGCATTGCTTCATAATATGGGGCATTGCTTCATAATAAGGGCATTGCTGCATAATATTGGGAATTGCTTCATAATATGGGCATTGCTTCATAATATGGGGCATTGCTTCATAATATTGGGCATTGCTTCATAATATGGGGCATTGCTTCGTAATATGGGGCATTGCTTCATAATATGGGGCATTGCTTCATAATATGGGGCATTGCTGCATAATATGGGGCATTGCTTCATAATATGGGGGCATTGCTGCATAATATGGGGCATTGCTTCATAATATGGGGTAGGTAGTAGCCATTTTCTGGCAGAGACTTTTGAAGGTGGACGGTAAATATTTGCGTGGCTGGTTCAAATTATCTAAATGATTGTAGGTGAACAGAAAATCAGGTAGGTCGTTCGTGGCCCGTTTTATACATCATTTCCGAGTAGAGTGTTAGGACACAGCCAGATTAATAAAAATCTACTTCAGGTTTCAGTTATGTTGACGGAAAGAATTTTGTTGAATTACAAAGCATTTGTATAGAACTAGTTCAGTTTATTTCAGTATTCATTGCCGCTGGCTAGAATCTTGCTTATCAAAGCTCAATCTATTTGTCACTATACATTTGTCAGACAATTTAGTTCCAGACAATTCCTATTTTAGTTCTCATTTACGTGTAAACCAGGAAATAATGTCAGAAGTAAACTGCTATAAAATGCTGTAGAACTGGACCGAAGATATGCAAAGGTGACTAGTTTTACTTCCAGTTTTTTAATACATTAAGCCATTTAGCTAATACTTCCTTTTTTTTAAATTTTAATAACCAAGAAAATAAATCGAATCACTAATCTTCAAAGATTCTAAGCCATATAGGCATAGCATTCATGAAATTAGAGTATTTCGTTCATCCTGTAAGTTGAATTAAACACGATCTGGGCTGTCCGGGTGACGCCGCGTCGACGGCTGGGGTGCCGACGTTTCGACCGACATATCGCGGTCCTCTTCAGGGCTGTACTGCTCTGCAGGACAGAGGACCGCGATATGTCGTGCAACGTCGGCACTGCCTTCGACTGGCATCACTGGACAGCCAGATCATGATTCTGGCCGCGGAAGCCTACGATATCCTTGAATTAAACACGTTAATTTTTTATTATGCATTATTCATATTTTATGTAAACAATAGTTACGATTCACTATCGTTATCTATTTTTTGTTAAAGATCCAATGTTGCATTAAGATGTATGACGCTCACCTTAAACCAGATACACACATCATTTTGCTAAGAAATAACATTGTATGTACAACGTAATACGAAGAAAACATTGAGCTATAGTAGTTATTAATAACATTATTTCTTCCAATTAACACGTTCAAAACAAATATTCCAATTAAAATCTGCACAACCACTAACCTCATCTCCCTTGTCATAACCAAATTTCTAAACGGAGAAAGACAGCGAGTTAAAAACTTTTCATTTCCACAACTTTTTTACCGCCTGTTTTTTGCTTATTCCTTTTGTAATCGTCGTTTTTGGAAACGCAAGTCAATTGAGTGCCATTTTTCTCCAGCGGGAAATAATTTTTCATGATAACTGAGAGCAAAGAGCTTGTTTATGGGTGGGCTACGCGGAAGGTCTGGTCTGCTCGTGGAGACCGGCGAGGACGAGGGTCGGAAGGGGGGGGCGATAGCGAAGGGACGACATCGCAACGCGTTGCCCGCCCTAAGTTAATAACACCTCAAGTGAAAATTGAGTTTTTCGTCCTGCCTCGCCCGGCCGGAATTTCGTTAAGTATTTCAATGTGGTCGCCAACTAAAAAGAGACAGCGAGCCGTACCAAGGATGAGCCGGCAGTTTCAACGGGTCTGTCGGGAGGCTATGCCCCACATTTTTCATGTGTACGGAATATGTGAGCGAGGGAGAGAGAATCTTTTTTTTTTTTTTACTTTTTTTTTCGGGCGAGGATTACGGGGCTGCGTACAATGTAAATGGACAACGTAGGCCAGCAGTCGGCTGCTTCTCCTCCGCCGTCAGGCCTGCCAACCCTGACGACATTAGGAATAATTCAATGGACAAGTTGCGCCTCTCCGGATGAGAATCCGCGTCTAAATTTACCGAGACGCCTCACGCGGTCGCAGTTTTCGCAAACGGAAACTATAAATATCCACAATAACGACAGGCAACGCTATTACTTATATCTTCATTCCGCTTGCAATGAATCGGCAGGAGCGACCATTGAAATGAAGTGAATGCAGTCGACTGAGGGGAGAGAGGAGGAATAACAATGGGCTGGAATGGCAGCCGTCCCAGCAGTCGGCCTTTGTCCGCATATATTATTAGCACCTCCTGCGTTAAACTGGGCCATTCAGCAGCTGAGCGACTGCTGATTGTTCTGCTGCGCCCGTAGATTCTGTTTAGTTTTAGCAAAATTTACCACAGAGCTGCCGTAGAATTGACACCACATGTAATTGGTGTCCGAAAACACTGGCACCAAGTATACTTGGAAGCACCAATACACAAGGGTTAAAGACAAAAAGGACATTGTAATATAGTAAATTATTAAGTTATTGAAATAAACAAACACAAGGCAGAGAGGCGGCTAACTTCACTCAACATTTTGTACATATTTGTTTGCTGTGATACACTTACATGCATTATTACTGTAATTTTATATTCTGTATTATATATTTTTTCATTCTATTCTACTATATATTATATTTGAAAATTAATTAATTTGCTTTTTGTGTTGCGATAATACAAATGCTATGTCAAAAAATGATCTAGACAGTGTTTTCAACAATTGTTATAATTGCTACAGCAGTTTTTAACTTTTTATTGTAACTGTATTAAGAACGTCCATTTATTGGCAAAATAAAAAAAAATCAGAACACGGTGGGAATAAGTGATCTAATTCCAATTTATTTTGATTAAATAGGATGTTAATAAATGACATTTGTAATGACACTTATTTTGTACTCAACATGTCAATATTGCTCATAATTCTAGCCCATGGACAGAAGACTCTACCCAAACATAAGACAAAACAATGCACTAAGTAAAACTGGCATTGAACTTTCCTGGAAAATGTTTTAATAAGAATCGCCTTACTTCTACTATGGCACAGAACTACAGCTTTTGTAACTTATTTCAGAAATGTATATTGAAGAAAATAAAATTAAGGTGTCCTGAGTTGCATTTCCGACGCAAGAATGAAAAAATTACAATGTATTTAAAAATGTTTATGGTAGCCTTTTTTCCATTATACAGCTTTGTATTTTGTAAAATCACTTTCATTTTTACAAAACGAAGTGGAGAAATGCAAATGGCACGGTCCTGTAAGCATTATTATTTTGCTCATTGATATTTCCAACATTGATAAGGATCACACAAAGATGTTCATTCAATTTCATCTCTGATTGATTTTGATAATTTTGTGCAGTTTCACATTGTTTCAAACGAATAGCGACGGCTAAAAACTCACATGATATAAATCACCATGGATCAGTTGTGGTTATCACTGACTTGCAATGTAATGAATTGCATAAAAAGAGAAAATGTAATGTAAACACAGCATATAAGTTCGAAATTCTGCTCTCAACTTTTGTTCAATTTCAGTGAATGTTAATGAATGAAAATAAATTATCAATGTATTTAATTTGTTTTAATTAAATTTATCGATTGATACGTGCAGAACAAACTGCGAAAGCCAAGCTTCAGTAATTACATTGCATTAACTGCTGCAGAGAACATGCAACTAGTTGTTTATTTGAAATTCAGACATGATCTAAGTAAATTTAAAATCAATAAACCATTTTAGTGAATTTAAACTTCTAGAGAAAAGTACGTTAATAGAATTTTACATCGTTTGCTCAGTTTTTCAGTTTACTGCCGGGCGCAGCCGTAAAAACTCATTTCATGAAATTTTCAAATTTCTATTTTATCTTCACCTGAATAGAATGTGCAATGCCTTTTACAGGAATTTAGAGAACGTCCTTGTGTATTTTCCAATGTGAAATCTAACGTAGTTTTTTTATGTGATGTGTACACTAGCCTTTGTGTTTTTAAAGCCAAATATTGGAGTTAAATCTAGATAGTGGAGAATCACGGGCGAGTTAAATTCAGAAAGGAAGTTTACAACTTCAGAATTGTCACATTCACACAATATACAATACATCAGCCAAATATATACGTGCAAATGTTTACTCGCATGTGAATGTCAGAAAATTCTAAGAAGAAGAATGAAACATCAGAACGTTGCGTAGAAATGTGTAACGTACAGGTTTATTCCATGTATTTTAGATTTCAACGCGTGTTAGCAATTTTAATATCATTATTCTTTTGACACATGCCACCTATCAAATCATAAACGGTACACCATGTAATTATCATGCAGAAGGACCCTGAACATGCAAACCATTGCAAAGGTCACTCTTAATTAAGATCAAATATTAAAATAATCTATGAACATTAAATACCGCACTGTTTAAGACACCCGAGACCACACTTAAACAGACTGCTGTGAGAATGCAACGCTTTATGTCCTCACCTACCTAAGTGTTAGCGTTTAAGAAAATATCAAAAAATGGAGCGGAGAATTGAAGAAAGTATCTCCACAAGCGCAATCAAAACAAGAACCGGAATGGGTTGAACGAAAGACGAAAACGTGAACTCCCCGCGCATCCGGTGTGACCATCCCTCGCTAAGTTGGAACTCACTCCGGTGGCACAATGGCGCCCATTGTGGGGCTCCGGGAGGGAGTGGGCTACCAGGATTAGCGTGGAAGCCCAGGGGAACACTAAGCGACGGACGGCCCGCGGCGGAATGGGCAGGGGGGCGGGGAGGGCCATGCGGGGTAGGACGGAGCGGGGCGGAGTGGAGCGGGAAGAGGGTGGAGCGGGGCAGAGCGGGGCGGGGCGGGGAATGGCTAGCGGTGGGACGGTTGAGGGAGGGCAGGAAGCGGGAGGGCCATGCGGGGTAGGACGGAGCGAGGCGGAGTGGAGCGGGAAGAGGGTGGAGCGGGGCAGAGCGGGGCGGGCGGGGTGGCTAGCGGTGGGGCGGTTGAGGGAGGGCGGAGGGGGGGGCGGGGATGGCTAGCGGTGGGGCGGTTGAGGGAGGGCGGGAGGCGGGGGAGTTGTGGAGCGGGGCAGAGCAACGCGGGGCGGGGAATGGCTAGCGGTGGGGCGGTTGAGGGAGGGGGGAGCGAAAGGGGACACGGAGCGGGGGTCGCTGGCAGTCCGCGCACGTAAAGAAGCGATTCTTAAATGAGTCGAGGTGGCGGCGGCGGCGGCGATAGTATCGAACGCTAATGACGCCGACCCCGGGACGCGGGCAGCGATTTGTAATTCTGGAGGCGGCGGGAATAGGGCTGGGGCACGGCAGCGCCCGTATTAAGACGAAAGCGTCGGGAGGCGCGCTGCGGTCGCGCCTAGACCACGCCCCCCTCCGCCTTGGACTTCGGATGGCCATAGCACGCCGGAGCTGGTACCAGCGCAAACCAGATTGTGTTATAGCTGAAGCAGTAAGAATGACCATGGTGGTTGTGTTGGCGGCTATGCTTCTTGTTTGTTGTTTTTGGTGGTTGTGGTGGTGATGACAGTGATAGTGATGGTGAAGGTGACGGTGTTAATAGTCGCAATGCTAGTGGTAGAGCAGTAGGATTACCAACAGCAAAACACATACAAGATAGTAACAGATAAAGTAACAACGGTGGTGGAAATGTAATGACAAGTAATTATGGTTGTGATGATAATCGTGATGATGAGTATGGCAGAGCTGTTGATGGAAACTAGATGATAATTATATTACGGCATTTCGAAACAAAATTGGTCTGGATAAAGATAAAGAAAAGTTACTGGTAGAAATGGAGTAAGAGATACGTAAGCAATGGTTTAATAGAAGTGTCGAAGTTACCTGTATTGTAGAAGAGACTGTAATAATACGCTGATGGGAGTAAGTAATGCTGATAATAATCTTAGTAATAGTCTTTATGATGAAAATTAAATCAGAAGTAGTATTGATGATGTGGCCGTGATGAATGGACATGAGTATTGATTAACGATTGTTCTTTAAAAGACATTACAAATTAGAAATGATATCCGCAAAAAGAAGTTTGTAAAGTCATTTCACAAATACATCCGTACATTGTTTAGAAAAACTATTTAGTAAAGTTTACTTTTGTCATTTTGCAAGTAAAATTGAACCAAGTCGAAATGAACAGTATCAAACTCAACATTTCAAAAGCTCAATATTTCAACGAAACATATTTATACTACATAGGAACAAGGTTGTATATTAAAAAGATGAAATAATCACGAAAGAAATTGAAGAAGAAAGAACACACTGTCAAAACAGTTGCATAAAAAGTAGAAAAATGTTATTAATCAAGAGACGATTGGCTGGTAAAGCGTAGCTCTCTCATCTTGAACTCTGGATGACCGTGCACCCCTCATTACATCCCAAACCTTCCGGAATGTCACAGCAGCACTTCGTTTCTTGTGGAATCGGTTTACTCGTACGCGGCGTCAGCGTAATGGCTTTCCATTTGAGCGCAAAGCAGCGCTTTCGTGGCGCGACGTCGCCTTGGAAAGGCCCTTTGGCGGCGCTGAAAGCCGCGGAAGCCAGCGCCGCCGCGCGCCCTCGCGGTGCGTTGAGGAAGCAGGCGCGCCAGCCAACTGAGGTGACGAGCAGGCGAGGCGTGACGGATTGGGGAAAGGAATGGCGGGGAGGGGCATCGAGAGGACGGGACGACGGCAAGACTGTTGCCAGGCTGGAGCGTGTAGGCTGGGATGGGATGAGGTGGGTTGTGGGATGGGGAGAGAGAGCGTGTGAGGGAGTGGGGTGGAGTGAAATGGAAGGGTTGGGATGGGATGGGATAGAATGGAATGCTGAGTGAGGTGGAGTGAGGTAGGGTGGGATGGGGAGGGTGGGTAGGGTGGGGTGGGGTGTAGAGTAGAGTAGAGTAGAGTGGGAGTGGTAGAGTGGAGAGGGAGAGTGGAGGGAGTGAGGAGAGTGGAGTGAGGGAGGAGTGAGTAGGAGTGAGTGAGTGGAGTGAGTGGAGTAGGAGTGGGAGAGTGGAGGGGGAGTGGTGGAGTGGAGAGTGGAGTAGAGTAGAGTAGAGAGAGTGGAGTAGGAGTGGAGTGAGTGGAGTGAGGAGTGGAGAGAGAGAGAGTGGAGTGAGTAGGGAGGAGTGAGTGGAGTGAGTGGAGTAGAGGTGAGTGAGTGGAGTGAGTGGGAGTGAGTGGGAGTGGAGTGAGTGAGAGTGGGAGGTGAGAGTGAGGTGGGTGAGTGGGGTGGTGAGAGAGTGGAGTAGTGAGGTGGAGGTGAGGAGTAGGTGAGTAGGGAGTGGTGGAGAGTGGAGGGTGAGGGAGTGGGGTGGAGTGAGATGAGTGAGTGGTGAGTGGAGTGGGTGAGAGTGGTGGAGTGAGGTGGGTGAGGAGTGAGAGTGGTAGGAGAGTGGGGTGGGGTGAGAGTAGAGTGGGAGTGGAGTGAAGGAGATGGAGTGGAGTGGAGTGGAGAGGGGTGAGGATGGGTGGAGTGGGGTGAGTGGGTGAGAGTGGAGGGAGTAGGGGTGGAGTGGGAGTGAGTGTGGGTAGTGGAGGTGGAGTGAGAGGATGGTGGAGGAGGATGGAGTGGAGGTGGTGAGTGGGTAGAGTGGAGGTAGAGTAGAGTAGTGAGAGTGAGTGAGAGATGGTGAGTAGGAGTGGTAGTGGTGAGGTGAGGAGTAGAGTGAGGGAGAGGAGAGTGAGTGAGAGGTGGGTAGGAGTAGAGTGGTGAGTAGGAGTGGAGTGGAGTGGAGTGAGTGGTGGAGTGAGTAGAGAGAGTGGTGAGTGAGTGGAGTGAGTGAGTAGAGTGAGTGGGAGTGAGTAGAGTAGAGTAGAGTAGAGTGAGAGTGAGTAGAGTAGAGTAGAGTGAGGAGTGGAGTGAGGAGTGAGTAGGTGGTGAGTAGAGTGAGTAGGAGAGTGAGTGAGTGGAGTGGAGTGGAGTGGGGTGGGGGTGGGTGGAGTGGGTGGGGGTGGGGAGTGGGTGGGGTGGAGTGGGATGGGGTGCATGGGGTGGGTGGATGGTAGGATGGATGGATGGGATGTGATAGGAGTGAGTGGGTGGGTGGATGGATGGGTCGGGATGGGAAGTCCTGTCTTTGGGCAAGGACTGGGTGAGATGTGGACCTGGTCGTGTACGAGTAGGACTGAGGAGGACTGGACACGCCATGAGGTTAGTTGGCACGGCATGAGTTGGGCGAGGAAGGGTAGAGACGGAGAAGAACTGAAAAAGCACGAAGATGGGGGGTGAAGGACGGCGTCGGGCGGGGTGGCGTATTCGCACGAGTAGGACTATTCGTGCGTAGAGTGAACAGGCGAGACGCGTATTCGGGAAACGGGAAAGCGGATAAATGCCTCTCGGAAGTTGAGCAAGAAGTCATCTGATCGTTAACAGCTTCATGGAGTTCTCTTGACTCTCATTCGCTTTCCACGCTGATTGCGAGGGTGAGGGCGAAAACATGGGCCAGTCCTAAGGCATGAGCAAGAGCGAGCGTGAGGGCAAAAGCGAGAGCGACGACATGGGAAAGGGCGAGTGCGAGGGGAAGGGAGGAGAGGGTAAGAGCGAGGGCGAGGGCGAGGGCGAGGGCGAGGGCGAGGGCAAGGTCAGTCTGTGTCGGACCGGCGCGGCTGCACGCGTCTCCTGCCCGAGATGAATGGACCGTACATCGCGGGTGTCGCGCGCGTAATTGGCGCAGCCGCCGCCAGGCGGCGACCCGAGCGACAACTTAACGCCTAAGAATAAATATCTCGACCGGCGGCGACGGCGCGGCGTGCCGGATCCTTCCGCGCGAACTCCACGAGAACAAGCGAGGATCAGCCCCCCCCCCCTAGCGAGTTAGCGCTCGTGTTCTTCATGGAGACGCGCACCGGGGCTTTGCGCCAGACGTGCCGAGATTATGACGAGAAGTGGGTTCGCGGGAGTGCGAACACGTGCCGTATTCTTGCATAAGATTTGCGAAGGATGCACTTTTTGTGCACGCAGCGAGAGCAGAGGAGGTGATGACCCAGATCCAGTCGAGTCATGGATCTTCGTCACAGGGCTAATGAATTTACAACTTGAGTGAATGCTCTGCAAATGAAAAGTAAGTGTTTATGCAAGATTCAACGGTTTTTTTGAAAATATATTCATTTTCCCAATTATTTTTACGGCGTGTTCTGATATTGGTGTGAGAGCAAAACCAATCAATAGGCATTGCACAATTAACATTATGAATATTAAAATAATTCGATAAGAAAACTTGGTCATATTTTATTACCTTCTTTATTGTAATATGAATAATCGGTTTTCTAAACGGTTTCTGATGCACGCCGTTCACGCAGTTAGGAAAGAAAGGAAGTACTCAAATGAGATTATACTACTTTCGGATGCTCAATTAACTACTTTTATGTAATTCCAATTCCTTTTAAATTACTAACATTATAAGAAATTTTCAACCATTAAAAAATGGTGAGATTTATTTGAAATAACACTACAAATTATTTATTTATTTATTTATTTATTTTACGTCAAAAAAACAGTTAAAAACTGCGTATGACGTGTTATTACATACAAATGGTATATTCAAGTCAGTAATAACATTTTCTTTGTGTTCTTCTGGAATTAATCAGTATAAACAGATGAAATTTTGACATATTCAGTCAGATTAAATAAGTTACTTCTAAAAAATTTGGAAAATGAACTTGTGAGCGAAGTACAGAAAACTGAGACCGTTTATGGAACACTAATACATACCCCTACACACTTCCCAACCACATGTACTCCACACACCCCCCCCATCTTTATATATACCCAACACATACTCCCCCACACACATACCTTCTATACGCACATATAACACACAAACACACACAAACTCCCACCTAAAAAAAAAAAAAATCAAAACTAATAAAACAGTAAACATTGAAAGATTAACCTTTGTCATTTTAACTGCTGTGTGATTAAACATTTGTTGTATTAAATAACTATTAATTCTAAAAATGGCGAAAGAAGAAGAAAAAAGAGAACAACTTTTAGTTTCCTGTTACTGAAAATATTGTCTTGGGTCCCACAAGAATTTGTAGAAACCTTCACGGGAAACCAGTATGAATCATTTTTCATCCCTGCTTTTCATTTCACTCGTCATATTGGAAACAAGTTTGAGATTCGTTTAAATGCTAGTATTTCCGATTGATGTTTTTTGTAAAGTGCTGTTCAATATACGATCGCAAAAATTGATACCTTCCACATTTGTTGTCTACGCAATGCTTCGATTTACGAGTAAAATAATATTTTTGACAAGTTGAAATGCGCACGATGGTAGATTTGAAACACATAACCCGCACATCAAACTTCCTGTGACAGATACGCCGAATTATTACTGTTTTACGTTTGAAGTGATACTGAGAGAACAAACGGTATGGACCAATGAAATGAAGTTGTGAGAAACCGGTTATATCTATTACTATTTTCCCAAAAGTAATGAAAACACTATTGAAATTTCGACAATGCTGCCTATTTAAGAAAACAGTTCGTTATAAAACAGTTCAATTATGAAGACTAACTAGTCTTAAGTTCTAGATTCAAATATCAGCAGGACTAAAGTCCGGTACATGTTCTTACTGCTGATTGTCAAAATTCAAAATTTGAACACAAAAGTTTCTGAAAATCGAACCCGATAAAAACTATGAAAATTCTATTGTTATGGCTCAGGAAATGTTACATCTCTTATAAACTGTACCACATTTTGTACCCAGTATTAACAGGAGGATTACTAAAAAATTTAAAGATAATTATTAAGGTAAAAACCTCCAATTAATGTATTCCGGAACCTTTCCTTTGTGTATCTCAAAAGTCGAAGAAAACTCATAAAAAATGGAGTCATACAATAAAGGAACCATTTTTTAAAGAAATCACGACCTCGTAATACAGGTTCGGCTGGTTGGAATAAAAGCGAATTACTACTGCTATCAGAGGTTTAACATTCCTTCACTTACAGGAATCTGAGAAACGTGAGGACGCCTATTTGTCACGTATTAAACAAATGTATTCGGTATTAAACAAATTCAATGTATCTCGGTTAAATTCAAGGATATATATTACTGTTACATTACATCAATTACAATAAGCGTTTTACTAGAATACGTATACAGAATGTCATCGATTTTAACGTCAAGAAACGGTGCACTACGTACTCAATTTATTCCTTTGGTTTTGCTCTTCTTTTATTAATAATGGTGGCAAGAATTAGTTCAAACAAACGCAAGATCTTCTTCAATGAACATAACAAAAATAATGTTCATTGATGACTAATATCAGAACTACTGATTACGCAAAAAAATAATCATTGATTTTTTCAGTAAATGTAGCCAGTTTACTTACGAATCTCGTTTGTCTTAATCTCATAATTAACGTACAATTACGACAAATGAACTGGTATTTGTGAATTATTAGTTTTAATTTAAAATTTTCCCTGTTTTTAGTTATTTCATTTTTTTTAAATGGCCGAATTTCGGTAACAAAAATTGCGGTTCTTTAATCTAGTGCGGTTAATCTGCCCATTTGTATAGAGAAGCTTCTTCCCTATCGCAAGTCAACGCGCTTGTTTAGAATAACCGCATTCCAGAGGCGAAGCTCCGACAGAGCAGCAAGCCGCTCGCGCCGCCCGTCCTGCTCTTCAGACTGCGCCGGCGTATTGATCAAAATTATTGACAAGCTGCGAGTCGATTAATTAACCGGGCGGAGGGGGGCAGAACCATTCCATCACGAAACACCTCCCTCGTTATCCTGCAAAAATTACAGCGCGAAATTCCGCCAACGAGCGACCACTACCACCAGACGCCGGTTTTCTCGCCGGGCGGCGCGCCTCTCCCTGCCACATGTAGACCGGCGTCAACCAACCGGCGGCTACCGGGTTTTCCCTAACCAGGTATCTCCTACCAGTCGGTACCGCCTCATCCGGGACAAGCTCTAAGCTCCCGACCGGTCTCCCGGTCTCCCTGCCACATGTAGACCGGCGTCAACCAACCGGCGGCTACCGGGTTTTCCAAGAGGAAGGAAAGGTCGCGCGCGGTCCGTGGCCCGTTTGGTAGGGGACTGCTCCGGCATTCGCCTGGTGTTGATCGGAGAAACCACGGAAAACTACCGATCTGAGCAGCCGGCCGCTAGAATTCTTCTCCAGGCAGCGACTGAAAAGCTCAGTTGATGCACTGAGCTACCGCCTGGCCTGAAGATACGTGACAGTTTGTTCTGTGTCATTTAAAAAAAAAAGAACAAATACTGTACGTCTGTGATCAGAGCCCTGAAGGTAAAAATCATGGAAAAGTATTCGTACTATTATATAAAATGCAGAATGATGTAGAAGTGAGCTGCTCTGGGCTCTGTATACTCTTTAACTTAATACACAGTACCGGCATTCGCTAATAATGTGAAAGGTATCCTCGACATTTGGACATGCCAAATCTTCATTTTTTCACAGTAATCCATATACTGTACTAATATTTTAACCCTCTCTCGACTTTCACTACCACGAATCAGTGTGTGTGTGTGTGTGTGTGTGTGTGTTTGTATGTAAGTAAGGGAGAGGGGAGACGAGGAAGAGGTAGGAAAGATCGCGCGTGACCTGTTTGTTAGGGTACTTCTCCGGCATTCGCCTGGTATTGATCGGAGAAACCATGTAAAACAGAGCACCCGGTCGCTTGACTTCTCCTCCAGACAGCGACTGAACTCGACCAAGCTATCTAGCTAGTGGCGGAGCTCTTTCGCTAGTGGCGGAAATCCTGCCACCATCGGGACGCGAACCTAGGACCTCCGGGTTAGAGGCAGTGCAATGACATCAGTTGATCATTTGGCAAACACAAACGTAAGCCAGTAGTTTTAGAATTTGTTCACGGGACCGGTATCGAATAGGCAACACTAACACAGCAAGAAGTAATTGTCTTCTACCACATCCCTCTCTTCAAACCAACATCACTCTCATCACTAACACCTGCCTCACCGGCACCTTCTTCCAGTTCGCCACTGGCTGAGCTTAAGCAAGATATTGCGCATGTTAATTTTTCCAAGTGCTAAGCCCCTCCTACGAAGAAGTGTCCGCCGGAGGCAGAATTAAAATAAATTACAACCTGGGAGAAAAAAGGGCATTTTTTTTCGTTTTCTTCTCGTTCGCCGCTGTGCCTCGAAGACTCGGGCGAGCGCGCCAGGGAGATATCGGCAATTAGGAGGAGCGAGTGGGTGGGCGGCGCGCCCGGCTGAAAGACGGGAGAAAAGGGGGGGGGAAAAGGCGGCGCAAAAGGTGATGGAAACAACGGAGATGGTGGGTGAGAGACGCGTTCTAAAACGAGACGGAACGAGGTGAGAAGCGACTGGAAATGGCTGGGAAGAGCTGGCAGAAAGAAGGGCAGCTTGTGATGTAAATGAAGAGGAACTGTAGGTAGTGCGAGAGTGAACGGTTGACGGTGAAATTCAGTGTAATGCACGGCCGTGAGAGAGCAGATTTTGAAGGTGATTCGCTGGAGGTCGATTATTGTGATTATTCTATGGGAGAATGTGTAAAGGCTGTGTGATTATTCTATGAGAGAGTTGGTGACTAGGCAGTCCAGGTGACAGCAATCTGAATTGAAAAAGATGGGAGCGGGGAGGCTGAGGTGGGCGAGAAATGGAACAAATTCTCGGGGAAAACTTTCTCCCAACGCTGCCTTCTGCGTGGGCAGGGTAAGATAAAATGCAGCGATTTCACCCGGATCTTAAGTACTGCCTTCATAGAGCCTTTTGACAGTGTGATTCAGCATTTTCTCTTTTCTATGAACGTTTCTAGAACTATTTTCCTTAATATTCCTTTATATTTTTTCTTAAAATAAATCGGTCGCTCTTGCACCTACACGTCGTCCGTTTCTTCGATTGCAATTAAGTGAATGTTTGCCTAATTTTACTTTGTGGAATAAAAATGTTCACTACCACAAGTATTGAAGGTTTAGTTCGCAGTATTTTCAACTGTTGTTCATAATTTTATCATACTAACTCTGTTATGTCGCATCATTAAAGATATTGAGAGTTGCACGCTTTATTGATTTGATTTGATATTTTCGTGTTTCCGGGCACGTCAACTGCTTTGGTCACTAGTCCCGTTAGTGTATTGCATGTTTTTATTCTTGGGATATGCGCGGTGATCTTTCCCCGCTGGATGGCGAGATCCGGCTCCGACCTACCGTCGGCTAGTGGGGTTTCCCCCTAACCAGGACTCTCCCACCGTGGGGCACCGCCCCAGCCGGGACAAGCTCTAAGCTCCCGACCGGTCTCCCGGTATATTTGGTAGTGTAGTGCATGTTAGCGTAAGTGTATGTGTGTAGGAGGAGAGGATAGGACAAGGAAGAGGAAGGACAGATCGCGTGCGGTCCGTGGCCCGTTTGGTAGGGTACTACTGGTGTTGATCGGAGAAACCTCGGAAAACTACCGATCAGAGCAGCCGGCCGCTAGAATTCTCCTCCAAGCAGCGACGGAATTCAACCTAGCTGAAAAGCTAGTGTCGAAAATACTGCCGCCATCAGGACTCGCACCTAGGATCTCCCGGTCAGAGGCGCCGCAGCGATATCTATATACGTTATGACCATCATTACAAACGTGCTGGCGACTTCTCACCAACAGAGCATGGGGCCTATGTCCATACCCCGTCCGCGAAGGAAAACAACTGCCGCGCGCTCCCAACCGTTTGAATTTTGATTAAGCTCCGCTGGCGGAGCGACCTCGGACAGAGAGGGGCTTAACATAATGGACGAACCTTTTCAGGGACTCGCGCTTTAAATTCATGCGTGCTTTCCGAGCGGAGCGTGATATTTTGGAAATGGGTCAACTCATTGTTCATATCGCCGATTTTTTTTAATGGCAAGCAATTTCGAGTCACGAAGGTACCGTTCTTTTGTAAATCTCCTCAAACAAACTATGGATTTCAACATGGAATGAATGGACTTTCATTTGATATACCTGTGAACAAAAGCCTTGTGCAATAACTTGCGTAGAGAGAGATGGTAAGCTAGAAGATTTTGTGCATTGTGTTAGAACGGAATGAATTCGTTATTACCTCTTTCATTATTTTGCAGTCGAATTGAGATGAAAGTTACCATTATTTAATAGCATTTCTGCTTTAAATTACTTTGCGAGAAAATGCTCGCAGCGGTTTGATTAAAATTTTCGTACTATAGTACGTCCTTTGTTTCGGTGAATTCTCAAATGTTCGTAGCATAAGCAGAATGCCTATAAAACTATTCCCAATTTAAATATTAGTGGTGAAAATTAATAAACTAAAAATATCAGTAAAGATAATGTTAAAATGTTTCAGAAAAGCGATCCATTTAACCTTGAATTTCAGTTTTATTGATAATAATATTTGAATATAAGTATCATTTAATTACCAAATTGTTATTAAAAATTATCCTCAGAGAATGCGCGTGTAAAGAAATGGTACGTATCTTCTCAACTTTGTAAATAATATACCGCGAATTAAAAAGATATATGTTACCTGAATCCTGTCAGAACCCTTTGATTTCGACAGATTTTGTAACTTCGATAATACGATTTTACCATCCGGCATTAATTTTATTTATCTTCGTCAATGTATTTCACGTGAATCACGTGCAAATGGACATTCCAGGTAACAGCGAAAGCAACATTTTTAGAGCCCCCGGGGTGTTCTCTAGAGCCCTTTAAAAATATCGGCGCCGCTCATATAAATCACAGTCCACATTCGTTGATACTCTCGAAGAGCGTGTAAAGGAAAATGAGCAAAGATCTCGAGTGAAAAACGCACCACTCTGCGTCCGAGATGCGCAAAAGCGACACGGCTGGCCGTCCATCACTCTACCGCCAAACACCGCCCCCGCCGCCCCCGCCACCCGCGCCGCCCCCGCCGCCCCGCCGCCCCGCCGCCCGCGCCGCCACCGTCGCCCGCGGCGCCCCGCCGCCCCGCCGTCCCCGCCGCCCCGCCGCCCGCCGCCCGCGCCGCCGCGCCGCCCGCGCCGCCCCGCCGCCCACGCCACCCACGCAGCCCACGCCTCCCGCCGCCACCCCGCAACCCTCCACCCCGCAACCCCGCCACCCTGCAATCCCCGCCACCCCGCAACTCCGCAACCCCGCCATCCCCGCTATCACAGACGCCCTCGACGCTCAAGCCACCTCTCGCCCCCGAGCCCTCCACCACTGGCAGTTCTTGCATGACCTTTGCTCTATCGCCGTCTCCACTGCCCACGCACCTCAACCACCTGCCGCTGCCTCCATGACTGCCGTCTCCTCTGTCACCTCCACTTCCCAGCTGACCCCGCACGCCCCGCCGCGCCGTTTCAGCCGGCCCTTTCGATCCGGCTGTCCTCGCTGCGCCTCCATTGCTGAGTCCGCTGAAAACCGCGCGCCACTTTCCTTGCCCTTCTCGCAACTCCCGCTCTCTGCGACCCTCGTGATTTCTGCTTTGTTCGCTGTCCCTGTTACATCGCTCGAATCCCGTTTCCTGCTTCTGATTCCTTCTCTGACCGCTGTTTCCCTGCCATCTTTCCTATGCTTCTCCTCTACAACTTCAACATCATTTCAGGCGAACCTGTTTTCTTTGCTTCCGTTTTTGCGCCGTCGTTAACACAGCAGACGACGTTTTCAACATTATCTACGCCACAACACATTGTTTTGCAAGGTTGTGTAAAGCTTGCGTTGGTTTAGAGGGTACAGTTTCAGCATCTAACTCAGCGTTTGAAACAAGTATTCCCCAGTACACCAACATCGTATGGATTTATTTAATAATTTTAATTTATTTCACTTTTAATTTTATAAGCTTTGGTTATTAATTTGTCTCAGTAAATAAATTGTTTGCAACTAGACTACAGGAATGAACACACATATTTGTTAGTATTTAAAAACATAATTCTGAGTTGGATCTAATGTGAAACCGGAGGATGAAAATGAAGAACATGGTCTGTTTTCCAGGTCTTGACCTATGTAATTCCAAAATTTATACAGACAAAATGCCAGTAAAAACCCTATGAATATTATAGTTATAAAAATATACTTTATTGATATTTTTTCATGTAACTCCTTGTACTCGCCGAATGACGGGTCTAACAACTGGATTGTGTCAAGAACTTATTTTTATTATGGATACATTTAACATAAAAAGTTATTATAATCCACCGGATATGTCACTTCACACTGACTAAACTAGTGTTAAGTAACTTTACAGTTTCAGGTGTAGAATGCTACTTCTCATTTTCAATTAATTTCATTTTAAAATACATATTAGTAAACTACTCCTTTCATGGTATCTCCTGTGAGTACTCTGTCTTCTGAGCGTAATTCTTTCAGATAGTTCAACTACATAATTATTTTAATTTTTAGTGCCAGTAACATAACATCGCATTTTATAGAAAATAATAACAAACAGCTAGTGTAAAAATTAAACATATTTGTAGTACATTGTGTTCTTACGTACTTCCTACGCTGGTTTCTGCACTCGAAAATTTAAATTAAGATATGAGCTAGGGGTACGAGTACATTTGAACGCAAGAAATAAGCTTAATAATGTAAATGAGATATAGCCAAAGTATTCTCTACTGAGAATGGGTGTAAACGTTTTTTGTTAGAACCTTATCCTGATAAACAATATAAACGTTATTTCAATAAATTTGATTTCATATTACACATCTAATTATATTTTAAATCTCACAATTCAATCATGACTTTAAAACCAATATAAACTTCCCAATATTATATCTAAACCTCGGATATTTTTACACCAAAACAGTGTAAATAAGTAGGGAAAAAGGCATTAACAATTTATAATTATTTACAAATATAATAGGATAAGAGAAAGACTACACAAGAGAAAAGCCATTAATTAAAATAACACCATGACGTATGTATGAATATCACAAAGATTAACTGAATACTACAAGACATTCTTCAAAGTTAACTGCCCTGACTGAAATAATATTTTCATTAAGTGAAACATCATCATTCTTATGAAGAGATTGCTCTATTACTGTAATTATACGAATAAAATAAGCGAAGAGGGGAAAATCCGAAACTTAATTACAACCAATTGAACACAAAATTAAGTTCATTATGCTACGCGTTCAAAATTCTTGCAAATTCAGTCAGCCTTCATACTGCTCGTTGTGTATATTTCGCGAATGTTCATTCCCACCTGAGATATGGCATAATATTCTGGGGAAATACATCTTATAGCTCCCAGACGTTTAGATTACAAAAACGAATTGTACGAATAATAACCAAATCCCACCCACATGATTCATGTAGCCTCTCTTCATTAATCTAGGAATTTTACCATTACCGTGTCTTTTTATTTAGGAATCAGTGGTTTTTGTCAAAATGACTTGCTTAAGGGCGGGAATATATTTTCAGAAAATGCCGAAGTCTATTACTATAACACTCGACGTAGAAATCATATTCATCAGGTGAGAGTATCAACAGCTCATTACAAAAAAATTCACATACAATACATGTACATTATTTTACAACACTTTGCTAGATAACATTAAACGATTAAATTCAATAGAAAAGTTAAATTTCTGTGAAACTGTTTCTATACAATTAGAGACTATACTGAGCATCACAAGAAAAGTAACATTAATTTTAACAATGATACATAATGCATTATTTACCATTTGAACTGTATAAATGAGTATAAACAACCTGTGACAACTATTGTACTACAGCTTCCGGGTCAATGACCCTCATCTCGATCAGGTTTTACGTCCAGCTTTCCTGATCCATTGAGCAAATGCTGAGATGGCCCCTTGTTTTGCTTCTGGACATAAATGTAACTTCATTTTCTGTGCACGTCTTCTAGAATTCAGTGGGAAATACAATTATTCAAATTATCGTTTCCATGTTGTCGCGGCAGGAAGTATTATTCGGAAGCACAACATGATAAGAGCCAAAATTTATAGCTTATTTATCCTTGAAAATAAATTTCATTACATGGGAGTGTTTGTTGTAGGTCTTTTTTCAAATTTAAGTAGTATATGACTTAGTGTAGGGAACACAGAATTTTGAAAATGTGCACACAATTCACTTTTCCCCATAGCACGTCATACGCAGTTTTAACTGTTTTATGACGTAAAAATAAATAAACCTACCACATATTAAGTTCGGATATTTTAGAAAACTACTTGTCGGTCAAGCTGCAGAAGATGTTCCATCCAGTTTGCAACCCCAGACAGAACCCTCGTCCTCAAGTGGAAAGAAAAAGTGGGCGAGGAGTAGCGGCGGGCGGCGGTGGCGGTGGCGGTGGCGGTGGCACCCGCGTCGCGTTGATAAGATGGCGGCGCAAAAGATGGATGGCAGTCGATAACGGCGTCGATAGCGCTCCGGGCCGTAATGGATCCGGAGGAAATGGTGAAGGTCATGGAAGACGGGACAAGGCAAAATCGGACCTCTCAACTTTTCGATCTCCTCTCAAAGTAAAACTTTTTTCAAGTCGATTCGAAATTCCACTTGATGCGCGACAAATGTTCCGACTTTAAGAAACGCGCTGCGCAACTGCAGAAATTATAACTAATGGCCGTACTTGAAAATGTTCACAATAAAATTATATTCTCTTGGATAGACGTCTCACCTGCAAAAAGCATATACAAGCCAAGAAACAACAGCTCCAACTGCAAACAAGGAAACTCTACTGGCTTATTGGCTACAGATCTAAGTTGACCCTGGAAAATAAATTGCTAATTTATAAAACCATCCTAGTTCCTGTATGGACATATGGAATCCAAATCTGGGGCACGGCCAGCAGAACAAATTTATCAATTTTTCAAAGATTCCAGTCAAAAATTTTAAGAGTCGTCTCATCAGCACCTTGGTACATGTCTAATGCAGCACTCCATCGAGACCTCAATATTCAAACAATGCAAGAGAAGATACAAAAAATTAGCCTAAACTACAATAAGCGCCTGGAAACCCATCCAAACCATCTAGCCCTAAACCTTTTAGACAATAGCCAAGATATATCTCGCCTCAATGGAACCTCCCCTTTGCAACTTCCTTACCGCTTTAGTATTTGACATACACAGCACAAAAATAATTCTCCGTTTTGTGTTATTATTATTCTGATATTTGTTTCCCTTTACTGTTATAGTCCAGGTTTTCGTACCAGTGATGTTCTAGGATTTCGGAATGAAATAGATTGTAAATTTTCATTGTGTAAATAAAAAAATGTGATGCTGACAAAAATGACGCAGATATTGGTGGTGAAAACCTCACTGCGATAGGGTTATTAATCAATCCCATATTCTCAGGTTAGAACTTGTTCTGATTTTACGTTCATATTTGCAAAATGATCAAGATGGTTTTTTGTTATATGTACCATCAAATTATGTAGTACATAAACTATACTGCGAACAAAACGGCATAGATTTTACTTACTATTTTTACTTAAAATATCGACATAGCGTGTTAAAAACTTAAAAACTTGTATTCAGAAACTGAAACAGAAACGTAAATTTTTCTTCAAGTCAGAAAAAACGGTGTACTTGTACAATCCTAAGTAAAACGCTGTGAGGTATGTAGCTCTTAGTGCATGTGATATGGAGAGCGTTTTTCGCTTTTATAAGAAACACAGAATGTGGTTAATTTCAGCGTTCACGTTAAGTATGCAATCTATAATCTACATTTTTTGAGAGTTTGACATGACTGTATCTACATGGAAAAAGATTCAAAGGAAATTATTATTAGACACAATAAACATATTAACAGGAGATCAACTGGCGCGTAAAATAGGGTAGGTATGGCAATGTATGATATATGGATCATATCAACAAGAATGAAAGCATGGGTACTAAATACGCTAATATCCATTTAGAGTTTTGCTGCTATTTGCGGCAAAATTGTGTGCAATTCAATATCAGACTATTTAAGATATCAGGAAATAATACTGCTTAATCACACATATGACACTTATAACAAGGGTAATAATAATATAATATAAAATAATAATAATAATAATAATAATAATAATAATAATAATAATAATACACGAGAGTCATACAAGTACTGAATAAAATTATTCTGAATTGAAGTAATTACAATTCCATTGACATGCAGAACATGTAAAACTAAACCTAACTCTAGAGATGAAACTATTATAATACAGGAGTATCAGTACACATACACCGCTTCCCCGTAATTCGCTTTGAAAATAAACACCGCAACTCTCAATTATAACTTCATCGCTTCCCCGACACGTCCGCAACAATTAGTGTCTGTTTACATCTTTCCCGCATCCCAATTAACCTCTCCTTAGCCTTACGCCTATCAGCACCTGGATCGTGTCGATGCCCTATTCAGCTCCCTTCGGCGGCCCCGTGGCCTCTCGCCCTCGGGACACCCCGCACCCCCCCCCCCCCGCTCCTCACCGCTTCGCACACCGCCCGCGTGCCGCATACCTGGCAGCCCGCGCGTTTGATCGGCCACCCCTCCGCAGGGGGAGACGGAACAAAGGTCGGGTTCGATATAATCTCTCGACATTATCTTGCGTTTCGATACGCGCCGCTATCGATTGCCTCAGCCGCGAGAGCGCGGGAGGAGGAGCGCCGCGCCACGGGGAGGCAATCGCGTGGAGCGTGGAGTGTGGAGTGTAGGGAGATTAGGGCGGGCTGGCGGAGCGATGGGCACGGGCGACGAGGAAGTTGCGAGCAAGGTCCAACTCGTGTGACCCACAGTTCTTTGTTGTTTTTTCTATTTATTTGACATAGATGGTGAATACATAGCGCAGTTGAAATAACTCTACATATGTTTGATGGCTTAATACTAACTTCAATTAAAACTTAAAACTAATACAAGGGTTGAGGTTACCATGGGGCTCCTCTAGTCGGGATCTAGGTCGGAATTTGACATAGATGGTGAATACATAGCGGTGTTTAGACTTATTTTGTATTCGGGTTGTGTGTGATGGGTTTTTGACGAGTCTGTGAACTGGTAAAGAAGGTATTTGGGATATGTTTGAGAAGAAGTTGGTGGCTAGATGTGTAATGTGATCGTGTATAGTCTCTAGGTCGAATTCGTTATGTAACTGTTTGTTGGTGATATACCAGGGAGCGTTTGAGATAATTCTGAGGAACTGGTTTTGTATTATTTGTAATTTCCTTTGGTTGGTTTTTGCTGCATTTAACCAGATTGGGCAGGCGTATAGTAGCAAGGGTCTTATTACTGTTTTAAATATTAATAATGCTGAATTATATGATAATGGGCTTGATCTGTGTATAATGGCTTTGTGTGACGCACAGTAAAGACGAGAAAAGGGATTCTGTTCGCAAACAATATCAATGAAATTAATCCACTGGGTACACGGGACAACTGGTCAGCTGTAAAGAGAAAAATGTGAAATATAGACGTGGATGCAGCAGAGATAATATTGTGTATAGAATGAGTTAAGTGGAGAGAATTAAAAAGTTGAGTGACCAGAAACCACAAACTTTACAAATAAAATACTTCCAGGCAGAGTCGGTCGTCAGTTGCGCGGATGATCACAAATTCGGTCAATGGAACTGTTAAGCGGTGTGACAGTCGGCCAATCGGTCTGGCGGGGGGCCAATCGGTCTGGCGGGCAATAGGAAAATCGGCTGGTGGTTCCGTTGGTTGGTTAGTATTTCCGGGCGCGTCAACAGCTTTACTCATCACTCCCGTAAGTGAAGTGCACGTTTTTCCTCGGGACATGGCAGTGATCTTCCCCCGCTGGATGGCGAGATCCGGTGCCGACCTACCGTCGGCTAGCGGGTTTCCCTAACCAGGACTCTCCCACCATCGGGGCACCGCCCCAGCCGGACAAGCACTAAGCTCCCGACCCGTCATCTGGAATATGTGGTACTGAAGTGCATGTAGTGTGTGTGTGTGTGTGGTGTGTGTTTGTGTGTGTGTGTGTGTAAGGGAGAGGATAGGACAAGGAAGTGGAAGGAAAGATCCGCGCGGTCCATGGCCCGTTTGCTGGAATACTGCTTCGGCATCCGCCTGGTATTGATCGGAAAAACACGGAAATCTACCGAAAACAGCCGACCACTAGAATTCTCCTCCAGACAGTGACTGAATTCGACCTAGCTGAAAAGATGTCGAACATTCTGCCGCCATCAGGTCTCGAACCTAGGACCACCCGGTCAGAGGCGCTTCAGTAAATGCACTGAGCTACCGCTCCGATCTGGCGGTTTGGACAGAAGCTTGATTGACCCGTCAGGCAGTCGGGCGGTCGGTCGGTCGGGCGGTCGGGCGGTCGGGCGAGCGGGCGGGCGGGCGGGCGGGCGGGCAATCAGTCGGTCTTTCGGGCAGTCAGTCGGTCGGTCGGGCAGTCAGTCGGTCGACCAGTCGGTCGGTCGGGCAGTCAGTCGGTCGACCAGACGGTCGGTCGAGCAGTCCGGTCGGTCGAGCAGTCGGTCGGTCGAGCAGTCCGGTCGGTCGGTCGGTCGAGCAGTCCGGTCGGTCGGTCGGTCGAGCAGCCCGGTCGGTCGGTCGGTCGAGCAGTCCGGTCGGTCGGTCGGTCGGTCGGTCGGTCGGTCGGTCGAGCAGTCCGGTCGGTCGGTCGGTCGGTCGGTTCGGTCGGTCGGTCGAGCAGTCGGTCGGTCGAGCAGTTTGGTCGGTCGGTCGAGCAGTCGGTCGGTCGAGCAGTCGGTCGGTCGAGCACTCGGTCGGTCGAGCACTCGGTCGGTCGAGCACTCGGTCGGTCGAGCAGTCGGTCGGTCGAGCACTCGGTCGGTCGAGCACTCGGTCGGTCGAGCACTCGGTCGGTCGAGCACTCGGTCGGTCGAGCACTCGGTCGGTCGAGCACTCGGTCGGTCGAGCACTCGGTCGGTCGAGCACTCGGTCGGTCGAGCACTCGGTCGGTCGAGCAGTCGGTCGGTCGAGCAGTCGGTCGGTCGAGCACTCGGTCGGTCGAGCAGTCGGTCGGTCGAGCAGTCGGTCGGTCGAGCAGTCGGTCGGTCGAGCAGTCGGTCGGTCGAGCAGTCGGTCGGTCGAGCAGTCGGTCGGTCGAGCAGTCGGTCGGTCGAGCAGTCGGTCGGTCGAGCAGTCGGTCGGTCGAGCAGTCGGTCGGTCCAGCAGTCGGTCGGTCGAGCAGTCGGTCGGTCGAGCAGTCGGTCGGTCGATCCGGCGGTCGGTCGATCCGGCGGTCGGTCGATCCGGCGGTCGGTCGATCCGGCGGTCGGTCGATCCGGCGGTCGGTCGATCCGGCGGTCGCTCGATCGATTGATCGGATGGATGAGAGGGTAGTCGGGTCGGCCGGTTGGGGCATGCATGGATGGATGGATGGGGGCAAGCGGCAGAGGCGAATGGAGTTTGCGTCTAATTAGTGAGCGGCGTGTAGGACAAGCGGACGGCGATGCCGGCTACGTGATGAGGGCAGTACTGTGCTCTGCTGTGCCGGAGCGGGCTACTAGCTCGGGTCCCTCTCGCCTCCGCTTCGCAGGTTGGATTACAGTGCTTTTCCGAGCATAGCAGCGGCCAGTATTCCAATCACTAACGAGCTAGGAGAGAGTGCATGAAAGGGTAAGAGTACTGGTGATGGAAGCGATCAACAGACATCGAGGACAACTAGGCGAGAATTCATGGAAAATAATTTATTAGTTTATAATTTTCTACAGCCCCATTTTGGAGCTTTTTGTTATAAGAGCTGGAACTTTCACTGCTTACAAAAAACTTAATTTATATTTAATTTCTCATTTACACCATAAATGAAATATATTGTGATCATTTTAATTATTTGTGAGATCTTCAAACATATAAATTGCTCAAATCACATTAAATTGATATAAACGTTTTGTAGCTTAATTTGAATTATGATTTTGGAAGTGATAGCACGAAGCGATTTTCAGGAAGTATACCTCTACGATTATGATGTACTTGTTATAGCGAATAGTGGCATTATTTATTATATATGATAAATTTGTATTTTAATGATTTTTTTGTGTAATAAATACGACGTTTTATCGCTTATGACAAACAAGTAAGATAAATAGAGTGTGAATAAGAATATCACGAGAAATAGAAGAACATAAGGATTCAGATTATTATGCTATGATTGTAGAATGGCCACGGATATCAATAAATGGTATAATTATACATTTTAATCAAGGTTTGAGAGGAGAAAGAAAGCAATAAAACATGAAGACAAATAGAATGGATGAAGAGAGAAAATAAAAGAAAAAGGAATCAAAGTATAACAGGAAAAGGAGAAGACGTAGAGGAAGAAGAAGGAGAAAAGAAAAAAGAAGGGAATACTCTCCTTTTAACTCCAATCAACAGTCGATGGAAACACACTACAGCCCGCAGTCGCACAAAAAAGACGAAAGAGAGAGTTCTTCCTTCTTAATTGGCAAGCAGGAAACTTTTCGATTCCTCTCACGCTCAGAACACGGATACCTTTGTTTCCTTCCGGTTTTCATACCTCATGACCTACAGATTTTGGGAAGTCCCGAAAGCAACGGCCTTCCTTCTCGAAACTGCGACTGTCGACAGTCGAGTGTCGACCGTGCAGCCGGAGGGGATTCCCCTCCCGATTCAAGGAGATTGCTTCTCAGAAATACTCCGCGCCTGCAGAATGGAGATTGCAACCTCTTCCGAGAACACGGCACCTTCACACATTCCGAGGCGGAATCGCTCTTCCACACAAGCGGATTCGAAGAGAAGAGAGTCATTTCAAAAGCTAATTGTCGTTTTATTCCAAAGCGTTTAAAGTTCTCCGAAGGAGGGTTGACGTTTCAGGAAATTTCTAAAATTGGACTTTATTTCTCAAGTGTTTTGTCATAAGGCTATGGTAATTTTACGAGTGGATCTCGTTGGAAATGGGAACGGTCTATGAGAAAGGTTATTGCTATGGTTATAAGAACGATCGAGCACCTGAGTAATTGGGTCATGAAAGGAAGAGCGTCCCGTTTGCGCGCCTGAATCTACGCAGGGAAGATTCATTACAGACAATACACTGAGGTTCCGTGCAATGTAAAATTCTTTGAATTGAGGAATCTTAATGAATGGAAAAATACGTCACAAAGTATAAAAATGTGGACAAATTATAATGCAAATATTATAGTTTTCCTATTATGTTATTCACATCTTAGAATTTATGTTCATGCATTCTTTTCAATTAATTAAAAAGCATTTATGTTTCACTTATTTGCAATATTTTAAATTGACATTTCCTATTTTAAGAATTTAGGTGTATATTTTATTTTCGTTCTCAAAGTAACATTAAGACTTTTGGCTTCAAGTAGCGTTCAACAAATATGTTTAGGCAAAGTAAGTTAAGAGTTATATAGTATGTCCTCTGTACCACTAATATGAACAAATTATAAATTAATAATACAAGCGTTCTAATTTTAATGGCATCCTTTGTGCCTCGCGTAGAAAAATAATGGTCGAGTAATGCTGTACCATAAGTAATATGATGTTATTTTCTCTTTGCGTTGACAAAATACCAGACCACACATTTTCTTTTGTGAACAGAATGCGAGCAGTTAAAACATCAAGTTACTTTTGGAGAAAAAAAACTGATTCCTGAGAAAATTTTGTTCCCGGCGCCTCGCAACAAAACACTACCACCTCTTAGATTACAGCATCCCAGACAATCCAATATTTCGCTTCCTTGCTGACGACAGACAGCAAAGCCACCTGCATAATGGACTTAACGCAGCTTAACTTCCGGCGACAGAAGCCACGCGTCGGGGCAGTGAGCGCGAGACTTCCATTAATTGTATAAGCAAACAGATGAAATGCGGCGTGCTCGGTTTCCTTGAAGTCTCCCAAAACGCAGAAAATTCACTTCACTCGTTTTATTTCCAATTTAGGTTCTTCCTTGTCAGCAGATGCTTTGTAGGAGACGAAATTCAACGTAACATGACCCGATGTTTCAACGAAATAACGATTGTGGTCTACACAATTCGCAGAACAGTTAACTGTGCGAATTTTCTTCTCATTGAGAGGGAAGTAATTTTTAAAACTCTTTTCCTAGAAACTTTCAGTTTCATTTTGCTCAATTAACTCTCTAAACACCGACGGGGTCTTAGTACAAAAACCTCTGTGTCAACTGCTAAAGGTACAAGAATTAAATTTTTACGTTTTATCATTAGAAAAGGCACTAAAAGCAAAATTATTTCAGTTTTGTTATGTACCTGTAAAGTTTTTCAAATAACATTTGGTTATGTACAAATAACACTGTTCATCATTATGCAATAAGTCGGTTACGCATAATATAATAATAATAATAATAATTTGTATTATATGTAATTTACAGTTAAGAACAAAATGATATCAACTTTTTAAAAACTGACATGATAGTATCTGGGTGTCTCCATTGCTCATAAATGAACGTATGATAAGGGTACACTAAGTTATTAATGAGTACAAAAGATAATGGAGTAAACCATATTCAAAAGTTAGAAAATATAGTTTTAATTTTAATTTCAAAATTATTTTTATTGGTCATGTTTTGCATAAAGGTAGCCCAAATATTACATTAAAATTATTCTGTTTGCACTATTACCTACTTATTTAATGAATATGAAGGAGAGAGAGAAACTATTGTTTAAGAGTTATTTAGGATAATCTATTATTATTATTATTTGCGTGTACACCCAAAATTTCGCTTTTCCACCTCTTGTAACAGGGGCTCTACAACAGTTCAAAGTGACCTCCTCTTGCGTGAACACAAGAGAAGCATCTGTGCCACACAGCCTCTGTTTACGCTTACTACTCTGCTCGGTTGTCCCGTTATTTCTGTCACCACGCTTTTACACGCCGAAGAAGATCATCACGATCCACGACTTCGGTAACAATCGCGATCTTTCATTAATCCCTAGAATAAAATCTAGCAATTCAAATCCGAGTTCGAGGCGACCATACTATTGGGCTTCCTGATTTGATCCCCTTATCTGATTGATTGATTGATTTTTTCTTGTTTCCGGGCGCGTCAACTGTTTTGCTCATTGGTCCCGTTAGCGTAGTGCATGCTATTTTCTCGGGAGATGGCGGTGGACTTCCCACACTGGATTGCCAGATTCGGCACCGACCTACCGTCGGCTAGAGGGGTTTCCCCCTAAACAGGACTCTCCCACCAGGCACCGCCCCAGCCGGGACAAGCTGAAAGTTCCCGACCGGTCTCCCGGAATATGTGGTAGTGTAGTGCACGTTAGTGTAAGTGTGTGTGTAAGGGGAGAAGATAGGACAAGGAAGAGGAAGGACAGATCGTGCGCGGTCAGTGGCCCGTTTGTTAGACTACTGCTCCGGCATTCGCCTGGTGTTGATCGGAGAAACCACGGAAAACTATCGATCAGGGCAGCCGGCCTCTAGAATTCTCCTCCAGACAGCGACTGAATTCGACCTAGCTGAAAAGCTGGTGTCGCAAATCCTGCCGCCGTCAGGACTCGAACCTAGGACCTCCCGGGCAGAAGCGCTGCAGTGACAGCAGGTGATGCCCTGAGCTACCGCTCCCGGTTCCTTATCTGTAAATTGCATATCTAGGTATTCTCGAACTCCGCGATAATTATGTAGAGCTGCGCCCTCATGCTGGTACCACATCTATGTCCGCACAGTCAACAGGACGGCCCCCAAACGCGTATGGAGCACTCGAGTTATAAAATTCAGGTACTGAACACCTCTCAAACAATCGGGTATGAAGTGAGGACCGATGGTAAATTCATTCACAATGCCAACGTACATATTGACAGAGAACCGCTCTTGGTGAGTTATGCTACGCGCAATATAAGTATTTTCCTCGGCCCACACGTGCAGATTAATTGTGTGCTTTCTTGTAAAACACTGCATCTATCCGAAGAACGGTTTCAAAAATTCCTTGTTTTCCTTCACTTTGCTCAAGAAATGCCTAGAGAATTGAGAACGAGTCTGTACTGCGCAAATGCTGCACCCTCTGGAAGTGGAAAGTTCGTAATCTCTCGCCAGAATTGTTCACCAAGTGACGGACTGTGATCCGTTGACCTCGCGTGCTATTTGCCTAGTGTTCGCATTCGGAGCTTAACGGATAGTATTAATAACTAAGTTTTCCAGAGATGTGGCAACTCGCGGTGAAGCTGCGAGGTGAAACGCGAGGTGAAGCCGCTCGCTCACTTGCCTTAGTCCGTTGTACACGGGCACAAGGCATAGTTGAACGTGAATTATTTATAAAACTAAACGACGAAGAGTATCCAATTTCGTCAAATTCAATCCGTGCATTATATACAGGATATGGCTCTGGCGTATTAGTAACGAGGATTGAATCACCGTTTATAGAGTTATTCGACAGTAAATTACTGTACACAATCTCCTTTTATCGGCAAAAGTTAATGCTTTCCTGAAAGTTACAATAATGTATAAATATATTGATAACTTTTAATTATGTGTGTATTTATTTATTTTAATTTGAAATTAGAAACAAAACTCAGCTCTAGAAGTTTTTGAAACTGTATTGTTTCAATGTATAAACTTGGTAGCATTCGAATCTATTACATAAAATTAAAACTTTGCAGTTTCTAAACGATATTGAAATAGACAAAAATCACAAAAGTATCATTATTGCATTTTCATAAAAACAACCTTAAATTAAAAATACATAACTTCGTATACGTCTCACCATACAACATGTATTTCCAGAGTAAAGCTCTGCTAGATATCTCAATATCATGGAATGTGTACTCAGCAGTCAACAGCCCCAATGCCTTTTTTTCGTTTTAAAGGTGTTCCATGCGAAAAGAACTGAAACAATATACAATGAGTCCGCGATAAGAATAACGTAAAATTATTCTAAACGTGTTTTTATGAGAAATAAAAACTGCACTTTTATTATATTGTGCTCCAATGGTGTGAGGAACAAAGTACTACAGCACACTAGGAAGGAATTTCTCATTAGTAGACCTTCTCGAGATAAGCCCTAAGCACATTACACTGTCTTCGCATTCAAGGCTTATAAAAAGAAGTAAATATTCGTCCCTGTAGACTGCTTCTGATAAAACTTTTGCGGTTACGATTTTCCAGCTCGTTCTCCCACGAGGTGGCATTCACTGGAAATAACACGTATTTCATTACTTTCTTATCACACATTCATTCTGTATAGTTTATTCTCTTTCTACCACATTTAAGATACCTTAACAAACCGTATTACTTTGGGAAGATACGTTTAAACAAATGTCATCACTTTGATAAATTCACAACACAAATAAGTTTTCTCTAAATATTTATATACTAGAACTGTTAATGATGTACTCTAAATTATAATTGTTTTAGTGTAAATCAGTATAAAAAAATATTGTTCATTCCAAATTACAGAACTCAAAGTATGATATACTTGCTTAGCTTGCTGATGAGATGCAAAATCTCTCCAAATTTTTTGTTCTTTGTAAATTGAAAGTAATTCAATTTTTATTACTCAAAATTACCAACAGTACGTGCAAATCGGGATGTTTAACGTTGAATTCGTCACTACTGCCGGTTTGATAGATTCTAAATATATATACCTTTTTATTTGAATAAAACAAAAGTGACTTTAATATCACGGAATAGACAAATGATAAAAAGTATTTGAAATTCAAGTCTCCCTAAAGAGTAATAATAAAAAAGGATACGGCTCTATTTTTTTGTTCCCGTCAGGAACCTACATTGCAATATATCCTAAAGTGCCAAGAGATGATGCGGCTCCGTTACCAATGCATTTCAAATCTCATGAATATCGCGATGTAATGATGAGGGATTTTTTATCATGTAAATAATTATTGTGAATATAATGTCCTATACTGAACGGATACGAATTATAAAATTATATTAAATTATAAAAGCATTCCTGTTGGTTTTCAAGTAAAATTGTTTAAGAATAATCGTGATATGGCTTATTTTAAATTCTTCTGCATCTCTCTCCCATATGAGGTGGATGCTTTCGTGCGTCTCATGCTGGCAGTTTTAAGGAGTCGCACTTTTCCTGTTAAGTCTACAGCAGTCTCCCTATCAAACCCACTCTGTACTCTTCACCTAACAACAAGTAACCTACGCACCACCAACTAAACTCCCAACAGCAATTGAAGTCGCACTGAAGTTTGCTCTCTTTTGAAGAACATCGGTTGGGAAGAGTTGAGGCTGAGGTTCTGCTTACTATTAGTACTAACTCACCAAGTTGTATGTAACATCTATATTTTCAAAGGAAGGGTTTGGAGAGAAAAAAATAATTTAATTTTCTAAGATTAAATTCACTTAAAATATTTAGTGATATTTAGCTTAATTAATGATTGAATTTGGAGTGATTCCGTTTACTGTGAAAACTGAACAAACTATGAACTGATGATTTTTTACACTTTTAAGCACTCATTTCTTTCCGTCCTACGTATCAACAACGCCAAGTATTTTGCATTTACGAGTTTAATACGTATCAGTGTATAAAGATCACCGATTTTCAAAATATGAAATATCCGATGACACCCCCAGTACTTTTCTAATAAGGAAAGAGGGGAGCTGTACGTGTAGTGTCCAGATGACTTAATATTTCCTAAAGAACTTTACGTGAATGAAAAATTAGTTTTATTCGTTAATTCTGAGCTTTTAACATATTGAACTTGAATATTCAATAACTTCAGTTAGTACAAATAATTAGTAAAAATGTACATTTGGAAATATTTGTCATCGGCCTTTGGGGAAGCCATGAAACATTACGAACCTTCCCTCTGCTTGAGTGTGCCGTAACAAGTATCCAATATTTTCTCATTTTTCATTCTTTTTGTTGAAAAATATGTAAATGCTAACGTAAATGAAAATGAAAACAAACAAGTTTGTACATTTAAGTTAGGTCATGTGAATATTACATTATTACATACTTGACATTTCTTATTGCTTTTATCGTAATACAATACTGCGCAAATGCTATTTCCTCGGGAATATTAAAAGAAAGAATTATATAAAAAAATAAACAGAAATATTTGTGCAATCTTTAAAAATGGGGAAGGATGTGATCGATGGTATATTTCCGGTATTTTTCAATATTCATACTATCCCTACTGCCATGCGTCGCGACAAAACACACTGCACAGTACCATCCAGCAGTTCCATCAAGCCCTACCCATAGTTTACGAGCGTCCATTTAACTCGGGCGGTCGGAATAAGGCGTGGAGAGCTAACGCAGTGGAGCCCGGCGGGCAGACGGCGCTCGCCGCCCCAGCGAATGAGCTTCACGACCTCAGTATTTAGAATTCTGCCGGGTGGGTGGGGCAGAGGCGGGGGAGTTGGTGGAGGATGGGCGGGGAGGAGTAGGATGGCCGGGGAGGGGAATGGGCGGGGCAGGGGCAGGGATGGAGGCGGAGTGGTGGCGACGGAGGGGGGGGGACGGTGACCGGAGTGGTGGGTGGGGTGGGGTGGGGCGGCGGGCGGGCGGGCGGGCGGGGCGGGCGGGGCGGGGCGGGCGGGGCGGGGCGGGCGGGCGGGCGGGCGGGCGCGGGCGGGCGGGCGGGCGGGCAGGGGGGGGGCAGGGCGGGGCAGGGCGGGGCAGGGCGGGGCAGGGCGCGGGCGGGCGGGGCGGGCGGGCGGGCGGGCGGGGCAGGGCGGGAAGGGCGGGCGGCCGGGCAGGGAAGGCGGGCGGGCAGGGAAGGGCGGGCGGGCGGGGCAGGGGCAGGGCGGGGCGGGCGGGGCGGGGCGGGGCGGGCGGGGGCGCGGCGTGGACGGGGCGTGGACGGGCGGGACGGACGGGACGGACGGGACGGGACGAGACGGACGGGACGGACGGACGGACGGACGGACGGACGGACGGGACGGACGGACGGGACGGACGGGACGGACGGACGGGACGGACGGACGGGACGGACGGACGGACGGACGGACGGACGAGACGGACGGACGGACAGGCGGAAGGGAGGGAGGGAGCGCTCCGGCATGCATGCTGTGTACTCGCGGGCCGCGCGCGGTGGTGGCGGCGGCGTCGGCGGGGGGTCGACCGCACTGCGCCAGCTTCGGCATCTTTCATGCATGTTAATGGCTTCGTTTGAGGCGCCGCGCCGCGGCCGGCCCCGACAGAGCGCGCGCTTTTGCGGCGGCCGAGGCCCCGCCACTGGCCTCGAAGGCGGAGGCGGGGAGGGTGGGCGATGGAGTGTTTGAGGGAGTGGGCGTAACTGGGACACTTTCCGAGTGGCAAGAAGGGTAGAGGTTGCACGTGAAACGTGATAAGTGAGTGGTTATCTATTGGACAGATGTCCGATTTATTGTTCTCTAAAGGTCGATATGACCACGAAAGTGAAAAGAGTTGGTGAAAGTCGGAAATGAATAAGCTGGATTTCGAGATGATGCGTTGGGTAGTCAAGATGTTGAAAACTAGCAGGTTTTGAATGTGTAAGGCTTTTAAAACTTAACTGGGAATACTTTGTTAGATTAAAATCATTACAGAACTAGGGAGTATTGTCTACCAACGCAAATTCTACTGTGAAATGGTGAAAAAAACTAATTCACCTCTATCGTGTAATACGAGACTTCTATTTCATCCAAATCATTACTAAGGGTTAGTTAATCGGCGCTCTTAATGGAAGGTCCCTGAACCTCGACCTAATACGGAGGAGAGGAGTCGACGAAAGTAGAAGAGAAGCTACAAGATAAGAAAGAAGTATGAAGAGACTCTCACGGGGTGAAGTGCACCACAACACCACTTGGAAGCAGTAACGGAAAGTGATAATACAGACTCGTACAGGATTTTGTGATAATGGTTTTTATAAAATGCCAAAAGCTCTCATATATTCTTGCCGTATTAAATACAGATTTAATAAAAAATCGTATCACACCATTCATCCCTTTCAATCAGTTCTCTATCACCATTCTTTTATCGCAAATGAAGTCTATAGAAAAAGTTAATTTTAAAGACGGAGCAACATTTGGGTTTTTTAATTGACAGGTTTGATCGGAATTCAATTACTAGTAATGAAGTTTTACTGTCATTCTGTGACATTTCTGCGTACGCCTATCAAAACTAATTACGAGTAACGTTACTTTACTGTATGACATTCAAAAAGTAGTAGCTGTGTCCAAGTTTCGATTTTTGAATTTCGAACCTTCAACAAGACTCACTGAAATGGATGAAAAAACGACTTTTACCCAAGTGTGATGGAATTATCAAATGTTTCAACTCTTCACAGTTAAAGATCAATGTATAAATGTTAAAGAATTTTGTTTCACACTACTTTACACTTAAGTACCGTGAGTAGTATTAGTAAGTGTGAAACTGTTTGAAATATCCTACAATATCAACGGTTAACATGGCTGCTTTTAATTTTTTAATGCTGTTAAAATAATTTGAAAAATATAGAAAATGAACATTCGTAAATGAACATATATGTGGTACTAACAACTAATAACATGTATTCAACTTAGTTTTTACGACTCTTCAATCTTTCAGTTTATTTCTAAAAATAAATGTTTAGCTTACAAAACAAATTTATGTTAGCCCTCGTTATCTATAAATTGAGAAATGTGGGACTAAAGCTCTTGAAAAAAAATGTGTGGACTCACGGAGGTTGTGTATCAGAATTTACCTAAAAGCCTCCTATACGTTTAAACTATACATATTAACTATACAATTTTTTATTCTATCTTCTTTATTAATGTTACTAAGAGTGGAATAATTTTCTCCTGAACTCCTGAATGTTCCATTTTTATAAATAAATATTTAAACTATTCAAAGAATGAGTAAAAAAGTATTTTCATTACATGAAAAATGCTAGCTTGTAGAACGAAAAATCCAACAAAAAGAAAAATGAAGTCTGCCATATTTAATGCGAAGTTGGAAAGTACTTATTACATATCCTTTACCTCTGTTAAATATAATAAAATAAGTAATTCCCTTGTTTCCAACGTTGGGATGCTTTGTTTTATTTCTGCTCTTTTGGCATTTATGTCTTTCGAGATTAAAAATTCACATAAAAATTGTAGTATTTTGGACACACGGCCATTAATCAGAAAAGTGATACGTTTTCCCACACACGACACTGATCTACAACTGGGGAATTAGATCAGCATTAAAGGTTGATCTAGATTGAAAGTACAATAGAGATGGATAACGCAAGGAGAGAAGTTAAAGCATACTATTCATCTTCGGAAAACTGAGTGATTTATAATATATATTATTTAAAAAAAGCCAAATTTTGCGGACGCATTTTTTGAATGGCCCGTTCGGACGTGTGCGCCCGCGCGGGCGGGCTGTTCTGATTGGCGGCGGGCATCGGCGTGAGCGCTTCCGTGCCTCCGAGTGAGGTTCCACGCGTGGCCACTGGAAATTGCGCCCGCTATCGAACAGGGATCTCCTATTAAAGCTGCGTGATGCCATCGATAGGCCCCGGTCACGTAGAAATGGGTTATTGGAGAATAAAGTAATAGCGTGTTGAATAAGCAGCCCTGATACACAATGCGCGACGCGTTACCAAATGCTCTCAACAATGACATCAAAGTTGCTGAAAATTCTTGTTCACATTGTTGCGTTGCGATGGGTAGACATTAAACTATTTGTGTGTTTCCTAAAACTGCTAGTGAGCTTTCGCTAATCTCTTGTTGCGTGTAGTAATCAGTACTTTGCTCTCTGCAAGAGCTCACAACTAATTCTTTCTACAGAGTAACGAGATGCAAGCTTTAAAACTATACATGTATTTAAATACTTAGGAGACTTTTGTGATAGCAAAATATAACAACTATTCTTTTGAACATACAGGACTCGATTTATCGTGAGATTTAAATTTACTCTCATTTCATATTTAGACTCAAAGCCTGATTTTTATAATTCTATATTAGATGTATGAACAACGAAAAACCGTAATTAACCTAAAATAAAAGATATAGAAAGTAGCAAGTTTCTCATTTTGTACAGCATTTCATTCGCTTGTATTTCGTACGACTTAATCGGGTTACGTAAAATGATGTTAATTTTACATCAATTCCGGGTGATTGGTTAATTTGAGAAAGAATTGACAGTGAAGGATAACATTTTCTACACTTAGAGGGACGATCTATTATTATTATTGGATGGTATTCAAACGAAATTTTCAAATCACTGAGACAGTCATTGTCATATGAATGAAATATAATGACAATTCCGCTTTCCAAAAAGTGATTTTACAAATGATTCCGTAAGTTTTCCACATCAACGAAATCTACCGACTTTTTCCGATTTCTTGAAAATTGGTTATCATGTTTCTCGCATACTCTTTCATCTTCTGAGTAAACAAATTCACTTGAGTCCTAATTGCTTGTACTTCTTTAGTCTGGGAGACCTCTTCTTCAGATGAATCATTATTATTATTATTATTATTATTATTATTATTATTATTATTATATCGGGATGTTTTAACACAATATTCTAGAGAAATGATATTTAAAGATTGAAATCTGACTATTATTCTGTACCACAAATCACATTTTGATCAGAATAATCAGGTTCACAACTTTCTGATTCACATAAACTTTCCCAGATAGTACAGTGATATCTCAGAGTATATATTGCAACAAAGATTTGTCCACGTGTTTTAAAAACGACCGATTGAAAAGTTATCAGTGAGCACCCCAAAATCGAAAAAACACGAACAAATGTAGGAAGATAGAAACAGTAAAGTAAACAGACACACGATCGTTAGAAGATACCAAAGAATTGACAAACAAATGGATGAAAAGGCGGGCCAACTAGGACGAACGTCAGGTTTATGAACAAAATATTACAGAGAAATAAAAAGTGACAAAAGTGACACCTGGCAAGAAATAACGCACATCAACACGCGTGAGATAGACGAGGTGACGAAACAGCAACGGACGAGAGAAGCAGGTCCCCGTAAACAAGAAGGCAACGCCCGGGCGGCCTCGACCGCGACCCCTCATCACCCTGCCAGGCGGCCTGCGCCCACCGCAGGGTGGGCGGCGGCGGGCGGCGGCGGGCGGCGGCGGGCGGCGGCGGGCGGCGGCGGGCGGCGGCGGGCGGCGGCGGGCGGCGGCGGGCGGTCGCGGGCGGGCACGAGGCGAGGGCGGCGGGTCACTCGGATCGGCACTCAATCAAAGCTGTCTTGCGGAGGCTCCCGTGTGCATAATTCACCCAGACACCCCAACATCACGCAGGACCTCGCGGCCGCCTGCAGGTAAATATTTCACGCGCGATGCCCGGGCTCGTGTGGGTGGGTCAGACACAGGCCGCGAATCTGTTGGAGCAAGGGGGAGGGGCGACAAATGTGGAACGAGTAAGGGGGAGATTCGGAAGCGTTGAGACCTGTCCGGGATGGGTCAGAAGTGTGGTAAGAGAGAGAATGAAACGGGTTCGGGTCGGAAGCTGATCGGGAAGAGGTCAGAAAGGGGTCGGGAACGAGTCGGAAAAAGGGGTCGGGAACGAGTCGGAAAAGGTGTCAGGAACGAGTCAGAAAGGGGTCGGGAACAAGTCGGAAAAAGGGATGGGGAACAAGTCGGAAAAAGGGATGGGGAACGAGTCGGAAAAAGGGGTCGGGAACGAGTCGGAAAAGGGGTCGGGAACGAGTCGGAAAAGGGGTCGGGAACGAGTCGGAAAAGAGGTACGGGAACGAGTTCGAAAAAAGGGGTCGGGAACGAGTCGGAAAAAGGGTCGGGAACGAGTCGAAAAAGGGGTCGGGAACGAGTCCGAAAAAGGGGGCTGGAACGAGTCCGAAAAAGGGGGTTGGAATGAGTAAAAAAAGGGGGTGAAGGGAACTAGTCGAAAAAGGAATTCGGGAACGAGTCGCAAAAAGGGATCAAGAACGGGACGGGAATGCATCGGTAAAAGGGACCGGGAGCGAGGCGCAATGTGGCCTGTTGCGGGGTGGGAGTGGGCAGCGGTGAAGGATAGGAGGGAGGGAGGGAGGGAGGGCCGGAGGACAAACCACTCGGCGCCCCCCGCCCACTTCTCTTGCCTCGCCGGTGCCCGAGCGCTGGACTCTGTATTATGCAGGCGACTACCCGCGACAGCTCGCCGGATGCATTTTTAAATTTCATCTGCTCGCGGGCGGCCTTTGAGGGCCTCGGGCGGGTCTGCGCGCTGCGCGGGGGTGGGGCGGGGGAGGGGCGGGGTGGGGCGCCGGCGACACGAGCATGGGACACGGCCGCTGTTGTCGCCTGCGGCGCGCGTTGCCTCGACGACGATTATGAATATAATTAGCTCGGGGGCGCCGAGCAAAATGCATTTGGGTACCGCCTTTTTGTGTAAGGTGTGGAGCGCACCGGTAGTCATTACAATACCCAGGGGTGCATTGAGCTCAGACGTTCGGGGGAACGGGGCATGAAGAAGTTAAATGGCGCAGTGTACTCAGGGTTGGAAATTGTTGAGCTCCTGTTTCGAGCAAATTTTATCCTCGATGGTCGGGGTGAGGAGATGAAGCAACGCGAGAAAATATGGGAGAACATCGGCAGAGTAGGGGGTTACGTTGGAAAATTGGTAAAGAATAGGAGAGGTTAGGAAAAGAAAGAGGACAAACCAAGGAAAAAACGGGAAAAGACAAAATAGCTGTATAGACAAAACTGAGATGGTGGTCGTTGTCGAGAGAGTGTGACAATACATTTTCCAATAAAACCAAATAAATCCATGAAAATAATTCTGAATAATTATTTCAAATTATAATTATTAATTATTGTTAACAATCAAACAAGCAAATATTACTTCACCATATTACATATTTTAAGTAATTTCAACCCACACATTTTACCAATATTCTAGTAATGAAACCAGACACTACACCTTTCACACTTGGTTCCTTTTATGTTTCGATTAGAAAACATTAACCCGTGCTTTTTGCAAACACTCAATTTATGCAAATGTTTTCGACAAAGTCAATACACATGGTTTATCAATTATTTTATATAAACATCCGAGAAATGTGAGAAGTATTCTTGAAATTATGTGGAAACATTGCCTCCTTTATATCAATATTTTTTGAATAATATTTGTTTAATAGAAACAGGTATGCATATGAAATTCTACCAAACCTCGGGAGTGTATTTAATAAATCAATTCACGTTAATTTTTGAAGTATAAAAAATTAAATAAAGCATTCAGAAACATAGTTACTAAGATAAATAAAATCCCTTTTAAAATATTTACATTTCATTATTGTTAGACAAGACTAGTTCCCTTCTTCCATTCACATTTCTCTGATATTAAAAATACTTAAGCAGTACTTTTCTGGTATAAAAATTCAATGTTATTCTCATTGCAATGAGAGCAAAGTACCTGTGAATCGATAATTAACATTTCTCTTAAAAAGAATACTTTAAAAATGTCCACACCCACCATTACCTCTTGAAAACAATCAGAAGAATAAATATACTTTGAATACGAAAAAAAGTAATGTAAAGAATAATGAATTCGAAATTTATGTGTACATATCACTACAGAAGTAAATTCATTTTTATCTCGTATTATTTCCCAGTAAAAATAATTTTTATTTTCAGTTTTTCTCAAATGTCGAGAAACAAAATACGTAAATGATGTGCGAGATGAAAACCATGCAATTCGCGGTGGTTGAAGTGAAATGTTCGTTTCCGTGCTGGTATTGTCAGCCTACCGTGGATGCTCTTAGTGTTGCTGGAAAAATCCATTATTAGACAAGGGTGCATGCAATTATAAAAAATTTAAATATATAAATGTAGTATTACATTCTTGGCTGTCCGGGTGATGCCGCGTTAAGTGATGTGGTGCCGACGTTTCGATCATGTCGTGATCTTCATCAGGGCTCGTAATGCCTTGTTTATTTATAATAACAATCGCCAATCGTAGCTAGAGGGCTGCCTGTCAACCGCGGGATGGCGGCGTGGCGCACGAGCGGACGGCAGGAAGCGGTCCGCAGTCGGACGACGCGGGCAGATCCGGAGTCGGACGGCGCGCCGCAGTCCGCGGCCAGACGGCCCGGCGTGAATGGAGGTCGGACGGTGCGGAACAGTAATATTGACTCTGGTCGCGGAAGCCTACGACTTCATATAAATGTAGTGAATACAGATGAACGTTTGGGAATGTTTAAGTTAGCGAGTGAGCCATAATACCGTGAAATCTTCAACATTAGCAGCTGTTAGATCAAATCAAAACCACAAGTAAGAGCCAGTTAACATAGACACTGGTAAACAAAACTACACGCCAGTAATATGACTACTATTTTCTCATACTTTACTGTTATATCAACTTAACGCAACCAAACAGAGATAAAAAGTTACTCTTAACGCTCAATATCTTTTAAACATATAACAGTTCGCCGGCCGTACAGAATAATCAATACAAAAGAGTTGTAGACAAATACAGCGTTTGAGTACATGTATTCCAATAAATAGTACTTTTATTTGTTTTGGTGTTTTTTCATTATAAAAATAAATTACTGCGAAAAGTATTGAACGATACACGGTCGTAAACACTAATAACATACTCCTAAAAACGTCGGCTATCGCATAGGTAGACAAACTTTTTCCGCTGCTATTTGCTGTTTATCAGTCTTATAAGGCAACTAATAATTATATTTCTTAAGTCGGTTCTGTAATGCAGCCAAACAGAAGAACGAAACGTGACTTCTTCGCTGTCCGGTGACGCTGCGTAGTGGGCTGAGAGGCCGACGTTTCGACTGACATGTCGCAGGCTTCATCAGGGCATTGGCATGAACGAAACGTCACACCTAACGGGCGGCGTCCATTACGTATTTTACGATTCGCCGTGTGTTAAGAACATGACAAACAAATGACGTATGTAAAATGGTGGTAAATGCGTATACCCACACCAAAAATCTATAATCCTCATTCATATTATATTTTACAATAAGAAGGTGATATTAGGAAAAAGTATTGAACAACACACGGTAGACGGCATAAATAACATACTCAGTTGGTTATTAACCTGGGGTATCACCTCGGTATAAAAAATTGCGTTATCTGCGGTGTATCGACCTAATTCAATTCAATTACGCCTTAGTTCCCATAGCGATGCTCAGGCCATTACGTTTGCTCTTCTTTCTGACCACTCATATTCCACCACGCTCGTTTCATCGGCTAGAATAGAAATAAGATATCACTAGGACGACGAAACAGATGATGTGACTTCAACTGAGAGGCTTCTTTTAGGCTTCAGGATCATTTACACGCAGTAAATCTACAACATGGGATAGCCGACTTTACTTCCCTTCCAAAGGAATGAATGCCTTATTTTACGTGGCGAGACTCAGGCCATGAAGCCTGCTCTTCCGTCTGGCCACGCAAATTTCGTTTCGCTCCTTTCACCTACTAGGGGAGAAAGGAGGTATTACTTGGGTGACGAAACAGGCAATTTGAATTTAGCTCAGAGGCTTCATTTAGGTTTTAGGATGTTTTACATGCAGTAAATCTACTAACATGGGACAGCCGGCTTTACTTCCCCTCCGAAGGAAGGCGTACGAAGGATTTTTTCGCCCTTAAAAATCCACGGCTTCGATCGGATACAACAGTTCGATACGCTAACCGTTACACCACCGAACCCGCTAATTTTTCGCAAAGGAAGACATACAAAGTATTTTTCTCTCCCATAAAAATCCACAGGTTCGATCGAGCTTGGATCCACAAACTTGGATGTAACAGTCCGGTACACTAAGCCTTAATGACGCTAATGACTCGGAAGGCGGGGGAGGTGTAGTTGCCTACCTGGTTAGCGTGAGGCGGTGGCGGTGTTGCCAGCGCGTGTCGGCCATCGTCGCCCGCAGAGCTCCATCGGGGGCCCCGCGCCGCCCCCGCGCCGCCGCTGCCGCTGCAGTCGCTGATGCTCACGGCGACGTCTTCACTGGCCGCGTCGCGCCGCCACCATTCCTAGGGAACAGAACCACATGGGTCGGTTACGTAGAAGCCAATGCAAACCACTCGCTTAACCCTTCACGGAGAGCTGGCATCTTTGGATGGCACGTTTGTTCCACTTATATTCGCGGCGAGCCTAACCTAGATGTTAGAAACATTTCTTTATATTGTGGGAGGTCGGACAGAAGGTTGTCGTAGTAGTACATTAAGATGGGCATCTGCTACCGGGATAACGCATGTACCCCTTTTCATTTCATCCGCGTTGCAGTGCTACCGCCCTCAACCTGGGCTTCGCTTAAAAGCTTTATAGACTAAACTAATATGTTATTGAATTTAGACATCGTATGTCCCGTAATGGGCAATTGGCCTCGGTGCCGTTAAATCCCGGAGTTCCTGGTCCGTCACCCAACCAGAAACCCGCGATGTCTCGAATTCTCTTAACCTTCGTGACTTCACGTACTTAACGAATTTGGCAAGCCACGCCAGTTTTGCTGTCGTGGCCTTCGCGTAGAACCATCCCAGCATTCGTTCGGATGGCCGAGGGAAACCACGAAAACCCCGGTCAGGATGGCCGGCACGGGAATTGAACCCAGACCTCCCGAATGCGTCAGGGCGCTACGCCCTGAGACACTTCGCTCGGTAAATATTAAACTAAGGTTATTTATAAACACTGTTTTTTTTCAGGGGGAAGGCTTGAAGCATAAAATGTCCGATATGATATCATGATAGCGCACTTCAACCAGTTTCTTACAGCATTCATTTCTTCTTATTCTTATGATTAATAAGACATTGTTAATTTATTTTTGTATTATTTACTTAAAATGTATTAAATTGTTGTCACAGTTGTCAAAATAACAGAAAAGTATTTGTGTGACAAAAAAACTTTCCGGAATCCTGTATGTAGCATTTGAGTTTTCTTTAGACGAAGTCATCTTTCTGCAAAATTAGTATCGAAGAAAGTAGTTATTATTGTGGTCAAGTAAATGGCTGCGTTTGTCAGGAGGACGGACTCGCAAGTTTCCCCTAGTCAGCAGGAAAGGGCGAATGGAAAATCACCGCTTCCATGAAAAAAATATGTTACAAAAACACATCAATTTCCAAAAACGTATTGCTTAAATACGACGATGAACATATATTTGAAATCTTCTTTTTAAGCCCGTTACGATACGCTAAAATTTAGCATATGATTCCATTAAAAAAAGGTTACCTTATATTTTCGTAGTAAAACCTATTACAAAGATGTTGAATACTGTCCTGAAGTAGGTTCCGTTTATGCAATCGACTGTGCATATGGCATATTCGTATCTTGGACGGTAGAGGAGATGCAAGGAGTGTTATTACTTAGTTGTTTCATCCTGTATATTCAAAGGGAATATTTAATTAGGAAATTTTCCACTAAATAACTTGTTTACCTGTCCATTGTAATTGAATTCCTTCACAAATCTGCAAGAATCGCCTAATTGTACTTCTGAGCATTTACACAACACAGCACGCGACCATGACATTGCTATTCTTCTGCCTGGTAAACGCTTTTCACGAATGCCATTGTACGTCAAAATATTCCCATATTAATTCTCAGGATAACAACAATCACTTAATAATGTCTATAAACGTGGGAACTGGGTCGACATTACTTTTGCAATAATTGTATTCTCAAATGCCGTGTGGATTCCCAGAAGAAATTAATTGCTGTGAAACGTTTCTCTTGTTCTTACTACTGGTATACATCCGTGTAACCATTCTCCCACTTCTCCTTGCGTTCAACGAACGTTACATTCAGTGAAGTAACAAATACCCGTAGGATTACAGTATTCACCAAGTCATGAATTAAGACAACAAAATTGATACGATGAAACTTCATGAATATCTCTCTTCCGTCTAATCTAACGGTTCTTCACATTCACTTCAATGGCATAGAAACGTTCTATTCTTAAATATTCAGTTTTATAATTAAAATAAATGCGAGAAGAGTTAACTGAGTATCCTCTGCTGTTCCTGGCAACCATTACTTGCGCCAGCTTTCGTTCATGCTTTTCCTAGACACAATTACCTGGTGCGCGGTCTACGGAGGAAATGGACTGAGTTTTGACATCGTACCGTACAAGTATACAGAGCCCAGACGCCTATCAAAACCATTCCTCATTGGCGAATTCAAAAACGTGCCGAAATTCACCTTATTTGCTTTTCATATAAATTCCTTAAGTTGTTTTGCTCGTCACTTATAATGCTTGTGCCCATTGGATGTAGTTTAAACGTTATAGTTTTTTTAATTATTTATTTTAGATCGCTTGAAAAACCTCTAAGGTCATTAGCGACCACTATTAATTTACACCAGAGATACATTTTATAAATTAGAATAAACAGACATTAATTACAATAAATTTTACAATAATTTGCATCATTATCATATTATTAAGGCCAACAATATTAAAACGTTATACATAGTTTGTTTCACTTTTTTATTCAACAAAGCTGTTGGTCATTGTCTGGCTGTGGTGGATGACTTTATTGAGTTTATTCTGATTCTTGATTATCGTGAGACAACTACTGATACCACTGCTGCTTCTGATATTGATCCTTATGTTGAGATTCTAGTTGATTTATAGCGTGGAGACACTAGACATTGAAGGATGAGTATTTTACATGGAAAACGGCGACTCCATGAACGTGGAATTGCCTGTTTTGGCTGACAAGGCCACTATATCACTCGGCAAATATAGAATTTACACTCCAGCACACTTTCTACAATATAGAATTTACATCTGGATCTGGACAATCGAAGCAGTTTCAATTTTATGATGAATTTTTATCGTTTGAATGTAAGTTAGAATTTAATGCAATGCTAGAATGCTAGAAACAATGCTAGAATTTAACTTAGTTCACCTACTTTATATTAAAATTTTTAACTTAAGAAGCAATATTCAATTCAATATTTTTGTATATCATTTCGTTAGGGAACAAAAGATTTTTACCCAACATTATTTGAAAGATTACTTGACTATTAAGAGATATTGAAGAAAGGTCGCCCTAAGCACGTGCGTGGACTAGTTAATGCCATTGGCACGGGAAGTCCAAATTTGAAAACCGGGAGCGGTAGCTCAGTGCGTCAACTGATGTCACTGCAGCGCCTCTGACCGGGAGGTTCAAGTCCTGACGGCGGCAGGATTTTCGACACTAGCTTTTCAGCTAGGTCGAATTCAGTCGCTTCTGCAGGAGAATTCTAGCGGCCGGCTGCTCTGATCGGTAATTTTCCGTGGTTTCTCCGATCAACACCAGGCGAATGCCGGAGCAGTACTCTAACACACGTCACGGACCGCGCGCGATCTTTCCTTCTTCTACCTTGTCCTCCACTTACACACACACTTACACTAACATGCATTACACTACCACATATTCCGGGAGACCAGTCGGAGCTTAGAGCTTGTCCTGGCTGGGGCGGTGCCTCGTTGGTGGGAGAGTCCTGGTTAGGGAAACCCCACTAACCGACGGTAGGTCGGAGCTGATCTCGCCATCCAGCGGGGGAAGATCACAGACATCTCCCGAGAAACAACATGCACTACACTTACGAGAATAATGACTGAAGCAGTTGACGCGCCCGGAAACACGAAAAAACCAACCAACCAAACCAACCGAATTTGAAAGATTTCCTTCGGACTCTTCGCAAACGTGAAAAGTGCGGATCGTCTCGACCCAAACAACGAAGTCCTCAAACTCCTATGGGAAGCGATGTAATCAACTTTTAAAAAATCTCATTCGTATTGTTTGCCTGTGCCGTACTCACACAATGTACGATACGCTTTAACGGTGTTAGATCCAGGGCAGAGCGCACCTTGCCCTTTGAAAAGCTTACATTTTTTGTAATTATACGAAATTTATTCTAAATAATTACCAAATATAGATCTCGTGTCAATAGAACCAGTATTTCCGACGAACAAGAGATTGTCACAGTATTTCTGAAACATTTATGGAAGTCTGATGAAAAATCCCTTTCCCCTGAAATATTATCTAGATCTTACCCCTGTTTTTTAGCTATTTAAAGTCGCTTTTAAGCTACTGAGGTCATACAGCGACACCGTAACATTCGGGGTAAGGGTAACGGTATACAGACACATACAAGCATTCAAGTTCCGGGCGGGATTCGAACCCACGACCCTTCAGGCACGCGGCAGCTACGGTTCTTAAGCCTTAGTGACCTCGGCTATCCAGGCCGGCGCCCCTGGTCTGCATCATAAAAAAATAGTTGCAACGTTTTTTCTGGCAACCCAATGTTACGTGCGCGTGCTCCGCCGGCGGTGTTATTTACTCTTAGTAGCCGTCGAAGCGAGCGGCGAAAGCCCAGGTGGCCGCCTGCGACGGGGTGGGGCGGGGAGGGGCGCAGAGGGAGGGGATGGGCGGGGATGGAATGGGCGGGGATGGGAGGGAAGGGGCGGGGAAGGACGAACTGGGCAGGGGTGGGCGAGGAGGGATGGGGAGGAGGGGCAAAGAGGGAGGGAGGGGCGGGGAAGAACGGACTGGGGAGAAGCGTGCGAGGAGGGCCGGGGAGGGTGGAGCTGGGCGGGAGCGGAGGGGGGGGGGGAGGGGGGAGGGGGGGGGGGGGGGGCCGCGTGGCGCCGCCCGGAGGTCGCCAGCGCAGCGGCGGCGACGCGTGCCTGCGGTCGAGGTCGGGGCTCGATGCCCGGGCCCCGGCACGCGCGCACCGCAGGGCGACGGAGCATTCGCCACAACGCCGGCGCAGCGCCGACCACCTCCGCAGCCCCGGGAAGCACCACATGCAATTTCCTTGGTGAACGATGCGTGCATGTGATCGTGATACGAAGATTAGAGGGCGTTCTCTGGCAGGCTCTCTAACTCGCTCTGTTAGTAGAGGCTCTCTCACAACTACTATTCTCAATCCCAAGGAAATCAAATATCAACAACCTAGCTCATTTACTCGTATACTCTGTGCAACAAAGGTACTGAGATGCTATTTTCATCAAAGCTAATTGGTACAAGGGGGTCGTATATGGTTGTGTATTAAATTGCAGCACTACATTTCCTGCTGAGGACATGGTGTCGTTTTTAATTTTTAAGGGAACTTAAGTATATTTTTTTTTCACAGTAACAGCGTGAGAGATGAATAAAACTCAGTGACTTGTCTTACCCTACATCAGACACAAATGAGTTTGAAATCATCCTTCGTGCTGGAAACGGTCTTGTGAGCGATAGACTGATAAGGTCACAAAAACCGTTTGCTAAAGCCATTTTTACCAAAAATATTTTTGAGATATTAAACTGCTAATATCATGAAACATTTATTTTTGAATTTACAAAATTTGTATTATTCTATGCGAACATTCAACAAGACACAATATCTCGGGAATAAATGTGCTACAGTCAAACAATAGTTCAATTTAAAGTAACAAATCCGACACCAGGAAATAAGGTGTTACAACTAAACCTTCTTTTTTTGTTGTTATTTAAGGTTGCATCAAAATCCAGGTCATTAGCGATCACTATTGGAGTTAACGTTATGATCATTATGAAGATGAAACGATGTGGTTAAAGGGGTGGAAGGACGAAAACAAATACAACCATGCCCGAGGCGGGACTCGAACCCGTGACCCTTCGGTCCGAGATCGCTACGACACTACTGCCTTACCGATCTCAGCTACCGGATCGGCAACTAAACCTTACGTACTCGCCGTTTTGCTTCTTGTAACAGTTTCGTCTCTTCTTTGACTCTATCTTCGACAGTTGAAAGAATTTTAAGAAAAACGACTGTTTTGCAGCTTTTGTAATACGACAAGCAGACTGAATATCACGACAAAGCAGATTGTGGTACCGGTTCAAGGGGCGTGGCCTAGCGGCATGGTTTAGAAGTTCATTGCGACAGTGGATCAGTTTGTACGGGGTTCCGGGGAAGCTCCGCCGGCAGGAAAAACGCCGCGGAGCGACCACAACACGAATTGCGAGTCTGCCAGGGTGCTGCGTCCAGGAACATCATTATCAGCAACAAATCCAAATGGAAGGGGATTACGGCCATTCTCCCTCCTCACCCTCTCCAGATAAAATGTTTAGGTTTTCTACTCAATTTATTCATAAAAATGTGATGTATATATCTCATCACTTCCATAGCAGTAATCTCATTATGAATATACTCGATCATTTTTATATTTCAAGCTACCAATTAAAAAAATATACAAGAAGTCCCACCACCTATGGGCTACCCCGATAATCTTTAAACGGTTCACGATACTGAAATGCTGTTTTGCTTCAACAATGCAGAAGTATAGGGCAAGTAATACGCTGTAGAGGTAATGTTTTAAGTATTAAGTTTTCGAGAAATTTAATCTCTTGGCTTTTTTTACACGGAACCGTAAATTTTTGTTACTTGCAGTCCGTAGTTAATGTTTTGATAATATTTTGAGTATAAAATTGTAATTTCTGGCGTGCGATTTTAAATTCGACGTGTAATATTTCCTGTAGAACACTTGCAAATGCCGCTTTTAGGGAAGTTGGCCTTCGCGGCCTCTCCCCGCAACAGTGCAGGAGCTGCGAAGGCCGCCTTCCCAAAGGCGACAGATTCAAGGGCTGCCTTAGGAATTATTGCACGTTTATTTAAAATCACACGTCAGAAAATCAAATTTTACATTAAAATTAGTATCCAAATATTAACACGAGATACATAATTATGTCCCATGTTTTATAATCTACCAATTGCTGACGAGAAAAATATATAATTCTATTTAAAAAATCAAAGATGATTATTTTTCTCGAAAAATAAAAAATATTTCAAACAAAATTTCTACAACATATTACTTGCACCATTATTCCGCATTGTTGATCGAAAACTGTATTTCGATATCAACAACAGTTTAGAAGTTACGACCTATAGTTGGTGGGACACCTGTATATCGGAAGGGAGGGGGGTTTGAATTGAAGTTGTCTCCCCCTCCGCCGCTATTTTCTGGATCGGCGTCTAAACATTATTGGCTGCGATTATCTCGTATGAGTAATTTTAACATTGCGTCAGGTAAAGAATGCAAACCTAAATGGACATAGTGCTTTCTTTTTTCTCTATAAAAAAATGACAGGACACTGCGAATTATTGGTTTTTAATACTAATGAGTATTAAGAAAGAATAAAGACGCCAAATGAAAGGATGAAGATTTTAACAAGTTCGGGGAAGGATTTGAGGTAAAAAAAGAAGATACATGTATGATATAATTAATGTTTCGTGATGAAAATCACTACAACACGTAGTTTCAAATCAAACAGTTATCCTATCATTGTAATTTTCCAAGACACGTAGTAAACTTCAATATGGTTCCGACAATTTCGCAAAAGCGCCTTTACGAGTCGTTTAACAATCAATGGGCGCTCCAAGAAACCTCTCACTCTCATTTCACCTCGAATTGTATTTTCATTAACTACATAAGCAAAAGCAACTCGCCTGCTTTTCCACATTCATCACGAAGCTTTGAGATTTGTTTCTGGGAAACCCCGCGTCACTTAAATGCTTCGTGTGAACGGTGCAAGGACGCTGCGTTCTGTGTGTGAAAATGAAACTTGTGCGAACTGGGCCTAAAAGTTTAATGAATGGCTGGAGCCAAATATACAAGGGTTTTGGAAGAAAACTATAAAGCATGAATTGAACTTTTCCACCAATATTCATATTTATAATAATATATATGTAGTCAAGTGATGTGAAAAAAAATATAATTTTTTCCCAATTATTCATTCACTGGAGAATATTCGACGTAAAACCATCAATGACAAATTCGGTGAATCATTCCTACCCGATAACACATCATTCGTATAAACTAAACTAAAGATGACGCCAGCATTGATATCAATTGAATTAATATTCATTAACTCCGAGAAAGGCAAGGCCGTAGCTTGCCAAACAGTTTATTCAATTATTTTCAAAATTTTCATTAATATTAAAAGAACCAGGTGAAAATACATTCGAAATGTACTTTATCGCTCACAAAAACATATTTTTGTGTATGAGAAAATAATATGATTGAATGCGGGGCAGGAAAAAAAACATCGAGCTTAATTATGTTACGAAAATAAACTGCAGAGGACTCAATGTCTGCTATAGAAAGTTACAATTTATTAGCACTTTACAGCATTAATAATTACATATCAATATGTTAAAAACTGAGGGTTATTGGTCCATCACATTTATTTCTTTTCCTTTTCTTTCGTCGAAAAAATTTCATCTATTTACTATTTAACTTTAATATTCGGGAAAATAAGAATTGCAAATCAAGAATTATCATCGGATTATGTTATCATTGCAAACCCTATTAAATATGAAGATACCTTATAGCGCTACAGCGAAACCAAATAGATAAGAAAAAGCGCGATGTAAATTACTGGTTGCTATTTATTGCGCTTAAGTCTCTAGCAAGTGACACTACAATTTTTTAACTTACTAAGTTGGAAATTTCAATAGAAATGAAATTCCTACAAAGAGGTTAAATACCGGACAGATAATAAAATTAAATAAGAAAACAAAATACAAAAAGAAGGGTGACTGATTACAAAGATTAATATTTATTCAAAAGTTTCTAACCCCATTGTAATTTATGAAAATATAATTTTCAAATACATAAAGAGGAGTCAATGTACTTTAAAATAAATACAGACATAAAAATTGGCATGTTTTCTGAATTCCAATAAATATCACTCATAGATAGGTCTGAAATAAAATAAGAAATGATGCATTGTGGCTGTCATTGATATAATCAAACACGTGCTAAAAATTGAGAGGACGTTATAATATTTTTATTTGGGAATATACATCAATCAAAAGAAACCTGTTAGTAAAGGCAAAGTGTAATTAATTCTTTTCAATTTAGAAGTAGTAAGATTTTGTTAACGGATTGATAGATATTCTATCTGAATTAATTCACACGGGAAAAGTCGTGTTGTTGGGGGTTCGCAAAGACTCAGAAGTCGGGTAGAGTTAGCGTGAATGGCCCACATTGTGAATATCGTTGACCTCAAGTCTGCTCCCTTCGTTGGCCAAGGTAGGCGAGGTTATCGCCCAGCAGGTTTTCGTCACTGCGGCTAATGGCTTGTATAAATCCACTTCGCCCTTGCGGTCATGCTTGCTCTCTCGCCCGCTTTCTCCAATATTTTCCGTGACTTTACAGCACGTTAGCACGACCGGTAACTGTGACATTTCAATTCACCATTTCCTGGCTGTCGTTGTTATATTTATTTCATTTATCTTTCACGATATTATTTCTCATTTGAAAATAAATAGCACAGTTTTGCGTAAAGCATCGTTACAGATTACGATACTTCAGTTTGCGATACTTCACTATGCCACTGAATATAAATGTCACTAGAATGGTAAGTATAATGTCATTTCGTATACTTTAAAAACTCGTGGTGGATTGAAAAAATATCATGATTCATTATTTCGTTTAAATGAAGTGGTGGTGAAATTCTGTATACCTGTGAATGAGATTTATCTCATGGATAAGTACACTGATAATGTCAGTTACATGTGTGATTATAGGTTTAGTATATAATAGGACAAGTTTGTTATTTTTAATGAGTGATGATTGATATGTTTTTAATATTACATTTTTAATTAGAATTGATTTATATGAGGTTTGCTACCGTGTTGTAATATATAAATATAATACGAGAATACGAATGGAATAAGAATAGAATCATATTCTCAGGGTCATTTGCTCAAGATCTATTTATGGAAACATTCTACAGGTAATGAATGTGTTAAAAGAAAAAATAACGTTCATTATTGACCAATATCACGACACGAATTGTACAGGCTTTTCTCATCCTTTTCTGAATGTACTGTATACATTCTGAACGAGAGCAATATGAATCCTCACTACATATCATTGTCATGAAACTTGAGGTATTATTTCAGTGTGCACGAAATACATGTAACATTCATTATCGAAACCACTGAAACTGCAAATAACTCGTTGAAGACCGTCGCACGACCATTATCATGTGCAACAAGGCACGAAAGTTTAACAACAACGTACATAAGTTTTTAAAACAACGTAATGAGACGCTTACTACGTAATGAGTAACGTATTCAAGACCTCAAACTAGAACAGTACAATCACAGCCAACTAGAGTAAGTGAACAATCGAGCTTATGAATTTTGAAAATATAACACTTCTTACGTTTTGTATCTTGTTATGAAGTCTGATGAGTGTTTTTCATTGATTAAATTGAAGAAATGGCTTTATAACTATTAAAATCAAAAGGTTCCCGAATGATGAACAAAAATTCATTTAGTATTATGTTCACAGTCGAACTATGAATTTCGGTATCCATTGCGCAAACAAAACACAAGTCTAAAATCTATGATAAAATGTTAAATCAAGTACATTTTGTTACTGCAGTCATTTTTGTGTTTTTTTTTTAGTTTTGTATCTCCCTAATTGTATTAAGAGTACAGTTATTTAAAACAATTTTGTAGTTAATTTTTCTCGTTAATTCATATATCCCGTAAAAATTAATATAGAAACAGTACAGAGAAACAAACGAAATTCTCATACATTAAAAACATCAGACACTTCATGCAAATCAATTTTCTGTCGCGTACGCTCTTTTTCCTTTTATCTACACGACCGCACACGGAGCATGTCGTTAGCGTAAGAGACCTGACGTAACGTCCCTCCAGATAGTTTCCTTTGAAGCACAGAAGTCGTCATTCCGTTGACTTCTCGCTTTCTCAGCGCTGTGTGTTGTTATTCACTTGAGTCTCACTTCCCCTCTCCTCCCCACCCTCACCGCATTTTACGACGCCTAGAAATCGGCAGCGGGACTCAACCTTTCGTCGCGATGCTCCGTCAACATCCTCCTATTCGGACAGTGTAGAGGAGAAGCGAACAGAACGTTTTGAGTAGCGATGTGCGATTTTTTTTTGGGGGGGGGAGCTCGATTAGTTGATTAGTGGTTCCGGGCACGTCAAATGCTAAGGTAGTTATTCCCTTAAGAGTAGTCCATGTTTTATTGATCGAGGTGGCTGTGATATTCCCTCGCTGGATGGTCAGATCCGGCCGATACCGTCAGCTTCCATAGCAGGGCGTCGCCCCACCCGGGACAAGCTCTAGGCTACCGACCGGTCTCCCGGAATGTGTGGTAGTGTAGTGCACGTCACTGTGTGTGTGTAAGAGGAGAGAATAGGACAAGGAAGAGGAAGGAAATATCGCGCTCACTCCGCGGCCCGTTTGTTAAATTGCGTGCGTGTTACGTTGAGTTCAACCGGGGTCCTTCAGACAGAGGCTGAAATAAATCTAGTTACGTAGGTAGTGTCGAAAATCCTGCCACCGTCAGGACTCAAACTCTGGGGCCTTAGAGGAGAGGCGAGCAAAACGTTTTGAGTGGTGATGTACGATTTTCTGGGGACTGGCGCGTGGAGCATGATGTTCGTTTTTTTCGCCGCGGTCGCGCACTGCGGTGGCGCATACAAGCGCAACTTTTTGTTGGGAGGGAATTCGCTATGCAAAGGCCCAGCCGCCGTTGAAGGCAGGTTGGACATGTGATGGGGTGACGGGGGAAGGGAACGTAACCTATGTTGGCGGCGTGTGAATGCACAATGTTTCGTGAGCTATGTAGGTTGAAGGTGGGAACGACTCTGTTGACGTGGTACTTGCTGAACGAGTATGGCATTTCTTAGACACACTAGAATGTTGTATTCTCAATAAAGCGTTGGCTGGAATGTTTTGTGATTTTTGGCAATGTTATTCATACTTGTATTTAAGCGCTTAACAAAATACATTTTTTGTAATTAATATGGAAATCGAATTAGGCAAATAGAAGGTATAGTAGTTATGTAGAATAATAGCAAAGAACTTAAAAATCATGAAAAAGTGAAGTGTATATCACGAAACTTGTCTAGCTTTAAGGAAGATAACTCACGCGTACATTGTACATTTTTTGCTATTTGCATGCGCATGAATTTGCATTTCAATTCCGCATCTATTAACACGATGTCTTTCTCTTACAAACCTCCCAAACGATAGATTCAAACACTTTTGTTAAATGTTGCAAATGGAAGAAGAATACAAATAAAATAGAATAGCCTATTCTGCTTCATTGCGGAAACCAACATCATTTAATAATGCTAGGATAACATTTTTCAACGTACTGTTTATTGTATGAACATATTAAAGCTGTTATTTAACAATCTACTTCACTTGATTTCTTTTTCTTTCCAACGCATTCGGCGCGAAGAAATTCCGTAATTTACGACTCCGTGCGCTCTTTATTCAAAGTAATATGTGGTAAGCATTTAAAAAAACATCACCAAATAAACCAGTCACTTACATAATGTCATCCAATTGAATAAAAGTGAGTAATTACAAACGGTAATCCTATTTAATGACGCAATGAATTTTAGTACGAAAGAAAAGCAAATATAGCAGGTCTCATTTTCTCAGAACTCATTAATTGTATGAAATGCTAAAAATAATACATAAAGTCTCCAACTATACCCTCTCTCGCCTGTTGTAATTATTCCATCCTGGAATTTGTTCTCATTTTAGAGCTCATTATTTGTTTTCCTCGTGTTTTAATACATTTTACTCAGATTCACATTATTCCTCATGACGAGAGTATTTCGAAACAAATACATACTAGGCTCACTCAAGCTGGTTTCTCGACAATGTGTACACGCAATTGCACTCTACAAGCCCTATATGAAGGCAAAATTCAAATCCACGAAGTTTTAGTGTTTTGTCCGGCGGACATATTCATACTCAGTTACCCGAAAACATCTGAAACTCAGATACTCGATGAGCCATTTACTGAAAGAATATGTGAGAGGTTGTAAATCTGGTACTCATTCAATTACAAAACCGCTATTCCACTTACCAGAAACTACTGAAAACTAGCATGTATCAAACGATTGTAAGAAGTTACTTATTTAGAATGTAAGAAGTACAAAATTATTTCAGAAATCGAAAGCTAAATTCATACTGTTGAATCCAAAAAAGTGGACTAGAATCCAATGAGTTTTTAAAAGGTTCTCATTCCACAAGCTAAAAAACGGGTCCTTTACCACGTTATGCAATAACTAAATCACACATTTTAATTTGTAATCCAATTACAGGGTTTATTACAATTTTAAAGAAACGTAAAACTATTTCTTATTCCCGTATTATATTAATTAGTATATTATCCAAATCCTGTATTACTATACTGCTGTACTACCTACACAAACAATCTTGGTCCTTGATGAAACTTAAAATAAACAAAAAATTAAAATCAAATAATGTGCTTTCTACGTCACAATATTAAAAAAGTTATTTATTATAAAAAATAGTAAATCTTTGGAGTCGCTCTTATGTTAGTGAGTACGACCCTTTTTTCGTTTGCCTAAGCTTAGTTCGGCTAACCCAGTGGGTGCTGGGAATTCAAACCAACACGGGTGCTGGCATTCCTTCAAATTATTTTCCTACCAGCGCTCTTTGGGGTCCAGCAGATATTTCGGGGCGGGGGGGGGGCGATGCGAGTGGCGACCTGCAGTTCGCAAGCGCGCTGTCCGCCCTTTGCACCGCCAAGACAACGCGGCCCCCCCGACGGCCCTGGCCGCGCGCCCAGCAGGGGGCGCTGACAACCACCGAGGCCACCCGTCGCGCCAGCCCTCGATCGCCCCCGCCCCGCACCCACCCAAACGCCCACCCCCGTCCCCGCGCCCGCCCACGCGCCCACCCACGCGCCCACCCACGCGCCCGCCCACGCGCCCGCCCACGCGCCCGCCCACGCGCCCGCCCCCGCGCCCGCCCCCGCCCGCCCGTGTCCGCTGCGTGCCCGCCGCCCCCGCACCCGCCCCTGCGCCTATCCACGCAACTGCCTCCGCGCCTAACCCCGCTCACGCGTCCGTCCACGCGCGTACCCCACGTCCGCCCCCGCCTTCATAGCGTCCACAGCCACCTACGCGCCCGTGCCCACCCGCGCCCCTTTGACCGCCTCCGCCCCAGCGCCCGCTCACTCCCCCGCTCTCGCTGCCCACCAAGCACGCCCTCAGTGAACGATTGCAGCTTGAGCTGCAAGAGTTGCGGAACGGAAGGCAGTAGGAGTCACTTGTCGGGCACTGCTCGGATGTGCATAAACGTCATAGAGTAGCTTCCTGCACATTAATTGCCCTCCAAATGAAGCCAGATTTACTAGAAGTTTTACATGATCAATATTTCAAACTATTTGAAGTACTAGATATTTCGACCGGGATTCGAACCCTGAGCTTCGGGTTTACGCGCAGTGGGAGAATCCCTTTATTATGAGTATCATATTAGACTCCGAGCGTAGGTAGGCTAAGTGAAAGGCTTATGCCTATTCGATTGCCCCTTTCCTGAGAAAATGTAGTGTTTGTATTGACGAACCATTTTATGCCAGATAGCAAGGATAGCACGAAAGATGAATGATGAGGGGAGGCGAATGGTTATGGAAGAGATGATGTTCAGCTAAAATGTGTTGGTAGGAGATACTACGTCACAATTGCATGGGGGGAAAATACACAAACTTACACAGAACTGAAATTCAAATTTAACAAGAGATTCAACTTCAGTGCACATCAAAAATTTGTCATACGCAATTGCACAGAACGATCAATTGTATTGTTCACGAATAGAACATCCACTAAGGATAAAAAGAACTTCCCAACATACTCTGAAGATTAGCGCAATAAAACCAAAATACCATTAAAAATAGTTCTTTATAGAATTTTTCTACGAATTAAATATTACACTAGCTTATAGCGATGCCACTGGCAGGTGTTTGCACGTTCAAAAAGTACACTTGTTCTCAGAAAGGTCATAAAAAAATATTAAATGTCATAGAGACACCTGACTCGTTCATTCTCGAGCGTAGAAAGTTCAATCGAAAAGTATGAAAAGAATTCCTTAAAAAAGTCAGTTCTGTTGAAAAATTTCATTACAAAAATCATTATTCTGCTGAAAAAATATTTACATTTCGTTTTGCCGGAAAGTTAATACAGTAATTCACAGCGTATTGGCAATAAAGGTTTCTTGAAACATCTCAAAAATGCGATTTTTATTCTATGGGAGGGACACATTTTATGTAGGGTATTCATTCTTGAAACTTTGTTAATATATACGCCTCACGTATCACGTAGATTCTTTGTCTATTTTCACTTATCAGATTTTTTTTTTTGTATTTTATTATTATTATTGGTATTATTATTATTATTATTATTATTATTATTATTATTATTATTATTGGTATTATTATTATTCATTGCGCATTATTAACTTGACTAGACCTACTTAAAAGCTACTAATGTTTATAAATAATACTACTGGTTGAGATATTCCTAAACAGTTTCTTAATGGAACAGTTTATACTTACGCGATGAAATACTAATTTGGATAAGGGAATATTCTCTTTTAAGGGGGGTCTCACAATTGTGACAAAAGCGAACTAAGGGAGCATTGGTTGATGTAAACCGGAAGTTCTCGCGACATTTATTTAATAATAATCACGTTATGAACTTAAAACTTGAAAAGGAATTCTAAAATAAATAAACATGATTATTATGATTAAAGGAGAAAAGTATTGTTAAAATATGTATTAAATTATTTTTAATATATTTACTGTCTGTAAAGTCGGAAATGCAAAGGCGGGAGTGTTGGAAACTGAACGATCTCAGAGGTGGTGGCAGTAAGTATAGGTAGGACAAGGAGTGTTCAAGAAGGGGGGTGTAAAATAAGCAAAATTTGTGAAAGTTTAGTCCTTAATGACTTACCCAATGCAACAAGAAATTAAATGTCCAATTTTATATTTACAAGTGCGTTTACGAAGTTATGATCATAGATAATTTATCTTACGCTCAGTTTCGTATTGCATATTATAATAAGAATGAAAAGTGTTATTTAACTTTGTGTTCAATATATCTATTTTAAAATTAACTCTTCAACTATATCACATAAACACAGCTCTTATTACCAAGAAACTGTCACTCACAAAACCAGAGCTCACATTGTTGAGTTAACGTACTGTAGCTGCATCAAAACCTTACAAAAAAATATTTAGATGCAAAAAGTCTATGATACTTTGGGTGGTACACACACGCTCAGAATACTGTCGAAACCTGTATTACCTAAACTCAGTAGCATTTTTTGCAATAAAAATAACTTAACTCATAACGAGACAGCATGACGAATACGAGAAAAAATTGATAATTCAAAAACAATACCTAAAACGGCCAGAAAAAAAACTTTGAAAGCGGAAAACTTAAAATTGTGTCAGTCATAATTTACTTTATGAATAATTTGTATTTTTAATTTTAGTACGTTATTTATGGGAAAATATTTCTCGGATATTTACACATTTCGCGCAAGAATTGTTTAATACTTTTGCATATGCAAAATCCAATATTCTTGAAGAAAACAAAGGAAAAAGAATAAAGTCGCCGTTGTAATTGTACAACCTATTTATTAAAGTAAACCAATGAAAATTGTTTTAAATAAATAATTCGTAATAATTTTCTGGATGTCTCACAGAATATCTACATGAATATTACACCTACTAATATCATGCGACACATTTTATTTTTTTAATTACCGCATTCTTAAAATTAACATTTACCAGTGTTTACTATTTACGTTTTTACAGCATCCGACACTTTGTTTCGCCGCAGTGAACTTCCGTTATTCACATTATTATTTTTGAACATGATCTATTACCTAATTACATGTAGAGTTTTCAACACTTTGCATCAAAGGAAGTAACTCTGATTTGAATTCTCACATTGATACAGTCGAATGTGACCTCCTGGATTTAATTTTAAAACTTCGCTCGCTGAGCAGATTTTTAGGAATCAATACTACACACTTTACGGTATTTTATTCGTTATCTTTAATTAACCAGGTTAAATTATTTTACCCTGCTTTCTAATAACTTGTTTCATTCACGATTATAAGCAGGTACAGCCAGCATAAACAGGAACAGTTATAGTGGGAAGCGGATTAAGATAAGCGCCCCCACAAACACCACACTCCGTGCCATGCACACACTCGCAGGCGAAACCGGGTCAGCGCCGTGCATGCTGCGCGTATCCCATGCAGGGCGAGGAAGCCGGCGGTACGCCTCGCCGGCGCGGGTATTTAAAGCGAAAGGGAACGATAGAAAAAGCCGGACGAATACCTGTGGCCTGGGCGGGAACAGGCTGTGGCAGGCAGCCGGTCGTCTTCCGCCCGGACGCCCACCAGTCACGCGAGCCCTCACCACACGCAGCACGGGCGGCCCAGTCGCCTCCACACGCCTCCACACCTCCGGGCACTTGTTCTGTGCTCTCCCCGCCGACGCGGTTCGTCTCCGCCGCTCACTCCGGTCTCCACTCGCACACGAACCGTAACTCTCCCCCACTCACACAGAGGCAGAGCGAGAAGCACTCAGTGTTTTTTCTTCTTCATTGGCTCAGTTTCCCGCAAACACGCACCGCATCGGCTGCGGCGACCGCCGACCGCGACCGGCGCGGCGACGGGGCGGCAGCGGCGGCGGTGGCGGCGGCGGCGGCAGCAGCCCGACGATCGAAGCTGCGACGAGGCGGCGCCGGCTCCCACGCCCCGCCCCCGCGCCGCGCCCGCCCCGCCCCGCCCCGCGACACACTCCCCGCACCTCGCCCGCTCCGCAGAGCGCTCCCGCAGCCGCTCGGCCCTCCGGACGCGTCGCGCGTGCAGCGATGGGGCGCGCCGCGCTTTCACCGGCGCGTAGCGTCGCTCGGCTGCTGGGCGCAACTTATGGATCGAGCGCACTGATCTCGCGAGCGGGGCGGCCACTTGTGCGTCTAACTCCGCCGCTCGCCGTCCGGCGCGCTGCCGTCGCGCCGCGGGGCAGGGGGGAGGGGGAGGGGAGGGGAGCGGACCGGCGCAGAAGGGAGGCGGAGTGGAGAAGAGCGACGCCGATGGGAACGGGGATGAGGACACTGAAGACTGGGAATGGAGATGTGCAGGGACCTCGATTTCATAAGACTCATAGGAAGAAATGAGAATTTAAATGAAAACGAAAAGAAAAAGAGACAGAACTTGCATTATGCAAATTGCATTGGCGTAACTTCCAATAATGTATTGTACCCCATCTTAACAAAACTCTAAACAAAAATGTAAAATATTTTTTGAGACTTTGTTTTCCATGGATTTGTAGAAAACTGTTACTTCACTCCAAATTGCGCGAAACCTACAAATATTTCAAAAAAGTCGTGCAGGAAAGTATTGAAAAATCTATTATGAAATAAAAAATGCGTTAAAAATAAATAGCTAGCTTCAATTTTGAAGGAATAAAACAGGTTAAAAAAATGATTATCTCCAATTATCAATATTTCTGAGTTCAATAAAAATCTAACCTACGCCAGATTTATAACCGCAATACCCAAAAAATTATAAAAATGAAAGATATCAATATCTTCAAAACTTTAAAAAATATCTGTGGCTTCATGAAAAATTACACCCGCAAATTAAAAGAACCACTTCAAATTGTCTTGCCTACAGATCGATCGAGGATTATCCTTTTGTTGAAAATCCTTTGCATTTTTCTCCCCAGTGTTGTTTACAGATGGGCTGAGGTTTAAAAACCAACATTTTTGCTACTAGGAACGCACGAAAAAGTTATTTTCAACAATTTAGAGCAACAATATGCGAGTTTCATTGGCACTCTACTTGACGCTTAATGTAAAAATCATGTAATATTATTAGAAATTATTATTCGTGAACTATTTGCGTTTCCAAAGTATCATGGATCAATTCAAAACATCAAAAATTCAACCCCTTTGTTGCCTTTTTTTAAAAAAAAGTGGCTTATTTTTTTTCTGTGCATAAAGAAGCATTACAAATGTGACGGGCTTATAAAGGATTGCACACAAGTTTTTAATTAACAATTCAGAAATTCAACCAAACAAGCCGGATATTTATTTTGTAGTTTGCTGTCTGTTCCGAGAATTTCCCTGGGAGAAGCTTCAGAAGCATATGTGTCGAAATTTTTTGTGGGGAAAACGTTCGATGTTCAATTTTATGGTATCAGTCCCTTCGTGAAATCAACCTCAACTTTCGAAAAGTGTTAATTGAACAGACTTTGCGTAGCGTAGCGTTCAAAACTACGTTCTCTACAAAGTTTCGAGAACATGTTCGTAGTTTTACGATCTTTTGAATTGTTTTTTATTCATATTCACAATACCCTGTTCATTTTTATGTTTTTTCTTTTCCTATTACTTTGCTTAAATTGCTTTTGCATATTTGGAAGTGAACATGGAAACAGAGCGTTATATTGTAATATTTGTAAAGTAAAGAGAAAAATTGTTTTTGACAATATGTCAAATGTCTATTTTTATATGACAAATGTCTATTGTTTTTTTCTTTCTCAGAGGAAAGCACACGTTAAACTGAAATTACAGCTTTGAAAAAATTAATTACATTTTTTGTTTGTGCCAACAGTATTGGAAACAGCATCCCAAGATTCCTGCAGCAAGTTTTTTATTCTGAAGAAAGTAAATTTTCAATTTTATTTTACATTATAATTCTTGGTAAATATGTTAACATTGATAGTTGGCAATGAAAATGACAATTTGTGGGAAAAATACCCCAGTGTTTCATTTCACTGTCTTTTACGTCTCGAACAAAAAGTCATTTTATTACTTTTGGTTATGAGTCAAAGTTGAGGAGGATATGTGACTAGATATTGTGACTAATTTGAAAATATATATTGGAGTTTTAACGGTTGAAGTCAGTGTAATCATGTAGTTTTCCAGACGTTAAAGATAGCTTGAGCTGCTTGTTTTGATTATTTCAAAGACTGTTGGTACTTTTAAGTCTCTGTATATAATTGTGTTTATTGCAGCAGCAATGATTCTAAGCATTTTGTATAGAAATCTCTGTAAAATGGAAATATTTGACCTGATCCTGCAGCAAATAGTCCGTAAATAATTCTATTTTAACTGTAGTAAAATCTACTTTCAGGTATATTATTTAAAACGTCGGTGTTCACGATACTGGTAAATGTAAAAATCTGTGCATCGTGATCACTGAAATCTAGATCATTCTCTATCAGGTTTTCCGTCCAGTGTCTCTGATCCTTGAGCGAATGCTGAGGTGTCCCCTTGTTTTTTCTGGACATAAATGTAACTTCACTAACAGTGCCGGTTTCTAGAGTTCAGTGGGGAATATAATTATTCAAAATAACATTCTCTATGTTCTCGTGGAAGAAATACGAACTTCTTCACAAACAGCACGATGAGGATAATATGCAAAATTTGTAATCTTGATTAAATCTTATTTGCATTTGCACATACTTTTATTACATCTGAGCTAATAATTTTCTTACCAATTTCTGGAAAATCGTTCCTTCAACCTGTTTTTATAATGAAATTTTTTTGGTTTAGAGCTCTCACAATGTAAGAAAGCCTGCACAGAATACATACAACCTCGTAGTACTTCACACTGAGTTTTAACTCTTTTTTGACGTTAAAAAATAAATAAATAAAAGACCTAATAATTGAAAAACAAAGTTTTGCATGTCCATAGTTTTTTTTAAAACTGTGGTTTGAGAAGGACTCTAAGGTAAGATCCATTATCTGCCAATCATATTAAATGATTGTTATTACCGAATATAATATTGTATTGCGTTATATTAATAATCTTTTCTGAAGATTTCATTCTAAAGACCATTTTGAAAGTAATAAAAGGTGAGATAATAATGATATCTTCTAGTGGTTCAGTTTTCCTCAGAATTAATATAGGCCATAGTAATATTTGAGTTCTGAAGCTCTTTTCAAGGTCTACTCTTTTAAGCCTAATGTTACACTTCACGCCAGAGCAATTATGACTGAAGGTTCATGAAGAATTACCTTATTCCTTACGACCCGTCGCTCCCAATTATCTCATTATCTCCACCTTCACTGACTTCTTAACGTCTCTCGTAAGTACGTAGGAAACGGTGATTCCTTTTAACAATATCTCAGTGTCTCCATTCCTTGGTTGTGACATACGTATCAAGTGATTTTTAAAATACTTTTTCACTCCCATGGTTCTATCGTAATAGAAATATGTTTTACATTTAAAGTCACTTTTGATTTTCTTCGAGACGTTGCTCAAATGTTCAATGTGATATATTTGCTTTATAAGAATTAATTTCATTTAAACGTTTCTTTTACATTTCGGATATAACTTTTTAATGATGAAAGACGATAGAGTTTTTAAACCTTAATTTTATGCATTCATAAGGCAATATTTTGGATGACTTTCAATTGTGTATGTTTAATTGATAGACGTATTTTACATTAAAAGGGTTTGACTGCTGAAAATTATATAATTATTTAAACACTGGAAACTCATTTCGATGTACTCAAGGCAAGTATATGAGAAATTATTCTCGCTTGTCTAGATAATATCCTGCGAGTACTGTAACAGTTGAATTTTTTTCTTTCGTAGAAGTAATAAATTATTACTGTTCCTGGGTATCGGAACAATTGCTGATTCACATGCACTTCCTTTGAATTGGTATGGACATTTTCAAGAGGGGGCAGAAGAGTTAGAAGGTTAGAAATTGCAATATTACAATATTACATAACCATTCTCAATAATATGAGAAAGTAACTGCTGCTGTAGCCTCACCAGTAGTTTCTTTTCACACGATTGACTCCGTTTTTGGATGTTTTCTTTTTAAGTTCTCGAATACTTTTAATATCTTTTACCACTTTTAATTATTTCACCCTTTTCCCTGCAATCCATTTTGATATCTTAAAATTAAAATACTATACGATTGACTAAATTACATACCTACTTTTCTTTATTACTGCACATCTACCAGTAAAAATAGGCTGACCAGAATACTCAGCAAGATCAAATTCTCGAAAGGGCTTCTCGTAAACATTCGAGTATTGATTTGGATTCCGCTGATGATCCATTTAATTGATTGATTGATTTTTTCGTGTTTCCGGGCGCGTCAACTGCTTTGGGCATTAGTCACGTTAGTGTAGTGCGTGTTTGTTTCTCGGGAGATAGCGGTGGTCTTCCCCAGCTGGATTGTGATATCCGGCGCCGACCTACCGTCGGCTAGTGGGGTTTCCCCCTAACCAGGACTCTCCCACCAGTGGGGCACCGCCCCAGCCGGGACAAGCTCTAAGCTCCCGACCGGTCTCCCGAAATATGTGGTAGTGTTGTGTATGTTAGTGTAAGTGTGTGTGTAAGGGGAGAGGATAGGACAAAGAAGAGGAAGGACAAATCGCGCGCGGTCCGTGGCCCGTTTGGTAGGGTACTGCTCCGGCATTCGCCTGGTGTTGATCAGAGAAACCACGGAAAACTACCGATCAGAGCAGCCGACCGCTAGAATTCTCCTCCAGGCAGCGACTGAATTCGACCTAACTGAAAAGCTAGTGTAGCAAATCCTGCCGCCGTCACGACTCGAACCTAGGACCTCCCGGTCAGAGGCGCTGCAGTGACATCAGTCACGAAGACCTTCGGGTGAGGATAGAAAATAATTTCATCATTTTACTCCATTTTCCTGTCGCTGGAAGTTATTATTGAACTTCAAAGAACGAAAATATTCCAGTTACGATATACTCTGATGCACAAATTAAAAATTCATACATTTTTGTCGTCAATTTGTTTTTTAAAGGGCCACACTTCAACTTATTAATAAAATGTAACCACTTTCACCAGTTGGCAACTGAAGTACTTTTCCCGAATTTTTCTAAAAGAATTCTACCAATTTTTAGATATGTTTCAACGGTTTGAATAAAAAGGTGTTTGAAAGCCAGTTTCGCAGAAATCCAAAGTTTTAATTATTTTATTTAAAAATCAACTGAATGACACATTTTTCATGATTACCATCGTGTTCCACATAATTTTCTCTACAAGACTAGTTTTTCTACCAACTTTTCCAACCATCGATTTGGCAACAGTGCACGTGATACTTTCAAAAGAATAGCATTGTCCATAAGACCCCATTGTGCCTTCACATCGTGAAAATGAGTTATTTTAATAGAATAGAATCACTGATATCTGTATTTAGAGATTTGCAATTCTCTCTAAGGAGTTCCAAAAGGACGTTATTATTATGAACAAAAATACTACTAATATGCAAAGCGTGAGCCTTGGATAAAACATCGCAAAGGGTTGTTGACATTTTCACTTCATGTATGTGGCGTAAAACTATCTCCCCAATTTAACATTTAAAGTTCATTCAATAACATTATTCATAATTATAATAAATCATGGAATGCCACATTTGCCAACTACCATTTATAAGTGATAATTTCTAACAAATGACACTTTCGAATCTCAGCTTAGTTTTTTCGTCAGCGGAACTGGTTAATGGGAGAGTGGGTTGATTGTAATTTACGGTGGTTTAAGAGAGTCTTTGGGGAATCAGAAGATAATTCGGTTTGGAATGGATGCATTTTTGCCTAGATTAAATATTTTTGCAATTCTACGAGACGGAAGAAGAGTGAAATATCTGTAGCTCATCTGTTGAATGTATTCATTAATGGGAGGAATTTTTAATTCTCTGTGTATTAGCTTATTTGGAATAAACCACGGGGCTTGCACGGCTTTTCTCAAGTACCTGTGTTGGATAATTTATAGTTTCTTCAGATGTGTATTTGCTGTATTGTTCCAAATTTGAGAGGCGCAAGTTAATGAGGGACGTATTATCGTTTATAAGGATGGATAATGCGCATTCCAGACTAAGCGATGACTTGGCTGACTTGTTATTTATTAAGGGGGAAGCTTGTTAATTTTTGCGTATGTTTTATTTCTTGAATGTGGTTTTTCCATGTTAATTTGTGATCTAGTAATACATCCAGGTATTTTACGGGAGTTTCATTATGAAGCCATGGAATTGCAGAATTATTAATTTTAATTTGTTGTGGTTGATGTATTTTTATTATTGAGAATATTTTAGACTGTGATTTGGTAGTGTATATGGCAATCCTCCATTGCATTGTCCATTTGACAAATTCGTTTACGCCCGACTAGAGATCTTTGCATGCGTTGCTACTACTTGAGTTTGCTTTAAAAAATACTGCATTATCCGCGTAAAGTGCTATTTCTAAGTATGGCAGTTCTGGGTAGTCTGCTATAAACATTAAACAATAAGGGAGATAGTGGGGAACCTTGTGGCATGCTTACCCACTTTTACCTAATCGAACCTGACCTTCACATCTCAAACAGCATTTCTAAATGATGTATGTTCTCGAATGAAGTACTTCTTTAACACATCGTAAGAAAATATTTTAAAGAATATAAAATCTTCCAACCCGTGGAAACAGTTTGTCAATGTATTTTACTATTTCTGTGAATTGTCCTTTTATGTGTAAAATTGTTTACTAGATAATAAATGAATAAATAACTTGAGATGCTACAACAGCTACAACATACTTTCTCACAATATTATAGAGTTATTTTTATGCAATACTACGACACAATTTCTGCCTTTCTTACACTTCAAAATTAACTTTAACTAGTGTGACCCCTCTACCATTTCACTATTTTCACTAAAAAACCTACAGCAGGTCACTCAAGTAACCTAGTAGTATTACTTGACCTATGACTTGTTATGACACTATCACACCAAAAATTAGGAGTGGTTTTATATGTCCTAACTGCCCTACAGGAGTGGATTCGTCTTTTAACCTGCTTTTTTGTAATAAAAGGAACAGGCAAGTTAATCTTTTAACTATGAACAGAGTTCTACATATATTCTGTTGAATACAATTTTATCTAGCATTTACACATTGCACTGAAAAATTCTATCACTTGCTCTACCTTTAGCAATTACGTGATTACCTAACAACTGCAATTGCTTTTTAACACTTGCATAAACACTTTACATAAAATTATATTACCATTCACTTCACAAAAAAACACAATAAAATACCTGTACACAACACAATAAGACAATAATACATGGAAACACAAAATACTGAGAAAGAATCACATACCAAAATACCCTTTACATACACCTTCAAAGAAATTGTCACTTGAATAGTAAATGCAATATGTACAAGACGTTTCACTTTCACGTAGAATATTGTCTTATACAATTTAGCCAGCAAAGAAAGAAAATGTCGTTATGCAATGAACGTACAATTAATAATAACTCTTTTACTAATTATTGGTTTTGAACAATTTGAAAACGATTAAACAATAAATTGAAAATACACACTAAAAGAACAAATATTATCGTTAATAGAAAAATGAAAAAGCTAGGTTTTTATAATTCTTCACAAGGATTAGCTATCTAGCTTCCTTTTGCGACTGCAATATTGTAAAATATTACGTTTAAATGATTTTAATATAATTACTCGACTATCTACGTCTGTAAGTGAGATAAGTTCTCTGTAGAATAATTCTATGTAGTGAGGTAAATTCTCTGTAGAATCTCTGTAGAATAATTCTCGCTTCTTTAAACAGTTCTTTTTTTGAGAATTTCTAGTGAAGTTTTCTGACTTACGACACGTTGTCTCGAAGAAATATTTCCACAGTTTGGAGCGGCGCGGACCAGTCCTTTCAAGGTCGTGGCAACCCCTTGCTTCGGCGAACACGTGCTCTGGTAATCGCTACACAGTCCTTCGAATTTTATACAATCTGACTGCAATATCTCCGCGTAATAAATTTCTTACGTGGTAAGCCAAGACGAAAGACAAAAAAAGCTGGAAATAGAAAGAAACATTTCCTATAGCACATTCTTTCTACTTCGGTATACGTTCTTGAACGGTGAAATATATTATTTCCTCGTTGATAGAAAAATAGTATATTTCTACGTAATGCGTTCACGTGAATTTATCAGAATATTCATGATTTAAAATTCTCAATTCTCTCATACATGTATCGTTATTTTAACATGATGAGACGAATACCTTTTTCAAGCTTCTTATCGTCGAAATACGGCGCATTCTCCTCTCCGTCTAACACGAACAATTGCTGTGTGTCCAGATCGGCGGTCGGCAGCAAAAGAGAGCTTTTCGTAGCGGTGCTTTGCGCTAGTGCTGACATTTTGCGGTGATTTTTGATTGGTTCTCGTTCTATTCTACGCGAGTGCGTTCAGAAACTTTAATAAACTCTCGCAAGGGATAACATTTACTGCTGGCGCGATCTCTTGCAATTCGGTAACCCTATAATTGCAACTTGTCGTGTCTTTACGTTCTCCGTGCTTCTCAAAAATCAATGTTACCGACATATGACAACAAAAGAATTCGAGTTACAATTTATTCTCGAAAAGGTTTCAAATTATAAAAACTATATCCTCCAATATTTCTACTGTTGTCATTCTCTAGCTCTGCGACATTAGGATGTATTGAATCAATTTCTTGTATTTTCTGCGGATTCATTTGAAGGCCTTTTGCCGTCAAAACATATACTAAGAAATTTACTTCTATCTTGCAAAAACTCGATTGCTCCAAATTAAGTTGCAAGTGATGGTCAATCAATAGTTTAAGAGACCTTAAATCATATATATGCTCTTCGAATTCTGAACGAATAGAACAACATCGTCTACATACACTAAGAAAGACCTATATAATTGTTTATTCACCACGTCATCAAGACATTGAATTAGAGCTGCTGCTGCTGCATTTTTTAAGCCAAACGGTACTCTTTGGTATACGTAACGCATTCCTCTGTACATGAACCCCGTGTATTTTGAGAGTTCTTTGCAATAGGAATTTGGGCCGTGAAGTCAGTGCTAGTCATCCACTTAATATAATTTATCTTGGCCAACATCTCTTCCAACTTTGGAGGCCGGTCTCGATACGGTATTGTTTTAGCGTTGAGCTTTCTTGCATCCAAACAAAGGCGTAGATCTCCAGATTTTTTTCTTAACGATCACTATCGGGTTTAGGTAAGGCGTCCTTTCCTTCCTAATGATGTGGTCGTCTAACATAGTGTGAATTAATTGGTCCACTTCTTCTCTGTAAGCGACTGGAATAGGATAATTATTCACACAAAAGGTTGCTCATCTGTTAATTCGATGTTGAATTCAAAATTTGCTATTGGTTGCGTACATTTTTCAAACACTTGCCTGGACTCTAATAGTCATTTTGTTAAAATTTCCTTTTGTTGACCGTCTAAATTTTCGTTACTTTGCACAGTTTGTTTTATTATCACAGGTTTATTACTCGTCTCTACGCAGTGCACATGGTAATCGAGATCTTTATCCTCGTCTGTACGACACTTTATAGGATCGTTTAGTGGGAACTGTCAAGTATTCCTTGCGATATAAATAATCACTTCATAATCTTGGAGAAAGTTAACTCCTAAGATTAGTGGATACAGCAGTTCTTTTGCTACTATATACACACAGTCATACACACGTCGCCCAATTTTCAACTGCAACAGAACTTGGCGGTATATGGGTCGTGACCTTTTCTTATTCGCGCCCACTATGAATGACTTGCGCATAGGGAACTGGGGTATTGCCGCTTTTATCTTTGTGAGTTCTTCTAACAAACCTTCCACGATGATGGAGCCGGTGCATCCCGTGTCGACCAATGCTAGAATTTTCTTCTCTTCACATTGCACTTCAACTAACGGACATTTGCACCTAGTGATATTTTTATTCATCAATGAAATTTTCTCAGGGTCCTCGCTGTCGTGTGGAAATACCATGGACTGAACAGCCACCTTATCTACATAGTTAACAAGTCGGTTAGTACCGGGACGACCGTTCGGAACAAACCTTGCTAGTTTAATTCCACTATTAAAGGTCTGGAATCACGTGACGTTGACGGTCGTTGATCAATCTTGTCATTTCTTGTTGAATTTGTAGATGAATGATACGTTTTCGATGCGACCATTGTTGATTCATTCGACGACTTGCATTGTTTAGGTGCCGACAAACAATTATTTTCATCTTTTCCATGTACTATTCTTTTACCCTTCTGCTTGTTACTGTTGGTTTCATTGTATCCTTCCATTGCTATTACTACCATCGCGGATGAAGTTGGTGTTGTCTTAGGATTATATTTTTCGGTCATTTCAAACGTGGCATCGTACAATCCTAGTTGACACACCAGTTTTTCTGCTGACATGGGCAACTGACATTTTATGAGATTTTGTATGCCCGTTGGAAAATGTCGAATAAGCAAGCATACCGTTTCATGCTCTGGAATTGGTGGTGAGCATAATTTCAGACCAGCTAATTTTTCTGTCGCGTAGTTCTGCATTGAATAGTGCCTTTCTTCCAGATACTGTACATCAGACTAAGCCTAAAATTAATATGCGTTTCATAGTTTCAGTAACGACTGAAAAATTTTCCTTTGAATTCATTCATAGTAGCAGACAAAGAGTTGAGTGTGTCTGCCCACACTTTTGCGCTTGATAAGAGCATCTGATAAACAATTCTCACCTTTTTATTTTCGGGGAAATTATACAAGGCGAAGAAGTCTCCAACAGCCTTATAAATCCGCAAGGATTTTCTCTACTATGAGCACTGAGTGTTAATCCCGGTGGAATAGTTATTGTAGTCGAATGCGATGGAAAAGAGGTCGAAGGCATATTCTCGATTTTCTCCTGAATATCAGCTACCTTCGCTTCAACTTCCTGTTTACTCTGACTAAGTAACTGCATTTTCTGCTCGTTACCTTTCACTTGAGTTTTCAATTCCAAAATATTTTTACTAACTTCTGTTTCTGAGTTCTTAACATTTTGGATGGATTTGCTATGTTATTCAAGCGATCTATCCACTTCATCTTCTACTACTGTTATCTTCGCCTCTGTTACTTCGGTTTATTCTTCAAAATTAGATTTTACCTGTTGTATCTGAGTATTGAAATCCTCTTTTAATTCAGCTTTGATTTGAACAGTAGCACGGGCATCTGCCCCTGAATGCCACTAACTGTTCATCAACAGTTACCATTGCTTCTTGGTTGAAAAACGTTGGCAAAATTTCAATCCATATATTCCATACATCTCTAATGGCAGCAAATTTGCCCCGAATTCTTCTTTCATTTTTTGTTTCTTTATCGTCAAATGTAATGATTCTTGAAATTATTTTGTAACTTTCCAAAGACATTGTCGCACGAAAAATACTTCTACCTTTTTCGGCATCCCATAAACTTTCTATTGACTCACTGTGGGATTTGAAAACCCCAGCTAAAATCAATACACCCAGATAGGAATACAAATCTTCTGAATCCAGATCTTTCCATGTTTTCTGATATACTCGACGACTTTCTATATTCAAATATTTCAATATTATGTTTTCAATTGTCGGAGAGAAAAACAACATGAATGCAGAAAGTTCGTCTTTCACTCTTGAAGTCGCGTATCGAGTGATACCCGGGGTCAAGTTTAGAATATTTTGTGCACTATGCCTTCCGCGACGTGCAGGTGGTTCTGAAGACCATTGAATTTTCTTATCTTTAGATAACATAATTTCGACAGGTCTGTTACGAACATCTGGTTCTTCTTCTTCTTCGGAATCATCATCTGAGGGTAATGAAACACAATCTTCTATTTCAGAACACTCTTCATCACTTGGTTCCCAATCATCTGAGGAATCATAAAGACCACATAGTCCATCATCTGAAGAATTCAATGTTTCTTCAATTTCTTCTCTTTTCAAACCAGTCAAGTTGTACCTTGGTCGTTTAGAACACACTACCTCGAATTCTCTGCTGTCACTGCACAGTACAAAATACGACTAACGACAATGAAAGGGCATATTATGTTTTCTTTTCCAAGACATCTGCGAGCAAACGGAATTCATTCCGTAACTCAAGATAATCTAAAAAGCAATAATAAGTTTCTCCACTCTGTAGATAAATAAATATATTTCCTAGAAAGATATCGCAGCATTGTCGCCTCGCTTCGTAATCACCACTGTGAAATACGATCAAATTCCTGTTATGGGACGCTAAAGGACAAAAAGGACCCGAACACCTTATGTATGCACTTTTATGATTCTCAAAAACTATAATACATTTTGTCTCTTGGCTGTTCGGGACAAGCCGCGTCGGTTTGCTTGTAGCTGACGTTTCGGCCAACATATTGTGGCAACAATATGTTGGCCGAAACGTCAGCTACAAGCAAACCGACGCGGCTTCTCCCGGACAGCCAAGAGACATACTCCGGCCGCGGAAGCCTACGTAATCATATAATACATTTTTATTGCATGCATACAAAATATGAAAGGTAATTTTGATAAAATCAAAGTCAAGAAATCCCTTGTTGCTAAACCCAAACCGAATTGTTTAGGATAAATTTAAAAACGACATTGTGTCAAAGAGGACCCAAACGACGCACCAGGGTTAATCTTGTTGACTGCTCCGCTATCTGATTTTCTATTTTCTCCAAAAGCTCTTGACTCAAACTTGTTGTTTGTGCATTTTGATTCTTGATTTCTCCGAAAGCTGTTGATTTTGATTTTCTATCTTTGCGGAAAGCTGTTCGTTCAAACGAGCTGATTTTGCGTCGGCAATATCGAATTTATGTTCGATTTGAGTCATAAACTGAGACATTAACCTAGCCATCATTTGGTTCGCGCGGTCGAGGTCAGCTTCGGTGGCGGCTTGATCTCGCGAAGTAGACGCAGATTCCGTTGGTGAAGGTTTCGGCGTCAAAGTTACCTCAATAGCCACCCTTGCTTGCATTTGTGGCTGTTCTAACGGTTGTTCAGTTATATCTCTTTCCTCCTCACTACCTGACGAGATTTGTTCAAGGCTTTTTGCCCTATCAAACATCTGCCATTTTGTCCAGTCGTAATTAGAATTCATATGCACAAAAAGACTTAGAATACTATCTAATATAATACCTCGCTCCGTAACCTAATTCTAGCAAAGCTATATGAAAATTAGATAACAATTGTCTTTGATTTTGATATTAACATAAGCAAGCGAAATTGCAATAATTTCGTGCCAACCAGTTGGCCGCCAAATATCTGACCGCTCTACCTTTTCACTATTTTCACTAAACACTATTTTCGATTGAGGAATATGAGTTTTGGTGAAACTCCTTACGGTTTAGCTGCTAACGTTGTTCACAGACAGAGAGAGGGGTAGACGGACGGACGTTTTGTATTCAATAGATTTTTAGGTATCAAGGACCCACAAAACGTGTTCTGACTACATAACGTGTTAGAGGAAGTAATTTGCAATATTTATGGGATACGATTTCGTTACCAAGGTCTTTTTCTAACAAAACTTCGACATTTTTCCCCACAGCATTACAATACATTCTATATACTACGTAATCAGCAGCGGGAAATTAAAAATACCAATTAATCTACATAAACATCTAAGGTTAGTTGTTCCAGGATGCAAGTACGAGCATATTAATCCAAAATTTTCTACGAGAGTTTCTACAAGTTACGCAAACAATTTTCAGATGAATTGTTTGTGAGTTTGTCAGGAAAGTAATGTTTTGACAGGCTCACTGAAAACTAAATGAAAATAAGAAATCTTACTGATCTTGAAACGTAATCGCAAACGCCTTGCATAGAATTGCGTACCAAGTTCAATGAAAACTTCCCTTTCCGTTGAATTGCATCGTACTGTTTCTCTGCTGTATTGGACTTTCAGTGTCCGCTGCTTGGTCATTACAGGCATAGCAGACAAGAGTCACGTTATTATAACACGAGAAGTGAGGAGAAACACAAGAGAATAATTACATTCTGTGGTAGGCAAATTCCCACGTCTACAGAGTCAGAGAATGTTGGGGAAACATACTACCATCGACTAACCGTCAACCACAATGTTTACTTTGTCTTGGGTTTGGAGCGTAGACAGACTGCTGCAAACAGCAGCACTGCCTCGACAATTGGCACTGCCTCAAAACAACCATAGACATAGATTAACGAAGAACAGAGCAGCAAGGATTTCCGGTTTTATTGACACTAAGGCTTAGAACTCTCGTGCCAACATATTTTCAAGGTTAATTGAAACCTAAGTGTTTTGTTCACTGCTTGATACAAAGTCTTTGTTTTCCTGTTTAATACTTGAAACCCATTTGAATAATTTATTGATCATTATTAAAATATTAGTGTTGTACGATAATGATTTTTATTCAAGATTTTTCTTAATATGAATGATAGGAACTTGTTCTCGTGAATTGCATTTTGCATCTTCTCATAAACTCTACTGCACAAATGACGTAATAGTCATACAAGTTGCAAGATTAGAAATTACGTACTGTTCCTGTGGAATGCACCAAACCAGAAGTTTATTAAGAATTACTAATTTCCGAGGGCAGTACTTTGAAGATTTCGCGCCACTATATTCAGAAAAGCCGATATATAATGCCAGTATCTGCTGTAGAAGGTAAATATACGAAATAACTTGAAAAACTCGCTAATTTTACCAAGTTATTTAATTGTATTATCTCTGTTGACTTGAATGAAAAAAGAGTTATACTCTTTTTCCTTGTAAGCAGATTTAAGGCTTATAGTGAAAGATGCTAAACCCAGAAATATTTTTTTTAGCTAAATCATGTTACGAAAACCTGTCAATAATTGACAGGTTTACTAATTATTCGTAAGCAAACCACCAATATATTTAAACTGTAACTAAACCCCTCTCATCGAATAAAATAGTCTAGTTTCCTAGTAAAGGCTCCGATACACCGGCGCGAAATCTCCGCAGCATACGCGGAATATCCGCAGAGGAAATTTCGCTTCGCGTGTTGGCTTATGAGCACGTTCAGACCTCCTGGGCAGGCGAACGTCGCGGCAGCGGATTTTCCGTTTCATCCGCGGTGATTTTTTTTCCCGGTCAGACCTGTTTTTTTTTTCTGCCACTCAAGTTTTGCTGCAGAAACTGTGGCAAAGACTCCTCAGATGTCGAATATTAGCTTGCCAGTGAATCTGACACGACTGAATGGTTAGAAAAATACTACTAATTGGGTGCAGTAATTTAAATAATTTTAAATAACATTGTACATAGATTTTTTAAAATTTGTATGTTCTTAAAATTTTGTACATTTTAGTAATGAAACGTTTTAATAGGGTGTCCAGGGAGTCGTCGAAAATTCAAAAAATAAGCTCTTAAGACAATTTTAAGCATTCTTTGACTAATAAACCACTTGGATATTCCGAATGACTAAGCCGCAATAAGCACTGAAAAGAAAAAAAATTGTATGCAAACATTTTAATTGCAAAAACATATAAACAGACCAGAAACATGTAAAGTGTTTATTATTTACAATATAAATGAATATATTTTTTCAGAAAGAAAAATTAAGACAGAAATAAAATAAGGGGTCGAATTGTGTAAGTTGTCGCCGCGTCTAGGGGGAAACTTTCCTCGCGGCATCCGCTGTGGATGTTCCGCGCCGGTCTATGGGAGATTTTAAACGAAAAGCCTTTTCCATGTAAAACGTTCATTTTTTCTTCTACGTCAATGCAGACATGCAAAACAATAGCATACTGATCGTCTCCCTTCAGACACACCTCTCCCCTTCATCTTCATATTTCGAAAATATTGATGTAAAATAATTCGCATCGAACTAACTCATCTACTGCATACCGTCAATTACTCAAAAGCCATATTCTCTCATGATCTGTTCTTTGCAATTGCAGTATTTACTGCAGTAATTTGTATTATCCAATCATGCATTAAATCACGTCTTCGTAACCATTTAAAATTTCCTAATCATTATGCGCATAGTTCTAAATAAGCTTATAAATCTAACATGGTAATTACAATGGCAATGCTATTTTTTTAAATTTCTCTAAAGGTTTATTTTTAATTTTTCTTCTCTGAATTCATCGACGTTGTAGTTATAACTGACATTTTCTTAACCCGTAAAACATTCTCACGTATTTCATATTTCAGTATTTTCAGATCTGGCCATTTTTCAGTAGAGGCAGTGAAAGGAGTTGCAATAAATATTAATTGAATTTATCTTATGATCAACTGCAGTTGAGGCATGCCTCAGCCAATCATTGCCGAACCTAGAAAATATTGCAATAGTCATAAATGAAAGCTCATCTCACACTTTCATTATTAATGCAGTATACAGGATGAGGCAGCTAAGTTGGCCTCAGCAAGTATCTTCACTATTGAGGTACCAGAATGCGATTTGGGCCAAGTTGTTGTGGATGATGGGGGAAATAAAACGTTTAGTTTTCTTATTTGTAACACTTTTAAGTTTAGGAGACATTAATGCAAATTCGATTTTTAAATGAAAGTATGTATTTTTTCATTAGTGTTCTAAATTTCTGAAAGAGAGGAATGCAAAAGTATAAGTATTGTTAATATTCGGAAAGAAACCACAGAAAAATATTTTCTAATAAATAGAAATAATAAATAATAATTTTAAGTAATAATCAATTACTCAATGATTCGATCTCTCCACAATAGTCCAATTCATCTCTAATGTTGTAAGTTTTAATCAATAAAACCATTATTATTATTATTATTATTATTATTATTATTATTGATTCGATCTCTCCACAATAGTCCAATTCATCCTAATATCAAAACTTCATTGTGGCTAGGCTCACTCGTAGGCTCAGAGCAAGTAACGAGCAAGATCTTCATTTCTTTCCAGGACCTCTAACACTACATATCAGACACATCAGTGACAGTTTTTCTGACAATGTGACAGGTGTCTAGAATGACTGATTTTTGTACTGTTCCTAGTATATGCTTTATATTCAATTCTTGCAGATGTTTGATGAGGGATTTTGGTATTTTGTGGACTTTGTTCGTGTAGGGAGTGGAATTATTGGGCCATTCCATCGATGATGATGACTTCCTTCTTGGTTTTATTTAGCACTATAATGTCTGGTCTATTTGCGGTGATGGTCTTATCTGTTCTAATCTCCCTATCCCAATACATCTTCATGGATTCATTTTCCATGACGGTGGGAGGTTGGTACTGATAGTATGGTACGTTTTCCACAAGTGTTCTTTAACAGCCAGAGATTGGTGAACGATTTTTGCAAAGTTGTTATGTCGTCGCAGGTATTCCGTTCCAGCAAGAATTTTACATGCCCCAGTTATGTGCTCAATTGTTTCCGTCTCCGTTGAGCATAACCTACATTTATCGTTCAGTGTTTCTTTCAATATATATTTTCTGTAATTTCGAGTGCTAATGACTCTGTCCTGAATGGCCATCATGAATCCAGCTGTTTCTCCATACAAGTTACCTGCAGTTAACCAAAGATGCGAAAATGTGCTGTCAACATTTGTATCCTCAAGCTGATGGGGATACGAACCGTGTAAAGATTTCTGCTTCCATGACAGTATTTTTTCTTCCAAAGATTGCCAGGTATTTTCCAGATCTTGGTTTTGGTTTTGCAGTTTTAATGGTGTTATATTTACGTCTGCGGAGCACAATATCTCATACATGTGTTTATCCTGCTTAGAATGGAAGTATTCCCTTAGGTCTTGAATTTGCTTGCAGTGTAATTGCAGGACACTCGTGATACCCATTCCTCCCTTGCATGGAGGTAGCGTTACCCTTTCAATTGCTGATTTGGGATGCCTCATTCTGTGCTTGGTTATCTTGACTCTGATTTGTCTTTCAATATTTTCCAAATCTGTCTTGGACCATTTCACCACTCCAAAAGTGTAACCCAAAACAGGGATGGCGAATGTATTGTTATTATTATTATTATTATTATTGTTATTATCACCATCATCATTAAGTAAATTATACCAGTCATACCTTTTTCTTCTTCGTCTTCAGCTACACGTAATTTCTTACTGAAGAAAATTCTTAAAAAAAACAAAAATCTATTTAGATTTCCCGAGAGTAAATTCAAACGTCCATAAAACCGCATTTCCTAACTTAACCTAGTAGTATTTTCTAACTCATTATAATCTTTCTTGCTCAACACACCATTCACGACATCCTATAGTTTATAAAGGGAACACAAGAGGAAGTCACCTCATTGTGATAATGGCAATTTACATTTAGCAAGAGAACATATTGCAATACTTTTGTAAAGTACTGATTTGCGGTTTTGTTATTATGTTTTCAAAAAGATTTTCATTAATTCATTGCAATTTTGTTCATCTTTAATAGAATAGTGTGAGCTGTAGTATTTCATTAAGTTATTACGATAATTTTTTCCTCATAAGAAAAACAAACATTTTAATACTGCTCTTCCAGAGTTTTCACAGCAATCTCCCACCAAAGTCTTGGTCACTATTAGCGTTGCATTTGTGTATATTTCTTCCCTCCTGAAAAACGTACCACACAGTTTTCAGGAGACGAAACCATTGGCACAAAATCGACTTCTATCGGCAGGCAAGTCTCTGCTTGACTACAGGAAGGCAGTACGCAGGAGCGGGAGTGAGAACGGGAGGGGGGGTGGGGAGCGGTCGTACTCATACGCAGTAATTTATTTCCTTTGGACTATTTTTTCTGCTGAGTATAAAGACGACCTGGAGGGCTTCTGCTCCTTTCTCTTTCCATTGTCCGTCTGCCGACAATATAAGCCGCAAGCGCACACCACAGCATTAAGCTTGCCCGGCTACCTCCTAAGATTATATATATAGATGACCGTGATGAAAAAAGGAGAGAAAAAGGATTCTTGTACTGGAGGCACGAGGGTCTAAAGAATCGTTTCTCCTTCTTTTCTCAACCCTTCTAGGGAGGCTTTCTTCTTTCGCCAAATAGAGTAGCTCCCGTAAAAACCTTCCACCGCTACTTTATAACTCCAGATGCTAAAAAGTGAGCTCATCCCTGTTGCCTCGACTCGCTGCAGAGGCACTGCATCAAAGATGCATAGTACCATATCGCCATATAGAAGCTGTTTATCGTGTTAGCTTTCACTTCCTCAGGAAGAAAGTGTCAATATTTCTTACAAAACAAAATAAATAAAAAGATATCTTCCCTCTCTAATATGCTCATCGGATTCAGCTATGCTACGCTTTCAATACGAAAGAATCGGCAAGTTGAAAACAAGATGAAAAACTGCATTCATACTACTCAGCAAGCAGCGATTCAAAAAATATCGTAGCCAAGTTTTCAACGAGAATAAAAAAAAGAGGGGAGATGAATTAAAGGATTGCCGGGTAGCTGGATTGAGAAGTTTCAAATCCAAAAATTCGGGTAAACAGTAATACAAGTCGTCCGCGCGAAGGGAGCAAGATGCTTTCTACAACCGCGGCGCGCGTGCTCGCATTGGGCCCCGCCCCGGGGAGCGCGCAGAGGATCGGAGATTAAAAGAACCGGCGGGACTCCTTCCTTTGTTTATGAAAAAATGACTGCCGCCCTGCGACGCGACGCGCGGCACAATATGCGAGCCCTGGGAGCGAGGAGCGCCCGGGAGGGGGGGAAGATGGTGGAGGGGGGAGGGGGAAGGCGCGCGGACGCCAGACGACGCGCCGCTAGCCGGGGGTGGGGGTGGGGCGGGCGCGGAAGACGCAAAAGAAACGGAGAGAATCGCCCGCGCACGTCAGACGGTCGCTACAAGCCAGCGGAGAAAGGAGTAAGAATGGAGAAGAAGCAGCAGTAGAAATGGGAACAAGGAAAACGAATGACGAGGTTGGCAGACGTTGGGCAGTCGCTGAGGGGGTGGGGAGAAGTGAGAATGGCGAAGCGTGGGACCACGGTGGTTGGCGCCAAGAAGGGGTGAGGCTCTTAGGACAGCTAGGCGGCGAGTATCGTGACAAAGAGAGATTCAAACGAAAACGGTTGGGGAGGGGGGACTTGCCGGAAGGTGACGGGAGAAACTTTAAGAAACGCAGTCCCTGGGTAAGGAAGGATGCCAGAGAAAAAATGGCAATGAAACCAAGCGAGTTGTGGCAGTGAGGCCGATGGAGATGGCGAACCAAGGAGGTATAAGATGGAACTCTGGAATGACGGTAATTGGAGACGGTGAAGGTAATAGTGAAAATAAGATACGCAAGATAGAGAGGAAAAAAAGGAAAGCTGGAAGGGTGGTAAGAGCAGCAACGATTTTGAGAAAAGTGGCAGCAAAAAAGCGAAAAGAATTTGCAACTGCCGCTCGGAGAGCTCGAGAGGGCGAACACCGGAAGGGAAAAAGGAGGAAACGTTGGCGCGCGGTAAATGAGAAGTAAACAGCAGGAAGAGGAGGAGTTCGCAATAAAATATGTGCGGAGAGAGCCGGCGGCGGCGGGCGGCGCGGCGCCGGGCCGGGCCTGGCCGAGCTGGCGCGGCAGAGGAAGCGGCAGGGTGTGGTGCAAGATGGGATTAAAGGGTTTTAACGGCGAGACAAATACAGTGCGCGGACGCCTCTCGGGCTGAGGATTTATTTCCGGTTAGGAACCGCGGCGACGCCCACGACGATGCCGACGACGGCGGTAGGAGGTGCAAGAGGGTGGCATTGAGCAGCAGGGCGGCGCGCGAGCAGGGTCACCGGTTAAGGTGGTGAGGCAGCTTGGCGCGATGGAAGGTAGGTGTGGTGGTCGTTAGGTGCGAAGGTGGGAAGAGATGGAATGATGGGAAGGGGAATGGTGGGGATGCGGAATAGCGAGCAAGAAGAATAGCAGACAGGCGAACAGAAGAGGAAAACGGCAGGAGGAAAATCGGGCAGGAGGAAAATCGGGAAGGATGAAAATCGGGAAGGAGGAAAATCGGGCAGGAGGAAAATTGGGCAGGAGGAAAATTGGACAAGTGGAATAGCGGGCAGGTGGAATAGCGGACAGATGGAATAACGGTAGAGGAGTACAGATGGAATTGAGGAAGGGGGGAAAAGGAAGGGGAAGGAATTGAGGAGACAACGGGAGAAAACCATTGGTTTGGTAGGTTAGTATGATGGTAAATCTTTGTAAACATAGTATCCATATGATTGTTGATTTTTAAATATTTATCTTATCAAATAAATGTGTTTTCAGATCAACAATGATCAGATAAATGTATGACTAACGTACGGATTTCTGCGAAAGTCCATTAGTATGTGTATCAATAAGGGAAGGCCAGATGTACCAAGCAGCAGGTAGCGCGCCGTGACGAAGCTGACTTCGCAACCGCGCCGCCCCCGCGCCCTCCTCTCGCCGTCCCTTGTGTCGCCGCCCGGAGAGGCGCCACCGGACGCAGGCACGTGTGCCACTTCTTTTGATCGCCCGAATTGCGGACATGCCCTGCATTTCAGAGCGCCCCGCCCCTCGGCGGTGCCGAACCGGAGACAGAGGGAGTGAAGATTGGTGGGAGGGCGTGGGGGGGGGGGCGAGATTGGAAGGCAGACGGACTGTGGCGCACTCTGCGAAGAGACGGCGGGTGAGCAAAGCAGCGAGTCACGCCATGTAGCGGGGGATTAGATTGGTAGCGAGAAGGTGGATTGTTGACGGAGTGGGTTTGATTGATTGATTGATTTTTTCGTGTTTCCGGGCACGTCAGCTGCTTTGGTCATTAGTCCCGTTAGTGTAGTGCATGTTTTTCTTGGAAGATGGCGGTGATCTTCCGCCGCTGGATGGCGAGATCCGGCGCCGACCTACCGTCGGCTAGTGAGGTTTCACCTAACCAGGACTCTCCACCAGCGGGGCCCTGCCCCAGCCGAGATAAGTTCTAAGCTCCCGATCGGTCTCCCGGAATATGTGGTAGTGTAGTGCATGTTAGTGTAAGTGTGTGTGTAAGGGAAGAGGATGGGACAAGGAAGAGGAAGGAAAGATCGCGCGCGGTCCGTGGCCCGTTTGTAGGATACTGCTCCGGCATTCGCGTGGTGTTGACCTCGGAGAAACCACGGAAAACTACCGATCAGAACAGCCGGCCGCTAGAATTCTCCTCCAGACAGCGACTGAATTCGACCTAGCTGCAAAGCTAGAGTCGAAAATCCTGCCGCCGTCAGGATTCGAACCTAGGACCTCCCGGTCAGAGGCGCTGGAGTGACATCAGTTGATGCACTGAGATATCGCTCCCGGTTTGACGGAGTTGGGTACGGCACGGTCTACGAGGACAAGGATATGCATAAATGTGCACGTGAGACTGCATGGGCATGAATAGTATCCAGTAATGAACAAAGGTGACAAAGACTGAGTCGAAAAAGTGATATCACAATGGAAAGGAAGGGTCAAAGGGTAAGCAGACGAGGTGAGAACGCTGTTGCGGGACAACACTCTCTGATTAGAGGTCAAAAAGTGAGCGAGTGTCGTTCTTGAAGCTTATGGCGGTGGGAAATGTACGTAGTACGATCCAGGCAGGAAGGAAAGGTTGCCAAGAATGCAATTCAATTTGAGACAGAATTTAGAGATCTAGCAGTATCGGTCTACACCAGAGCGGGCGAGGATGCGTAGAAAAGAACCACTCGTCAAAATAGCACAGAAGTCAAGTGGAGAGAAGTCTGCAAGAATACAGAAAGTGACGTATGTTGTTTTCGAATTATTGGCTGCCACAGCTTAACGTGACCCATGACACCACTGCCTATGCAGAATCATTGAAGGAAATCTTCTAGGTTCGGTGCCCCGACTTTCGACGTGAGCTACGTAGTTGGGTCGAATTCAGTCACAGCCTGGAGGGGAATTCTCGCAGCCAGCTGCTCTAATCGGTAGTTTTCAGGGATTTCTCCGATCAATAGCACACGAGTTACGGATCAAAACCCTAACAACACATACATCGCACGCGATCTTTCTTTCCTCATCTTTATCACCTTTACCCTTAACACACTTAGTGCTTACCTGAATTATACTGCCACACGTGCGAGGCCAGCCCGGATCGGGAAGTCCGTGCCGGCTGAGGCGGTGTCTCGCTGGGCGAGGTCCTTGGAGGAGGAGGCCCGCTGATTTGATTTGATTTTTTCGTGTTCCCGGGCACGTCAACTGCTTTGGTCATTAGTCTTGTTAGTGTAGTGCATGTTTTTTCTCGGGATATGCGCGGTGATCTTTCCCCGCTGGATGGCGAGATGCGGCGCCGACCTACCGTCGGCTAGTGGGCTTCCCCCTAACCAGCACTCTCCCACCAGCGGGGCACCGCCCCAGCCGGGACAAGCTCTAAGCTCCCGAACGGTCTCCTGGAATATGTGATAGTGTAGTATATGTTAGTATGTGTGTGTGTGTGTGTGTATAAAGAAAGAGGATAGGACAAGAAAGAGGAAGGACAGATCGCGCGCGGTCCGTGGCCCGTTAGTTAGGGTACTGCTCCGGCATTCGCCTGGTTGTGATCGGAGAAACCACGGGAAACTACCGATCAGAGCAGCCGACTTCTAGAATTCTCCTTCAGACAGGGACTGAATTCGACCTAGCTGAAAAGCTAGTGTCGAAAATCCTGCCGCCGTGGGGAGTGGGAACCTAGGACCTCCCGGTCAGAGGCGCTGCATTGACATCAGTTCATGCACTGAGCTACCGCTCCCTGTAGGGAAGCCCACTGACTTTAGTTTAGTGCCGTATATAATGTTCCACTGGCAGAAGAACGCTGACGGTGACGCGTCAGGAATCAATATTAACTCGAACTCCCAGTTGCTCGTTACCGAAGTAATGAATGAATAAGTTTGAAAACCGAAGAATTGAATACTATGCAATCATTAGACAAGAATTTGCAGAGTAACAACACAACAATTTATTTTATATTGATATATTTCTCCACAATTCAAATTTAAAATGATACTTTTAGAAAAAAAACTAACTCTCCGTACCTTGAGAATACAAACATTCAAATAATGCAAACCATTTAAAACGTGCGATGAATGGAATAAAATGGGACTAAAATATAACACTTCACAACCTTCAATAAAATAACAAAGTAGCGTAGTTAACGATTACGTTTTTCAAGTTTTTTCTGGGTTATTGAAGATTCATGAAATATTTTTTTTACTTTGAATAACGTTCTTCTTTTTCTCTGGAGATTAGTACCTTACGATAAATATGTTTGGAAGGTACTTATTCTATTTGTTAGTTCAAAGATAGTGTTAAAATGATATTATCTTCCAGCACACATAACAATTTATTTTTATATTACATACATGTTAAACAAGTATGTATAACAATATAGTGTTCTGTCTTTTTATCTGTCGTCTTCGGCAATAATATTGCACATTCCACACCTTTCACCTCAAAAAACACAACACAAACATCCCAGCATTTATCAGTTTCATTAATTCGTTCAATTGGAAACACGGCGAAAGGATGCTTTCAACCAATGATCCACTTCACAAAAGACAATTCTGAATGTGACGTAAGGAAACTTGCAGTCCAGGCAACACGAGAGAAAACTCAAAGTCAACGGGAAACGAACAGGTGCTTCAGCACTCATAAAAAATTAAAGGAGAATTGGGCGCCACCTTAAAAATAGTTGAAAGGCACACAGGCGTGCCAACAGACAAATTACTCTACACAATTCTTGTTACAAAATTGTTCTTTGGAAATCATTGAAGCGGCTGTTACTCTACCGTTTGTTTTTCAGTCACACTTATCTACGAACAACTGAACCATATTTCAAGGGGAAAATTAGAAACGTATTTTTGTTATCCTCTCATGATACAGTTTTCAATATGTCAACACATTAAGAGGAACTGAAAGTCTTTTTCTCAGTAGAGAAATTTCAGTATCTCAGATAAAAATAAGTGTACTCTTACGGGAATCACGAGGAACTTTGTCTCGGAAGATGACTTCGGAGAAAAAGCCTGAAGGTTTGATTATCTCTTCCATATGCTGCTTTAGACGTGACTTTTGCGTCACAGGATCTGAACAGCAGTGTCGCCCGGGCAGGATCCTGCCCCTCGGCTGCTGACGAATGAAATGACCTGAAACAATTCATCAATCCATTCAGCTTCAATTAACGTCCAAACTGCACCAAGTGATATTGCGTTCTACGACTAAAATTAGCATGGAATTATTACCTATTAAAACTCGGAAATATTAATAATATTGCTGATGAAGTTGATACATTGTAATAAATTAATCACCAATATTGACACTTATATAACTCCTTTTTTCTTTTAACAAAATGCAGTAGATCAAACAATGATTTGATGCTCTTCTGACAAACTTTATATGATTCACAAGAAACAATAGCGCACAATTTTTTTATACAATATAAGGGCGATAATATAAGGGCAATAAATGCGATAAAACACCATAAACCAAACAATGTTTGGAGTGAATACTTGATGAATGTTTTGATAACTTTCAACAAACACGGATGTTTCTGTGACCATGGGTATGTAGAAAAATTCTTTGACAAATTACTTCTTTTTAACTATAATTTACAAACGGGGCAATAAGTATTTTTTACAAACGTTATTCCTTCGTGTTCGTTTCAAATCATTACCGTAAAAGTATGTATCATTTACTCTGTCAAATAATATTAAATATAATTTGAAATATTCCTAAGATGTCAAAGTGTGATTCGGTCAAATTATTACGTTGTCAAGTTCAGGTGTAATTGAATCGAACTATTTTTCCCAGAACGAACCACTTTGAAAAATGTGTGTCAAAACATGATAGTTATCATAATGCTTATCGAAAAAATTGCCATTACAAGTCCCGAAAGTATGCAAAAGGCAGGAAATAAGTTCGTTAAGATAATAAAGGTCGTTAGAATAACACACGCGATCCTTACATTCATCTGTTTGCTAAGACCAAAACTCAACATTATTCTGAATTAGCATCAAGAACTGAGAGCAATTGAAGAATTGAGAGAACAAAAACTCTGTAAGAATGTTCCTACTTCATACTTGCAAAACAAAGTTTATCAACTACTTAAATGAATAACAAAACATATTTCGGTTGAATTGGAAACCAGAAATATTTCTTATCGGAAAATTCAGAATTTTGAGAATCTCCCACCACATCACAGAGGAAAAGCAATGATTGTAAACAGGAGTTAAATTTACAATACTATTTAAAAACGTCTATTTTTTTATTTTCAAAATCATTTTCATCATCGAGAAATGATGTATCTTCCTTGCCATAAGATTTCACACATCAAGGCAGATAAAAGGAAAAGAAATTGACTCATTAAATGAAAGGAACGAAAACAAATTTAAACAAAAACAAATGAAATATGTTTTAAGTGAAACTATTTGATATTTTCTTAAATAAAACATTCGAACAAGAAAATATAAAGTAAATGATAATTGTGGGATACTGGGAGAGAGTACAACCGTTAATCGAAATATAACAGTAAGAAATACACCAAAAGGAAATAGGAATCAAAACTGACGGAAAAGAGTGAACAGCTAAAAGAGATTCAAATACATATAAAAAATAAACGAGAAATAGTCCATAAATGGAAGTCAAAGAGAGCTGTCGGGGCAGGCTTGTTGGAGCAGAGAGGGCACCCGGGAGAAGGTTCTGCATTTAAGCTGGAAGGCACGGCGACCCGAGTGGCAGCGACAAGTTAATATAAAAGTTATTTAATCACTTTTTTAAAATCCCCCGCCCGGATTAACCCGTTTCCTCCCAAAGAACCGAATAATCTGCAAGCCGCGCTACCTCGACGAGAGAACGCGTGGCCCAAGCCACGGACCTGCTCTTCACCCCCTCCTTCAACCCTCCACGTTCAGGCACGCCCCGCCCCTGGTCTCGCCCAATTCCACTCCGACACACACGTTCCTCCGTGTTCGGACCTGCCTCGCCCCGCCCCCGCTCCGCTCTCGCCTACGCGGTCTCGCTGAGTTCTTTCCGCCCCGCCTCGCCACGCCTCGATCCGCATCTCCCCCGCCCCGCCCCCCCCGCCCCCCCACTCCGCTTGGCTTCGCTTCGGCCTGCTCCGCTACGTTCCGCTTCGCCCTGCCCCGATGAACCCCTTTCCGCCCCGCTCCTTCCCGTCCCGTCCCGCCCCGCCCCTTTATTCCTCGCCATGACCCCCGCTCCCCGCAGCTCGCGACAATAGAGGCGCGCGCCGCGCAGCCGCCGCGACATGTGCAAGGCCCCGGAAATCCCGCGCTCTTCGGGGGCGCAGAGGGCACAGGCGCGGAATGACCACGATGCGGAGGTGGGAGGCAGGCCACCGACACAAGCACAGAACGAACCGAAGAGTCACCGAGATGAGAACATTACTAAAGGGGGAGGGTGACCGGGAAAGGAGTAAACGAAAAAAATTAAAGGGCTAATGGGAGAGATGAGAAATCAAAAAATAAAGGAAAAAATTTGGACGGGGGGTTGAACGGGAACCAGAAGAGTGAAGATGAGAATATGGGATTAAGGAGAGCGACAGGAGGAGGAAGTGAAGAAAGAAAGTGTATAAGGTTGAAAGGCCGATACATCTAGCATATAATGTACGAATATATCAGGAGACACTCGGGGAATTTGAAATGAGAAACGAGGATGAAAACGAATGTACTAAATAAAATGAACAAAATACGCCACTGATGATAGCCAATTCTCGAAAAATGATTAAAGTGCGTGTATAAAAACAGAAGAATGCTTGCAAAACAGAGAGTAAACAGCAAGTGTGCAAAAAGGGAGCGTTCATCAAACGAAATTGTCAATAAGAGGCTACGATATTCAGATAATAGAGAATCGAGAGATTGATATTTATTTCGTCAAAAAAAAAAAAAAAAGGAAAAAAACTTCATGTGACGTATGGCGGAGAAAATCATCTGCGCACGCTTTCTTGAGTTTCAGAATCCCTTCCCAACAATTTAACAATTAATAGCTGAAAAAGTTGAAAAAATTGATTAATTGTTGTTATTATTAATAATAATAATAATAATAATAATAATAATAATAATAATAGTAAAATTTAAAAAAAAGCGCGAGATTAACATTTCAAAAACCAGAAATTTTCGTTCCTGCGTTATAGAAAACTTATTTGTAACGGCAAACGAACTGCAGATTTGGTAAACGAACTACAGGTTTGAAATGCAGATCTTTTTCTGCATTACTAACAAAATAGTAACTCACCCTAAGCTCTATTACCACTACAAGCGAAGAAAGAGCTCAACAAAACGTGCGCATAGTGAAGCTACCTTTACGACCAGAGGCAAATCAAGGGTCCATCTTAGCATTTTCTCAATGAATCAGGGAAATTGAAGATCGAGATGGGGTCGTTTATCCGGAAGCTGAAGTTAGAATCGTAGGAGATACAAAGTGGCTTAGGTTGAGGAGAAGGGTACGCGCATTTCATTACATCAAAACATGCCCTAGTGGAGTCAACGGGAGACGACTATAGATTAGATCTCTCCTATTGAATGTTTCACCTACTTTTCTATGAAATTGGATTTCACGAAATGCAAACTGTTAATAAACAAATGTTGCATTTCTCAGACAAGATATTATTGATTGTCATGTATCTAAGAATCTCTCCGAAATAAGGCTGAGATACGAGTGAAGCAATTGGATTTAGGGACAAAAAATACTACCTGGACGGGAAAGAAATATAGTGGAGTGCATGTTCAGGCAGACTGTTTTGTCTAGTTAATAATGAAGGTAACTCGCCTACGTAGGCTATTAAAGCTTCGAAACGCATTCACGTGGGAGGGCATTGAGAGAGAATAACAGCTTCACGGTAGCAGAGGCGGACGCACATAAGACCACCAGCAGACGAGGGAGCACGGCGTGCACGGACTCCAACGCGCAAAGCAGCTGCTTCAGGATGAGCGCGAGGTCGACAGCGCGGCAGTGAACTCAGTAGAGCGCGCCGAGACGGGTACGTAGACACAAACGTACTGTTACAGATATTCTGTGCTACTAGCTGCAACTGGCCAAGCTAATGTTACAAAAGGGTCAGACAAAATTCATGGCGCAAAGAGTCTAGTGACAGAAATGCCAGCTGTAAGTTCTTAACAGACAGGTTGAAGTCACGTCGGGGTTAATTTCATGAAACAGACGAGAAGCTTTCTAAACACGCACGAGCTAATGATATTGCATACCTTACGAAAAACCGCCAATGTCATGAAAATGACAAAAATCGTCACACATTAGTTAGTTAATGCCTTATTTTACGTGGCGAGACTCGGGCCATCAGGCCCGCTCTTCCGTCTAACCACGTAAATTTCGCTACGCTCCTTTCACCACCTAGCGGAGAAAGGAGGTATTATCTTGGACGACGAAACAGGCGGATCTCAATTTTGCTCAGAGGCTTCTTTTAGGCTTGAGGACCTTTTACATGCAGTAAATCTACTGCACGGGACAGCCGTATTTACTTCCCCTCCGAAGGAAGGCGAAGGAAGCGAAAGAAGGCGTGATTTTTCGCCCTTAAAAATCCACGGCTTCGATCGGGTTTGAATCCGCAAACTCGAGTACAACAATCCGGTACGCTGACCGTTATACCACCGAATCTTATCACATTGTTAAGTCCAACTTCGAACAAAGAAAATCAAAGTAAGTAAAGTCAAGCTTCGAACAAAAATGACAAAATTATGTTCGAAACGGGCTACCTTCTTATGTTGGAAATGTTCCTTCCATAAAAGAGAAAAGCCAATATACCGAAACGGACGAGTTAGTAACTAATGCAACCCCAATCCTGACTAAAAGGTGTAATGTCACGAAACGGACGAACTAATGTCACGAAACAGTATCTAATGGTCAGATTAATCGCACGAAATGGATAATCTATGTCACGTAACGAAAGGACTACAGTTTTGAAATGAATGGATTACTTTCATGAAACGGACTAGATAGTTATCAGTCACAGGATAGAAGTCACAGGAGAACACTGATGGAGGTGGGTCAACAATGAATCACAGAATAAACTATACAATCAATTTAGGAGAAGAAATAATAAAGAACGTTGTTTAAATCATATGGATAATTAAAGGAACTAGTGCTCCGTATACTTAGCAAAGTATTACAATCATTTTCTTCATTTTTTGTCAAAATATTGTTTTGAGATATGGCAAGAACATAAGGTATATTTGGAACATGTTGTTTACTAATATTTATTTCCGCGAGAAAATACATGTTCCAGTTCTTATTTCACGAATTAATTCAATATTCACTCTGTTTCATCGAATGCATAACTGTTCTCTACATCGAGAGATTCTCAAATAATATTATAATACAGCTTTGTGTTTACAGACCGACGTGACTGTTAGAGAACGTACGTTGGAGTTTCGACGAAGCAATTACCCATGGCGACGGTTTCAAAGTGCTTTATAGTCATGCAATAAGCTTTGTAAGCGAAACAATCACTTGACAAAAGATTTAATAATGAAAGTCCCAAATGAAGAAACATCAACTCCTCACCAAAAATACGATGAAGATAAAAACCTACACCCAGCCCCGTCGTTGAGCCCATCTTCAATTGATATGCAACTGTTAGAGGAACCGCAAACTAAAACTACAAAAATAACTGACGTTAAATATCGTTAAAATGGCGTTAAATTACAAAATTAACTGACGCTAATTGTTTCGCTTTGTAAGCGAAACAATCACTTAACAGTTAACAAAATTTTTAATAATGAAAGTCATAAATGAAGAAACATCAACTCCTCACCAAACATAGGATGAAGATAAAAACCTACACCCAGTCCCGTAGTTGAGCCCGTCTTCAATTGCTATGCGACTGTTAAAGAAACCTCAAACTAAAATTACAAAAATAACTGACGTTAAATGTCGTTTTTGTCTTTCAGCTTTGAAAACGACCTTTTTCGTTACAAGAGGTCGTTAACAAATAACATCTTATGTCACAGATTATTACGTATTTCCGTTAATGACATAAACAATTGTATCATCCCACATTCAGCACATCGCAAAGGGAGAAACGTGGAGCAGTAGCGGTAAACCGAACAGCCGACCACAGTCTTTTCGCACAGAAGCCAAATATTCGTGGTGTCGCTATACAAATCGTTTTCAAAAATTAACTTTGATTCTATTGTAAGTTTATGATGGTGTTGTACAAAAAGTAGCGTATGCAAGTTGTTTTGATAGCATTCGTACAAATTTGAAAATTCTCTGCTAACATCACTCGTTTTCAAAACCCATACTCACCAACTAAAGCTTAAACATTATAAACATACCAAAACACATTATAAGCATAAGTTGCATAATAAACGTTTTTGATTGATTGATTTGTTCGAGTTTCCGGGCGCGTAACCGCTCAGGTCATTAGTCCCGTTAGTGTAGTGCATGTTTTTTTTTCTCGGGAGATGGCGGTGATCTTCCCCGATGGATAGCGAGACCCGGCGCCGACCTACCGTCGGCTAGTGGGTTTCCCTAACCAGGACTCTCCCACCAGCTGGACACCGCCCCAAACGAGACAAGCTCTAAGCTCCCGACCGGTCTACGGGAAAATGTGGTAGTGTAGTGCATGTTAGTGTAAGTGTGTGTGTGTGTGTGTAAGGGAGGGGGATAGGACAAGGAAGAGGAAGGACAGATCGCGCACGGTCCGTAGCCGGTATGGTAGGGTACTGCTCCGGCATTCGCCTGGTGTTAATCGGAGAAACCACGCAAAACTACCGATCAGAGCAGCCAGCTGGTAGAATTCTCCTGCAGATAGCGACTGAATTCGACCTAGCTGAAAAGGTAGTGTCGAAAATCCTGTCGCCGTCGGGACTCGAACCTAGAACCTCCCAGGCAGAGGCGCCGCAGTGACGTGTTGATGTAATGAGCCACCGTTCCCGGAAAGCATTCAAGAGCAGCCGGCCGGTAGAGCTCTCCTCCAGATAGCGCGACCAAGCTGAAAAGCTAGTGTCGAAAATCCTGCCGCCATCAGGACTCGAACCTAGAATCTCCCGCTCAGAGGCGCTGCGGTGACATCAGTTGACGCACTGAGCTACCGCTCCCGGTCAGAATAAACTATTAAACCATCGAACGACTGCGCTGGAACGGACGGTCGCGTTGACGAAATCAGCCTCAGCCCGGCCGAAATGCATGACGTAGACGCGCTTCCCCTACGGCCAGGCAGAAGATCCGCCCGGACGCTGGGGGGGGGGCGCCGTTCAGGGCAAATTTTTCCCCCGGGCTGCGGCGGCGGGGCCCGCAGGCATTAGCATCACAAAACGCGCAACGGCGGCGGCGGCGAGGGCGTGGACGAGGCGGAGCCCGAGCGCGCGCGGTGCCGGATGCTGTGCATTAGTTAATGGAGGGTGCCGCGACACTCACAAGCCCGCGGTTGCAGCGGCGCTGCGCTCGCACCGGCGGCGCGCACGGCCGCCCGCACGCGAACGGAGGCGATGATCGCGGGTGGGACGAGGTAGTTAGCGGTATCACGGACGACTGCTGTCAGCGAACAGCTTAGAACCGGGAGCGGTAGCTCAGTACATCAACTGATGTCACTGCAGCGCCTCTGACCGGGAGGTCCTAGGTTCCCACTCCCCACGGCGGCAGGACTTTCGACACTAGCTTTTCAGCTAGGTCGAATTCAGTCGCTGTCTGGAGGAGAATTCTAGCGGCCGGTTGCTTGATCGGTAGTTTTCCGTGGTTTCTCCGATCAGCACGAGGCGAATGACGGAGCAGTACCCTACCAAACGGGTCACGGACCGCGCGCGATCTTTCCTTCCCATTCCTTGTCCTATCCTCTCCCCTTACACCTCCCCTCCTGGAGACCGGTCGGGAGCTTAGAGCTTGTCCTGGCTGGGGCGGTGCCCCGCTGTCCTGGTTAGGGATACCCCACCTAGCCGACGGTAGGTCGGCGCCGAATTTCGCCATCCAGCTGGGGAAGATCATAGCCTTCTCTCGAGAAATAACATGCACTTCACTAACGGGACTAATGACCAAAGCAGTTGACGCGCCCGGAAACACAAAAAAAAACAACCAACCAGCTTAGATGGAGTGCAGCTATAAAATTGTTCAGTTTGATAGCAGTTTGTCAGATGGTGGAGGGCGTTGTCATGAAGGCGATGCCACACTCATAAGGTTGGTTGAAAATGTAAGATTCCACAGTCGGAAACATTAGACTTTTGGCGGCCCGATAACGCCACGTCCTAGACACAGTTTCCAATATTTCGGGCGTCATACTGGGCGGAGGTGAAGTTGGAAAAGGAGAACTCCGTCCATTTTTGCCCTGAAGAAGGTTGTAGTACCAGAGTCGGAACGTTGGGATCCGTGCTTATGTCGTGGGGACTCCCGACCAGCCACCCCGAACCACCCGAAAATCTATGATATTGGCCAGCGGTACCGAATTGATAGAGGACATCGTCGAGAGGATGTGGATATAGTTGTAGGAGCATGTTGGAGCAGTAACGGTAAGCGATACTGCACGAGACGCAAATATTGGTTGCAAGGATGGAAGGGGTAGATGTAGGTAGCGATTGTGGCCGATGTCGGGTACGGCACTAGATTCGCAACGAGGAAGTGGGTGTGGCAAGAGCAGCGGAGAAGTTCCGGGAAGCGTGGGCGGGTGGCAATTATTGAGGGAGCAGCGGCGGCGGCGGTAGAGCGCCCGAGGCGCCGCGCGTATTCGGAGCCATCGCGGGCGACACGTGTCGCGGGGAAATTCCGGTCGTTGTGTCTGGCGGCGCGGAGGCGCTCATGAGGACCGGCGCTCCGCCCTCCCCGGCGGCCGGGGCGCGGGCTGCCGGCGATGGCTGCGCCCGGAGACGGCAATTTTTTTCGGAGTTGTAGTTCACGAGCGGCCAGGAATTTGGTGTGAAGAGACCACTTCGAAGAAGAGCTACACCGTTTGAAACAAATATTGGGAGGTTGAAAGTTTCAGAAAACATACCTCAAAATTTTAATGACGTCCAAATAATGGCATAGCAACAAGTAGAAGAAATTGAAAGTTATGAATAAAAATAATAAAACACAATAGCTGTAACTAAGTTATTGTTGTAAAGAATCCTGGATTATGTGGAAAGTGTACAAAACCAAATAGATTGTCTTTGTTCATTATCATACAAGAATTCTGAAATGACACAGGAACTCAAATAAAATAAAACTTAAAATCGATTTTTCTTTCATTACCCTTCATCATTAAATTATGTAAACCGTCTGTATTTTCTAATTTTTATTGCTTAGTTTTGTAACTTTTTAAAAGTAGTAAAAAATACACCATTTAAAATAGTAAAAATGATAAGTATTAATAATTTTAAAAATTTTTTCCGAGTAATAAGGTTGAGCATTAAATATAAACATTATTATATTAATACATACACACATTATAATATCGTTCTTTAATATCACGAACCTAACATTTTTGTATATATGACGAAAGTTATATATATGTTTGTATATATGAAAGTTTGTATATATGACGAAATATTAGAGAGACTTCTTTACATACGAATGGAAACCTTTCTCACTAAACACGACGCGCTTTCAGATTGCCAACATGGATTTAGAAAATCAAAATCAACGGAAACAGCTATATTTTCTTTTCTTAAAGATGTCGCCTCATCATTGGATCAAAACGAGGCACCTATTGGATTATTTTTAGATCTCTCAAAAGCTTTTGACGTCATTGATCATGAATTTTACTTTCAAAACTACCTTCATATGGAATTCGTGGTATTGCTCTAGATTGGTTATGTTCGTACCTTAAACAACGATCTCAGAGAGTTGAAATACCTTACTGGAATGATGGAACATTACGTACGCACCTTTCCGACTCTTTGCCCGTTGCATGTGGAGTTCCTCAAGGATCGATTTTAGGCCCTATTCTGTTCCTAATTTACGTAAACGATATGCCCTCGACGATTCGAAACGGAAGAACGGTTCTCTTTGCGGATGATACGAACATCCTTTGCAATAAAGAAACAGTAAATAGTATAATATCAGATGTTTCAAATTGGTTCCGAAATAACAAATTAATAGTGAACGAAAGAAAACGGTTTTAATGCAGTTTTCCATTTCAAATAAACAATTCAGTGCCCCATTGAAAATGAACAGTGTACCATTGACTGATGTTAAGGCAACAAAATTTTTAGGTCTCTCAATTCAGTCAAACCTTAAATGGAACGTCCATTTAAATGAATTGAATACAAAATTAAGTTCATTGTGCTACGCGTTCAGAATTCTAGCAAATTCAGTCAGCCTTCATACTGCTCGTTGTGTATACTTCGCGAATGTTCATTCCCGCCTGAGATATGGCATAATATTCTGGGAAATACATCTTATAGCTCCCAGACTTTTAGATTACAAAACGAATTGAACGAATAATAACCAAATCCCACCCACGTGATTCATGTAAGCCTCTCTTCATTAATCTAGGAATTCTACCATTACCGTGTCTTCTTATTTACGAATCAGTGGTTTTGTAAAAATGACTTGCTCAAGGGCGGGAATATATTTTCAGAAAATGCCGAAGTCTATTACTATAACACTCGACGTAGAAATCATATTCATCAGGTGACAGTATCAACAGCTCATTACAAAAAATTCACATACAATACATGTACATTATTTTACAACACTTTGCCAGATGACATTAAACGATTAAATTCAATAGAAAAGTTTAAATCCCAAGTGAAATCGTTTCTGCTGCATAACTGTTTCTATACAATTAGAGACTATACTGAGCATCACAAGAAAAGTAACATTCATTTTAACAATGATTCATAATGCTTTATTTACCATTTGAACTGTGTAAATGAGTATAAACAACCTGTAACAACTATTGTACTACAGCTTCCGGGTCAATGACCCCATCTTGATCAGGTTTTTTCGTCCAGTTTCCTGATCCATTGAGCAAATGCTGAGATGGCCCCTTGTTTTGCTTCTGGACATAAATGTAACTTCATTTCCTGTGCACGTCTTCTAGAATTCAGTGGGAAATACAATTATTCAAATTATCGTTTCCATGTTGTCGCGGCAGGAAGTAATAAGAGCCAAAATTTATTGCTTATTTGTCCTTGAAAATAGATTTTATTACATGGGAGTTTTTGTTTTTTTTCTCCCTTATAAGAGCCAAAATTTATTGCTTATTTATCCTTGAAAATAGATTTTATTACATGGGAGTTTTTTTTTTTTTTTAAATTATATCTACATTTTATAAAATAAATAAATAAATAAATAAAGTTTACGTTTTTGAGCTTCCGACATTTCTAAAATTACGACTCTAATGGTTTTCTATTTGCTTTGGAAACAGTTTGGTGTAAATATTTTTGTAGCCAAGGGTAATTTTGGGTCACATTATTTTGAATGTCCACATCGTTACGTTGTTTCTTATGGTTCAGAGTATACTCCTTACAATGTTCACACTACGTGCACAGCAGAAGCTAGTATCAAATTGAATATTGATGTCCTGGAGAGATATTGTTGATGTAGTACTGTTTTTCTTTTCATTTATGTGACAGTAATCACGCATTCCTCTAAATAATTGAAGTTCATAGAAGGGACACGGACACTGCCGCTACCACAACCTTTTTGGCTCTTCTCCTGGATGATAGATTTTTGTGGATTAGAATTATTTCATTGGAGTTATTTGCAATCACTCTAAACACTTTTCAAAAGTGTTTAATAATCACACAAGTTGCTGGGATAACAGGAGATAATATTCTCTGCACTCAAGCGATATATTTTTATATTCTATGAATATGTTATTATTATTATTATTATTATTATTATTATTATTAAGGGTACAAAAAGTAAGCAGTTAAGTTTAGCTATCATCCTCAAGATTTGCTGTCCGGAAGTTATCGAATCTGGGATTGGGTAGTGCTGGCTCCCACACAGCGAACCTTCAGATGTCGGATTCGCGGTTGTCAAATTCAAACGCACAAAAATAAAAATACAAATACTTACTGGTAGAAATTTATCGTACAAAAAGGCAAAGAAAAATTCACCTCAAAAGCGAACAAAGCCTAAAAGAAGTGCGGCGAAGGGAAACGAAGCATCTGAGTTAGTGATTTCAACCACTTCCATCCCACACCTCTTCCCCTCCCCCGGTGCGAGCCATCGCCAGTTGCCGAAGGCAGATCCTTTTCCGCACCTCTTTCGCATCGAAGTGGTAATTACACTGGGAGGCATTATTGGCCGTTCGTTTATCGATCACTCGCGCTGCCATAGTGAGCCCCATTATCCACAGAGCGCTCCTTTTAAGAGAAAACAAAGCGGCCCACCCGCGCGCGCCGCTCCCGTCGATTGCTCGCGAAACGAGCCGCCGCCCCGCCCCGCCCCCTGCCGCGGCACACAGTGCGCACAACGCCGGGCCGCGCACCCTTCCTCAATAACCAGCACGTATCAATTAAATTAAATTAAATTAAATTCGATTCGATTCCATTCGACTCGATTCGATTCGATTCAATTCGACTCGATTCAATTCGACTCGATTCAATTCGACTCGATTCAATTCGACTCGATTCAATTCGACTCGATTCAATTCGACTCGATTCAATTCGACTCGATTCAATTCGACTCGATTCAATTCGACTCGATTCAATTCGACTCGATTCAATTTTCGACTCGATTTGATTCAATAACGCCTTATTTTACACGGCGAGACTCAGGCCATCAGGTCTGCTCTTCAGTCTGATCACGCAAATTTCGTCACGCTCCTTTCGTCATCTAGCAGAGAAGGAAGGTATTATTCATGCGACGAAACAGACGATTTGAATTTTGCTCAGCTTTCTAGGTTTTAGGATATTTTACATGCACTGTATCTGCATTATGGGACGGACGGCTTTACTTCTCTTCCAAAGGCGTACGACGAAGGATTTTTTTTGTTTCGGATTCGATTGGGTTTGAGCCCGCCAACTTGGGTACAACAATCCGATACGGTAACTGTTATACCGCCGAAGACGCAATTCGGTGCCGTAAGCTGTAAACGCAATTTCTTTCGTTACAGCTAACGTTTCGGCGATGCCATACCTCAATTTCAAACCACAGAGCTGGGCCAAATGTGACAGTTGTGATATTAGAAGTTTATGAAATTAGTTTATAATGTTAAATTTTATTCTGTAAGTACACGTCTTGAAATCCAGCGAATTTAGGAGAGAGTTTTTAAATTTGTACGAATGTGATAAAGCAACAGTATAAAAGAATTGCATATGCTATTTTTTGTATAACAAAATTATAAATGTATAAGAGAATAAAACTTAATTTTGCAAAAATCTGTGGTTTGACGTCTCGGGTATTTGTCATCTGTGCGACGGCTGTTCCGTTCACCGCTACCTTCCCACGATCCTTTCGCTTCGGTTGGGTGAATGTGTGACGACGCAATCGTTCATACCGTAAAATGCAAAACCTCATTAGTGCTGGAAAATCCCCTATTATGAACGATTTCTTGCAACAGGAAAAGGCGTTTATAACGCTGGTATACAGAAAATATTTTTCAGCATGTAACCTATTTCTCACTTTCACTGATTATGGGTTGGAAAGTGCAGTACGCGTACAAAATAGTCTAGGCATGTAAAATAGCATAACCATAAAAAAGAACACGAAGTAAATAAAATACTGGGGCGTCATGAATCAACATGAGTGCCGCTTTGCATACAGAGAATGATTTCAAGAATATAAACTTTTAAGTTTCCATATATTCGTACTACAAAAGAATAAGGAGAATAAGGCATGAATTTTGTAAAACATTGTCTTCTCATTTGAATATGAAGGACTCGACTTCTGTTGACGCCTCGTTTTCCAACATTTCATTTGTGCGCCAAGGATTCTCATTCTGCACTAGTTACGTAAATAACACTTAATGCATTTTTTGAAATACCTTCACCGGTAGCCAAAAGTATTTGGTGACGCAATTATCCCTACTACCAATGGTTGGTATTGATGAGATCATATGCTGGAAATTTGCTTGCACATGAGGGCGTTAGTGGATCCTGCCTGAGTTCGTTGGTCTGCAACGACTGATTAATTATTCCCGTGATTTCTCTGAACACTTTACAGGCAAATTGTGGAGAATTACCTCTAACCTTACTTCTCCTGCAAAATTATGCACGTTTAGATCTGTGATCCCACCAATAGAATTCTAAAGACTGTTATTATATTTTTAAATTTTTAAGCCAGATTCATTTTAGGCAGTAATTTTTAATTAAACTTATTGAAATCAAAAACACAATCAGAAACCTTATTTAGATTGACGAATTTTATTAAAATGTTCTGTTAATTTTGAATTATTTACATCTCAACATTTCAAGAACTTCTACCGCTTCTTCAAGAATCTAAATACAAAATAAACAGACATTATTGTAAAACAATATTAAATTTTCTAAGTTTAAAGTTATAGTCAAAATTACATAAAACAAATTATAATTATTATAAATGTCAACCAGGTACAAATGAACTTTTATTATATATTTCAAACTGTGGTTCAGTTGTTAGCTTAATTTTTTCGAGCTAACATTTTTTAATGTGCTTCATCACTCTTACTTTATTGGATTAAGGTGAACATTATGAAATAAACAATGATTCAATCATATTTATAAAATTGAAGAATCTTACTACATTTTATTAATAAGTAGACATGAAATTTTTCTTTACATACACATCCGTTATGTGTGAAACTAGCTTACAAATTTCGCTCTACAGTATTTCACGTCCAGTTCACAAACAAATCTGAAATAGCGAAAATGCTCTTCTTTGGGTAAACAACTTCACGTTACTATCTATACTGCGATTGTCGATGGTTTTCATCAAAATAATTGCGATTTCATGTACGACCAACTTTTCATTATTTGTATTACCATCAGTCAGTTTGTTGTAGTTGATTTAGAATGCTGGACTTCATGAACTTGAAGTTTCGTCTGAAGAACCGTATGATTCGAATTGACTGAATTTGCTGTCTGATACCATTTGCTGTCTAATACCAAAATTCTGCAGCCAACTTCCGAGATTGTATAGTTTTTTAGTGTACTGACAGCTACACTCGAAGCACAGCTATACTCGAATTAAACGAATCTTTTTGAAACATCTGCACCTTTTGAATCTAAGACAATATTTTTACTCTGGCCTAATCTTATGTGATATTTAAATTACAACGTACAATTTCCTTTTATTTTAAATTGAGTGACCAACGTAAGCTGCATATTTGCGCATTTTTATTATTTGATGAGAATCTGATGTAGTAAATTCACAAACAGAATTGATCTACCCGACCTTCCTTTAAGAGGAGTAGATTTTTGTAAACCATAGCTTTAGTATTTATATCGGAAGCAGTATAACAGATTTCCCATTCTCTGTACAGTCAACCTTCAGACCAAAAGGACGAAGCATCCACTGGACAGAAAATTCCAGTGAAAGTCGCAGCAAGAAAGTGACTTCACAAGTAGGGCCACACCATTTAACGTGGGAGTATGGAAAACCTATTTTTATGTATAATAAATGCGTAAACATATTTAGCAAACATGAAAAAAAAAGACACGGTGTCGAAATAAATCTATGTTTGTTTATCTCCATTCACTCGTTTACTTACTAATAGGTACAGATTAATCTCAAATGCTCCCTGGTTTATAAGTAATAAACAACTCCATTCCGAATTAAACATCAAAAAAATAATAAATCAAATAACCCATGTATCACACAATTTCTACTCAAATCTAATAGACATACCAGCAGCATCCCTTTTCAAACTAGCGAAACACCAACCCACACACTAATAAAAAATAGATTTTTGTTCGAAGCCGTTCTCAAAATCTAAGCAAACCATGATACATAACCCCAAGGTTTTCCCCAAAAGTGTCCTTTTCAATGTGAAGGTTAAGTTAGGTTCGATTTTCAACTAGCATAAACTTGATAAAACCACATCTGTAAAGTGACTGAACGATGTAATCCATCTGAAAAAATTGTTTATATAAAAAAATTACTAATAGGGAAGTTTTCTGACGTCACCATTTATTATTTTTTACGTCAAAAAACAGTTAAAACTGCGTATGACGTGCTGTGGGGGATAGTGAATTGTGTGCACATTTTCAAAATTCTGTGATCCCTACACTAAGTCATATACTACTTAAATTTTGAAAAAAAACCCCATGTAATAAAATCTATTTTAAGTATAAAAAAGCAATCAATTTTGGCTCTTATCCATGTTGTCCTTCGGAATAATTCCTGCCGCGACAACATGGAAACGATAATTTGAATAACTATATTTCCCAATGAATTCTAGAAGACGTGCACAGAAACTGAAGTTACATTTATGTTCAGAAGCAAAACAAGGGCCATCTCAGCATTTGCTCAATGGATCAGGGAAACTGGACGAAAAACCTGATCGAGATGGGGGTCATTGACCCAGAGGCTGCAATACAATACTTGTTACAGGTTATTTATACACATTTATACAGTTCAAATGGTAAATAGTGTATTATGTATCATTGTTAAAATTAATGTTACTTTTCTTTTCCTTTTTATGTATTTTGGTATATAAAAATTATATTAATTAATTATATTAATAAATTTAATAAAATATGATTAATAAATTTAATAAATTATATTAATTAATGTTACTTTTCTTTTACTTTTTATATTACAACACTTACAGTGCAACCCTCGCGTCCCATAATAGAACTGTTTTCGACCACTGTGTGTCAGTCGCGGGCAACCGCTAGCGGGTACACGCGATGCGTCTTCTAATAACCCCTCCCCTCCCCTCCCCCCACACCCCACCTCCCTCGCCCTCCCATCCCAGCCCCATTTACGCATCGCTGGGAGTTTTATCGTTCATTACCCGCAATTAGGGGACATTTCTCGCGGCGAGCGATGGAAATTCAACCTCATCTTTGCTGAAGCTCGGGTGGACGGGGGAGCAAAGTGTGATGAGGAGGGAGGGGCTCAGTTTCGGAAAGCAGCTACGAGCGGAGAATATGATTTCAAATTAAAAGCAAATTCGTGCTAAACCCCGTGCCACAGAACGGTGTTCCTCTGCATTGATCGTGTTTTGTCGCGAAGGTCTGCGCCTCTGAAGTTTACTCGAAACTCGCGGATTGGGAAATGGCTTTTGTCTTCTTTAAAATAAGTAAAATGTGAGGTTAAAACTCGTTTAACTTCCACTCTCCGAACTCTGAAACACGAATAGCACAAACTATTTTTTTCAATAGAACGAAACATTGATTTATCGAAGTTTTGAATTTCATATATCTACTTTCCTTCAGTTTGACAGAGTATACAATATCAATTACTTTAAATCTGAACACGAACATAAATATTGTAGCAGTTTGATTGACTGGCTCCGAAAGCAGGAAAAAGAAAAGAAAGTTTGATGTAAAATAAAGACGTGAAATATAACGAGTGGCAGGCAAGCGAAAAACCCGAGTGCACTCTTTGCCGTCCCTGTTCGTGAGCCCTAATTAACATCGGCGACTGATTAATCGAGACTCCATGTAAATTAAGACGCCGAAGGCTTTGGCGCCTGAGATGTCGGCAGCGTTAATCGACTTCTAGCAGCGTTGGCAGAAGGGGGCGCGGGAAGATCACGTGTAGTGTAGATCTTGGAGGGTTGGAGTATGATGGAAGTTGCGAGCTGACAATCAAGGAATATAAAGCGTTCCCTATCGTTTAGAAATGAGAAAATGAGCACAGTTCATTTGGAATGTCGGAACGCATTAGAATGTAAAAATGTTTTTCCACCGTTAAACAATTTTATGTTTCTAGAACTTGATACACCGTTATCGGATATGCAGGAGCTTGATGCAAAATTAAAAAATGTGGTGTCGAACACTGAGTTTCGAGCCTCTCCACAAGGCATGAACATTTTCACCATGTAGTTGTGGTATGGTTGTGGATCACCCTGCATCTCATTTAGCGGATTATTCCATTCGCAATCAGTCATCCATCACGATTATCTACTGAAAGTCAAAGGTAATACAAGACTAATTACTTGCCCAGAAAAATGGGGGACCTAAAGCTGAATGCCTCCTTCTCCTCCCAAACAAGAAATAAGAATATCACTCAAGGGCGTGAGTACGGCATTCATCGGCACGAGTATGGCACTCATCGGCACGAGTACGGCACTCATCGGCACGCGGCACGAGTATGGCACTCATCGGCACGAGTATGGCACTCATCGGCACGAGTATGGCATTCATCGGCACGAGTATGGCACTCATCGGCACGAGTATGGCACTCATCGGCACGAGTATGGCACTCATCGGCACGAGTGTGGCACGCATCGACACGAGTATGACACTCATCAGCACGAGTATGGCATTCATCGGCACGAGTATGGCACTCATCGGCACGAGCGTGGCACGCATCGAAATGAATACATTTACAACAAAATAGAATTTTTATCCCATAATGCAAAATGATGGAAATATTGCCGGGGAGAGTTAATAGTATGTTGTTCGGGAGGTCGTCGAGAGAAAGAATGGGTTGAAGCGCAAGGAGGAAACTGGGTTGACAAGCGAGGGTGGAACGAAGTACAGGCAGGTACAGTATAATGCATATACGCAGGGCGTAGATCGGCTGTGCGGTTGGCATGTTAATATAATAGACTAAGTAAAGGTTTGAGTCTTGAATAGTGGTAGTTGTTTCTACCCCAGAGGAGCGGTGGGAGGGACACAAAGCATCAAGGGGCAGACAAAGTTGCGGTGTGAGTGCGATAACAACGAGAAAAGATGGAGTTCGGGCTGAAAAGAATTGAAAAGTCGATCCCAAGTTGAGATACACGAGATGTTTGAACTTTGCCCTCTGACTCCAATTTACGCTCAAACAAAATATAGAAGACACTGCCAAACATATGATAGCTTTGTCTTCGTTCGTCCATCGCATACCATCCTCGCTCTCAAGCACAGAGTCGTGTTCTCTGATAATTTTTAACTCTTTTATTTATAATTCGTCATTATTGCGGACGTTTATAAAAGAACATACCTTTTAATATTAAATGTACATTCACATATTATGATTCGATTTTATGTAAATTTTGTTTAGCCAATAAAATATAAATTTTCTCTTTATCTTTTACACAAATTTTAGCATCGGATTTAACCATCAAAAATCAACAAGATAAAGAAAATGTTTTCAACTTTCGAGTTCTGTGCCTGAGTGATTGAACTGCAGATTATTTCACTTTCAATAAAAATGTTTAATGGTCTGAAACGGAGAAAGAAACATTTGAATTTAATATATTTGGTATATTTTATATGCAAATCTTAGAAAACGTGGTTACAAAATGTAATTATTTAATTTTCCTCTCAAAATGACTCATTAATTCGAACTTTTAGGTAATGTGCGCTTAGAACATGACACATGTCAAGCTGAAAAAAGATTTATAGGGTGGATAGTTTTCATATATAAATATCAAAATAAATAACTAATAACATTAGGTTCAAAATGAGAATAAAATGAATCGAATGTGTTGGAAAAGTGGGAATTTAATCACAGTATTAATGAAAGCATCTAGGAAGGTAAAAACACATTATTCCCGAGATTACTCGAGGTTACAAGGGCACTTGTATGCACGAAATATACTAGAGAAAACAAACGCAAATATTTACCTGCCCGAAGTGTTTACAAACGTAAATACTATGATTTTCTTTATTTTGTCAGTCGTCAACTGTTGTAATCTGAAAAATTTACAATTTGAACTCTGATTTATTTCTGCAATACCACTTTTTAAGATTCGTTTCAAAACAAACCCATTCGCTTGACAAATGCTCTCGGTAAAAATATATAATGTAAATTCCAGAACATTTTTTGGGAGAACAGCCGAAAGAAAAGAGCAGATTCTTCATCTCAATGAGAGTTGTTTTCCACCTTCACTGAGAATCGCGCCGATCTCAGGTAGAAATCACGTAACAGACTGGGCGGATGTTTGAAGCGAGTCAATAAACAAGATCGAGGGTGCCTTGGATGAAGCGGGCAAAGAGGATAGCTCGGATGGACGTGGAGAGACTGAGAGAAGACGTAGGGAGGTAACGGCCGAGGGTAATGTCGGAAGAAGGGAGAGAATAAAGAGGGATCGGAACGCCCTTGTGTTCCTCGTCGGGGCCAAGCCGTAGACAGTGGTCGAAAACCCTGAATGAAATGGTCGTAGTTAGTATACCTTCTATATTAGTATTATCTCGCTCTCACTAGTAAGTCTATTTTCTCGAAAACAACAAAATTGTTGCACAAAACTATTTTAATTGATTGATTGATTTTTTCGTGTTTCCGGGCGCGTCAGCTGCTTTGGTCATTAGTCCCGTTAGTGTAGTGCTTGTTGTTTCTCGGGAGATGGCGGTGATTTTCCCCTCGCTGGATGATGAGATCCGGCGCCGACCTACCGTCAGCTAGCAGGGTTTCCTCCTAACCAGGAGTCTCCCACCAGCGGGGCACCGCCTCAGCCGGGACAAGCACTAAGCTCCCGACCGGTCTCCCGGAATATGTGGTAGTGTAGTGCATGTTAGTATAAGTGGAGAGGATAGGAGAAGGAAGGGGAAGGACAGATCGCGCGCGATCCGTGGCCCGTTTTGTAGGGTACTGCTCCGGCCTGGTGTAGATCGGAGAAACCACGGAAAACTACCGATCAGAGCAGCCGGCTGCTAGAATTCTCCTCCAGACAGCGACTGAATTCGACCTAGCTGAAAAGCCAGTGTCGAAAATCTTGCCGCCGTCAGGACTCGAACCTAGGACCTCCCGGTCAGAAGTGCTGTAGTGGCATCAGCTGATGCACTGAGCTGCCGCTCCCGGTCAAAACTATTGTAATAAAGTAAGTATTTTTAAGGATAAATAGTATTCGATTAACTACAGTTTCTCCTTATATCTAAATTAACATTAAGTCATCTTCTGAATAATTTTAATTACCAACATTACAAATACAATTTCTATTTGTTTCCTTAAATTACATTTAGTTAGAATCTCTTTAATTTCAAAGAATATTTTGAATCCACGTCGTGTAATATACAACGCAATAAAATGGCAGAAAATAATTATCAAAAACGTACAGGACGACAAAGTTCATTTTAGTAACAACACTTTAATAACTTGTAAACTTTGCAAAAATTGTTCTTGGAATTGTGAGAATGTGTGTATATTAATGTGCATGTCCTCGGGCATGAAAAGCGAGAAATGAGCACGGTGGCGCTGTCAAAGGCCAGGGTAAACCTCAAAAATAATTATTTTAACGGACCACTATAAAATTTGTGGTATAAAATGCCAGAGACAATAATGACATACTACAAGAATTATTTATCGGATTTACAATAATTTATCCCAGTCATTTTTTTAAAAATTAGAGAGAAAGTCGTAAAATAAACGAAGAACATTATTATGAAACTTTAACAACAATATAACAAGAAGACGGTGGTCCCAGTCTACAAATTTATAATGATAAATTGCAATATATTAAAATGTAAAAGAAATTTATTTAAAATTATATCTCACTTACGTTTATAATTGACAGTCTGGGCAAATGAATACATTTTGAATTCAATAAATAGGTAAAGGCATGTATGATTTCGCCCTGCCATTAGTCTTCTGCGAATACGACAATCCGTATCGACATCAAAGGCCAACGTCCTTGATGAATCGCGTCCCAGCTACTGTGCGAGAGCCAATCCGCCTCCAGGAAAAGCGAGTGGAAGCACGGCTGGTTGAGGGGGAGGCGGAGGGGCGAGGGGGCGGGTTGGGAGGATATTAGGCGGTCGCGGTGCGCCAGGAAATGAGATACAAGCTCGTAGGTCGGGATTAAGGCTTCTCGGGGGCCGTGGAATGGGAAAACAATGGAAATGAGCGCCGTCACCCACGGCCCCCCGCCGCGCGCTCCGGATTCCGAGATCAGATTCGCCGGCGAGAGGTCGGCTGATGCGCGGCCGACGAAGACGAAACGACCCGAAATACCCGCCGTTTTAATAAATATTTATACCCTCCCCCGCCGTAACGTCGATATATTTCGCCCCCTATTTAGACACATTAAAACTAACGGGGAAAGGTAAGGACCCCCCAAACCGCTTCGAGATGCCGTCTAAACCACCTCAAGCACTTGCAAAGATCCGTGCGCTTTACTCGAGGGTTTCATTTAACCTCCAGCTTAAAAGAAAATCTCCTTGGAAAAAAAAGAAAGCTTTCGGAGGCAAACGTAATGAGATGCACAATTATCAGTGTCTTAAATTCTTAGAAGAATCGAGAAGATAATTCAGCTATGTATCAGTCAGAAGAATCGTGGTAGCACAAAACCAAGGCGTCTCTTATTCGCTGGACGGTTTCGACAGACTCCCACCCGCCAGTTAATTTCGTTTATCCCGAGGATTTTCTTCGGTGTGCACCTTGTCTCAAGCGCCAACTTCCCGCAAAATTCTCACAAAGAAAGTGGAGCGAAAGTAGCAAGAAAAAAAAAGTCTCCGCCGCCAGACCTGTGGATAAAGTATACAATATCCAAACGTCACTCCCTTCTTTTCCTACTTCTTTGAAATATCTTCTTGCGTCGTATTGAGTTCCTTTGTATGGAGGATTTCCTTGTTTTTTTTGTTTATTTATTTTCTATTTTCCCGGCGTCGCAGAAGTGTTTCGCTCCCTGCCTGCGACCCTGCCTCTTCGTCCCCTCCCCCCTCAATTCGCCCGTCCCCTCCACTGCAGCCCGCACGCCGCGCGGGGTCCCCGCATACCCGTCGAGACAAAGTGGGGTTTAATATCACAGCACGGGGCGAAGGCGGGGAGGCTGCCGCATCGGCGACGCCCCGGGCGTAATATCAGCATGGATCTGCGTCTGCGGTGGGGAGGCCACGCACGGCCCCAAATAAACTACTGCCTTCCCTGAAACGTACGCAGCGCGGTCTGAAAAAAAGAATGCAAGAGAAAAATTCAATCTAATACGACTTTTTAGAATTCTGATTCTTGTTATTACGATGTAAGATGTTGACAGACGCCATTATTTAATTATTGATTTTGGATGAGGCAAGAGTCTAGCGACTTTTCGTCTGTGGTGTGAATGATAAGAGTGATGGTTTGTCTATCCACAGACTGATGGTAGAAGTGACAATGCTTATGGATGGAATGAGGGAATCAATCGACATACATGATGCAAGAATACAACTACATGGTGAAAACACTCAAGCCTTACTCGGACTCAAACCCTCAGCCTTCGATTCCGGTTTTTTTGACAATTCTCTGTCACACGCCAATGAGACAGGAGTATTATTATTCCAGTCTAGTATTTGGATTATAATTTTCAGAGATTAACTCGATATATAACAAATAATAATAATAATAATAATAATAATAATAATAATAATAATAATAACAATAATAATGGAAAGTAGTGTTTCTTAAAATCCTTTTTTAATGAGAATAAATGATTCAATCAATGAAGGATGCCAGAGGGTGTCCAAGCAAGTGCAGATAGAGGACATTATTGATTATTATTTCGGCCATACATCTTCATTCAAGTTATGTTGCAACCTCTCAATCTGTATGGCACAGATTTTAAAAGGCAAGAAGAAGAATATTCAGATTTGTGATACTATCACGTGGGAAAGGGAAACTAGAAAATTTACGCCTATAGCTTATCTACGAGATTAAGGTTGTACAAATCCAGGAAGTCATGCAATCATGGTGGTGAAGGTATTTATGTGTCATGTAACAGAATATTAATGTCCCCAAGAATCTTGTTTTATAATGTATTTTTAATCGTATTTACTTAATTAATCAATCTAATAATGGTTAATTTTATATTAAATATGAGAATGTAGTCCTGATGAGAGAACAATAAAGTTTACAAATTTTGGCCAGCTAATTGATTTTCTTTATGGACAAACTCCTCATGAAGAAATCCAAATGAATTATTTTGTGGTCTTGAATTGTTTACGAATGTTAAGTACCCTTGAACAATTTGATTTACAAATACCTACTGGAAAAACACTTTATGCTAATTACGATTGCATAATAATGTATTTAAAAATATTATATTTAAATGAAAGTAACACGCACATACGATTTTTGAAAAATACATTCACACACTGTGCATGAAGTCGGTACAAATAGGGACATATCTCATGGCAAAAACACAAAAACAAACAACAAAATCAATTACAGAAACCTCATCGCAGCTCTTCACCCGTCCGCCTCAATGATGTCCACATTCAATGTAATAGGTAGTGATTGATAAGAATTCCCTTCAGATTGATAAGATTTCCCTTCATCCGTTCGAGATCATGACAACCAAACCACAAGAGATAATTGTAGCCAAAAATACAAGTCATTGGGAACAGTGGTCAAACGGAACATTCAAGTTTTCTTACAGCACGTTTCCCTGAACCTTTCCAGTTAGGGTTTTTTTTTTAAATTGGTTATTTAAGGTCGCATCAACATCTTAGGTCATTAGCGACCACTATTGCTGTTAACGGTATGGTAACTATGAGGATGAAACGATATGGTGATGATAAGGTGTGAAAGGACGAACACAAACACAACCATGCCCGAGGCGGGACTCGAACCCGCGACCCTTCGGTCCGAGATCACTACGACACTACTGCCTTAGCGATCTCGGCCACCGGGCCGACCCAGTTGGGTTTCTTTACTAGTTTCCAACTAAATAAGTCTTTAAAGGTTCACTGAATATTGATCCAAAGTCAAAAGGAAGAAAAATGAGTTGAGAACTTTATCGAAGTTTCTTAGTTTGTAAAAATACTTCTAGAGAAATAGGCATGACACAACAGCGTATCAGAAAACTGGAACTTCATGATTCAAACAAGAAACGATAGAATAACAATTCCCCTAGTTCTGTCAATCAAGACGGCATATCACAATATCTGTTCTACTGTCAAATGCATTCCTTCCATGAAATTGCTTGTTATGGTGTGAGAGAAATATTCCTTCTTCGAAGTTTGTGCAACACGCCCTCCAGAATACGTCTGCAATTGAATTCCGATACGACAGTGCCAACTTGTTTCTGTCAATACATATAGAAATACAATAGAAAACGCACATAACACAGTTCCGCGTAGATACAAATAATACAAAGCACGAGGAAACAAAAACATTTCAGCAATTTTCCGAATCAAAACATGTTATTGACTACGTGAGCCATCGAAGAGGTACGAACACGGCCGGCCCACGCGACACAATATTCATTTCGCCAAAAGAACCTCAGGCACGTAAATTCGTCGACTACATCTCTTACGTTTACATAGAGAACATACGTGATAGGCACCCAAACAGACGGGACTCCGGGTGGGGGGAAGGGATAGTGTGTGTGTGTGTGTGTGTGTGTGTGTGTGAATTAGTGCTGGCTGCGACTGAGGCGAAACCGAAGTGGATGTGAATACGACAGCAGCTGAGGAGACAGTACAGGCAGTGGTGCTGCCGGAAACAAGTGAAGAGATGCCAGAAAGATGGGAGGAGGAGAATGAGGTGGCAGCGTAGCCAAAGACCCTGACGAGGATGGCGGAGGCATAGAGCTAGGATGGCGACGGCGGTGGTGTGGCAGTACGTTCACCGGTGGGGACGGAAGGTGGAGACGGCAGCGCGGGGAAGTCTCCGGTAGAAGCAGTGGCGTGAGCAGGACTCCGGGCGATAGAAGGCGGTGGAAGGAGTAGGGTAGACGACAAGAGGACGGCATCGGTCAGGGACGGACAGCGACAGGAGTTAGGACAGCGGGGGTCAGGGTGGCGGGCTAGCGCAGTGAGTGGGAATGAAGGTTTAGTAGGGGCGAGGGCGAGGGCGAGGGCAATGGTAAAGGCGAAGGCGGCGGGGACTGTGGTAGTGGCGGTGATATAAGGGCGGCGGCGGTGGCGATGGTGGCGGCGATGGCGGTGCTGGGGGGGGGCGGCGGCGACAGAGGCAGGGACGGGGTGATGTCGGGAGCGTTAGTAGCGGCGGTGATGGTGGTGGCGGCGGGGGAGGAAACGGAGGCGGAGTCGAAAACCCTGAGTCGTGGCCGTTTGGCGAAATGATATTACCATGGCAACACAGGACGCTGCAATGTCATGTTCAGTGGCTGGGCAACGCCAAGCGCGTGGATAAAAAAAGGAAATCGGAAGGCGATGGGGAAAGTGAAGCACAATGGGGAAAAAGAGCGAGAAATCTTGTTGTATCATTTTAATAATGTGGCAGTTAACGTTAATCAATTGACAACACGTTCTTGTTGGTGAGAATGCCTCGTCGTCGAAGTTGCAATGCGTATATTTTGAAAACGTTTCATTCCTAGTGTGTGACTGGGGACCTGAAGAAGAATGACCTGCGAAGATTCACATTGTGGTCGAAACGTTGGGGTTTTCAGCTTTTCGATATCTTTTAGTGTACGTACATTCTAAGAACTTTTGTTTTACAATTTTCACAATTTAAAAAAAATGATTTTCATTGGGATTCTCAAAAGTTAAACATGATTTTTGGATAAATTGTATGTTTGAGATACTTTACTTCCTGCAAAGAAAGATTGAATTTTGTAATGTATATGCATTTTGCAATACTCTCCACCGACAGCTGGACATACATTTTAAAAGATCTCTGAGACATCTAACGCAAACACATCACAGCTTTCTCTCTACAATTTCATATTACAAATCTTAAACTAAATTTACGTAATCATTTCCCTTAAGACAAAAACTAATTTTCTTAACCCTGATAATTTCACTTTTCACTTGCAAATAAAGCTCTTGTTGCGTTTAATATATATTACATGTGTATGGAATATGTGTAAACCATATGGAACTTTCTCAACTGAGTACCGAATAGCATGTACAATCTCATCCTCCATAAATTGTAATAACATCCATTTTGCAATCGAGATATCAATTCACCTATTGAAATATGCTCTTATAGACAGGTAAACAAATACAGCGGAGATATTTTAGAGCACGTATTTCATTCAGTGAGTGAATGTTAAAGATGTTTCTTCCTTTTTCAATTACACATTATTTTTCTAGAAATCCTTCTACAAAAATTTCTTTAATCTATGAATAAAAAAATATGTGCAAGCCCAGAAAATTTCTCTTGTGTATATATTTATTATGTAATACACGAAAGCAAAGCGTAAACTCTCACTCCGAAAATAAATACGAGCAGCTAGCTCTACGCAACAGAACAAGCAAATGTCGACAGCTGAGAGCTTAAGCTGGAATCTACGCGCGCCTCTGCTCAAACGCGCTGCCCTTTAGAGGGGAGTCAATGTTTGTGGAGATCTGTGGGCGCGGAGGGAGAAAATGGCGCGAGGGAATGGAGGAAGTGTCGAAATCGAGTCAGAGACTTCGCTAGGACGCCGCCGCCCCGCGTGGGCGAGCGACCGCGGCCGAAGGGGTGGGCGAAAGGGCGAAATCCTGAGCGATCACATGAAAGGTCAAGTTGGTAATGAGTGGCAGCGTAAGCAGTGAAGATGACAGGGGAGGAGATGTTTCCTAGTTAGTTCCTGTTGAATGTCAAACGAAGGCAAATATACGAATAATAAGAAGCACGCCTGCGCATGTATCAACTTGTCAATAAAGGGGAGGGAATTTCTTTTATTTAAATGAAGAGTACAGAAAAGACATTTAGAGCTTCTAATATATAAAATGCGCAGTTCATGAAAGTCAGGCTGTGTGCTCCCAATACCGAAATGGAATTTCATGCATGTGAAATTCAAAGTTAACGAAACAGGCGTGCGGCAGGTTTTATCTGTTTATTTCGTGGCACCTACTTTTATTCTATCACTTATTATCACACAATTATGTAAATTGACGTAATAAGAAGTGTAATAATGAAAGAAATAAAATGAATTGGAAGAGTGAGGAATAAAAGGTAAATATGAAAGATGTACTTAGATCAAAGATGTATTTTGATTTGTTATTGGAATGTGACGCTAGTTAAAAATGACTGTTCAACTATCATCACAGAGACATCAGTAAGTATTCCATTTTATTTCATTGTACTGTTTTGTAATGTACTGTGTGTATCATTAGTATTGCATTACAGTAAGTAAGCAAGAAACATTAAAATAAGATCATGTATCGTACCTACATGAGCTATTAAAAGGATGATTTTAATTTAACTTTTTTATTAGGATAGGGAACTAATTGCGAAAAGCTGGGAGTGTGAAGTCGAAAGACGACCGTCAACGAGGAATTGAAAGAGTATGCGAGATTCCCAGCGAGAGATAAAAAAATATGTCATCTCTCACGTCCGTTCTCTCTCTCTCTCTCTCTCAATTCCACACACAATCTCTCACGTGTGTACGCTTCTACCAAGTCCCCCCCCCCCAGTTTCTCTGCCGTCCGCTTGCCACTCCCACGTCTGCTCGCCCCTTACGTTTGACATCCCTCTCTCCTGCCCGCCCGACATCTCTCACATCAACCCGTTCCTCTCACATCCGCATGCCCCTCACGTCCGTATACCTCTTTCACGGCCACCCACCTTCTGTCACGTTCGCCCTCCCTCCGCCACATCGGTATAAATCTCACGTCCGACCGCCTTCCTCTTGCAACGCCTTCTCTTGTGTCCGCATGCCTCCTCGCGTCCGACCACCTCTCCCACGATCGCTCGCCTCTCTCATGTCCTCTAGCCCTTTGTCACATCCGCATGCCCCTCCCGACTGCCTTTGCTCACCCCCTTCCGACCGCCTTTTGTCACTCCGCCCGCCCTCTCTTACATCCTCGCACCTCTCCCAACACTATGAACCTACGATCCACCGTACTCCTCCGTGGCACATCTTGCCACTTTTTCGGGCTACTCTTCGCTCTCTCAGCTGCCTCCGGCGCTTATCGCTCGCGCTGTGAACGGAACGCGAGGCCGTTTGAGGCGGCGTCGGTGGCGGCGGCGCTTTGAGGCGACGCGGCGTGCGTCAGAGCGACCTAATGATTCCTTGCGCCCCCTCCCCCTCTCCAACAGCGTAAGCGCTTCTGCGTCACCTCACTAAGCAGATTACGCTCAGGGGCGCGTTCAGTCACACATGCACAACAGTGCAGCTTGAATCTACCGAGACGTTGCTTGTTTAAGAATGAAACACATCTTCATCTCATATTTCTGTTTAGAAATGGGGATGGTCAGGCAGAAATGTCAAGGCCCTTGTTCTGAAACAATCTATTATTCATAAACCACAGATCAGGAGAAAAGATTGAGCATAATTGTTGATGTGATAAACCTTTAGAGCGAGATGTAAAATCCAAGAATAGTTTGTTGACCGTACTCTTGATCACCACAAACTCTATATATTTACGCAACGCGTCACCAACCCCCTTAAGGGTTGTTGAGAGCTTTAGCGCTGGGAAGTAATCTCCATTCACATGCGAGGGAGTAATCCTCCATTATCTTTAAGTAATGTCACGTCACGTCGCAGTCAGTTGTCAAGAGGACCGCCAGGTAGCATCTCCGTGTACGTGCCTCCTGCTACGCGCTCCTGCGTCACTAGCCAGCGGCCAGAATTGGGAAGGAATAAGGATAGGGGTAGGGTTTAGGACACTTCGCAGGGGTTGGACTAGCCCTTGTCAAGCAGCCAAACTCATTTAGTTGGAACAAATTTCACATGAGATTCGACAGGAATCGAACCCTGCCCTCAGTAGTGAGAGGTTAGCGACTTCGCTATGTGCCACGAGCGCGGCTCCACATTGAATAGATACTGTTTTGCACAAGAAAATATAGGAAATGAATTTGCAAGGCTTACCATCACAGTAAGGAATTTAAAATTGAAATAAATGCATTCAGGATACAATAAATCAGGATTTAAAAGAAGTGTAAATGAGGAAGGGATCCAAAATACATCACGCCGCAATATGATTAAAAAATGTGATTTTAGATAAAGCGAATAATTGAAAAATTTTATATCGTTTCTAAAAAAGAAATTCCTGAGAATATTGGGAATTTTGTTGTTCCTTTTAAAAAATGTTTGAGACTTCCCAAAAAACAGAATTTGAAATAACTAGCAGTATACAAGAAAGATGGTTTAGATTTCTATATTACTATCAATCTGCTTTTCTGCATCATAATTTTCATTATGAGAAAGAACAACAAGTAAGTTTTCACTGTTAATATCAACAAAAGCAGAAACAGCAAAGGAAAAGTGAATATTCGAAGAGTGAGGAAATATCAGAAACGATCTACAGAGAAATGTTGAATGACATTGCAGAGACCGTTAATAATGAAAGTTGTGATTGCTGATCTACCACACACTGTACAATATTACAAAATGCCTCTAATAAATACTAAGTAACAAAGAAAAGCTAATTAAATTCGGGAGTGTAGTGCGCGCCTTGGCTGAGCTTCATATCACGCAACGTTCGACATGTATGGGTGCTAGGCACGGATAACGTGCTCGATCTACGTGAGCAGAAAGCGTGTGCAAGAGACATCAGCATTGATCATGAATAGCGAGCGTGTGTTGGGACTTCGTTAGCAGTAATGGAGTGTGAGAAGGACTTGGGTTGCAAAGGAGTTTGGCGAACAGCGGACATGTACAGCGCGCATATAGAACCGGCGCGGGTGTTGGGGGGTCGAACGCAGGTGTCGAGCGCGGTGTCGAGCGGGGTGTCGAGGCGTGAGGCGTGTGTCGAGCGCGGATGTCCAGTGCGGGTGTCGAGCGCGAGAGTCGAGAGCGGGTATCGAGCGTGGGGGCCGTGTAGGTGCGTCGAGCACGAGTGTCGAACGTGGGTAGAGCGCGTAAGTGTCGAGCGCGGGTGTCGAGCGTGGGTAGCGGTGTTGGGTAGCAGGCATTGAGTAACGACCATAGATAATGTTTGCATTTAGTAAAGTGGACAGCAGCTGCGGGGTAGCAAACGCGATCACCGCGCGTGCTATCGATTGTGAGTCACGGATGCGAGCCGCAGGATCCACAGCGGCGGCGGCGTCGCGCCCAGAGCGGCGGGCGCGGGCGCGGCGGCACCGGAGCGTGACGGCTGCGGGCCCCAGGGGGCCCAGATTAATATTTACCAGGCAAACCACCGCCCGCAGACGCCGCGCCCGCGCGCTATATGGACACGCCATAAAACCATCGATGCAGCGCTTAAACAGACCTTCACAGCCACCAGTTCGTCTCGGCACTGGCACGCGTTCAAGACAGCTGCGCCGGCGTTAGAGATGCAATGTGATCCTGTTCATGAAGTATTATTCACGTTAGCGTTAACACTGTGTACTTTATGTTAACCTCGGGTTTGTTTTTGTGTTTCTGTGTTGCTTTCCTTGTGTTTATTTGAAATTCTCATGTTCTTAAGGAAGCATTTACGACTCTGGATCAACTCTTCTTGCCAAGGTAAGACTTCAGGTTTTATGCCACATACGTTTCACGAAACGCTAACTTCAAAGAGAAGAAATATGAACACTGTTTTATTCTCGTAAATTTATTTACCACAATAATGAATTAGACAGAAAAAGTAATTAATTTTATCTATAGTGTAAATGAATATCATTTTATACGGGTCTACTTCTGCGCTTCACGTTAATCCTCCCTGTCACACACCATTTTGCTCCGCTTCGTCCCTCTCCGACAGTTTCTCCCCGCTACGTTCGCCCGCTCACCCACCCAATCGCCCTCTACGTCCAACCCATCGTCCGACGACTTCATTCCACCTTCCCGTTCTGCCTTCCATCTGAGATAATTTGTAACTTTCGCTTTTTGGCGACACGTAATTTCACCATGGTAAACAATAAAAAAAAATACATAAGGAAGATTTGATCTTTCAGATAATTTTGATATTCTTTGGCCTATTTTTTCAGCATTTGAAGATATTTGCAAAAACTCTGAAACAGTGCATACTTAAAATCGGCCAAAGACGGTTAGGAAAGGGAATGTTTTTTTTAATTTCACGAAAGCAAAGACTTCCCGTGGTTTTGAAGGTCAAATGTGCTTGATTTTACTAATATCATAATATAACAGTAGACTTGTATAGTCAAACAATTTTTATGTATAAGAGGATACTAATGGGAAAAGGGTAGCCTAAATTATACCTTATGCTAATATTCTTTACCTTATAGAGAAAGTTCTGTCGTAATCGGTTAGTCGTTCAATAAGATATTGAGGACAAACAGACGAAGTAGTAAAAACATTTGTTTAAGTTTTATATCACGTAATATTAACACATGAGCTAATAAAATAGTTATTTTGAATTCGATCGCACACACACACACACACACACACTAGCGTTTTATTAATACAGGCGTAACTCCATTCCGAAGATTTGAAACTTTTGAGACTTCGTAGTTGATTCGACGGCTGTCGAATTGTCCTATCTCAAACTAATGGCATTTCATATCAACAGGCGTGGGTGGGGGTAGGGGGCGCGACTGTGGGGCGGATGTTGGTACATGTACTGCGTGATGCCCGCGCAGGCGGATTTGTGATCATCGACGGGTGAACGCGTGACATTCGCCACCACCCGCCCACTCGCCCACCCGCCCCCTCGCTGATCCGTCTGCTCCCCTATCTGCCTGAAAGCCGCCCACTGACTTCCTATCACCCTCGCCCAACTCCTCGCCCACCACTCGTCCACCCACTGAACCGCCCGACCAATCATACACGCCATCTCACTTACACATGCGCCTGCCCGTTCGACCAACCTGCCACTGTAGCGCCTCTGACCGGGAGGTCCTAGGTTCGAGTCCTGACGGTGGCAGGATTTTCGACACTAGCTTTTCAGCAAGGTCGAATTCAGTCGCTGTCTGGAGGAGAATGTTAGCGGCTGGCTGCTCTGATCGGTAGTTTTCCGTGGTTTCTCCGATTAACACCAGGCGAATGTCGGAGCAGTACCTAACAAACGGGCCACGAACCGCGCGCGATCTGTCCTTCCCTTCCTTGTCCTATCCTCTCCCTTACACACTCACACTAACATGCACTACACTACCACATATTCCAAGAGACCGGTCGGGAGCTTAGAGCTCGACCCGGCTGGGCGGTGCCCCGCTGGTGGAGAGTCCTGGTTAGGGTAACCCCATTAGCCGACGGTAGGTCGGTGCCGAATCTCGTCATCCAGCGAGGGAAAATCACCGCCTACACTACACTAACGGGACTAATGACTGAAGCAGTTGACGCGCCCGGAAACACGAAAAATCGATCAATCAATCCGACCAACCACAGACCCTCCGACTCGTTCAGTCCCCTGTCACCCGCCTCCTCCGTCTGCCGCCCAGCCCACACGCTGCTTGCGCACGCGTCCGTGGACGCTCTCTACAGCCATCACGCCCACTCGCTAACCCTCCCGTCAACTCGCCCGCACACTCGCCCGCGCGGCGCGCCGCCAGAGGTGACGCGCCGGCGAGCGGACGCGGCCCCGATGTGAAATGCATGGCGCATGGACGTTATCGCTCTGCGAGAGCGGACGCCGAAGAGACACGAAGCTTTGCCCCAGCGACTCTGCTCCCGGCCACCGCGGCACGCTGTTCACTACGCGGTGGAACCCTAGCAGGTACTACATAAAAGACCATGGACCGGGAGCGGTAGCTCAGTGCATCAACTGATGTCACTGCAGCGCCTCTGGGCGGAGGCCCTAGGTTCCAGACCCGACGATGGCAGATTCCCGACACTAGTTTTTCAGCTCGGTCGAATTCAGTCGCTGTCTGGATGAGAATTCTGGCGTCCGGCTGCTCTGATCGGTAGTTTTCCGTGGTTTCCCCAATCAACACCAGGCAAATGCCGAAGCAGTACCCTAACAAACGGGCCACGTACCGCGTGCGATCTTTCCTTCCTCTTCCTTGTCCTATCCTCACCCTTTAGAAACGCACTTTCACTAACATTCAATACACTACCACATATTCCGGGAGATCTGTCGGGAGCTTAGAGCGTGTCCCGGCTGGGGCGGTGCCTCGCTGGTGGGAGAGTCCTGGTTAGGGAGAAACCCCACAAGCCGACGATGGGTCGGCGCCGGTTCTCGCCATCCAGCGGGGGAAAATCATCGCCATCTCCCGCGAAAAAAGGAACATGCACTACACTAACGGGAATAATGACCAAAGCTGTTGACGCGTCCGGAATCGAAAAAAATCAATCAATCAATCTAAAGGGGGAGATTCCCTTACGCGATTATCCCCATGTTATGTTGATATTTAAGTAAATTTTACACGGATTCAACGGAAATTCTTTGTTTCTAACGATTACTGATAATATTATAGTTTGTATACCAAGTTCTGCTCTTACACTATGATTGTGATTTCATCTAGCCCTACAAATTAACAACAGTTTCACGGTTTTAACATTCAATTTGAAAAAGTAAACGTCTTCCCCATGGGCCAATTTTTAAGTATTCCTTTCTTTCAGCATTTTATCTTAATGGCGGTTTGTATTTGTCTTTCACTGTGTATATAACTAGCTGGACCCTTGCAAACAATCTGCAGTTTGTACAGCATCATTATTTTTAAACTGAAAATAGCTTCATTCTGGAACCCATACTTCAAACGGTCAGTCCGTGACTGGACATGAAAATATTACAAGACCGTCATAACGGGCTTATTAAAACGTGAATATAATTTTACGTAGATTTATAATTTCCGCTTGTTTCTGGTAAATCGAGCATGCGACAAAGTGGGTCTCCAAAAATGCTAATGTTCCAAAAATATAGCAGAAGGTTGAGATGAGTATCATTTTCTAGAATACTCGTTAAAAAATAGAAATATGATTTTACATTCCTCTAGCTTAATTCCTCGCTTGATCCCTCACAAATTCTCCATGTGTTAATATATAAATTAAATTAAAAACTCAAAAACGTATTAAAGTTTATTTTTCAAAGTACTTTAATAAATATTGCACCAAGGGATCGCCCACTGACGTCCCTGGTGGATGAAACAAAAAGTTCTGAACATCTAGGCAACCCAAGAGAGCGGGAACTCCAACAAATGTTATAAAAAGAACGTAAAAATTACCAAAAAACTCAATCTCCCCAAAACAGTCCTTATTTAAATCAATATTTTAAAAATGAAAGTAGTCTCACACTTCAATTCAATCTTCAGCGTTTCTAGTAAACTGTGCTAGAGACCGGAGGAACTTTTCAAAAGCGTAATAACATTACGTCGTACAAATCCAAAAATCCTAATCCGTATCCCTGATGGTGAAGGGTGTAGCACCGTAAGCTGTGTTGCGTGTTGCACGTGTGTCAGATTTCTCAGTTATGTCATGATCTGCAAAAGTATTTTCTTAATTTCTTTGATGGAGACTGAGAGGTACTTCCTTAATAGGAGCAATAGGAGATTACGGAGTTGTGTGTTAATGTTTTCGTATAAATTGTGAAGGAAACATTCCTAGGCGGTTTATGTAGACAAAAGACTTTAAAAAGGGATGGTCGTGAGATGTGAATGACTGTGGATAGGAGGATTTTCCACATCTGATACGTAGTGGTGAAAAGCACTCGGCAATCCCATTGTGAAAACAACCAAACCTTACGCGGAATTCGAACCCACAGCCATCGACTCTGTGTGTTTGAACGCAGCCCCAAGCCCAGATAAGCCATGTGTATTATCATAAATGCCTATTGTGCGACTTACAATCATTCTATTTGTAATTCCACATGGCAGTTCTGTATTCAGTTGACCACTCGTGGACCCGCGGATAGACAGTTCACGAAGCGCCACGCCCACTGCCATCCTGCCACGCTATTGTCCTCTTTTCCGTTCCCCTCCAGTCCTCGCCCTCCAGCCGCCTCCCTATTCGCGGCCATGCCTTTAGCATTGCCCTCGCACTCACCCACACGCCCGCCCTCGCCGCGCCCTCGCCGCCGCCTCGCCGCCGCCGCTGCCGCGCCGCCCTCGCCGCCGCCCTCGCCGCCGCCCTCGCCGTCGCCCTCGCCGCCGCCCTCGCCGCCGCCTCCGTCGCCGCCGCCCTCGCCGCCGCCCTCGCCGCGCGCCTCGCCGTCGCCCTCGCCGTCGCCCTCGCCGCCGCCCTCGACGCCGCCCTCGACGCCGCCCCTCGCCGCCGCCCTCGCCGCCGCCCTCGCCGTCGCCTCCGCCGCCGCCTCGCCGCCGCCCTCGCCGCCTGCCTCGCCGCCGCCTCGCCGCGCCTCGCCGCGCCCTCGCCGTCGCCCTCGCCGCCGCCGCCGCTCGCCGCCCTCGCCGTCGCCCCGCCGTCGCCCCGCGCCGCCCTCGCCGCCGCCGCCTCGCCGTCGCCCTCGCCGCCGCCCTCGCGCCGCCCTCGCGCCGCCCTCGACGCCGCCTCGCCGCCGCCCTCGCCGCCGCCCTCGCCGTCGCCTCGCGCTGCCGCCGCCCGCCGCCGCCCCGCCGCCGCCCTCGCCGCCGCCTCGCCGCCGTCCTCGCCGCCGCCCTCGCCGCCGCCCCGCCGCGCCGCCCTCGCCGCCGCCCCGCCGCCGCCCTCGCCGCCGCCCTCGCCGTCGCCCTCGCCGCCGCCCTCGCCGCCGCCCTCGCCGTCGCCCTCGCCGCCGCCCTCGCAGCTGCCCCCGCCCGCCCCGCCCCGCCCTCGCCGCGCCCTCGCCGTCGCCCTCGCCGCCGCCCTCGCAGCTGCATCGTCGTCCGTGCCGTCAACCGCACCGTTGCAAATCGCTCTTCCTCACTGCCACCCATGCCGTCGTCCTCGGCCATGCGAACCTTCGGACCCGCACTCACCGTCGCTCTCGACCTCGTTTGCCCTTGCGCTCGCACAGCGCAGTGCTCGCGAGCGCCCCGAGGTCGGAGTTCGATGGCTGCCACGTGCATTATTTTGAGCGCTCAGGCGCCATCGGCCATCCGCGGACTGTTAATAACACGCGCCGCTCCTAGTCATACACCAGCGGCGGTTCGCAACTAATCGATGCCCCGCCGCGTTATGTTCGCCTATCACCACGTGACCTAGAATGGACGCGGGACATGTGTTTTATAGTCCGAAAGTTTTCGATGTGTTTTGCTTTGGAAAGGATACGATGGAAACGATGAAATAAACACAGATTGAAATACAAATTCACAACCACGTGTGCAGTCAAAGTTAAAGGCTGAACGTAAACAGGTAGAAAAAATGGTATATTTCATCTAATGTGTCTGTCTATGAAGTTTAAAAGTCTTGAAATCTATTAATATGAATGTGCACCCCCCCATTCTGGTTCTCTGTGTTTCCTCGCATTATTTCTGTGTTGTGTAAAATAAATTGCAATTTGTGGAAATAATAATTTTGTAATATATTCATATTCAAAAAATCTGTGCTATTAGATTTTCTAAATTATTTTTTTATTTGTTGTCAAAACGCACTTAAAACTCTGTGTGTTGTACTGTGGGAGAACGGATGTCAGTTCACGTTTTCCTAAGCAATGAGACTCACATACAAGTTGAATTATGAATATAGGCAGAAATGAGTGTTTTTGGCCACAACTGAGAAGAAAATATTCGCTCCTGTATAATAAAAACTATTTGCAAAGGCAAAATCAGCTAGTGGTCATTATCCCTCATCGTATGAAGCAGTCGACTTTACAAAGAATAAATAATTGCGGATACTAGCTTATTAGATTACTGAATAATGGCAATTAATTATTGATCATAATACATCTCAAAAAATTTCATCCACAACACTGAATATATTAATGATGAGTGATTGATGATGTGATTGATGATGTGATTACAAATTTATGAGAACTTCAAGACTACTTCACTATTTGGCAACGAATTTTTCCCACTCCCTCACTTTTTTCGTATTTATCCAATGTTTCTTAAACACCATCTTCTTATTGTCTATAAAAGTAATGAATAACCCCAAATCACACAAGACTTCTACTCCACACGAACATCTTCGGCTCGTTCGCAGCCATGAATTTCCGAGTGAAGCCGCGGCGACAGAGGCGCCGCCGCCGTGCGTTGGCGCCCTCCATCTGGCCTCCCGCGTAAAGGCGTCTTCCGGGAAGGGCTGGCGTCCCTTGTCTGCCCAGCGGAAAAGCCCTCGACGCGAAAGAGCTCCGCGGGCGGGCGGGGGGGAGGAGGGGATAATCAGGGGCCGCAGAGTGGCAAGCTGCCGCTTCGCGCCGGCGGGGGGCGCGTCGATCGACGCGCGTGTGCAGGGCCCGGCGCCAGGCCTTCCCGGCGGGAGGAGGGGCGCGGCGGCAGGAAGGGGGAAGAAGCGTGGACGGCGGCAACGGAGGGAGGGGAAGGAATGGGGACGACTGTCGGCTCAGCATATGGTGAACTCCGTTGTAGTAAACGTTTGGTTGTAGAGTCACTGGTCTCGCTCCACATTTTTGTACTTAGCCATTTTATGTAAGGGGCATTATACATAAAGAGCATTATACGTAAAGGGCAATTGACTTCGGCGACATTACATCACGGAGTTCCCAGTCAGTCACTTCACCAGGAACCCGCGATCTCGTATTCGCTCAACCTTCACGTAACTAACGAACGTTAACTTTCGTGACTCATGTAGTTCACGAACCCGACTAACGACGCCATTTCAGCGGTCGTGACTTTTCAGTAGAACCATACCAGCATTCACCTATATGACCAGGGAAACCATGAATGCCTGGTCAGGATGGCCGACACGGGGATTGAAACCGAGTCTCCCGAATACGAAGTGAGTCCGCTACGCCCTAAGCCTAAGCCGCTTGGTTCGATCCACATATCACATAACAAATAAATATTTCATTATTCGGTTATAATGAACTCTCCACATCGAGTATTCTGAACACACGAATTACAATTTTCAGAGAAAAACACCTCAGAGTAATGGATTTCAGAAACACTAAGAATGCAGGCGGAGTGTCTCTTGAGATATTTTTGTTGCACATACGGCGAATGAAAGGGAATGAGAAAACGTTCACTAAGGAAGTTGTTTGAGCTCCTCTGTGGTAATTTTATTGATCCTGAAGACTTAAACGACGCGTACTTTGAGATTAAAGCAAGTGAAATACCATAATAAAGGACGTCATAAATGTTGTAAAAGCGTCTTCCAGAACAAAAGAAAATGAATATGATAACCAGGATACAAGAAACGAAATTCTTATAACACTGCAAGAATTATTTAAGAGTATAAAGACGGCACATTTTGAAAATGTGAACAATGTAAAAAAAAGCCCCCGGAGAAGGTCTCGGTCTCAGAAGAACCAATAAAAATTATTAATCCAAATTTGTATACTGTACACAATAATCAAAAACAATTCTTTAAAACTGCATGAAGATATTTAAATTTTTAATTCGCGGAGTTTGGATATTTCACCAATATTCTGAAATATGAGTAAAAATCAACCATCATAGAGAAACTATTTTTTATCCTACAGTGAACCTCCCATACAGAGAACAAAAATGTTGCTGAGATTCACTATAACCAGTTTTGACTGTCATTAGTATGGGACGCTGGGTAAGTGAGGTGAATGCATAGAAGGTGAAAGACGACGGAGAGGAGGGTAAGGGAATCAAACACGTACTAACCGAATCCTAGAGAGAGCCAGAAACTTTAACTTCTTTAAATCAATATTTCTTCTTGATTGTCAATATATGTTTGCAAATAAAAGTATCCAAAGTTTTTTATGACAATCATTTATTTCAGCAATTGCACAACGTTTCGTAACTAGTTTTGTTACATCATCAGGTGCTTAGTGAGGGAACTACTATCCCATTGAATTACCTCTGCAGTAGAACCATCGAGGAAACATTACGAAATTAACTCACTCTCACTCAATTGATATCACATAACTAACAGTTACAAACTTGCTTTGACTTCTTTCTAAACGAAAAACCTTTGCTTTAAGTGCACATATATAAAAATAGATGTTCAGAGTGGATACAAATTGAGAAGTAAGTAAAGAGAAGATTGAACAAAATTTGCACAGTGGCGGAGTGGAGAGGCGGAAGTATGCTGAAGTGTTGGGATGCGAGAGGGTAGGAGAAGCATGCGCTACAGGAAGGTTAGAGGTGATGAGGCCTAAGGCAAATGGACTGGACGCAGCAAAACGGAAGCCGGTGGCTGTCCGCATGTCGCTGGAGGAGTAGTTTCGACACAGCGTCAGAGCACGTGGTAGTGGGAGAAGGGGGAGTGGTCAACGTTGGATACGTACAAAGAAGTCTAGCAATTAGTTTGCCAGGCAAGTGAAGGGATGGTTTTGTTTTTTTGTCTTTTAAATTCGTTGCGCCGTTGTTGATGCAACGCGTCTCTTAACCCTTGTTGGGCGTTGAGCGCTTTCTTCTGGAGTAATCCTCCGTTACTGAGTAATGAAAGGTTGAGGTATGAATTGGTGGGTGGGTAGACGGTTTGGTAGGTATATAGATGAATATGGGTGAATAGGTAGATGGGTGGATGAGTAGATGGTTGGATGGGAAAATAATTGTTTGTATGAGGAGTGAGTGATTGAGTGAATGCGATAATGGGTGTGCGTGTGGGTTTATTGATGGATTGGTGGACGAATGTGGTAACGAAATGGAGGAAAAGTTCATCCAAAAGGGCAAAAAAAGTGGTAGAAAAGGCAGAAGGGTTGTGAAGAAACAGCCGTGGAAACAAAATAATTATATGGAAGATGGAATCACAAAAGGTAGCTCAGTTGGGATGTGAAGATTTCGCCTCTATAGATGAAGTGGCGAAACATTGGAAAAGCAGAGTAACAGCAATGGGAATCGGTTGATTAGGAAGACTGTGCATCGGAGAACCAGTCTTTGAATGTTTGGATAAGCTAAAAAGTGCCATGATGGGTTGGAAATAGGCGTAGTGCCGGCGATCTGTCAGGGGCTAGGAAGGGCGGAGAAACCAGTATGGTAAACAGGCAGTAGCAGCAGCGACAGCCCGGTTGTTGAAACATTTGGCATAGGACGAGTACAGGGCATAAGTGGAGACATGTAATTAAAACTGGTAGAAAATTAAAAATGGAAAGTAAAATAGTAATGGCATTTTACAAGAAGACATGTGAAATAAAATTGAGAACAGCTTATTACTACATGAAGATGCAATAAGAAAATGACACCTGACAATGACATAAATAAGTTAATGATGGCAGTGAATGTTATAAATCAGACTACCAATGGTTCATTTACAAAATAACAACCTGACGGCGCAGGGTGAACGCAAATTGAAACCTGGAAGGGAGAGGAGCGAGGAGCTCCTTAATCCACTCATTGTACCATAGATGCCCATAGACACTGCCTGCTTACGCAGTCGATACACAGTAACCCAGCGTGTGGTTGCACGAGAAACAATGGCGGTCGGCGGCCACTACATTAGAGACGGCAGTAATCAAGGTTAAGCGCGAGCTGATCTGGTAGCGTGCGAAGGAGCGTGGAAGGGCGGCGAGGGGCGAGTGCCGAGGGGCGAGTGGCGAGGGGCAAGGCGCGAGGGCGAGGGCGAGGGCGAGGGCGAGGGCGAGGGCGAGGGGCGAGGGCGAGGGCGAGGGCAAGGGCGAGGCCGAGGGCGAGTGGCGAGTGGCGAGGGGCAAGGGCGAGGGCAAGGGGCGAGGGCAAGGGCGAGGGCAGGGGCGAGGGGCAAGGGCGAGGGGCAGGGCGAGGGTGAGGCGCGAGGAGCGGGGACGAGGGCGAGTGGCGAGGGCGAGGGCGAGTGGCGGGGGGCGAGGGGCGAGGGGCGAGGGCGAGTGGCAAGGGGCGAGGGGCAAGGGGCGAGGGGTGAGGGGCAAGGGGCAAGGGGCGAGGGGCGAGAGGCGAGTGGCGTGGGGCGAGGGCGAGGGCGAGGGGCGAGGGCGAGGGCGAGGGGCAAGGGCGAGGGCGATGGCAAGGGCGAGGGGCAAGGGCGAGGGTGAGGGCAAGGGGCAAGGGCGTGGGGCGAGAGGCGAGGGGCGAGGGGCGAGGGCGAGGGGCGAGGGGCGAGGGGCGAGGGCGAGGGGCGAGGGCGAGGGCGAGGGCGAGGGGCAAGGGCGAGGGCGAGGGGCGAGGGGCGAGGGCGAGGGGCAAGGGGCGAGGGTGAGGGGCAAGGGCAAGGGGCGTGGGGCGAGGCGGGGGCGAGGGGCGAGGGGCGGGGGCAAGGGGCGTGGGCGAGAGGCGAGGGGCGATGGGCGAGGGGCGAGGGGCGAGGGGCGAGGGGCGAGGGGCGTGGGGCGGGGGGCGAGGGGCGAGGCGAGGAGCCGCTGAAGGAGCACGAGCGGTCGAACGGCGCTTGGAAAGGGATTTGCAGGGGGTAAATCGCATCAGCGCCGGGACGCGCCGCCTCGCGCCGCCTCCGCTCCCACGACGACGCGCAGACGGCCCCGCCAAGAGCCCGCGAACCACCGACGCAGCCAGGGGTACGAAGCCACATCTCACGCACTGAACTATTCATTGCCTCGGGAACATTTTCTTCGTTTGTAACATCTAGATGGTACCTTAATTGATTATTTCGTGTTTAACTCGTCGCCAGCAATACGGAAGCAAAGAGATTGGCCAAGAGTGAAATTGAAAGACGGAGTAACAGTGGCAATGGAAAGAAGAGTGATATCTTACAAGATACTTGGCACGACGAAACAAAATGGCACCTTAGATGCGGTGAACGGCCAATAAAGTGCTGTAAACATCTTGCCTCATAAGCGTAGTGCATGTCGGGAGATGATGATCGAGGTATTCTCAGCCAAATATCCCCAGCGAAGCATGTCCCAGCTGGGACAAGCTGTGAGCTACCAACTAGTCTCCCGACATGTGTGGTAATAGTATAGTTCATACAAGTGTGTTTGTAAGGGGGAGGATAGAACGAGAAAGGAAAAGGAAAGTTCACGTGCGGTTTGTGTCCCGTTTGTTAGGGTACTGTTCCGGCATTCCCTGGGGGTTGTTTGAAAAAACATGAAAAACTACAGAACAGATCAGAGCAGCCGGCCGCAAGAATTCTCTTCCATTCAACGGCTGAATTTAACCCAGCTGTGAAGCTAGCGTCGAAAATCCAGCCTTGTCGGTACTCGAACTCTAGGACCACCCAGTCAGAGACACTGTAGAGACCTCAGTTTATCCATCTAAACCGGTATGTTACTTTAATAATCAGAGTAAAGAGTCCCATTTGCATGGGCAGTGATTTTCAATGCCCTACGAAATAATCTGTATAAACAGAAGGTTGAAGAATGAAGTGTTTTAATATCATCTCTGTACTGAACTAATTTCAAAGACACAATCGAAAGTTCGACGTAAGCCAAGGGCTCTTAATTCTAAAAAATAATGAAAAAGTATGTAACTATAGTACGAATTACAACAAATTCTTAAATTTCTAACAAATTCTTAAACTTTATTTTACGGTTTTTAGGTGTTAACTTTACATGCTCCAACAATTTCTTATTATTCGAACAAGCCTTACATATGGGCCTACATGTGAGAAGTTTTGGAAACGTAATACTATTCTTCAAACCAGATATCTGCAACGTCGCCTTTAACCATCTATCAATCGGAGCAGGTTTATCGTTTAAAATACAATAAAGCTAAAAAAAGATAATTAAGGGCAAAGATTGATTCATTGAAATTTATTCCGTTAAGTACAAAGAACATTTAAACAACACTCACCGTATCGCAATTCACGATTTGCACACGCCCGACATTAACGAAATCCCAAACATCACCCGAGATTAGACCAAGCCCCTCCCCCGGTCAGGGAGAGGAGTTCATGTCCGGGCGCCGCGTCTCCATAATCCGCCGGGAGACGCGGGGTGGGGTGGGTGGCGGCGGGGGCGGCGGGGGCGCGGCGGGGGCGGCGGGGCGGCGGGGCGGCGGGGCGGCGGGGCGGCGGGGGCGGCGGGGCGGCGGGGCGGCGGGGCGGCGGCGGGGGCGGCGGGGGCGGCGGGGACCGCCCGGGCCGGGCCGGGACAGGGCGCGCCCAGCAGTCCGACGGCGCGAGGGCGGCAACGGAGCCCTGTCGAGCCGCAACAGGCCGCGTAATCCGCAGGTAAATGAGGCGGGAGCCCCAGGTAAGCGCGGGGCCCGGAGTCGACCGCCCGCCCGCCCGCTGCGGCGACGCCCAAGGGGAGGCGGCCGAAATTTCCACCAACCGACAGCAACATGGCGGTGGGTCGCACGCCGACTCCATTACAAGAGTCCAAGAAATAACAAGAGACGCACAAAACTTGGGGACATATGCCTAAGCAAAAACGGATTATTTGATGAAGGACTGGAGTTGTTTAATACGTAATCGTTGAACATAAATTAAATTGTGATAACATTAAGAAATTTAAAAATAATCATATTATGTAATATTGCGAAATAAAAAAATTAATTGCTTAAATATATAAAGTAGTGTAGTTACAAATATAATAAATTTATGTAAATGTGTATTGAATCTTACAAAGTCAGTCTAAACAATTTAAATTTAACTTCTACCTATCTACCTATCTAAACACAAAGGCTGCGCCGGCATTTTTTTAATATTTAGATAAAAAAATGCTTTAAAAAAAGATTTGCACCACTAACTCTACATTACAGTTTAGTATTTCCACATTCCCATTGCGGTACACTAATCTCGTTTAGAAAGAAACATTCTGGTATGATTATTAAATTATTCCACACAAAAAACATAGTAACAACTTATTCTTTACTTGAATTTCTTCCAATATTATGTGATTAAGAGTTATCTCCAACAAATAAATTGGAGAGAGCATAGCGTTAAAACGTATTTGCTAACAAGAATGAATAGACAAAAAGGCTCAATAATACTGTTAGCGCTGAAATTCACTCCAAATCTTGCTTGAAATTCAAGTAAAAATGTCATTTAGAAATATAGATCTCTCCGAATTCTCTTGAATGATAAAATCAGGGACAATTTCCATAGAATTAAAAAACACTAGTTGAGATTTAACATTTTGTAGTGATTTAATTTGTATATGAATACTCGGTGCACACAAATCCTACTGGAGAACATTCTATTCATTGGGAAAGAATGATTATTAAAAAAGGCTGACTTTCAGAATAGAAATTTGAACGAAACCCATGTTACCCATCACAGCAATTTGTCTGTGTAATTGAGATGTTTAGTTATAAAGGATATAATCTGACACTTTGAACGGAATTGATATTATTGGTCTTCTTCCAAAGAGCCAATAATCTCGATTTTATCCACATTGTCAGATTATATAATTTTTGGTCTATTTCCTAGGAGATTTCAGGGACAAGGGACAAACAGCAGTGGTGTAAGTAGTTCATATTTGAAAGTCAGCGGTTTCACACTTCATTCCCCAGCGGAACGTAAAATGCCAATTATTATTATCTACGCCCGAACGTATCAATTATCTTCTAGGTCGTTACTTTATTCTACTAATATAACAGATATACACCACCGTTAGGTTTCTTTAGACAAAATCAATTTTAAACAGTAAATACAATATTGTAATTTATTGTAACAAATAATTTTGTGTTATGATTCTGCATCATGCGACAAATCTCCGTTGTCGACAGCGATAGTACAAATAACTAAACTTTTTTAAAATAAATAGTGTGACAAGTTAAAATAAATAACGAGTGTTGAATATTTTTTTCTAAACTTTGAATTAACAATAATCACGTTTCTCGTCTCCGACACTACACATATGCTGATTAATAAAATTCAATTTGTTAAATTCTCTTTTGTAAACAAATCGTAATATGTGTTTCTCGCACACAAAAATATAATGGTACACCGTAAATTAATTATGTGTAATTGTGAAAAAATATATATTACTTGCAGCAATATTTTCTAAATCACAGATTGCTGTTGTATCCAGTGTGCCCTGTGTGATATTTACATCTTTTGTTCAGTTAAAAAGCATCTAGCAAGAATCTTCAAAACGAACTGTGATTACCAACTATTGCTGAAAGCATTCAATTTACCCTCAGACTATAAAATGGGTCATTTTCAAACTTTTCAAATCATCACATCACCAGGTGGTAGATTTCTCTGTACATTGTCCCTCGCATATGATATCTTTGATTGATATCTAAGATATGATCTCCTCACCTCCTTTTACACATTCAACACAAATGCCATGGTTTTCGTTGTTTTTTGTTGTTGTTTTTTCAGATGCATATTTTTTATTTGCGGCGAGATTTCAATGCCATGTAGTCAGGTTAATATAAAATATGCCTCTTGTAGAATAAATAGTTAAGCATCACTTAGAAAGTATTAATTAAATGTCACAAAAAGTAAAATGTCATGATAGCATAGTGACTATAACACGTTTGCTAATCTAAAAAACTTGGTTTCAAATCCTAACACAACTGAGTTTATTAGAAAGGTGATCATAAGATCGTCTCTTGAGCTGTTACCTGTTCAGAGGGTCCTGAAAGAGGGTAAAAAAAATCTGATAAAGGCTAAAATGACGAAGTCTTCACATCCTATCACCCGAAGTAGGTTGTTCCTACAATACTTGAATGTACAAAAGATTTTAAAAAGTAATGATACACCTCTTGAAAATACTGAATATCATAGAGAATGCAACTGATGCGGGTTTATCAGAACTCCAAAAGATTGCAACAAAAATAATTTGAAAATTGGTCAAATTAATTTCAAAATCAAATAATGATATACAAAATAAATACGGCACGGAGGAATAGATAAGGAGCAAATATGATCAACGAGGAACGATCACAGAGCTATGAGCATTATGTTACATGCAAAACACTGTCCAGGGAGAATGGGGCGTGGCACGAGATGAGTGGAGCGAAGAGAAGGGTTCGGGAGGTAAAGTGAAATATGAAGTGAAAGGAAGTGAAGTGAAGCGAAGCGAAGGGAAGAGGCGGGAAGGGAAGGGAAAGGGGGAAGGGAAGGGGAAGGGAAGGGGGGGGGAAGGGGGGGGGGGGGGGGAAGGGGGGAAGGGGAGGAAGGGAAGGGAAGAGGCGGGAAGGGAAGTGGCGGGAAGGGAAGGGCGAAGGGAAAGGAAAGTGGTTATGTCCGGGCCAGGAGGCACGTGGTTCCACGTGCCAGGGAATGAAGGGAGCCATCGATCTTTCGTTCCGCCACAGGCATCCGTTCGTTTCGTTCCGCCACGGGCGTCTCGCCGCCCGCCCGCGCGCCTGCGAGTCACCGGCTTCCACGCCTGGCCCACGCGCAAGCGCTGACAATTGCACATCCATAACAGCATACATCGAAAACCTGTATCCCAAACCTCTGCTACATGAAATTATCGATTTTTAAACAAGTATCAAGCTCTTAAATAATTAAGTTAAGAAAAAATACACCACTTTATTTTGTCTGTATATTCATCATCATCATCATCATCATCATCACCTCTTCTGGGTTTAGAAGTGTCTCCTCATCCGTCTTCAGCACGGCATCTTAATTTTAGAGGGCCGACATCCCGTTTAACATGAGGTCAGTAGTGACAATTTGTTTGGTTTGGTTTGTTTTCTTCGTGTTTCCGGGTACGTCAACTGCTTTGGTCATTAGTCCCGTTAGTGTAGTGCTTGTTTTTTCTCGGGATATGGCGGTGGTCTTCCCCCGCTGGATGGCGAGATCCGGCGCCGACCTACCGTCGGCTAGTGGGGTTTCCCCCAAACCAGGACTCTCCCACCAGCGGGGTACCGCCACAGCCGGGACAAGCTCTAAGCTCCCGACCGGTCTCCCGGAATATGTGGTAGTGTAATGCATGTTAGTGTTAGTGTGTGTGTAAGGGAAGAGGATAGGACAAGAGGAAGGAAAGATCGCGCGCGGTCCGTGGCCCGTTTGGTAGGGTACTGCTCCGGCATTCGCCTGGTATTGATCGGAGACACCACGGAAAACTACCGATCAGAGCAGCCGGTTGCTAGAATTCTCTTCCAGGCAGCGACTGAATTCGACCTAGCTGGAAAGCTAGTGTCGCAAATCCTGCCGCCATCAGGACTCGCCCCTCGTCAGGACCTCCCGGTCAGAAGACAATTTGTTTGGGGATGTGGTCACTACTCATTCTGTGTTGGGATCATGGGGTCCTGTATCTTTGTACTTTATTAATGGGAGTACTTCTAATATCCGACTGTATATTGATGTTTAAAATCAAGAGGTTTTTCTCACAATTGCATTATCCTTACATTCTGAACAAATTTTCCTATAAATTACAAGTTTGCATAAATCTTCTAAAAATGGTTCGCTCGCATTTTCAAATGTGTAACATACACGTCGAACAAAGAGACGATATAAAAATAGAATAATGATGAATAGAACAAAAATGAACAAAGAACCACATATATTTTTTTATAGACGATGAAAATGTAATATGCTATTTGATCAAGAATGTATAGCTATCTTACTCCGAACATACAGATTGATCAACTTACAAATAATTGTGGCATGGATAAAATTGCAAAAAAAATTATGCATCTTAGAAAATGGTATCATGAACAAGATATGAAATCGTAAGAGAACTTAATTGAAAATCTAAAAGTAAAGTTGAGGAAATCAAACTGCGAGGGAGGACTAAACAAATCATGGAAGCGAACTGCACAGTCACACTATATTAATAAATTAAGACACAATGAAATAGAATAAGTAGAAATAGAGATAGGAAAAAGAAGTTCAAAAATAAAAAAAAAATTAAATGGAGGAACTAATTTGTAGTAAAAGTAAATGTATGTCTCTGAGAAAGGTTAGTATCGATTTGAAATGGAATAAAAGTTTTACCCACTAACAAAAAGTACTTCAAAGAAGAAACTTTGAGAGAATTTAAGCGAAAAGATATATTTGTATTAGTATTGAGGTATTTTTTGAACTATCATTTATTTTTTATTATTTTATTTATTATTTTTTCTTTCTTATCATCTTTCATCTAAATAGAAGAAAAATATTCGTTATTAGGTACCTATAACAAAAGAGTATCTCTGCTACTTCCATGCAGTTTACTTTTCTGAACAATAATTTCTAATCGTGAAGTGAACATGCATAGTGAACAGATACATTAAACAAATATTTTAGCAGTATACCGTAATAAAAGCTTTAAACATTTTCAATAAAAATAATCTTTCTCAGTAATGCCACACATTCTTACTTACCTAACGAAATTTCATTACAGCCGAGCACTGTGAAAGGGTACTTGTCTCCCAGGGTACTTGAAACAAAGAATGTTCACCGCCGATGGGTATTCCATTCACATTTCTCTCCACAGCACAGGGAGGCTTCGAGAAGACGCTAACACATCTGCAAACAGTGAAATTGCACTAAATATCTCCAAAAAGCACTTGCTGTTGTTTTATCATAATGGTTTCTGGTTCAGTCTAGACAATATTTCAAAAAGTTTCTGGAAATAAATAATCTTAACGCGGGTAATCGTTATCTATGTTTGTGTTCTTTGGGTTTAATCAGCGAATTACCTAAACTTTAAAATTTGTGGTATGGTTTAAACCTACAAATATTTTAGAATTGTTTTCCAATTACTTTCCTTCGTTTGATAATTACATGATAACGTAAATACAAAAACATAAATGCATAGAATTCTAAACAGTGCTTTTAAAAATTTGAAGTAAAGTAGAAAGTAATTTGGATGAAGGTTCAATAGATCTGGCATCATATTGATCATTATTACCACAAAACGTGCGGGTACATTTTTTTCATTTTGCTCATGCTTGTTTCGTCCCATAAGACCTGATGTCCGATTGAAAGAAACCAAAAAATGTCAAAAGTTTAGTAACAGGGGATTTAGCACGAAAGAAATGTATCTCCTGGACATTGAAAGAATTGTGTCCATATGGCAAAACAACAACATTAAAATTCTACTTCGATATTTCGCCTTTTTCAAATGGTTCGTTGATAGTCTTTTCACGGAGTTGGCAAAGCTGGCCAACTTCGAGATTTGCAAGACAAAACCACATCAAAAGCGTCCAAAGAATCGTCTAGTGAATATATCTCAAAAATTTAATAAGCAAAAACATCAAATGATAATATTACAGTTAAGAATACAAATATGCAGGTATCGTGTATTCATAAAACTAGAAAATAATAAGCAGTTTTGGACACGAGTTTTATATTAACCACAATAGGATGCACCTATGCTTCTCAACTTTTTAATAATTAATCCAAAAGTTTAATGCGAAAGTTTTATCTTTCAGTAGTTTTGCAGTCAGAAAATCACGACGACTAACAATATATTACTTCAGAGTGTTTTCAGTATTTCTCATGTTTCTTTAAGAAAATAACATTGGAGTACTATTAACTCGTACTAGTACTTATATTCATAAACTTATCCAAACGTGTTTAAGCATGATATAATTAACCATAGAATATACTTTTTTTTTTTAATAACGAATATATATAGATTAAAAAATACATTCGAAATGTGATTAAGTACTCAATTATTGACTAATACACCTTTAAAACTGAATTTTTCCTTTTACTAGAAATTGTTCCCGTTATAAAACGCAGGTATCAGAGTTGACGTAAATATAACATTCTAGGCATATTACACAGAGAAATTAAAATACTACATAACGAAAAGACGCTCGGGAAACCATGACAATTAAAATTAATGTGGCTATACTAACATTAAACACCTAGATTTATGTCAGCTACTTCAGAGCTAATAATAGAGTTTTTTGCAAGTCGTGCATTTGAAAGACGAAACACGACAATTCTGGGGAGAATTGTACTGCGTATGCGCCAGTATTAAAATGATGGGATTTCGATTGTCGGGTCCTGTCATTCTCCCCGTTTTGTCGTCAACGACAAACTTACAATTTACGTAGTTTCCGCCAACACCACTAAACACGAATTCAACACTAACACACAATGGGCATGGAAATAATGAAAAATACAATATCCATACTACCAATATAATATGGCAGGAACTTAATGGTTCATTTTCTTCAATTTAATTTTTTTTTAATTCAAATACGTCAGGAATGAACTAAAGTAACTTTTTAGAATTTGGATGTTAAGTATATAGTGAGACTATGTTGATTGTCACGAAAAATTTAATATTTATCCATAGAGCGTTATAACTGTCAAAAATTTCCCATTCCTAATATAAACAATATAAATACGTTATAGTAAAATAGCGGGGTTATCTAGGAAGCTATAGTTTTCTTTAGAGATAGACATGTATTATATATTCGTATGATACAATGATATTTCATATATTGTTATATATTTACTATCTTGTGATCCTAATGAAAGCAAAAATAGTCAGAGATACACAGATATTCCATAAAAGCTTTTAGATCCTGTTAGTGGTATTCAGTTCCAATTAATTCTTAGTTTTAACATCCGTTTTTGATTGTACGACATGCAAAAACTCATTTTTCCAAAGATACGTTATTTCCTCTTGAAGATAATATTTACGTACGATACTTGATTACGTAGGTATTTACGTACCACGATAATTGATTTCCCGTCTAGCAAAATCTCTTTAACAATTATAATTTTCGCGGACAACCACTGGCAGAATCGGTTACGTTCTACCGCGCATGCGCGCGCGCGCGCGCACCTCTCAAATGCCGCCGCGCCTCCCGCGCATCGCCGCCACCCTCGGCACCTCCGGCACCTCTTCCTCCTCCTCCTCCTCCTCCTCCACCACCCCGTCCACGTCGTCGTCCTGCGGGGCGGCGGCGGCGGGCGGCGGAGCGCGCCGGGCAGCACGACGGCGGCGGCCGCCGCCCCCGCCTCCACCGCCACCACGCGCAGCTGGTCGCGCCGGCCCCTGCAGCGGCAGACGGCGCGCGCCGCCGCCACCAGCCCGCGCATCTTGGCCACCACCTCCTCCTGCATGAGGTTGAAGCACATGGCGATGAGCGCCATGCCCAGCATCAGGTACATGGAGCACAGGATGAAGCTCAACTCGATGCCCTGGCTGGCGTAGATCTTGTCGCCCGGCACGATGTCCCCGAAGCCGATGGTGCTCAGGCTGATGAAGCAGAAGTAGGAGCCGTCCAGGAAGTCCCACGACTCGTAGCGGGAGAAGAGCAGCGCCCCGCCGCACACGTAGCTGCCACACGCACACAGGAAGCGAAAGTTGCTTAAAACAGTTGCATCATTACACAAAGACTTACAGATTCCAACTATAAAAGAAGAAATCAAGACTACCAGTGCAAAATACCTACAAAGACTACATAACCATCCGAATATCCTAGCCATCAACTTACTAGACAATAGTGACTCCACCAGACGCCATCATACTTTAGACCTTCCATATCGACTTTGAATTATTTATTTCAGAAATTATAATTAATAGTTAATTTTTATTAATAATGTATCATTGGTAGAGTACGGTCATTGGATTTTACTCCTCTCATGTATTTGTTTACGTAAATCTATGTAATTTTGCCAAACGTTTGTTCACAAACAAATTGCAAAATAAAATATAATTTTAAAAAAATGTTGCTTAAAACAATTGCATCATTACATGTGGTAGCTAATAGTGCTAAGACAGCATGTACCTTCACGCAAAATTACGCAGAAAGTACTCAAAAATTGTACATGACCATATTTTTTTTTTTGTGGTAGCTAATAGTGCTAAGACAGCATGTACCTTCACGCAAAATTACGCAGAAAGTGAAAAAACGTTCCAGTGTCTTTTCCGCTATCAGATAAAGAAATGTATCGTGTGTTATTTTGTACAGAATCTTGATTATCTTTATAATTGTAGTTATAGGAAGACGCCGTAAAAATATTAAGGTTTGGCGATTTTCGAAAAATCAGGGTTTTCAACAAGTACGAATCCTGCACCATTCTCCTAAACGTTCTTTATACTATCCAACAACAAAATTTAATCAAGACAGATGAAGCCATTATTTGGGAAATTTGGAAAATGTCCCAGGAGCTTCATGTAAAATACTCAAAAAATTAAAATAATGGTTTTAAATTCAAGAGGCCAGGACATCAGCCGGATCGACTGAGGAATATCAATTTTGGAGAAAATCGGCTGAAGTGTTTAGTCGCTAGCGTTGTTCACAGATGGGCAAATAGACGTTTTGCCGTCAATCGACTTTTCGATATCAAGGACTCATAAAACATGGATTGTGAGTACACCACGTGTTAGAGATTTTTTTCTAAATTTAGCAACTACATTTAGCGACTAAATTTATCCACTATTTCATTACCAGGGCCCTGTAATACGTTCTTCTGCTTTAAATTCGCGGTTTTTTCGGGCAGCATCATATAACTTTCTCTCCATTGCGTAAAAGGAAGTGAGAAAGTAACAATACACCAGCATGTTCCTCACAAACTCAGCAATAAATAGTTTAATTACCGTTTGGCCTCAGAAACCAAAATGCCTGATTTTTGTATCATTTATTCTTCAATTTTATCGCAGTCTACATGTCACCGGAACTCAGTTTATATATCCGAGATTCGAAATGGTGTTGTAGACTTGGTCTCATTAACGTTATTTGCAGCAGCAAGCATATTGCAGTTATGACAGACGACTTCGAGGCTAAGGTTCTGTCGCCTTAATGTCGGATGCGATTGCACTAGATACAAGTCAGTTGGAATATGCCCCACAATTCCGTCATTTCACGTATGTGTATTTTTCTTAGTTTGTATTACAAAAAAGTAAATTTTATCTTCGAAAATTTTTATAAATATCCTCAGCGCTTTGACTCACTTTAAGTTACTTGCTTTGACTTACTTATCGTTAAGACACTGCTATTCATTAACGAAGCGCTTCTCTACAAAATGACACACGAAACATTTCGTTTTCTGATAGCGGAGAAGACACTGGAGCGTTTTTTTTCATACAAAATGACTCATCTGTGTCCTTGGTACACCTTACTTCCGCCACCCAATTACCATTCATCTACATTACCCTTTTCCAAACACGGATACAAATTGCTCACTTTCAGTATTTTCAAGCTAAAAAACGTATCAAAATCGAAAACACCCTCAATAACTAAATGAGTTCAATTTGTAAAAATTCGTACAATTTTCAATGAAGTGTGGTAGTTGATTTTACGATTGTGATCCTCAATTTGTGTTGAAAAGCTATTCTTTATAACAGTTTCAAATTCACCAAATAGAAACAGATATGCTTCCAGATTTTCAACCCTATTTTAATTCAGATAAAGAACGAATAAGATTAAAGTTATTTTTGTAAGATTATTTTTTGTCAACAGAATGGAACATCCACTGAACTCTCACTCTTTTCAAGCAACATCTTCCCAAATTCAAAAAGCTTTAAATATCCAGGCATTAACCCCATGGTAACCTGTTTTAAAATTAGTCACGTGTGTTTCATTTCCTGATCCGAGACCATTGCAAAATGTTTTAAACATAAATAGCTTGAAGAGATTTTAATTATAGGCAAAAGTGAATAATATACCAAAAGAATGGTCAGATCAATATTAAATAAGTAAATTTTGAATAAAAAGGAAAGATTAAACAATGTCATCGGAAATATCATTCTCTCATAATAAGAGAGCTGAAATGTACCCCCTCCCATAAATGTCTTTAAGCCGTGGTCGCTCCTTCAATACCCACCCGACCATGATGGTGAGGCAGAGGGTGATGGGCACCGTGATGGACTGCGGGTCGTCGTCGAGGGAGCTGCCATCCGACCCAGACGCGTCGTCGTCCTCCTCGCCGTCCAACGGGGCGTCCGGGTCCGCGACCGCCAGCGCGCCGACCGGGCCCTGCAACGCACACACCAAGAAACACTTGCTGCCGTTTCCATTATCATGCCATTTTGGTGAAAACCTGGCTGTCCGCGAGACGCCGCGTCCCAGGCACAGATGCCAATGTTTCGGCCGCCATATTGCGACCTTCCTCAGGGCGAAATTAAAGGGAGGTCGCAGGGCGAGGAATATTATATAGTAGTTGAGAAAAGGCAAGAATAAAAATGGTTCAATTGAATGAAAACTAAGTTAAACGAAATATATCAATCTTAAGCCTAGAATATTTGGGAGAGAGTCGTGCATTATTTATTTATTTATTTAGTCAAAAACAGTCAAACTGTATGTGACGTATGGGGGAGAAAATCATCTGCGCACGCTTTCTTGAGTTTCAGAATCCCTTCCAACAATTTAATATTAATAGTTGAAAGATGAAAATAATAGTAATAATAAAAATTAATAATAATATTAATAATAATATTTATTATAATAATAATACATTCAAAAAAGCGAGAGATTAACATTATTAAAACTAATGGCTATGAAACTATAACTTGGAAACTAAAATATCTACTTTTTGAAATGTTAATCTATCGCTTTTTTAAATTTATTATTATTATTATTATTAATATTACTACTACTATTATTATTATTATATATATTATTATTATATTTTCATCTTTCAACTATTAATAGTTAAATTGTTGGGAAGGGATTCTGAAACCCAAGAAAACGTACAGAGATGTTTTTCTCCCCCATACGTCACACAGTTTTTGACTAAATAAATAAACTATACTTCGAAAACAGTATCACCTTTCACTTTACATGGAAGGGGATGAGGTAGTCGGTCGCTAATTTACATATGCCCTTTTCTAGGTCGGCTCCGAATTCACATATGTGTTAGTTAGCTAGTTAGTTAATGCCTTATTTTACGTGGCGAGACTCGGGCCGTCTGACCACACAAATTTCGCTGTGCTCCTTTCGCCATCAAGTGAAGAAAGGAGGTATTATCTTGGGCATCGAAACAGGGGGATCTCAATTTTGCTCAGAGGCTTCTTTTAGGCTTGAAGATCTTTTACATGCAGTAAATCTACTACATGTAGCCGGCTTTACTTCCCATCCGAAGGAAGGCGTACGAAAGTTTTTTTCGCCCTTCAAAATCCACGACTTCGGTCGGGTTTGAACCCGCAAACTCGGGAACGGAGGTTCAAACTCGCAAACCGCAAGTTATACCCGCAAACTCGGATATAACAGTCCGGTACGCTGACCGTTATACCACCGAATCCGCTAATATGTGTTAAACCCTAATTTCCCCTCCGCCGGGAGGGGGCGTACCTGCCAGGCGCGCGCGTTGGGGGCGGTCGGCGCGGGGGCGGGTCCGAGGGTGGCCAGCTCCAGCTCCACCTCCCCGCGGCGGCGCGCCTGCAGCTGGTGCAGCTCCTGCTGGCGCTGCAGGCGCCGCAGCTCGCGCCGCCGCCGGTCGCACGCGCAGCCCCTGCACTTGCAGCACCGGGCGAAGATCCACTTGAAGCTCTTGGCCAGGATGTCGCCGATGTTGGACAGGTACAGCAGGAACAGCGGCATGCCGATGATGGCGTACAGGATCGTCGTCATCTTGCCCCACTCGGTCTTCGGCGCCACGTTGCCGTAGCCTAACGACAAGGAAGGAACACGCAGTTGCAGACAAAAAAGATGAAGCAGCATTTTAAGGCATGATTCACATTTTGTATTTAAGGAAATAAAAATCCCCATCTGACCATAAGTAGTATACTCAGTCTCATCCACATTTACTAACTTCCCATAAAATAAATCTATCCGTAACATATCTAACATTTTTTAAAAATTTATTTCTTCTCGTTCGACATACTTCAGTTTGATCTATTGACAGATATGGAGGATTACGTTGGTTTGAGTAGGTCTTTAGGATATTTGGATTTAATACATGGGTATGCAGCATTGCGACCTAAGCTGAAGATTAAGGAGCATGGGGAAGTGTGAAGGTTTTGGTAAAAATCTTGGGCTATTTGTGTTATGTGCTCGAATAATGAAGACATTTTCAATTCTCTACGAATTTTGGTGTTTGAAATAAAACAGGGGGCATTTAAAGTTCTTCTTAAAAATATATTCTGAATAGCTGTTAGTTTTTGGAGGTTGCTCGTCGCAGCACATCTCCAAACTGAACATGCATAAGTCGTGGTTGGTAGAATTAAGGATTTAAATAGTAGCAATCGACATTCGACGTTCAATGAAGAATGTGCATTGATTAGTGGGAAGAGTTTTGATATTTTTGCAGACACTTTTTTAGCTATTGCATTTATGTGTGGTTTCCAAGTTAATATTTTGTCAAGCAACACTCCTAATTATTTTAATCAGGATAGTATTTATTATTTTTATATTACATTAATGTATTTTCATTGAATATTAAAATTTTATTACGAGTGTTTAGATTTTTATACAATCGACTATTTTATTCTTTGCTTGCTATATTACAATTAAATTAATTTTTTTTTAAATTCAAATTGTGTTTGATGAAGCTTCAAAATGAACAAGAACATTCTAAATGAGAAAAGTGTTCTCAAAATTTGAGTATTCTGAAAATCAGAGTCTTGAATTTCCATGTTAACATTATAAATAGGTGATTCATTATTCCTAACAATAGCAGAGTACTTATGACATGAAATGTAGAACCAATACGAACTGCTTTCACGTACAAAACCGTGTATTATACAAATCTCATCAATGTGATTCATATAATATGTAAATTAATTTTCTGATATAAGGCGCGGTACTCACCAACAAGTAAATTATTCTTCGATAATTCTGTCGAAGAAGAATTAGAAAACAACGTAGTACTAAGGTAATTTTCCAATTTTGAACATTTTAATCAGTAAAATGATAAGCTCATATCAGAATGTTACAGGAAATAATATACCCAAGTACAAAGCATTATGTCCTTCACAGTATGTAATTTTCAACATTTACAGTAAGTTCTTACTAATAATTTATTTATTTAGAGAAACTTTATGGTGAAATAAAATTAATTTATTGAATACAACGAATACGTTAGTCACTTACATACATATCTTTAGTACACCAACGTATATAATATTGCGCTAGAAACGCTGAAGAACGTCCTGAAGTGCTAAATAACAAATGAGACAGAAAATTATTTTTAATGGGTATTTTCTAATAATTAGCAAAGTTGTATAAAGAGCAATTTTTCAACAAACGCGATATCAAAAACAAAACAAAAACAAAACATTCTGATTTAAAAAATTCTATATCTAATGGTATAATTATGCATTATATTATAATTCAGCATCAGAAAAATAAAATGTAAATTAAATGTAAATAAACTGGTAGACGCGTTTTAATGAAATGCGTTTTGCGCAACTTCTCACAACTTATCTTTCATCCCCTTTCCTCGGAACTCAACCGCTGAACGGACACAAAGGACGCATTTGTACCCAGCCGAGAGACAGATTCGTCAGAGAAAATACCGGGGCGGAGCGGAGTTGGCCCGAGAAAGAATGACGAGGCGGCTCCCGCGCTCAGCACTGCACGCACAGGCCCCGGGCCGCAGACCCAGCCGCGCGAAGTGACGTATAAATTCAATGGGCCCAAGAGAAGCCGCACGTATGAAATAACACCGCAGTGTCAAATAAAGGAAGTCTCCCTCTGCCGGGTGGCCCCTTGAGCATCCCGCTCACTCAAGCTAGAATGCCTCGTTCGGCGCCTTGCCACCCGTTCCTTCTTTAAGTCTGTTTTCTTCTCTTTGGCGTTCCCATTGGTTCAACCTACCTCGCTCCAAACAACTAACAGAACTCTTTGGTCACAACCTATTCTTCCCATAAGATCAAATTTAATGTTTATCCAATCACTCTGATCACATATTTTTAGCCGTTTCCTTCCCTCTTTCAAACTAATCATCTCACAAAAGTCGAATGGAATATTTAAGTTCCCACATATCTTCATTGTACTTAAGCTTGTCATAACCAATCCTCTATTCACATTCTGGAACACTTGCTCCTTACTCACTACTGAAGAAACGGCGATGGTAGAAACAGCAGGCATTGTTGCACAATCTACGGCACGGAAGCAGTGGCTGCAACAACGGAGATAGCTACATCGTCAGCGTCGGGGATTCCCCAAACACGAAACAAATAGCACGTTTTATCAAATCTGCCTCGCACTTTTCGCGCCTTCCTCCGTTCTCCTTCACGTCTCTCCTCCCCCCACACTTCTGTATATCTTTTAAAGGGTTTACGTGGTAAATGCCTACGTTTCCCGCCAATTGTACGGACGCTCCGAGGATAAATCTCCCTAACGTCTTGGCCAAATTTAGAAGGCTATTACTCTGAGAAACACGGGGCGCGCGCCAGTAGCCGTAATTTATATGCGAGCGGGCGACAGGGCGGCGGCGACGGCGGAGGCGGCGGCGGTGGTGTCGGAGTCTGGAGGTCCACGGAGAGCGCGAGAGAAAAAAGAAAATATGAGAGCGGCGCCACAACATAGCGACGGCGCTACTGTCGCCTCCTTCGTCGCGGCCCGCGCAGCTGTACGTTGGCCAAAACTAGACCGCTAGGGGGGGCTTCTTTATTTTAACCCACTATATTACGTAATGCTGTTGAACATTAACTTTGTAAGGCACTTCCTGACAGAGTTTTCTTCCCTCGTTTTCTCTATGTTTTGTGGCAATCTGTGCTACTGAGTATTCCAGGAAATACTGAGCGGAATCATAGAGGCTGAAACGCAACGAGATCAAAACAGAAAGTATGCAAGTTTACAAGTGATCAAATTTACAAGTAAGTTCCTGTTTTTACACAAAATATGGATATACATTTCGGCTCTCTACTGTTTTTACAAGGCAATAAACGCATTAGCTAAAAAGTAAAATTTCCAGGTGCTGTGAGTTCCACATATTGATTCTCAAAGACGATATCTGAAAACAGGAAGGAAGGAGGAAGATCTCGAAAACGAAATCAGAACCAATACAGCTATAAAACTAGCAATTTTATAACACGCCCTGTCATTCTATTTGTATATGATTGCTCTTTGGTAAAACTTTAAATCATCTTAATACTAAGTACCCCGCGCGACAATCATTCGTTAACTAACTTTAAAACTTGAATAATATTTGATACACACCACATGTAAGAGAAATGGTTGTATATAAATGAAGATTTTTGAGTCACATTTGCCTGTTGGATTTTTTTATTCACGGAGTTCTATTGCTGAAATTCTGAATTCGGAGTATACTCTGCGCTTAATGTTTATATTGTTTAGTAAAACGTTTGTAATAGCTTATTTACTACACACTGTCCGAAATCTCTCAGTTAAACAAAATTCTTTTGAATTACAATTTCTTCAAACTTTCTTTTTTGGACTTCATTGTGTAGTAAAATTATGTTTATCTTAGTATTTTAGATTTGAGAAAAGAGGACAAAAAATTAAGATGTTTAAATATACATATTGTTGAAAGGAAAAACTTCATGAGTAAAATTTAATATACTCAATATTATGGAAGCGTAATTTCCCAACGCTAAAAAATATACACATCGAATCATCGTAACTTATTCTTGGTCTAGGAATAGTCGAGATTGACATCATTAACGTCATTAGATTATACTCCGAGTGCCGCGCCCTTCTCCTAACTTAACGTAATCTAACCAATAAAGTCGTACAATAAATGTTTATTTCATCCACATGCTAAACACGTATGTGAACATATGACTCATCAAAACATATATCCGAAGATACGAGTATTCTCTCATTTATTTCAACCTCAAGGACCTTGGAAATATATAATCTTATAATCACGTACTTCTTGACAACATAAAACTTCACATTTTTGCCTACTTTTACAAATGTTTGAATAATAATTGTACAGAAAAACCAGTATCACATATGTGGCGCTCAAGATAACGGCAGATTCCAACCGACATCACATTTTTAGTTCATTTTGAACCATGGCATGACTAAATCCCAGCCATGTACCTAGCATGCGCTGAAATATCAAAGCATCATTGGCATACGACAAAATCCTCCAATTCCACCTTCAAAAATGTGTCCGGCATGAAAATGAACGTCAACGAAAACCGAAAAAGGTATTTTCTCAAAACGAACATTGGTTGGGATCTTCCGTTTTTATTATGAGCGCCTCATATGTATTAATATATGCCATGGCACAAAACATAAAATTCAATAATTAATATAAATTACTTGGAGTAATTTAGATTGAGCTATTTATAACAGTACCAAACTTATTCAAAGAATAATATGCAATGGAAGCTATTGACAAACGTTATTCGGGAATGTGTTCAGTATGGCAATTTTAAGACTCAAAAATATCTTGTTGAAGAAATCTTTTTCTCGGGGAATAAAAGTTCATTGATATAAAATTGAATGGAGAAATGTATCTTAAGCATTGAAGTATAATTCTTGTATTGATTTCTTCTTGTGAAAAAGCTTTCTAGCAAAATTCCAGCTCTTTGTTATAGAAATCTAATAATAAAAATTGAAGATGACTTAATTTTTTTTTAAATGTCCAAGGGAGAAATCTTTGTTTTTTTATTCATGAAGTATTTGCCACTCTGAAAACCAGATAATTTCTTGCATCTATTCGCATACTCCTATGGCATCCGCTCTTACAGCATTAGCTTCGGAATAAATTTAAAGCATCATTCACATCATCTAATTGATATTTCTGGAGAACGTGAAGGCGCATACAGACTAAAGAGACTCCGTCCTTTAAATTTCAGATACATTGAAATTTTAAATCTAAGAAAAGAACAAGCACGTATCATTATGTTTCTTAAAATTAAGCATATTATTTACAGAATTATTATTAATCAAGTATTGTCAATATGTAAAACGTGCCAATAAAAACTCACTTATAAATCTGACATACCACATTGTGGCTCATTACGTGCAATGACATCATCGTAATTTTAAATTCGTCGTTTACTAAAAAATTCTTTCTAAAATAGTAAGTACTTATGTTTAGAAAAGAAATGCCTTTAAAATTCGTATTTTTAAATTAGGATGTTACTAATTCAAAGACGGAAATGTATAAACTATAAAGACATATTGGTGTGATTAACATCTAAACTAGAAAGATTGCGCGGCATACCTGTTCTTCTTCTAAGGGTTATTACTGAATAATTACTCAATTTTTAACTTTACTTAAGGATCTAAAATGGAGAGATAAAATGCATTGAGACATAAATCACTCTGTAATATTTGAGAACAGGGCACGTTCGAAAAATCTGAACTTTCGCAATATTTCTTAACCCACATCATTCTCACTGCAGGAAGTTCTCCGCGATTCCTTCACGAAGGGTACGAAAAGGGATAATAGCCAAACACACCAGCTAATTTGCCTTTGCAAATATTTGGTATTGCACTGGAGCGAATTATTCTTATCAATTCTTGCCAAAAATGATAATTTCATCTGCATTCAGAATTCAACTTTTATATGAGTTAAAGTTGTGATCCCAGAATTTCAGAAAGTATGCACAGAATACACTTCTCTCCTTAGCGCATCACACACAGTTTTTAACTGGTTTGACGTTAAGTAAATAACTAGTGAGAACCCGTCAAAATTTGACGGTGAGATCTGAGATAAATGTAAAATATGGTGCCCAGACTAATGTTCACAATACGTTGCACTGTTTGGATCTTCAGGGTACAATGATATTCTGTGATGTGGAGTTCCCAAAATTTTTAACACGTATGTCCCATAACTAGGTGGCAATGTAATATGGACACCAAATTACACAAAAGAAAGAGCACTATTATACTGACAGATATTATTTCTTAAGTTTTTTGATGTGTCATCATTTCCTATAAGCAACTGTTTGATTTCTTCTGGCATATTGCTCTAAGGTAAATTTATTTTCCCATTTAAACAACACAGAGTAAACTGATTTACAGAATTTCTCTCACATCGGAAGTACAAATCAGAACAAAACTGACATTTCATAGACAACGACCCAACAGAAAACGAAATGACCTCACTATCACGACACCTACGCTGACTTTCTCTTTTCCTGCCTCCAGTTAATGTACAAGTACATTTGCGTCTTTCGGGGTGCGTGGGCAAGGATTCGGAATTCGACATAACTTGTGAACAACTTCACTACTTCAGTACAACCGAGCAAAACTCACTGTTCGAATGTTCTCTACAAAATACACCGCAAAAGCAAATAATGCAAACTGTTAACACCACAATAAATTATTACCTGAAAAAATTAATCTCAAAATGAAAATAAAGCGCCCCATCTTTTGAAAAAACAATTGACTATTGAAAACGTACTATTAAAGAATGATTTAATTAATTAATTTACACCATAAATGTTGATGAATCAACACAAACAATATATGATAACACATCTAGCGATCATATTCTTTCATTTAAAGGAAAAAAAAACTACAATCGGTTCAGTAGAAGCTCTAAACGAAGCCGTGGCGGAATACCTTATTTTTTTAAATATATAGATTAAGCCTTGACCTGTACACGCAATTGCAGCACAAAATAACTTCAATCGCTGAATGTACGAGCGAAAATTCGAATTGTCCGTATTGTTGAGACGATTCCAAGTAAAACTTGTTTTAGCGGTGTGGCATCACTGCATTCTGTAAGGAAATTGTCCGGCAAGATGAAGACTTTAACCCACTGTGCGGGGTTAGCAGTCCCAGGAGGAATTCCCGAGTTACAGCTCGGATAACGCCATCCGCGCTTCTGCAGCTCGGGGCAAGTGCAGCGCCTCTATCTCCCGCCCGCGCAGGTAAGCTCCCGGAGTATCTTCAAAGTTCACTGCCGACACACGAGTCCGGAAGACGTAGTTCCCCTTAATGTCATATTCTTACGGGTCACCTGAACTTAAGTGTGTTCTTAGAAACTCCAAGCACCGCCCGCGAAATGTTTCTACAGAACGAGTATGAGGAGAGAAAAATTAAAAGGAAAGAGCAGCATTATCACAGGCGTTTACGTCTCAGTTCTTTATCATGCATGGTCTCTATTTTGTTTCCAAACGATTCCTCGTTTCTGAAACAAAACTTTAAATAAATGGTAATGGGAGTAATTAAATAACAAACTTACATGACGAACGTTCTCCGACGTTAAACTTCGAAGTGGATACTTAAGATTAATTTCAAGGAAGTTAATAGTTATTCCGTTCCTTTATGTTTCATGTAAATGCATGTATATTGCATAATTTATTTGAATTATTCTGAACAAAATATTTATACTAGGAAACTGTGATACTTGGAATAACGACTTGTTGAGAACACGATTACATCTGTTTGCCTTCATCCGCTATTTAGATTTATGTAACATTAATACGAAACAAACCCAGAAATAAGCTGTGATAAATAAGGTAAGTTAACATTTTCTTTCCAGCACGAAGAATAACAAAATCTGAATACACGACAGCTTGTTAGATTTTCCCAATTTATGTTTAGTTTAATATCCAGACTATATTGTCAAGAATTTCTATTTAGTTTCTAAAACATTGGCATTACTTTTAGAAGGTTTTTGATGGAAACCCCAAACTTCGGACTTCCAAATTTTAAAGCATTAGAAATCATTTTTTGACCTTTGCTCTTGATGAGTTTGATTTTCTAAAACAACAATTATCTAAACTATCTATAATGTACCATCTAATCGTACACAATACAACTTTTTATTCATTTAGTATATTAAATTGCTGAAAAAGATTCTTATCTACAAAAATGGTTACCGTGGGTTTCTCTTATATAAAGTAAAGAACAATCCTATTCGTTATTTAACTTTAGACTGGCGAACATTTTATTAATCATTGTGATGTTCTTGACGATTAGAGAGAAAATTTCAAATACAAATTCGAGCTCCCTTGCAACGCGATTTAGTCGTTTTTTTAACTTCCTTCCGCCGAATGCGTAGTTTAGTTTTTTACGTAATTATCAGGATGATAATCATGATCATGAAACCCTACTTCTTATAACAAAACACACACTATTTTCTACAACATGATTATCTTAAAGCGAGAAGAAATAATACAATACGTAAAAAGGAGAAAAACAATATTTCGTTAAAATCATCTAATTTCCAAGTTTCGTCCTCCATTTTAGCACACCCATAAACAATTTTATTTTTATTCTCTCTATTTTCCGGAAATTATATGAAACAATTTAATGGGGCAGAAATAATAGAGCAAACGCCTTCCCTCGGTGTATGAGCTCATTGGGGCTCCATTTTGCTTCTAGAGTGATGTCTCGTGCTGCAGTCTTCGCGACCCGGCGTCCCGGGCCGCAGTCGCGTATTGTTTCGCAAACGATGGCAGCGCCCCCGGCGAGATCCCGTTCCGAAATGAAGGTGCTCCTTAGGTTGGCTCATTAGCACTGCCGAGCTTCCGTCTTGCTGTTACTTGAGAAAGGCGCCAAAATAGCGCGCTAACTCCGAAGCAGCTTGGCGACGAGAAACAAACAACTCAACCCAGGCATCAATACTTTCTCTTGCTTTGTTCCTCTTTAATTTCTCTTGCTTTGTTCCTCTTTAAGAGAAAGTAGTTGTCAAAAACGACAAAAAAAATATCACGATTATAAATGAATAATTTACGATTTTTAAAGTCATTCATAATAATATATATATATATATATATATATATATATATATATATATATATATATATAAAATATGAAGTGATTTTCAACGAAATTGTATAATACGATAACAAAGAAGAGAAGCCTTGAAAATGTTCTGCAACTAACCGAAATAAGGATTCATGATTCAGTATTTTTTCCTTCGTGGCAAATCAGCGATGAATGTTGAAAGTTCAGAATAAATACAATCCAAAAATCATCTTATCGAAAAATGTGTAGTTTGTTGCTGTTAGGTTGAAAATGATATTAGAAAAACGCTGCTACGACGCTGGAAGGGAAAAGTGGGAATGAGCCAAAAGCAAGTTTAATCCAAATGATCCCAAGAGCTTAATTTTATTCATAAAATTTTCAAAACATGTACGCTGTAGGGCACCAATTGTCGATATATTCACTGACAGAGCAGATGTATTTACAACTCTCTCATTATGAACAAAATACGTGGATTCAGCGCTTTATAAAAAAATAGTTCAAATTTTATTTACTAAAAGAATCACTTAAAACTTTTTAATGCTATAAAATGTTATTGATGTGACAGCCTCTTTCAATACAGCCCCAAATGTTTAAAATACGAGAAAACTATTTCTCAAGACAATTTATCATTGCAAAATAGCACTACTTTAACCCTCGCACCATGTCTGGGGTCTTTTTGGATCCCACGATCATTAATTTGTTAATATTTTCGTGAATATTTTCAGAATAACTTCTGTCTTCTAGACATGCCTTCATACACTTATTACCAAACCATTTCCATAACTTTTTCAAATATTATTAGAGAGGTATTAATATTTTCGTTACATGGCATCGGTTTGACCTAATGCAGCCTACAGTCTGTAATTTTCCCATTATCATTTCTAACATGTTGTCATGATGTTCAAAACGTGTGTCTGAAATCGGCAATTTCTGTCTCATATTTGATTTATCTCGAAATAACTTTCACAAAAACGTATAAATATTTATCAAGCATTACGAAACTGAATAATGGAAGCTACGTACGGTGGACGTTATTCTTTATATGAAATATTTAAATTATATTCATTATCTTATTGAAAAAACTTAGAAAAGCTATTCTTATATAAAATCAATTATTTACACCCAGTATGTTTTCGTGCACATCTATGTTTACCACTTCCACTTAGTAAAGGTTGGGGTCCAATAATACCCCAGATGTAGTACTTGATGTAAACAACCAGATGTGGTACGAAGGTATAGTAGTATTATAAGTTATTCGTACGTTACTCTTATAAGCAATGTCTGTCTGTTCTTAGATTTTGGGCTTTACATAAAAACATAATTTCGACATCAACATGACGCCTTAGAAGACGCGGTAAGAGACTACAATTTCGAAATGTTCAGTGCCTGTAAGTATTTAAACACTCTATCAGAAGCTGCATTGAGAATTTGAAAATGAAAAGGAATGTATTTGACTCTTTGGTTCTTTGGATGAACTCAAATTCATGAAAAAATGTGCACTTCAGATACATTTAAATTAATCTGAAATAAATCGATTTTTTCTCTCGCTCGCTGTCGCCATTGTCACGTAACGTACGTATTGTCATTGTCACGTAACCTACGGCTGTAAAGACGACTTATTGCAATAACACCGTCTTTGGAGTTTTCTGTGAGCACATCAGGCACAACAGCAGAAGGAATTAGGAAGTAAAACAAAGAAGTCTCACGATATCCAACTATCAAGGAAAGTTTCCTCATGAACAGATCGTTTGTAGTTAAAGTGAACAAAGATACATCTACCCTTCATACTATTGCCGCAGGAGTACCATAGGGTTCAGTTCTTTCTACCTTACTATTTAACCTTTTCAGTCATGACATTCCAATCCTAGGCGACTCCAACGTTGCTTTATACGCTGATGATATTGCACTATTCACCTCTCATAGCGATATCATAATAGCGAAGGAGAATATTCAAAACGTACTAAACAATTATATTAAATGAACACAGAAATGGAGAATGAAGCAAAATCATACTAAATGCCAAGCAAAAATATTCACATCACGCCGACCTAGAAATCCCCTTGAACTTAACATCAAGGGAAATCTCATCCCGTGAACCTCTTCACCGGTGAAGTATCTAGGAGTATTATTTGACAAAAGACTAACGTGGAAACGCCGCATCCACGCAATTGCTAATAAAGCCTTAGTTAAACATAAAAAATGTTCCCCTTAATTACTTATCGATCTGCCACTAGTATCGAAAGCCAAATATTACTGTACTAATCAATTATTCAATCCGCTCTAACCTATGCATGTCCAGTATGGGGTGGCATATCGCCCAGTAACCTCTAAAAGTTAGTTGCATTCCAAAATAAGTTCATAGGAAAAATCGTCTAGGGACCATGGTTTATTCCAAATTCCCAAATTCATCGCGAGCTAAATATATTGTCACTAAACGAACACATAATAAAATAGGCGACCATTTCTAACAAACTCTTTACTCTTCACCCTGTTCCACAATATTTAATCTAAGCCGTCGTGCTTCATGGCCCCGTATTAAATCAAGGTTCCCGAAGGATAGACTGAGACCACCGTAACTTGTTTTTTACACCCTTCCTAGCGCTTCCTTAACTTTCAACTTAACACCTCAGACCAAACCTTGAAGCCTGAACAAACCTTCGAAACTTAGACCATGTTCACGAGTAGGAATGAATACTCCTTGCTATGGATGGCCATATTCAAAATGTTATAATAAAAAATGTACTATTCTCAAACTCTTATAAAGACAGAGATGTGGAATGAGAAGAAATAAATTTACAAAAAAGGACAACTAACTGAAGCGAGAGAGCGAAATAGCAAACCTCGCGACGATTTTGAAGCAATATATACTTCTACTTTTAATTCGGAAATATTTCAATTGTAACCCTCGTACCATATCTGCAATTTACAATCAAGTACTACATCTGAGATATTTTTGGAACTCAAGTTTTACTGACAGTTGGAAGTGGTGAACACCAATGTGTACGGCAACATACCGTGAGTAAATAATTATTTTATATAAGTATACATTTTATAAGTTATTTTCAAGAACATAATAAATATAATTTATTCATACTAAATATTCCATCTAAAGAATAATCTCTATTGTTTGTGACCTCCATTCCTGATACATAAGGCTTCAGATATATTTATAATAGTTTGTGAAAGTCATTTCGACATATATCAAATATTGACTGTATAAGCCACATTATTTAAAGTTCATGACAATATTATGACATACCAATATGTGGGACTTTGTATTGCGTCACATTTATTGTAAACAGGGTGAATTGTAAGGATAGACATTTGTAAATATGGTGACATAGCAACGGAAGACGAGTTGTCGTCAAAGTCAACAAACTTCATTGCGTTGAACCACGGGGCGCGGCTAGTTGACAAAGTAAACTGTTTGGAGATTGACCGAGAAAGCAATGGCAGTCTGGGGCGCGGCTAGTTGAATTTGTAAGGAATTGAGGGCTTGGCTGGGCATGGAATTTATTCTGTCAAGAAACAGTAGAAAGACGGACCGAGTTTTGAAGGTCTGAAAGAGTGGAATATGGAGGCATTCCGACTTATGCCGTGGTGCTGTGCGGATCGTGTGTAGACAACTGATGTTGGGAGTTCGGGAATTGTGAACATTTACTTTGGGCGTATGATTGTGGACTTAGAATATTGATGGAAGGTGCGGAAATTGGAACTTGGAAATATTTCGAGTGTAGCAGCTAGAATTGTGAACTTAGATGAATTTGTCGGCAACAGGACTGGTTGCATTTGATACAGATATAGTTTGCTGAACTTTAATATTTGAAGTATACGCGTAGAAAGAACTGGGAACTTTTAAAAGGAAAATAATTAAGTCTTATCAATTTATGAGGCTGTGAGGATCAGTGACTTGAATACACTTGTGCCAGAACGGAAGAAAAGAAGATGGTATTTGGACCTGGAGCCATCGACACCGGGGAAGATTGAACATGGTTCCACGCAACGACATCGGTCGAGAGCACACGAAGACAGGTACAACAATATAAGGTTTGAGACTGGTCATGACCAAAAGTTTCGTATTGTTAACAAGGAACATTGAAGTAAACTTACAAGTTTCTGTGAATAGAAAAGATGATTTTCATTTAGCCAATTCCAGCAAATGAGTAGCTAGAAATGTATATTTGCTTTTCAGATTTCTCGGCCACTCTGTACAGATGGCAGATCGAATAATCGGCTATTAGTAGGCAATAGCGATTATTTCTTATAAGACCCATCGACCCAGTTAGCCGGATATTAATTTAATGGAAATAGCAGTTTTTTGAAAAATTAAATCAGTTTGTTTCAATATATTTGACATAAGAATTGGAAAATAACAGACTATACTTCTAGTCAAATCAATCCCATGTAATGAAAAAAATTAATAGCTCTCTAATAAAATTTGGAAAAATGTGAAAATGATTTGGTACCATCTTAATAAGTGCGCGTGCAATTTTCATCTAGAAGTCTAAAATTATCCTGCAAATATTCAGGAAAATATTAACCAATAATGATGATGGGGTAAAAAGACCCCTCGTGGAAGATATGGTATGAGGGTTAAAGTAATAAAAACTGACTTTTCTAGAGTTAAATTTTCAAGATAGCCAAATACATATTTAATTTTATTTTTGGAGTTTTATAATCGTATTTCTAAATTTTGATCTTCACATTATTACTCGGCATATAGTGTGTTGTATTTGCAATGGTTTCTGATCCCTATTAAACTGCACAGAAAAGTTCAAAATTAATTAATTATATTTTAATTATTAATAATTATAGTGAGCTGACGCTCATCCTCCAATTTTATAATGAAGCTTCAGCCTTCGGTTAAAGCGATTGACATAAAACATCCCTGAACCTGTCCCACGGACAATTTAAATGCATTTTATGCCAAAATACTTTTCTAATTAATGAAAACGCACCATTCTAACTTGCACTACGAAACAGAATTCCCTCGTTCCCGCCACACGCTCTTCGCATTTGTTCATCGAGCTCTCGACGTCGGGAGTCAATTTGTTAACGTCAGTAGGAAAGGGATAATACCCTACATTTTTGTGTTATTAGAAAACATTTCATGAAGATTAGAATACAAGACAGCTTGTATCAATGCTGTGGGCTTGTACATTCAGTGAAATTATTTGTCATTGGTCGTGAAGTTATTGGCTCAACACATGATAAGACGGTTCTTCCGTCAAGCGACCATACTGGCTTAAATGGCTCAGGACATCAAATGACGTCACTGCAGTGCCTTTGACCGGGAGATTCTGGGGCTCGTGTTCTGACAGTGGCAGGATTTTCGACACTGGATAGATAATTTGGTCGAATTCAGCCGCTATCTGGAGGTGAATTCTAGCGGTCGGCTGCTCTGATCGGTAGTTGTTTATCCGATCAACACCACGCAAATGCCGGAGCACTGCCCTTACAAACGGGACATGGACCGCGCGCGATCTTTCTTTCCTCTTCCTTGTCCTATCCTCACGCCGTACACGCACACACTAATGCACTACACTCACACACGTGTCGGGAGAGCAGACTTGATCTTAGAACCTGTCCCGGTGCTTTCATTCCGTTGCAGCATGTTGCGTCTTCTGGCACCGATTGAGGGCCCGCAGCTTCCGGGCGCGTCTTCTGCCGCGAGGTGTCATTCACGCAGACAAGCGGCAGCCGCCTGCCCCCTTGCCCCGCCCACCCGGTTGCCCGCTGGTTGCCCGCCCGCTCCCCCCGCCCGCGTTGCCCGCCCGCTGCCCGCCGCTTGCCCGCCCGCTTGCCCGCCCGCTTGCCCGCCCGCTTCCCGCCCGCTTCCCGCCCGCTTCCCGCCCGCTTCCCGCCCGCTTGCCCGCCCGCTTCCCCGCCCGCTTGCCCGCCCGCTTGCCCGCCCGCTTGCCTGCCCATCCGCCCTGACTGCCGCGGGTTACACAATGCGCGCGGTATATGGCTGTGCGGCCAACTGTTAGGGCCCACCCGGGAGAGATTTTAAGCATTATCATTTCAATACACTTTAGCCATCTAAAACAATTTATTTTAGAATAAAATAATTGGAACGGGGCAATTGATTGATTAGAGCCTTCGGGCGCGTCAACTGCAATAGTGATCACTGGTCTTCACGATCAGAGTTGCTGAAGAGACATTGGCTCCGAGCTAAACATACCCGGTTTGAATCACTAGGATTTAAAAATGAACTGATTGATTTTAATAGAACTGTAACATTTCAAAACAAATCACCGTGAAAATGGTGAAATTTTTAAAGAACTGACTACGTATTTAACGAAATGTTTAGATAAGCTATTTATTTAGTAATGTAAGATGTTTCGGAGAATTTACACATATTTATCTAATTTTGTGAATCTCAATACAGCAGTAAAACGGCATCTTCTAAACGTAACGAATCGTTCTAGAAGAAAAATGACGCACATTTTTAAGAACAGAAATAATTTAGAATCTAAATTTATCTGCACAAGAAGATCGTTTCACGGGTGAGTAGCTTTGCTTAGAGTTCCTTGATTCTTTTTTACTTCATCTGCATTTAAAAGTTCGACCACACCTAGTTTACTGAAGTCTTTCACAGCCGTCGCGAAGGGCTCCGATGCGCAGAGAAAGAGAAAGAGAGAAAAAGAGAAAGAGAGAAAGAGAGAGAAAGAGGGAGAAAGAGAGAGAAAGAGAAAAGAGAAAAAGAGAAGAGAGAAAAGAGCGAGAGAGAAAGAGAGAAAGAGGGAGAAGAGAGAGAGAGAGAGAGAGCGAGAAAGAAGAGAGAGAGAGCGAGCGAGAGAGAGAGAGAGAGAGAGAGAGAGAGAGAGAGAGTTCCCATCACTGATTGGCTGATTCGCTTCCGCAAGGTTATAAGAATAAGATAATAAGATAAACGTTATATTCCGCCGGAATTTATAGTGCGATTGTATATTTGCTTACACCTTTCAATTTGTTCCTTCTCTTATTTTAAATCAATATTTTATTTGAACCCACAATTTATTTAAATATCTCTACTCTTCTAAATATCATTTTATAGGATAATAATGTAACTGCAATAATTTTAGTAGGTGAAGAAGTTACCTAAATTTCTGAAATATATTTGAGTGGAACACAAGAGATGTATCACGTATCTGAGACGTAGTCTACTAACATTACTGTATGTACTACGTAGACAAAAACGAAATTAGACCGTAAATCTTGCAAAAAACGTATTTTTAAAACTTTCCAAGAATACACATAGCTCAAAAAATAAATTCTCGAACGCAAAAGAGTGTTTTTAAAACTTACCAAGAATATACTATAATATGGATGAGGCTGCTTTACTTCAAAAAATAAATTAACTCCTTAGGACAGACAATAAGATGCTCTAAAAAACTAGCTCGCAAATATACCCGAGGGTATTTTAAATAACTTATTAAGATCGTTTTCAATAATGTTGTACCTTCGCCTTTGTAAAAGAAAACTTTCTATTGCTCATTAGCTGAAAGCAGCGTAGAAGTCTTTCTGATTGATTAATTGAGAATTCAGAATAGAGGCCAAGAAACTGTTTAACTTCATAGAAAGTAGAACGTTTCTAGAACATCAAATTATAAACTTCTGCTTCCTTATTGTATAGGCCTTTCGTGACATTTCATGCGCTCTGGTCCTTCGCTGGAAGCGCGAGACAACAGCCCCGATTGGCTCCATCACCTTCAAAATTCGAAATAAAATAGCCTGGACGGCACAAAAGCGCATTCAAATGTCACCCTCGATCGCCGACGGCAGATCGAGGTAGACGCCGGACGGAAGGACGGATAAGGGGGAGGGGGAAACAATGGAGGGGAGAGCGGAGCGGAGGCGTCGGTAAATACAACAGCGAGAACAGAGGAAGACAAAACAACGCGCGCGGAGAGAAAAATTCTCTCCGCGTGTTGCGAGGCACAGGGGGCGCGGGGCAATTAGCAGAATCTAGAAGGCCGTGCCGAGGCGCAAGACTCTCGGAGGGGGCCGTGAGAGAGCCGGGGCACGGGGAAGGGGAAAGAAGGGTCGCGCGTTGGGGTGAGGGGTGGGAGCCGCCGTCGACGCCGCGCTCCGAGCGAAACAATCGAGAAACACGCGCGCGCAAAAAAAAATTGACAAACGTATGTTGCGGAGCGGAAGAGGTAAAGAGATAAATGGCCTTCTTCCCCGGACTTTCTCCCTCTGTTCTTTTTTGTCTCTCCCTCTCGCTCCCTCATCCCTATCATTGTCTCTCTCTTTCCCACTCGCTGCGTCTTTCTCTTTCCCCCGCTGCGCCCTCGTTCTCACTCTCTCTCTCCCCGACGCCGGAAAGTCGCGAGCAAGGCGTTGCTTCACCAACTCGGAGGAGGCGGCGGTGGTGGCGGCAGAAAAAGTTAACAAGCGGCTGATGTAGAGCATCGCCAGTAAGAACATTACCGGCGGGCGTAAGGAGGTAACTAGCGCGAGGCTAATAGATAAACCTGGGGGGAGGGGCGGGGAGGAGCAGTGGCGAGGAAGCGCCTCGCCGGCTGCGGAGCCGAGAAAAAGTGCGCGAGTTCCTGCGGCCAGGAAGGGGAGGAGCCGAGCAGCAGAAAAGAAGCGCGTGGCAGCGTCCAACTTCATGGACTCGACAATCTGGAAATTTCGCGTGCCCTGGTGATACCGACAATTGCTCATAAAACATAATTTTGGAGATTTGCGGAGATTAATATCACAGAGTACTTTGAAAGTGCAATTATCTTGAAAAAAGTTTTGCAGGTTTTTTACTCCAATTATTTTCTTCCTTACATTGGAAGAAACGATATATTTTCACATGTGATTAGGTCATTTAAAATATGTTTCTAAGAATTATTCAAATTTATCTCTAAAGTTAGGCTCAAATGAAATCGTAAGACGAGCATAATATATTCAAAATTCAAAAGTATGTTACTTCTCCATTTTTTAAAAAGATAGTTACGTTCTTGAAATTTGGGGTAAACTCATTTGAATGAGTAAAAAATATGATCTCAATTAAATGGAGGCTTGTACAAAATTGTATATGTTCCTTTGTACTTCTACTCTACAACGAACATTGTTTTAACCTCCAATTTAGAGCTTTGATTGTATATAACAGTACATCTGTTCTTCATCTCATCAATAATTACACCCATTGATGTTCTTGGTAGACTATAAATGAGTATTTTTTTTTTCGGACGCGTCAAGTGCTTTGTACGTCAGTCCCTTAAATGCAGAGCATAGTTTATTCCATGAGTTCGGCGGTGTTCCTGGCCTACTCGGACGTATAATCCAGCACTGATGTACACACCTGCTAGCAGAGTTTTCCTCAAGAGGTATTTAACATAGAAGAGTATCGCCTCCACAAAGGACAAGCTCCACACAGATTGCTCTCTAGTGAGCGGAAGATGGAAAGATCGGACGAGATCCGTATCCCATTCGTCAAGGTAATGCTCCTCCATTTACTGTATATATATATATATATATATATATATATATATATATATATATATATATCGGAGAAACCACGAAAGACTATCGCTGTGTAGCTAGTGTCGACAATGCGCCACCGTAGGGGCACAGAATCCCTTAGTCAACAATGATGGAGAGGCAACAGTTTTGGCACTAAGCTTTATGCAGCCGGTCGAGTCTATGAGCTAACCTTTAAACAGAGCAATAACGTATCTACAAAATTTATTTGTTTTCTTCATAGTGGGAATATAAAGCGCTGCCTTTCGGAATGATGATGCGTCCATGGAAGCGGAAGCGCAAATGAGAACGGGAGAGGGAGGGGGAGAGGGGATGGGGTGGGGGTGCGGGCGGCGCTGGAGACAAGGTCGCGTCAGCACAGCGGATGCGAGAGCGTCAGCGGCACAACGCGGCTATTTCGCCACGTTGGCCAGCCTGACGGACAGCCTGTAATCATCGGGCCGCCGCTTGGGACAAGTGTGAAGTGTTTCGCCCACCCGGTCTTCCCCACCCCCCCGCTCAGTCCACCCGCTCTCCTCCCACTGCGCCGCCGCACATGTGATTTTGCTCTTCGTTCCACTCCGCGAAGCAATTTCTCTCGGTCTCTTTAAAGGTTTCCACCGCCTCCATATCAACTCAGAAATAGGTATCGCGCGACGCGACCTTAAAAAGAGAGGAAAACCATAAAAAAGAAACGTATATAAAAAAATAAAGCGCGAGCGAAAAAAATATGAACTACAAAAACGCCCAATTCACTTCTGGCCGGCGTTTTTTTCGACGCGTCCCTTTATTTTCCTCCGATGTCCTTTGATATCGCGCAACTATCACGCAGACACGGAGCTGCCCGGAAATAGAAAAATCTGGAGACCCACAAGGCTCGGCCCCGGGGCCGCTGGCGCCTCGGCGAAGGCATAAACCGTGTGGGCCGGCGCCGGGTCAAGTTTATGGGCGTGTTTGGGTGCAGGTGGCGGCGGCCGGGGGGGGGCGGGATTCGGGAGGGCGGAGCGGCGCGGCGGGGGCGGTGGGAAGGTCGGTGGCAGGCGCGCGGAGGGCTGCGGGGGGGGGGGGGTTGGGGGTAGATGAACGGGGCGTGTGGTGGGGTCGGGGCCGAAGCACGTGGCAGATGGACGCTCCAACTCGGGAAGGAAGAAGTGACGAGGTGCGTTGAGATTTCTCATCTTCCCCCCATCCTTCCGTTTTCTCCTAAAATAACAACGCAATTCTTACTAATTCATTGTTATAACATAATGAATAAAATTTTTTTATACAAACTGAACAATTTTATTAGAGCATGTCGATTGGCATTTATGTTCGTTACTTTTCGAAGAATTTGTCTAACTTCAAATTAAAATAACAAACCCATTTCATTTCTAGATTGTAATTTTTCCATTCTCAATATTAAACATTACTAACTTCATTGAGCCAAACTGTAATAATAAACCAAAATAATTAAATAATAGCTAAGTTGATAAGAATATTGATCTGATTCACAAAATATTGAATATTTGAATGTAATGAAAATTAAGAATCAGAGACTGCAAACATACATTTGATTAAAACCCAAATTAGGATGCGTTGGAAATTCAACAAATGCTGTCTATGTTATATAAGTTTCGGTTTCATTCAAAACTATCCTAGAGATGTGGTAGTCGATTTTTCCTCACTGTATTTTACATGATACTTCGAAAGTGTTATCCGTATGCTAAGTAGTAGGTATTGGACATTTCCAGGTCTTCGTTCGAGCACGGTGAAAAGAAATTAGAGTGAAATGGAAGAGTTACTGTTAGAAGGATAGATGCTCAGATGGTTTTGTGGACGTATGTAATAGAATAAGAAATTAGATTCTGTGAAAAATAAAGGAAACACATAGCAATGTTTCTAGAAAGGCATTCAATGGAACCAGTAGCCACAGAAAAATAGTGATAACATTGGTCAGGAAGTCGGGAACTTAGACGACGAATTTTTTAATGAATAGGCAGCTAAACAAAGGGAGTAACGTCGAAATGTGGAATATTAATAGCTATTACTGATGATTATTACATTGATGTGAACAGGAAGGTAGATATTTTCACAAAATTAGAACTTGGGAACGGAGTTAAAATAAATTTGGCGACTGGAATAAAGAGATCAAACGGAGACTGGTGTCACTGAAGTGAGGTAATGGCACTGGAGATAGACAAATAATAATTGGCGGTATCACGAAGTTGAAGACTCACTAAGTAAACCGACTGATAAAGACTTAGCTAAATAGCACAACGGCAAGATTTTAACTGGGAAAATTAGGACAGTGTTAAGACATCATGTACCAAAAATGGTCGGGAGATGAAACAGCCCAGTAAGGGTGGCGGCAGATAATTGTGAGAAGCAAGACTGATCGGGGAACGATTTGATTGATTAACTTAATCGGTGCTTTGAAAGGGAAATAAGTCCATCCGTAGTTCTGAGAAAAATACAACTTTAATAACATCCAGAGTTGGAATCTTGGACATTTATGTTCTACACAAAAGTTGTAGAACTAGCCGTTATTGATTCCTTTAGCTATTCTGTTTGTTCAAATTTGCATTACTTTGATGTACAGGAGAGTTATTATGGACTTATTTCCTTCATAAAATAATTATGAAATATTTTTTAAAAATATTTATTTTTGTACTTACGAAACAATGTAATGATAGAATAAATATATCATGACGCGAACTAACATTGTGCTATGTGGACATGAAAAATACTCTTACTAAATTAATAATAGTACCATCTAGTCATCATCAATTTCCATTTGAAACTGTGACTATGCCAAACTGTCTGGTAGAAATGAATATATTCAAGTGGGATGTAATTTACGATATCTTTTAACATTGGTTATTTTCGTTCTGTTGGTTGGAAGAACAGTTAAGCCACAAACGTTTTTCAAAGGTAAATCTGGATTGCCGTTCCAATTGCCAACATGAATGAGTGCTTGATAAGCCCATCAATACATGTACTCACGTGCCACGAAGTAACCAAAATATTTTCTATCGAACGTTAGCTGCTTAACTTGGAAAGAGTCACTTTAAGCTCACAATGCAGATTGCCAGGACGAGCAAGAGACTAGGTTGTCTTTTTGAAATAATTCGACCATCAGGTTTTGAATTCTATGAGTTCCTCAGTGCCTATTAATTTTATCTTGAAGCATTTAGGCGTTTTCTAGCTGATAATACTGAAACAATACTAAATTAGGATCAAAAACCACGTCTAAACTTCTTTCTCTTTTCTACTCATTAAAATTTTTAGTTGGCAATAGAACACATACTTTAAGCTGGACAAGTTTCGTTTTTACACTGATGATACTTGAATATCACTTGACGAATAACAAAGAAAATGTTTATCTCAAATGATTTTAAGAAAAAAGAAAAAGTTGAAATTCACCGATTCAATTGAAGTTTCCGTTAACTATCATAACCTTTGGTTCCGTAAACCGGTTGACTTTATCTCAGAGCCAGCATTGCCGCTGACGCTGCAGTTGCTCTGACTGGGAAGTCCTAGGGTTTGAATCCCCACAGTAGTGTATTTTCGACAAGAAAGGGTGAAGATACGAGAAAACACTCATGGAAATAACACCGTAATCTCAAGTAGAAAGAGACAATCTGAAAAAGACAATCTGTAAGAAAAATAAAAAAGTGAGATAGAGTATCATATTTTATCTCCGAATTATTGGCTGTGATAGCTCAACAGCAACACCGCTGCCCAGCCAGTATCGTTGACGGAAATGTCCTACGGTCGGTGTCCCAACTTTTGAAGCGAACTCTATAGCTAACACCAACAGAATTCAGGCGCTGCCCGGAGGAGAATTATCTACAGTCAACTAACCTAGCGAGGAGAAAGGGAGAGGGGAAGCTCGGAAATATCGCCCCTGGTCCGTGACCTGTTTAAAGTACTATTCCGACATTCGCACGGTATTGATCAGAGAAATCACGAAAACATCCAATCAAAGCAGCTATCCAGAACAAATCTGCGAACCGTAGAGAATCCGACCCGGCCGTCAGCTACTGTTGAAAATCCGTTCACAGTTGCTGCAGAGACAAAGGTAATGTCACTGAGCCAGCTCAGCCGTTTCGGGAGAGGAGCTGTTGCCAGCAGTTCGAATACTAGAAGGCGGTGGACGAGGAAGAAAACTACGAGGCGGCAGGCAGCAGGCGGTAGCGTGGGTGAGGTGCAATGCGGGCTGCATGCACCTCAGGGGCGTGGGCTGGTTTTGGCGGGGTAGAGAGGGGGAAGAGGGGGGAAGAAGAGAGTTTTACGGTGCAGGCCGCACCGCGCCGCGCGCTGAACAGGAGCCGTAAAGGCCGTCGATCGCGCACGTTTCGTTCTGCATCTTCGAGCTATTGATGGAAATAAAATCGCTCGTATACCTCTACTTCGTTTTCAACGAATGCTTCAACGAAAACGCCGAGGGCACTTCTTTGGAATGTACAACTGTGAAGAGCTCTCCGGTGAGCTACGACGAACATCAATTACGGTATTTAGTGTGGAAATAGTAACTCTTATATTTGATATTTAATAACAGCGTGTCTTTTCAATCGTCACTGTAGGTTTCTTCCTCTCCTTTCTCAACGTCTATATACTTTTCTTCGCTGAAATATTGTATTTATTTTAAAGTTTTTACCGTTCATATTTGCAATAGACTATTTTTTATTATTTATTTGGGACTCTTTCTAAGATGAGAAAAATCATAACTAAATAAATATATTTCTCAAATTACTACTGCGAATGGAATTTGTTTCATTGTCGTTTTTATAGATATATTTTGCTCAACAACCACTACTATTTCAGATTTTTTACAGTTGTGCCGCCACTTTGAGAATGTAGTCTTCTCAATACCAACTAAAAGCACGTTGAAGGGAAATGACAGTTTTTTTTAAACGCTCAAATATTTAATGAGCTCGCGATTCCCTATTCAACAAATAAAATTAAAACCTCGGTGACTTTCAAGGAAATGCGGCTCCAAAAATATATTTCAGAAAAAATATTTGTGTAGCAGAATTCTGCTTGTGACTAATCTAGAGATAATGTAACCAACCATTTCTGATTAGTTGGTGGTAAAACAAACCATAATCCGTTTTGAAAATAAAAAAAAACAAATATGAATTAATACAATACTTCTGAAACTGAAAACAGGACCTAACTCATGAAAAGATTGCAAACCGCTCTTTAGATCCCTGATAAAAATTCCACGCTAGCACAGAACGAAATACACGCGGTAATATAAAAACTTCAACAGACAATAAAAATGCAGGACTTTACAGTCACGTTCCAAACAAGAGTTTCAATCGACACAGCGGGCACAAAAAGAGATTGCATTCAGGAGCAGCGGCGGTGCTTTTTCACTTATTCGCGCTGGAGGCGCCGCCACCCGCGCAACACGTCCCTGCCACAAAGCGCGCGCGCAACAGTTGCGTGCGCCAGCCGTGCGCGCGCGTGCGACACAGCGCAGGCGGAGAGCCACGGAGGAGCTGATGAAATTCGGCAAAAGTCGTTCATCGGTAGAGAAATGTGAATGCGACTGGAGGAATACAAAAAAGAGCGAATGGAGCAAAAGAAATGAGAGAGTAGGGGCCTAAAATGGAAGTGAACCGCCAACCGTGATATCAGCTGCACGCGAATACGAGAAGAAGATGACTGAATTTCCGTAGGGCACAAAAGATATATGATACCCTTGGAATTTACACATAGATATTAGCAGAAGAGCAATACGGTAACAGCAGAAAGAACGAAGAGAAGAGGTGCGAAGCGCTATGAGGAAGGCAAAGATAGCATGAGAAATGTGCAGGCGAGAGGTGACAAAGGTGTGTTTTGAGACAGTGCTGCGAAAAATCTAAGTTTGATTTTGAAGAACTAATGTTTGCCAACGCGGAGAGAAATACTGAGAATGCTTTACAGATCAATTGGAATTTCTGATCAAGGGGTCCAAGACAGTGCTAGGTGATGTGGACACGCGAATGTTCCAAGTTTAGAAGGGTATGTTGTATGGTCCAAAAATGTGTGTATCGGATGAAATTTATCTGCTTTCAATGACTAGGTGTGCGAAAGTTGGTCAGTTCTGTACTGCTGTGCGAATACAAACACCTGGAAACATATCAGGGGATCCCTTTGCACAGGATGACAAATTTACCTGACGCACCTTTGAAGTTCAGTAAATTATAGTAAAAATCAGGTGATGGATGATCAAGAACCATGAAGGTGCAATATTTTGGAAAGCTGACATTATCCTTCCGTTCAAAAATGACTTGAATGGCAAAGGAATTCAAGGAGATACAATAGTCTGACTATAATGATAGCTGACATTTACAAAAAAAAAACAACAAAAAAAAAAAAAACAACTTAATTTTAAAGAAGAATATCAAGAGGAGTAAAGAAAGCTTGACACCATGTACGTAAGTGACAACAGTGACGAGGCATGGGAACCTCTAGTGTGGCGATTGCACTGTCGCTAAACACGCCGACAGTATTATGTAGAATGAGTATTTATTGTTTCCAGGCGTGTCAATTATTGTAGTTATTAGTCCCCGCAAGTGCAGTGCAAATTGTATCCATGGAGGTTATGGTGTTGCTGCTTCAATGAAACGTCTGATCAGCCATCTATTGCCTGTATGTGTAGGGGAAAAGGGGTAACAAAGATGAAAGAATGATAGCGCGATTTTCGTTACCCGTTTGTTAAGGTACCGCTTCACAAACGGACGTCGAAAAAAACCAGCTAAAAAGCTAGTGACGAAAATCGACCAGCATGAGAAGGGGCACATATAGAGAAAGTCACGTTAGGGAATAAAGGCACGGGGATAATGTAAACGAATCTATGAAACCAACAAGTTATCAAGATGTGAAGAATAAATAAGGGGAAAGTAGAATCGAAATCAAACACTGTACTGGTAAAACGTGAACAGAAAAAAATTGAAAACGAAATCAATTAGTATAATAACTAATAGACAAAGAGAAAAACAAGAACCAGCAAGATGATGACGTACACAAAGAATGTGAGAAAACAAACAAAAAGTGAATGAATGTCAAAACTCATTACACACATCGGTAAACAACACGAAAAGCGAATTAAAAACGTTAAAAGTGAGTTGAAGTGCAGAGAAACCACTGACGGCATAAAAACCCCGAATGGGTATGCGAATCATGGAGATGCTCCCGGGAGCAACAATCGTGTGAATAGCTCGCAGGTCGTGTGGGGCCAAGGGGGGGGGGGGCCGCGGGCACCTGCACTGCGGGGGACGCGTGCCCAGCGTGGCAAGTGCCAGCACGCGCCGCAGGCACGTCCCCGACCAACGTCGAGTTGGTCGCTAGTTTGCCGGCGAAATGAACACAGCGACGTGTAACGTAGTCGTGTGCGAGGCCAACACACACGTTCGGGCAACGCCCCCTCCTCCTCACACCCTCGCTCCCCTCACCCCACCCCTTTGACACCTCGCACCCGCTGCCCTCGCACAAGGCCCCTCCCCCTCCCGAATATATTTTTTTCTGTCCAATTTACACGAAACACGTCCGTACACGCGTAACTTTCATTTCCTCCCTGTGGCCGGAGGTCCGCGGAGGGCGCTGAAAAAATTCGCCGGCCGTTAGAGGGGTGTGTTCGCATCCATCGCGTCGCTGGCGTCCCCCCGGGACCGGCAGGCCGCGCGTCTTCCACGGAGGAGTGACGCCTCGGCTGCGAGGGGGGCGGGGCCGCGCGGAAAGCTCTGAAAATGACGTATGATGCCCGGGGGGGGGAGGCGCAGAGGTTAAGGGCGGGACGCGTTCGCGGGCGCGAAACCAATTACCGGCGTGGGCCGAGGAGGGTGAGGGAGGGGGAGCCGTGAGCGTGACATAGGATGAAGGGGTGGGGGGGGGCGGTGCGCGCAGCGAAGGATAGAAGCGAGGGGACACGGAGCGAGGCACTGCGCAAGAGGTGGGACTGGGTGGGACGGTCCGGTTGCGACAGTGCTCTGGGACTAAAGGAGAAAACCGCTCTGGAAAAATCTTATGGAACTTGAAACAACGGTCTGGCTTAGGTGGCTTAAGACAACAATTGATGTCACTGCAATACCTTTGACCGGGAGGTCCTAGGGTTTGAGTCCCGACGGTGTGGCAGGATTTTCGATCCTATCGAGATAGGTCGAATTCAACCGCGGCCTAGAAGAGAATTCTAGCGGCCGGCTATTCTGATCCATAGTTTTCCGCTGTTTCTCCGATCAACACCAGCGTAATGTCGGAGCGGAACCCTAACAAACCGCCCGCGATATTTCTTTCCTCCTCCTTGACTTATCCTCACCCCTTACTTACAGACACATGGATTAACATCAAAAGACATGTCCAGAGCATAGAGATTGTCTGGCCTGGGGGGTGCCCGCTGGTGGGAGATACCTGGTTGGAGAAAATCCCCAGCGGGGCAAAATCAACGCCACCTCCCGCGATAAAACATGCAGTACACTTACGACACTAATGACCTTAGCGGTTGACGTGACGGTAATTATTAATAAATCAATTAGTGAACAGCAATAAAGATGATAGAAGCTAGCAAAAATTAAAAAAATGACTTTGAGGAAGCAAGAGAAAAATATTCTCCAAATATGTCAGAAGAAACAGATGATCAACACGTGTTGCGCTGTATCTATCAAAAAGTAAGAGGAATCTGTGTTGGAAACGCAAGCACTCAAACTGAAGGTGAGATGGATCACCAATTTGTTTAAAACGGGTTAAGGGAGAATCGAAGTTTCGAACCGGTACCGTGTTTGTCTGTTAAATGCGGCGTTTGGAGTGATGGAACAGAATATCCAAATACGAATTGCTTCTATTGTATTACCTCAGTATCATTAGATTCAGAAGCAATAAATTTTAGTACATTTACAAAACTAATCAATTTATTTATTTATTTATAAACAGGCAATCTCCCAAATACATATTATCATACATGTTGTAAAAAATGTAATACTATAGTATATAAAAACACGAAAGTACATATATGTGTATCCTATGCGTTTACGTTACTATTTGAAGTCATTTAACAAGAATTTCTTCACTAGACCTATAGAATTTTTATTGGAGTACCTATCTATAATTAATTCATTTACTAATTTGCACATTTTTCATAATGGTGCAAAATGAAACAGATTTATTTTCGCTAAAGGTGTTAAACGTTCAATGAGTTCATTGTCTCTCAAATTTAACAATGGAACTTTCCACAAGAGTTTTGCATGAAGATCGATACAAGCAATTTCATTGTTTGTCAATTTACATAAAAACTTAACATCAGTATAATTTATGTATGATTTTAACGAAAATTCTCAAATAAATTCGGTTTTAAGTATTTTAAAATAACAGGAAAATCTTTGGGATCGTTTTTTGCATGTGTGATTGATATTAAAATAATTTATCTTTTTCTATCGCCGTTCAGCGTCGTTTTCCCCACGAAGGCTTTGCCCTCCTCCTTAAAGACGCATCAGCGGTATTTTGCTCAGCTGGGGCCGCGCGTCGCTTCTCCGCCTTCTTCTTCCACCGCCTCCCTCCACACGCGCCGCCGACGCCGACGCCGACGCCTGCGTCCGCGGCTCCATCCCTCACCCAGCGGCTGGCACGTGCCCCGCGAAAGTGATGAAATTTATCTCAGAACGGACGGGGAAAAATTGCTCATTAAAAGCCATCCTCTGCGCTTTCTTCCCCAGAAATATTTAAATAAAGGATGTCGCCCTTGCCACGGGGAGGGGAGTGAACAAGGGGCGGCTCAAATTAAAATCTCAGACGCATGAATGAAAAGAACGGGCGACCTCCCAAACAATTTGCCAATATTTGCATCAGTCTGCGTACGAGCCTTAACAACCACTTATTTACGGCGAGATAACTGTTTTTGCAACAACAAAAAAGGTGGTATAGTCTGCAATAAACAGGATATCAGTCAGCATTACCATGAGACCAATTGGCATGCAGAACCTCCAAGAAAAGGAAGTGTCGTATTTGATACTTCCCAAAAATGTAAATCAAATGTAAAGGAACACACTAAGTCATTGAATTGTCCATTCTAATTGACAGCATCTACTAACGGTTAAAACAACTGAAACTGTAAACGCTAATATTTATTTTAACAAACATTTATGAAAGTGGTTCATGGTTCAAAGCCATCCTCCATGGTTTAAAGCCAGTCCAAGGACGGTACGCCAAAAGATGACTGCAAAAATAAGTATGTTTTCATAATTTTTATTGGATTACAACAAAATTAACTATTTATAGAAATGAATTCTGTTACAAAATAAACGCATCAAATACATTTTCTCGCAGACAACAATGTTGCTCGGTGTTTTACACTTCCGTTTTCGCTGAGGGAATACACTGCGTTCATGTCTCTAGAATGTTCACAACCATTCATCATATCAGATCCTGCAGGGACATTTGGCAGCGCCATCGAGTGTACGCGGAGTCCGTAGAAGCGCGGTAGATTTGGCAACATCGCGCCCTCGGGAAGCCCCCGCGGCGCGGGCGCAACTCTTTCCTCCGCAGTGCTGCCACCTTTTTCCGGACGGCACCCGCGGGGCAGTTTAACATGTGTTTTATATAGCGGCGCAGAGGCGGCTCCGCGCTTTGGTCAGGGGCTGCGCGCCGCCGCTGCGCCCCCAGATGGCGCCACGCGCGCCTCCGCCCTCGCCGCCCTCGCCGCCCTCGCCGCCCCCGCCGCCCTCGCCGCCCTCGCCGCCCTCGCGGCCCCGCCACCCCGCCGCCCCGCGCCCTCGCGGCCCTCGCCGCCCCGCCGCCCCACGGCCTCGCCGCCCGCCGCCCTCGCGGCCCTCGCCGCCCCTGCCGCCCCGCGGCCCTCGCCGCCTCGCCGCCCCGCCGCCCTCGCGGCCCTCGCCGCCCCGCCGCCCTCGCGGCCCTCGCCGCCCCGCCGCCCGCGGCCCTCGCCGCCCCGCCGCCCCGCCGCCCCCGCCGCCCTCGCGGCCCTCGCGGCCCTCGCCGCCCTCGCGGCCCTCGCCGCCCTCGCCGCCCCGCGGCCCTCGCCGCCCTCGCCGCCCCGCCGCCCTCGCCGCCCCCGGCCCTCGCGGCCACGCCGCCCGCCGCCCCGCGGCCCTCGCCGCCCTCGCCGCCCCGCGCCGCCGCCCGCCGCCCCGCCGCCCCGCGCCCCGCCGCCCCGCCGCCCTCGCCGCCTCGCCGCCCCGCCGCCCTCGCCGCCCTCGCCGCCCCGCCGCCCTCGCCGCCCCCGCCGCCCCGCCGCCCTCGCCGCCCTCGCTGCCCCCGCTCGCCCCGCCGCCCTCGCCGCCCTCGCCGCCCTCGCCGCCCTCGCCGCCCCGCCGCCCTCGCCGCCCTCGCCGCCCTCGCCGCCCCGCTCCCCGCCCTCCCCCGCCCCGCCCCCCGCCCCTGCCCGCCGCCCTCGCGCCTGCCCCCTTGGCCCCGGCCCCGCTGCCAGCGCCACAGCTGCCACCGCCGCCAAACAGAATGCGGAATACGTCGTCTACTCTCTACTTTTCCAGCTCCAAGCAGAACTCGAAAAATTGTCCGAAAGTCGATATTAGAATTTTATATCACAAGACGAAAAAAAGATATTTCTTCCACGAGCCACATTTTATATTTCTAAAGAAGAAAAAATGTCTTTACCGTCGTGTGTAATTTTTGTTATGATTTGATTCCAAATTTTACTAAAATACAAAATAAAAAATGTTACGTGACATGAAAACAATGTAATCATAAGATATCTCCTACTGCAATGGAATTTGTTCAAAGCAAATGTTCACTACGCCATTACTCAAAGCGTTCCTAAGAATCAAAAAAAATATTTATCATCCGCAGATGAGATAGGAGTAGCAGCTTATTGCCATTAAGAAGAGTCTTTAACCCTACCAATAAAATCAACACATTTTATTATCTTATGAATATCAAAAGATCCACTTTTCAAAATTGAAATCAGATTCATAATGAGTATTATTAAAACTCAATTGTTCAAGTAATCCATGCCTACTCGAAACTACAGTTAACATCTTATTCACCATCATATTGCATCTGATCCACAATTAATCTATTGTTATCCGTGTAGCTTCTTTGTCACCTTACTATCTTCTATACAAGGCGAGGTACAAATAAAAAAATTGACAATTGTGTTAACTGGAAGCTTACAGAGTGTCTTCAGCGGTAGCCATTTACGAGAGTTGTAGAGATTCAGCGTAAAACCCGAATGGTTTCTCATTTTGACTACGTAGAACGGAAAGTGACCACAAATCCCATAAAACTAATAAAATTATGGGATTGAGTAGTACAATAGTAAAGCAATTACAGTAAAGCCAGTGCCCATTACCTCCTTAACCAGGAAATTCTATTTACTGCGGAGGGGGGTATGGAAACAAATACTTCAATAAAAATATATTAAAATAATATGGAATTTAAAACTTATTAATTTTTGCGGAAGATAAATTACTTTTAACTACTCTCGTAGGAGGCCCGGACAGTCTAAGCGAAAACTATTTTGATCTAACATAAAATGAACATTTCTATTTTTTTTAACATACACTGACAGAAATGGAATCAAATCGAATCAAGTAGTGCACACAACGATAAACATATTTTATCTCATCGAAAAAGCACTTCATTTCTGCTTTCGGAGCTTGTCCGATAGTATCTTCCTCTCATAAATTAAATATCTCTTTATTGATTTATGCAATAAATTACAAATTGCAAATATTTTTCGTTATGTGTTTTTCAAAAGCATCCACCCACAACGTAAATTCGTTTGCGAATAGTAAACAATTTATGTGTGTTTTTTCATCTGCAAAAACGCGGAAATGTTTGCTATGTCTCATCTCTGTAATCAATGCTGAAAGACTGGATCTCTGGTTTTAGAATGAATTCCTATAATAATTAATATCAATGTTATGAACAATTTACTTACTTTCAAAGAAAACATTATTGCATGAGGTTAAACTAAAAGTTCTAATCCCATTTACTTCAGTTACTAACCAGTCATAATTTAGCTTATCGTTTTAGATTTGTGTAGTAAAATATCTTCCTTTATGAAAATTAGTTAACACGTTATAAGTTACTGAATTCAATGTATGAAGTGCCTACAATAAACCACCAGAAGAAAGCAACGACCTTTGCACAAGTAGTTAATAATCCTGCTTTAAAATTTATTTTTTCTTCGCAGTACATGCAAACACTTGCATTGTTCATTTCTCCTTAATTCATACTGAATGAACTCACCAAGAACCTTTTCATTTTAATAAAATTTAATATACACGAGAACGCTGAAGTAAACACTTATTAAACATTCATAACTACAACACTCACGAGCTTAAATTGAACCCATCTCAGCGTTCTCGCTCGTACTTTCCCCAGCCGGGTGCGGTCGGACATGGCACAACGAGTTACGCAGGGTTTGCTCGTCGCCAGTCGCCGCCTTTGTTTGTTTACTCTGTGCCCCGCGCCCCGCACCAATAACCGCACGGGAGCTGCGTGCACGCTCCTTTCCGAGAGCTACGCGCGCGGTCGGTCTTATTTACATCGTCGAAAAGGCGTTCGCTTCTCGCGTCCCCGCCTTGCACGCGCGGCAGGCGGGTTGTGGACCTGACGGCGGCGCGTGGCGGGGAGGTGGGTAGCAGGCTGCAAAGCGTCAGCCATTGGAAAAAAAGAGACGTTGACCAGGTGAATGAGAGTCCGTACTGACCCTGCGTCCAGAATGCAGCACCACGGAAAGGATACGATGAGAGTAAACGAGTACGACGAGCAAGTGTGATGGAATTCTCTGAGAAGGTATTGAGAGGAGAAAACGTCTGGCTGGAACGAATTTTTGCCTGATATATAACTTTGTGGCTGCTAGTACATGAGAAACCAAAAAATGTTGGCAATAAATACCACATAAAATACGAACCATAATGATAATAATAATAATAATAAAGATTGGTTATACCAAAGAGAAATTTTGTAGAATTTGAAGAAGAGTTAAGTGATAAACGAACAGAGAAAAGCAGCTCTTAAGGCAGACAAACAAAATTGCGCAAATAAGACCATTCAGGTCAGATGGGGTACTAGATAATAATGCTGCAAGAACAAGGCGATGATGGTTCTAGAAGCAGAAACGTAGTAATATGTAGAGACAGAGTTAACATGGGAGTTGTATAGCTTGCCTAGGACACGCAATTGCGATTAAAACTACTTTCGAAGGGTTGGTGACGGTCACTCAGGGGGTTGTTCCAACTTACAAACACAAGGAATCACACAACGCTACCGCCATCAGAGAGAATAAATAAAAAACTGCACAACAGAAGGCAATGCAAAACCGTTGCAGAGACGCAGTGAAAGCAAATGCACACTGTACATGGCTGCGTCGGAAACGGACGGCGGTGGCGGCAGTTTGGGCGGGGTGAAGGCGGAAACGATACATGGGCGAGAACGGAGTTGTAGCGGGAATGTAAGAAGAGGCCAAATCTTTAGCACGGGCGGCTGTATAGCGGGCGAGGGCGGTGACGCGGGGGACAGAGAGGGGCGAGGGTGGAGATGCGGGTGGAGGAGAGAGGTGAGGCCGAGCGATCGAGCGGGCGGGTCACGAGCGGGGCGCGGGCGGGAGGAGGGGGCGAGGGCGAGGAGCGAGCGGTGGGGCCGCGGGTGTGGTCGCGGGCGGGAACGCGGGTGTGGGACCGAGGGCGGGGCGCGGGCGCAGGCGGTGGCGCGGGCGGGGGCGCGGGCGGGGGCGCGGGCGGGGACGCGGGCGGAGCCCGGGCGGGGCGCGGGCGGGGCGTGGCGCGGGGGCGTGGCGCGGGCGGGGCGTGGCGCGGGCGGGGCGTGGCGCGGGCGGGGGCATGGCGCGGGCGGGGCGTGGCGCGGGCGGGAGCGGGGGCACGTGCGGGGACGTGGGCGGGGGCGCGGGCAGGACCGAGGGCGGGGTGCGGGCGAGAGCGAGGTTAGGGACATGGGGGGACGTGGCGGGCGTGAACGCGAGCGGGGATGCAGGAGGGACGTGGGGAGAGGCTAGGACGAGGCAGGAGCAGAGCATGGGCGTAGGCGGAGACGGCAGGAACGGCGACGACATAGAGTCAGAGGCGGTCGGGGGCAACGCAATCCCCGACGCGCCCCACAGCAAACTGGGTTTTCCGGGCGAGAAAATATTTGGATTACGCTTGCAGCTACGGATTCCGGTCACGGTGACCGAATGTGTTGTCCTTTCGGCCCCCATTCGAGTAACTCACGCGCGTTCTTGCGAGCGCCCGCGGGAAGCGGTGGGACGGGGGTGCGGGTGCGAACCGTCTGGAGCGAGGCGGGGCTAGGACAGGGAGGGCCGAAAAAGGACAGGCGACGATGGAATGCAAGTTGAACAGATACGGTGAGGAGGAGGAGGACAAAGAATCGAGCGAGGCTGTATTGCGATACATCCGTAATTCTAGAGCGCCGGTAGGTTGAGAAGGAAAAAGTGAGAATGATAGTGTGAAGAGGTGAAACGACACCGTGACTTAGATTTCGTGAAGACAGGGACAGGGGGGGGGTAAACCTGGTGAATGTTACAGTGAAGACAAACAGAACGAGGAAGGAGATTGGCGGTGAGGGTACCGATAGAAGCAGGAAAGGAGTCAAATGCAATGGGACTGATGAGAAAGTCAGTATGGGAGGATGAGAGAGGGAGGGAAGAGAAGAAAAAAAGAGGGAACAGCATGGGTGAGTGAGAAATTCGTCTGGGAGAGAAATAGGAACAAAACGGCAAGGGCAGAATAGAAAGACTGATAACAAAAGGCCTCAGCAACAGAGAAAGAAGAAGCATCGGAAAGAGAACAAGCACATGTAAATGTGTGAGCTGAGAGCAAACAGTGAGAATAAGTAGTGAAAACAAAAGAAAGTCAGACGAACGTTACAGGGTCGAAGTAAAGAGACGAAGAGGAGAGACGAAGAGCGAACATGATAATAGCAAGAAAGAGAAACTAGTGCGGCGTTGCGAGCGAGCACGACTATACTGATGCGGGGGGGGGTGCAAGGGGTGGTTTAGTGCGTCCCCAGGGGGGCGGGGCGGGGCTTGGGGCGGAGAGGCACAGGCCGTGCGTCGCGCCCAATGCGACCGCGCGACCGAGGAAGGCGAATAAGCCGGCCCGGGAAGGTGCGCATTAAACTGTCCGCCGCGCTTTTAGATGCCTCCTCCATGCGTAAAAGCGCCGCGTCCTATTTCCGGAAGGGGCGGAACTCGCCCTCCGAGCTTTACGCTGACAGTCTCAATCGCCCAAAATCGCAGCTGAGGGTTTGGTGACGATGGGGAGGTTCTTGTTTCGAGGTTACTCAATTGCCGAGGTGGAGAAGACACAAGTACGTATTTTAGAAGAAGGGTGTGATTTAGGGTTAACAGTATGTAATGTGTAGCTATCGTATTTATTCGAAATCAATCAAAAAGCAAAATCTCCTGTTTGTTCTTTTTTCGGGCAACGCATACTTCTTGTCCATACTATCTCCTAGCACTTACTAATTCTTCACTTTATACATAATTTTAAACAATGTTACCTCATGTTGCTTGTTATTTTTAGAAAAAGTAAACAGAATTTACAGGGCACTATGTGATTTTATTATTAATTATCATAATAAACTTCTTACATTTTTAATTCTATGAAGTGGTGTTTCCTATTTGTTTTGTTCGCTGTTTTCGCTCCAACAAAATACTAAAAAAGGTTATTCCATCTATATAATCATTCAATGTTTTTTTGAAAAGAAACCAATGTTTTAATGTAACGAACCACAATAGTGATTTGTCATTGTCTTCCATTCTACGTGTGATTATGGAGGTGATCATGAGGGATGGACAATTATGATGAAATCATTAGATCAATCGTAACGTTTGCGGTGATGCTCAGATAGGATAAGTGGAAGTGTGAGAAATCAATTACACCATAACACCACGTTGGAAGGCACATGCCTTACGCGACTCAAATCCGCAGAGTTCGCCTCCACGTTCTTGGACGCTGGGCAAACGCAACCGACAATGTATTATTTACTCCGCACTTAACACAAATCTCAATGATTATATTCTAAATATTATGATGCATTGTAGTCAATTTCCTATTTTCTCTATCAGGAAGCCTTTGCCCTGAATGTGATATAACGGGCTAAAATATGTAAAAAAGTGTCACTAATAAAATCAATTTTGTGTGAGCTGCTTTCGCTTTAACGTGGCGGCGACCATTCTCGGCAACTGCGCGAGGAAGCGACTCCGAGCTGCAATCCCATGCCTCCCCCCTCACGCCACCTGCCGGCCGGATCGCCTCGCACGCGACGCGGCACATTGGGGCGGTGCGCGGCGTGGGGTGGGGGCGTGGCATGGCGGGGACAGGCGGGTAGAGACGGGGCGGGGCGGGGCAGAGGAGGAGAGTGACGAGGCGGAGCGCGGCGGAGCGGGGAGGGACGGGGCGGAGCTGGTAGGGGTGTTGCGGAGCGGGGAGGGGCGAGGCGAAGCGGGGAGGGCGATGCGAGCGGGTGGGGGGCTGGCGTGGGTGGGTGGGTGCGGGCGTGGCGGCGTGCACCGGGGCGATTGGGCGGCGGCGTTGCGGGGCGACCGGGGGCGGCGGGTAATCATACGACCGTTACCATCACCCACGTGATGAATAGCGCTCTTTTCTCCATAAATTCCCCATCGCTTATCTGGCGCGGGCGGGGCCCTCAGAAGCCGCGAGGGCGACGGGGCGTGGGAGCGAGGGCGGCGACGGTGATGGCGAAAGGGAACACGAGGGGCGCTGCTGAGTAATGGTGACTACAGACGCGAGTCAGGTGATAGGCACCAACAACCAGATATCAAAATGCGACACGTCTAGTGAATAATGATCGCCAAAGTCAGGAATTAGATAAGAGACTGCTAAGTGATCATCCGAACTCGTACTGAAAATTGAGTTTAACCGTAATACAATGCACAGAAAAGACACGAATAAAATGTATTTGCATAAATACAGCCATGAAGAGTCAAGCTTATTTCTACTAATGACTTACAAGTTCTCACAACATCGTTGCATTGAAAAATAACCATTAGGCAATGAAATCTGCTTTTTTCGAAATTATTTAAAAGCGAACTAAATATAGACCTGATTGATGGTGGATGTAAATTAACGGGACATAAATCCTCAGTTGAGTTGGTTTCCTTTTAACATTAGTGTAAACATGTCAGATTGGTTGTTATTTCACATTTTAACGAGTTCGTAGTCAATTATATGTTGTTTTTGTGGAGCATGAAACAGAAATCACAGGATATTTACTAAAAAAAATTCAGAATATGAGATGCAGTACAAGGTAGTAAAATATCCTTGTTTTTGATAAAATAGAATGCCTATGTGTATATTATTAAACGTTATCGTAGCGAGATCTCCAGAGAAAACGTCTGACGGAATTTGACTATTGGGGTACTTTTTTGAATAAACCAATTAACTAGCGATGCTCTCTATATGGGTCGCCGAATAGCAACTGCAGGAAAGCACCGTGCACGCTCGTGATAGCGGGAGGAGCAGAGGGCGCTCTCGCTTGGCGCTGCCCTGAGAAGAGCCACCTGCATGATCGTGCTCTTTCCACTCGCCCCGTTGCAACGTAAAAGCCACCCCGTGGCCACTGTGAACTCTCTCACCGCAACCTCCATTCCGACCTACTCCCGCCCCGCCGGCCACCCGTTCCGCAGCCCCCGCGTCCCCGCACTCCCGCCACCCCTCATCCGCCCCACCGCTGCCCCGCCGCCGCCCCGCCGCCGCCCCACCGCTGCCACCACCGCCCCGCCGCCCCGCTTCACCCACGTCACCCCACGCCGTCCCGCCTCCCCGCCGCCCCGCCGCCCCACGCCGCCGCACGCGCCTCACGCCGCCCCCGCCGCCCACGCCACCCACGCCACCCCACGCCGCCCCGCCGCCCACGCCGCCCCATGCGCCCCACGCCATTCCCGCCGCCCACGCCGCTCCCGCCGCCTCACGCCCCACGCCGCCCCGTCACCCCACCGCCCCGTCACCCCACCCGCCCCGTCACCCACACCGCCCAACGTCACCCCACCGCCCACGTCACCCCACACCGCCCACGCTGCCCACGGCGCCCCACGCCATTCCCGCCGCCCCGCTGCCACGCCGCCTCGCCGCAACTCACCGCACTCGTTCCCACCGTTCTCCAGCGGCCCCATCGCAACCCACTCGCCTTCCAACAGCATCCCTCCCGTTCCCCGTCTCACAGTATTCTCTTTCCCACACACTCCGCCATCTCCCGGCTCCCGCGCGTCCTTGCTCGGCACCCCCGGCCGCCTCGGGCTGCCCCACCCCCACCCCCACCCCTCCCCTCCCCAGTCCCCCTCCCTGGCGTCCCGAGCCGGTGGTCGTTGCGGCCGGTAACGCGTTTTTGACTGCGCGGCGCGGCACCGCCCACGCTGCCTGTGTCGCTCTATCTGCTTCCCTCTCCCACTCCCCCCGCCCACCCCTCTCTGGGGGATGCTAACCAAGTAAAATGTACCCGCGGTAAACACTGGAAGAGCTTTACAACTTGCAGTGCCTCACATTTCAGGATTTAAGGTAGAGTAATGTGTGTGTTTTCCCAGGTCTCCGATTCAAAGCTCTAAGAAAATGCTCTGTTATTACGGTACTTAATTTAGATCATGCCGCTAACCACTCGTGGATTTGCGGAATTTGGTTCTCTAATTATTTCGTTGTAATTCAATAATAAAGTCGTAAGTTGTGCTGCATAGCTTCTTAACAACGTAAAATTATCAAACAGGTATTAGGGTTTATTTGTGAATTTTACTTTCAAAGTTTTTTAAACACAAATGATTAAAACCTTTCGTAGAAAATTTTCGATTTCCGTTTTTCTATTTTGCTTCGAAAATATTTTTTTCTTTTATTTCTCTTACAGTTGAATGAACGATCATTTTACTTCATGTAGATTTATCATGACGAAGACTACAGAAAATTGACTGATTAGAGGGATATAACTTAAGAAAGAACGTTGGAAAACGATAATTGATGAGAAGAAAGGAAAGAACGGAGTAGCTAAAATAGAATCTACAAAGGAAATATTATTTCCAACAAAGAAGTCTGTTACTCTTAACATGGCAAATTACAATGCAATTCAGTTAATTTTCAAAAACTGGCATTAAAATAATGGACTCTACAAAAGATACAGAATTTCACATCGGTGGCAATATCAAGAACATCCGACAATCCAACCATGAGATGTGACATATCGTCATGGGATTTTTCTGCCAAAATATCTGACCTGACAATTCTGGGGAAAGTAAATATTCAAGCCATTTTAAACATGTCAACGTCATTCTTTATATCACAGACTAGATAGTTAGTTAATAGCTTATTTTACATGGCGAGTCTCAGGGCCATCAGGCCCACTCTCCCATCTGACCACGCAAACTTCGCTTTGCTCCTTTCACCATTTAGTGGAGACAGGAGGTATCACATTGGGCGACGAAACAGGCGATTTGAATTTTGCTCAGAGACTTCTTTTAGGCTTGAGGATATTTTCCATGCAGTAAATATACTACGTGGGACAGCCGGCTTTACTTCCCCACCGTAGGAAGGCGTACGAAGGATTTTTTCGCCATTTTAATCCACGGCTTCGATCGGGTTTGAACCCGCAAACTTGGCTTCAACAGTCCGGTCGCGCCTAGTACTTTTACTAGTAATAGCTAGTAATAACTTGTATCGTAAATATTATATCCCGTTTAATTCATTGTTTATTTTGCATAATTTAAAACGAAAGCATGAAAGTAGTTGCTCTTACTTATAGAGCAATCAAAATAGTGAGAATTTTTTTGATATTTGCAGCTAAGCCTATTTCGTATAATTTGTTTAATTAACTATTTATTTAGTAATTAATAATAATTTTTTTAAAAAATTTTGGTATCCAGTTTTTGTTTTACCATTGTATTAGTATTTCCAAGACAAATGCAACAGGTTTAGCCAAAAGAAGCTTATTTTCGATACGCTCCTACGACTCTACGTGTTCATTAACTCTACCACGAAAAAAAGTTTCACTTGAAAAGAGTATGTTTTAGCTACAATACATTTTCTGACTTCTCTCTCTCTCTCTCTCTCTCTCTTCTCTTTATTCTTTCTCTCTTCCTTGGGGAAGAAATTCGATTTTTTCACTTGCAACGATCAATTACTTCACGCAAAAAAGGGGTGATATTAAAAGCCGTATCTTATTTGCCTTTGCAAATAGTTTCTTTAATACACGGGAGCAAATATTTTTGTGTCAAGTCTTACTAAAAACTTTGTTCCTATTCGTATTCATATTTCATCCTAATAAACGTTAAAGTGGAGATTCAAGAGCTTAAGGAAACGTGCACAGATTGCAATTTTCCTCACAGTACGTCACATAGGTAACTGTTTTTGACGTTAAATAAATAATGAATCAAGTGCTATAAATCTGTAGTAATGGGACAATTCTACATTCAGGAGCCCCCGGGAGAAAACACGTAACCGACTTTGCAGGATGTATTTCTTTCGACGTTTCTTCTAAATTCAGGCAAAACTTACAACAAATAACTCGCAGGGTACACGACGCTGGTCATGGCCCCCTTCGGGCGAGAAGCTCCGTTGCGCCGGCCTCCCCAAGCGGAGACGCGCCTGCCGGCCAGACTATCGGAAAAGGTGCCAATGGCCCAGCGGTGCAAATTGACGGGCGGGCGGCGCCAAAAAGAAAAACAAATGAAGGCGCAGACGCGCCCACCGGACGTTCATAATCGATGAGGGTTCCCGAACGCCTCAGGTTATCTTCGGGGAGCACGTGCGTGTGGAATTGTTGAGGTGGATTTAAAAACCACTGGGATATTTTCACTGACATCTTTAATTAAGCCCTTAAAGAAGAGAACCGACACCTCAGTGTTAATTTAGTACGCAAGGTACATTTAATTTTTCAGTTAACGTGGAATATCGAAAAAGAACTATTTAGACCAGCAGAACATGACCAGTATAATACTATTGACTATGCCTTTAGTGACAGCAAGGCATTTACGTTAGAGAAAACTGAAGTCATTGGTTCCACTCTATATACATTACAAATAAACACGAGACTATTCTGTTATAGTAAACTTGCCACATCGGCTATAACAAACACAGTAAATGCAACCTCGAGGAAAAAATACATCGCCCCACAACCACAAATTTCAATATCCTAAGGGTTATTGTGCAGCATTGACGTCGAAAGAAGGGCGTTTCAAATATTTCTCAAATATAGCTCTAAATCATTTCTTTATTTTTAAAAAAAGCTTATAATAATTTCCTATGGCCCATTTTTATTAAAATTCTAACATTTTTGCAATAGGTCTAGTTTAAACTTTTTAACCCCTTATTTCAATTACATAATGGAAAGTGTAAATAAATTTTTTCGTTGTGCCTGTTCTTTGAAAAAAATTAATTAATGTCATATATATTTCTTTTCTGCCAATTTTTATCGAATCTTTTACCCTACCTTCGGAAGAGTTTCTAAACAGATGGCTGTAGCATTACTTTAAGGCACGTGCCAATATTGAAATACTGAATAACTCTAAGTAGTAAGTTGAAAAGTACAAATAATACAAACAATTATATTATGTTTTAGCTCTGCTACATTGAGTTCTACTAATTACTGAGAAAATACACATCATTTTGCAATCTTGTGTGTGAAATAAACATGACATTAAATAATGAATTAATTGCAATTAATTTAAAGAGAATAAAGACAATTATATTCCTTCTCATACAGCAGATATTACTGGGGAGAGTTGAAAGCAAGAACTCTTTTTGTTCCTTTAAAATGAATCAAGGAACAACAAACAGTGAAGTTACAAGATAAAAGGGTATATCGGTTAGAAAAATCCAGGTATCCTCTTAGTGCCATGGAGTCTCAACGGGCTCCACATTTGGAAATACCACTCTTTCCCCATTCAAATATGGAGGATTATGTGTCACAGCAATTACATTTCTTGCTCGTTTCGTATGCTTGAGTCACAAGAATTCCTTTTGAAGGCGAACTGCGCAGAGCTGCATCATACCGAAAGATTCCTGATTACGGATGTAAATCATCTCTGTTCGCTAGCCATCTCGTTCATTATTTAGAGGATTGGGAGTTCTACTTTACAAAGGTCGGTTCATGAAATACGTGCAGTTGCACAAATCGATTGTTCGACGACGAAATTCTGTCCTCGCTTGGTGCATAGTTACTCATGTTTCACAGGCAAATGGCCACGAATGTGTACATGGAATAACATTTTAAGTTCAAAATTAATGTGTTGGATTTTGCGGCATGTATTTAAAGTGATTTTACCTGAGTGAATTTATTTGAATTAAATACATCTAGAAATTTTTAAAGAATATAGTACAGCACAGAGCTAAAACCGATCAAAATTAGGGGTCAATATGATATCATCACTTCACCAATTTAAATGAACTGAACTATCTAACAAATAATACTGACTTTACAAAATTGAAGCAAGACATAAAGAAGACGTTTTAGGACTCGCACGTTTTCGAGGAAATCCTAAAACATACACGTTCTGTCCGGGTTTCTGATGATCACAATTGTCGTAAAATGTAAGAGTACTGGTTTTCAATTTACTGACTAACTTATATGTCATTATAACACAATATAATGTAATTAATTGTTGGATACTAGGCACGTATAAAACACTAGTTTAATGAAGAATAATTTAGAACGAAAGACGTTTGAAAGTATCGAACATACAGAAATAGCCTTACATTCAACATGAAACTTACCCAAGCAAATGTATGTTTAAATGGTCAGTTTTAGAATTATATAAATTTAGTATGCCTTTCAGTATCCAGATTTAACCCACAAATCCACAACACATTTTTACATCATTTCCCATATTCTGCTGCTCCAATAACTACTTCTAACATTCGCCAAAAAATTACCTGTGTACTTCATGAATATTCCTTGTTCGGAAACTCCCAACGTGCCATTTACATCAATTTCACCCCCACGCGCTACCTCTCTCGGCGTAATCGGATTAGGATTTTGTCTCCCACTCGCTAATGAGTACACGTGTGCAAATAGCCGGCGCAAGCACGGGCGGATCCGATGACCTCGTCTCTTTGTGCGCGCGTGACAGCCAACCAAGAAGGTACGAGGGATCGAAAGGCTCAGTGGCGATGGTGAGCGTATTGTAGCACGGCACGGTAGGGGTGGGGTGGCGTGGGACGTGTTTCAGGTAGGAGGCGAGGAGGGTTTTGAGGTGATGGCGAGAGTGGAGTTGGGTTGGCTTGCTGTGGGACGCGGTGATGAAAGGCAAAGGCGGCGGCGATCATGACGGTGGCAGGGGCGGTGGCAGTAGCCGAGGCACTGACGATGGAGACAACGAAGGTGGTAGTGTCAGTAATGAATGTGTCGGTAAAGAGTCGGTTAATGTGTTGATTAAGTCGGTCAATGTGTCGGTAGGTGTCAATTAATATGTCGGTAGAGTCAGTTAATGTGTCGATAAATTGAGTTAATGTATCTGTAATGGTTAATTGTCGGCAATGGTTATATGTCGATAACGGTTCAATGCGGGTAACGGTTAATTGTCGGTAACGGTTAATTGTTGGTAACGGTTAATTGTCGGTAACGGTTAACTGTCGGTAACGGTTAATTGTCGGTAATGGTTAATTGTCGGTAACGGTTAACTGTCGGTAACGGTTAACTGTCGGTAACGGCTGATTGTCGGTAACAGCTAATTGTCGGTAGCGATTAATTGACAACTACGTTTGTAGGGTGTTTATTGGTACGGTAACGGTTAACGACACGGTTCGTGTGAAGGTGACGAGGGTGGGGGTGGCGGCAGCGGTGTCGGCGAGTGACGGAGGCGCGCGAAGGCGTGTTTTGGCGGGCGGCGGCGGGGCGACGGCGCGGGCGGCGGATCGTGCGCGGGGCGACAGGCAGTCGGCTCAGTGCTCGGCGGCGACGGAAGGGTTATCGTTGTAGGGACAGAGAGGATAAGCGACGGCGCGGCGCGAAGCGCTATCGATTAATCCAGATAATTGAATAGCAACATGTAGTCGCTTCATCTGCTTCGATAATCGACGCGACGCGCGGCGCGGCGCGGCGCGGTGAGGCGAGGTGAGCGGGCGCGGGGCGGGCGGGGGGGGGGAGCGGGCGAGCAAGGGAAACGATCCCGGGAGGCTAAGCGGGCGGAAGGCGATGGGATCCTCGTACGTAATACATCAACGACTGCTTACGTTTCCAATACTCTCCGCTGATCTTCACTACTACTTGTAACACGCATCCTCTTATCTAAGTTCAGCACACACTCTTTTTTCACCGCACGAATCTATTGGAAGTCATTCAAGAAATTCGTTCTTGCTGTTACAGAATAGTTGGTTGACCGTATGTATGAAGGGGACGAGTATGATTGTATGAAAGATTTCCTCGAATATGTACCAGTCCAGTAACATCTTCTTCGTGTCTTGTTTGAATTTTGTAAAGTCAGTATTATTTGTTAGATCATTAAGTTAGTTTATTTAAATTGGTAAAGTGATGATATATTTACCCCTAATTTTGATCGGCTTCAGCTCTGTACTGTACTCTATTCTTAAAAATAGACGTACTTAATTCAAATAAATTCACTCAGGTAAAATCACTTTCAATACATACCACAAAATCCAACACATTGATTTTGAACCTAAAATGTTATTCCATGTACACATTCCTAGCCATTTACCTGTGAAACATAAGTAACTATGTACCAAGCGAGGACAGAATTTCGTCGTCGACCAAGAGGATTAAATAAAAAATGTACTGTAATGGAACGTCTTGCCTACTTATCCCAAATCTGTATGTAACCGCACCACGTTGCAGTGACAATATGAAATAAAACGACTATACCTTGAATCTCTCTACTCTATATAAAATCTATACAAATTTATGCCCTGCTAACTTTTGCCTCCTTTATCTAAAACTGTGCCCGTTATTTAGCTCTCCTTCAATGTTATAAAACTATTGAGCGTGAGGCTGTGGTTGGCCTGTACAGGAGCCTAACGAGATACTTGGACAGTTGGGCGTAGGTCACTGTTTAATACAAATCACGAAATCATATTATATGGCTTACTGTCGAACCAAATACGTCCAGCATTATTTATTCTTTTCTGGTTTTCACTCTCTCCACCTCCGCTGGAGACATAACAAAAAAACATACACAAATGCAATCAATAAACAACAAAACACAATACCTGAAATCATAAAATCACATTCACACTTACTATTTACACAATCGACAAAAAAACAAAACAAATCATTCACACTTGAATGCCATCCCCTATTCTGTCTGAATATAGCCTATTATTATTTCGCAAAACTTGTCTTGTACATTAAAATCTAATCTGTTCTTTCTTCCCATTTATGGAACTATTAAATTACGCAAAGTTATTGCACTTTCCTTTCGTAGAAATCGGCCATCCGCGTAACGCCATTGTTCCATGTCACCTCCGTATATCATGTAGCATCCATTAATTCATCCCCCACAGCGTCCATCCATTTCCACACGTTTGTTAACGACAAATTTACTTTAAATGAAGAATATCCTGATTAAAACTACTCACTAATTACTATACTAGTTTTGTTAACTGCGATCGACAATATGGCGACAGTGTTCCGAACACTGTTTTCGTGAATATATATAAATATCTCTTCACGTTTTATCTTTCCATTAACTCGACAGTTACTAAACACGATATATTTCACTCTATTACAAACTGAACGCAATTTTCTATCAAAATAAAACTTTTTGCGGAGCGTTTCAACATGCATCCGTATTCAAGCTATTTCGACCGCGCTCTCCTCGTCATTGTTGTGTCGGATCGTCAGCTCTTTTATTCTTTTAACATCACGATCGCTGTTGCTTCTCCTACAAAATATTACATCATTTAATTTAATTCACATTTTCTGTTCTGGCGTAGCCCTCAAAGTTTCCCAACGTTGCGACTGTTACCATAATTTTCTAAATGTTTATTCTGTTGGTTCTTAAAGTTTTGTTTGTATTACTTCACGTGTTCTCTTAATTTTCCCACAAACACCTTTGATTTACTGAACCTTAAAGCACAACAATGGCTATCATGTCTGTTTACAAGCTGGAATTTATACTATACAAAAATGTTCATATCTTTCAGACGCGTGATGCGATTTCCTTCAAATAACTTGCAAACGACTTCGCTACATAGAACTACTGCCTATCTTGTCCCAATTGTGAATTTGTCGCGTTTTCCGTTTACTTTCAAAAACTATCGCTACGCGACATCGCCTTCATCTGTTTTACAGTTCATGTTAATGTTATGCATTTTCTATTTATTCTTTGACTTGTGCCTTATTCTTGGGGAATCATGGAATATTACATCTCCCCCCGCCTAAGATGTCGCTCAGATATGACACCGTCATGATGAGTCTACATCTAGCATTACACATTGTTGGTCCCGTTTCTTTACCACGTATCCTCTTCCACTCGGCACCTGTTACAGTTCAACGGCCATCGTTGCCTGTGTTGAGTGAACTTGATCTTGCACTAACAATGCGTCTCTGAAGTACACAACACTACCGTTTCCTGCTGTTTGCGACGGACACACCTGCTAATGTTGCAGTGGCACTGCATTAAGTCGGTACGCTCTACCGTCGTCTATCGCGGCACCTGTCACTCCTACACCTGCTACTTCTTCACGGTCTTGTGTAGTGTACCCTCGCATTTACTTACAACTAAATCTTACCCTAAACAATCTTGCTTTCTTGCTTATAATACTATTCTACTATATTACTACATTACAAACTCCTTTCTCACCACATAACCTTACAGACTCGGCTTCTTATAATTTAACATTAAATAGGTTTTGGACACCTATTTCCTGTCCTCGATCTGCTATTACAACATTATGTTATTGAGTACCTTCGTGATAGTATACGGACCGTCGTATATCGGAAAGAATTTCTTAAACAATTTCTGATCGGATGAGGACGAGTGAGGCGAGCGGACTAAAACCTGGTCCCCTACACAAAATTGTCCCCGACAGAAATGTTTCTGAGCCTTGCTACGCTGCTTTGCCGACTTCCGCAACTGGTCATACACTATCTTCTGATCGGTAGTCACTTGTTCTAAACCGCCGATTTCCGGTGGTATTTTCACGTCATCGAATGGCCTCTTCTTCTTGGCACCGAAGTGCACCTCCATGGTGTTACATTGATACTTGAGTGTGGTACTGCATTTAATACTTCGTTCAGCACCGGAACGGCTTGAACCACGCTCGGTGATTTTCCGCGACATATACGAAACAAACGTGACAATTCCTCATCACTCGTTCGCTTAGGTTGCTCTGTGGACGTCGCACTGCCGTGAGATGGACGGAAATCCTAACGTTTCCATCTCTTCTTTCCATCTTCCGCTGGTGAACTGTGTACCTTGTCGCTCAATATCTTAGTCGGCTTCCACACATTTCTATAAATCGCTTCCTTGCCGTATACAGTTGGCGGCACTGGGCTCTTATCGGAAATATCTGCACAAACTTAGAAAAACATCTATTATTACCATTAGGTGCTGGTTTCAAACTTGGTCTTCGGCAACGGCCCATATAAATCCACCGCATACAATTCCGTGGCCTCTGCGGTAAAATAGGCTGCCATTCACCTTCGCAGCGTCTGTTCGGCTGTTTCGTCTTTTGACAGACGTCACAGGAACTCGCTATTTGTCGCACCTCTCTTCCATATTCGGCCAGTAACAGTAATCTGATAAGATTTGTGCGATTTTCCACCTCCAAAATGCCCATAATGTTCATGTGTGGACGTGGCCAAATTTCCCTTTCGACTTTCTTCAGGTATCATATTCGGAACTTCTCTTGGGCCCACAATTTTTCTTAACAAGATTCCTTCATAAATCTTCCAATTACTTGCGTCCTTGTCTTTCTCCTTGCGGATTCGCCTTCTATCGTACGGCTGGCCATCAATCAACTTGCATATTTCCTGCACGAACACGTTTCGCTGTTGCATATTGATAATTGCTCTTGTCGTCCATCGCGGGCTAATTTCTCTCACCCGAATGACTGCCATCACACTATCCAGGGCTCCTTTCTCCTTCACCTTGATTCTTGACAAGTAATCTGGCAACAGGTTCTTTCGGCCTTCGCAATATTCGATCTCGAATTGAAACTGTTGCAGCCACAAAGTCCACCGTAACAGTTTGTCATTATGCGTGTGGCTTCTCATCAAAATATTAGTGCCTTATGGTCCGTAATTATGGTAAATGGGCGCCCTACTAGCAATGTTCTGAACTTCGGGGTCGCCCACACAATAGCAAAGCTTCCAACTCTGTCGCGCCGTAATTCATTTCGCTTCCTTTTAATGCGCGACTGTCCAAAGCCACTATCTGTTGTTCGCCACATTCGCCCAGTTGGAACAGCACAGCCCTAGAGCGAATCCACTGCTGTCCGTCTGTACGTACATTCTACGTCGAAAATCCGGATATTGTACTATATACGTGCGTTCGAAAGCCTCAGCAACTCCTCGAATGCTTCCTGGCATTATTGCGTCCACTGCCATTGCTTCCTTTCCTTACCAAGTTCAACAGTGGTACTCCCTTTTTGCGAGTAATTCTTTACGAATCGCGCGTAATAGTTACATATTCCAAATATCCGCCGCAATCCTCGCACATTTTTGGGTGGTAATTTCCGAATTATCCCCCTTTATTTTCCTGCATCTTCATCCCCGCACTTGATATTTCGTGCCCATGAATTGCACTTGCTGACGACAAAACTCGCATTTCTCTAAATTCAATTTCAAGTTGAACTTCTCGAAAATCTCTAATAATTTCCTCAAATTTCTCAGGTGCGATTCCAAATCCTTCGAAAACAAAATAATATCGTCAACGTACATCACCATAGTGCTCTTCAACTCAACCGGGATTACATCGTTCAAATATCGGATTAGCGCTGCTCCAGAATTTTTTCAATCCGAACGGCAGTCTCGTAAATGAATACACCGTCCCTTCAAATTTGAAGCTGATGTATTGTTGGCTTCCTGCTTCTACCTCGATCTGCCAGTACGCGGATGAAAAATCTAACGCGCTGAAGATTTTGGCTCCTCTAACTTCATCACCATTTCATTTTACAGTTGGTGGCGTTTCATACCGTGGAATCGTGACCATGTTGAGTCTTCTCGCGTCTAGACACAGACAATGCTTCCATTTTCTTCACCACTACGACCAACGGACTTATATGCAGGGTTATTGCCTTTCGGACAACGCCCTCTGCTCCATTTCCTAATAAGTTGGCGCACCTGCTCCTGGTACACTTGTGGTACGGGATATTGTTTCGTAGAGAACGGCGTCGTATCTTTCAACTGCAGCTTGAACTTATAGCCCTTCACCGGCTCTGACGACTCCCAAAAACACTAATAAATTCTCTTAACAGTTGAGAACTCTTACCCGGGCAGCCTTCCTGATCGATGACCTCTTCCCCAGCCCCTTTCTACATTTTGGAGAATTTCTTCCATACTAGCTTGCAGTTCGTCTCCTTCCGCCCCCGCCCCATCAAGTTCAGCGACCACTGACCTACTTTCAATAGAACCTCGTGACTTGAGCATTATCTTCCTTGCTCCTACGTCCACGACGGCCGACAAGCATCCAGTGCGTCCATCCCACGATGACGTCACGGATCAGCCCCGGACAACGATTGCTGCTACCTCGATCGTTACTTCTCCCAAATCTATCTCAACCAGATTTGTTTCCTGTAGTGTTGGCTGCCTTCCTATTCGCCATGATCACGCGAAGCTTCCCCGTCGGTAATTCAATCAACATGTGCCCTTCCTTTTGCCCCTTCTTACAAAATTCCTCCGACACTGCACTAATACTGCTGCCGTATCTACTAGCGCCGAACTTCTCTCCCGTAGCACCTGCCTTGCAAAATCAAGCATTTGCTCGGCCCTGCGCCTTCCGTTGTTTCTTCTCTCAGCAATTCGTCACCTCAACGACAATACTCGCATGGCCTCAATCGTTACGATATTTCTTTTCGTCTCGTTTGGTTCGACCCACCTTTTCGCCCCAAACGTGTTTAGTTTCCCTTCCAGGTACTGATTCCCATCGGCCTTGCGCTCCTTCCGCCTTCGCTTGGTTATGATCCCGGACCTCTTGTTCCATTCGTTCCGCGCCTGCTCGTTCGCCGTCCTTCGGCTTTGGTTTTTGCTGCGCCTGCCCGTCTTGCGCCTTCTCTTCCCTCCTCGAGGCTTCTCTTTGCGCACCTCTACTGCACACATTATCTTGCCGATATCGCCCTCCGTTGTATCGAGTGGTTGCCATTCCGTTCCGGATTCGAGCCTTCCCGTCACGCCCGTCCGTTCATTGTCGTCGTTCGCCTGCTCGAGCCGACTTACTCTTCTATCAATGCCTCTATGGTTTCCGGCATATTATTCCATAGTAAGTTTCGTATTCCACTCGGCATTTGTCGAATCAAATTCGAATAACTTCGGCTGAGTTGAAATCTTCGCTACATACTTTAAACGCTGACTTTACGAGTGACAAAGTCGCTCATGGTTTCGGCGTCTCCTTCGATATCGTTCCGACATCAACCGGTATTTTAACTCGAATCGGTGGTGTTGGTTCCAATACCTTTCTAAAAATTTCTCGCGCCATTCCCATAAATTTGCGGTGTTGGTGTTAATGCCTGCCACCAATGCTGCGCCTTTGAGCTAAGGGCTTCCTCGACAAACCTCAATTTCATTCCTTCCGGAATGTTATTTACTTTAAAGTAGTTCTCGAGTGCCGTCAAGAACGAATATGGTTGTTCTCTGCTCTCCCCGTGAAAACGTAGATAATTCAGCAACGTTGCATGCCCTATCGCGTAACCATTGCCATTCAATCGTCGCGCTGCATACACCTGCTGTTCGAGGTCGGCAATTTTGTTCATAATTTCTTTATCGACTTCCTTTGTCGATCCTATCTCTGCCAATTTCCGACTATCGAATTCTCCCTGAACAGCCGTTTTAATATTCCTATCGATTTTACTGATCGATTCCTCGACACGACCTATACGCACGTCTTGCTGTCGCGCTACTTCCCTGAAGTCTTGCACATTCCTGTCGATTTCTGACAATCGCGTTTCTTGCAGCCGTACCGATTGTTGTAAAGTGCCCACGGTCGATTGAATTTCGCCTACACCTGTACTGAGCTGCTGGTTGAACACCTCTTGAACTGCGAAACGAGTTTCTGACGTCTCTTGCACCGTTTTCGCGTTTTGTTCTAACCAACTTCCTCAAATTTATTCTCTATCTGTTTTTGCAAGTTGTTTTCCAACCTCGCACTATCACTTCTCATTTCCTGCATTAACCGTAATAACATCGACAGAGTGGGTTCCGATGCACCTTGCACCTCCGGAACAATTTCACCTGCAGCTTCCGGGCTCATATTTGTACCTTGCGTATCTGTCGCGATATTCCCCTCCCCTTCTAATTCTAATTCCTCTAGATGTTGGCCCTCTTCATCCTCATCGCGAGCGGAAATTGTTTCTGAATCCGACGCATCCCGTGTACTTAACATTTTGCCACTACGCGTCTCCATTTTGAATTGTACTATGTTTTACTTACAATTAGTTTTGACCTTTTTCACCTAGCCACTTGCGTACTATTGTAGTGTCCCAGTATTCGTCCTACTCACGACCCACGTTGCAGCGCCAATTATGTAATGGAACGTCTTGCCTACTTATCCCAAATCTGATGTAACCACCACGTTGCGGTGACAATATGAAATAAAACGACTATACCTTGAACTCTCTACTCTATATAAAATCTATACAAATTTATGCCCTGCTAACTTTTGCCTCCTTTATCTAAAACTGTGCCGCTACTTAGCTACTCCTTCAATGTTATATAACTATTGAGCGTGAGGCTGTGGTTGGCCTGTACAGGGGCCTAACGAGATACTTGGACAGTTGGGCGTAGGTCACTGTTTAATACAAAATCACGAAATCATATTATATGGCTTACTGTCAACCAAATACGTCCGGCATTATTTATTCTTTTCTGTTTTTCACTCTCTCCACACTCCGCTGGAGACATAACAACAAAACCATACACAAATGCAATACAATAAACAACAAAACACAATACCTGAAATACATAAAAACACATTCACACTACTATTTACACAATCGACAAAAAAACAAAACAAATCATTCACACTTGAATGCGCATCCCTATTCTGTCTGAATATAGCCTATTATTATTTCCCAAAACTTGGTCTTGTACATTAAAATCTAATCTGTTCTTTCTTCCCATTTATGTGAACTATTAAATTACGCAAAGTTATTGCACTTTCCTTTCGTAGAAATCGGCCATCCGGTAACGCCATTGTTCCATGTCACCTCCGTAGTATACATGTAGCATCCATTAATTCATCTCCACAGCGTCCATCCATTTCCACACGTTTGTTAACGACAAATTTACTTTAAATGAAGAATATCCTGATTAAAACTACTCACTAATTACTATACTAGTTTTGTTAACTGCGATCGACAATATGGCGACAGTGTTCCTGAACACTGTTTTCGTGAATATATATAAATATCTCTTCCACGTTTTATCTTTCCATTAACTCGACGTTTACTAAACACGATATATTTCACTCTATTCACAAACTGAACGCAATTTCTATCAAAATAAAACTTTTTGCGGAGCGTTTCAACATGCATCCGTATTCAAGCTATTTCGACCGCGCCTCCTCGTCATTGTTGTGTCCGGATCGTCAGCTCTTTTATTCTTTTAACATCACACGATCGCTGTTGCTTCTCCTACAAAATATTACATCATTTAATTTTAATTCACATTTTCTGTTCTGGCGTAGCCTCGAAGTTTCCCAACGTTGCGATTACCATAATTTTCTAAATGATTTATTCTGTTGGTTCTTAAAGTTTTGTTTGTATTACTTCACGTGTTCTCTTAATTTTCGCCACAAACACCTTTTGATTTACTGAACCTTAAAGCACAACAATGGCTATCATGTCTGTTTACAAGCTGGAATTTATACTATACAAAAATGTTCATATCTTTCGAACGCGTGATGCGATTTCCTTCAAATAACTTGCAAACACGCCATGAACGCTCTGCCCTATCTTGTCCCAATTGCAGATTTGTCGCGTTTTCCGTTTACTTCTCAAAAACTATCGCTACGCGACATCGCCTTCATCTGTTTTACAGTTCATGTTAATGTATGCATTTTCTATTTATTCTTTGACTTGTGCCTTATTCTTGGGAATCATGGAATATTACAGTACATACACAACAATTCTCACGGGTGTCTTTTGTGCAGCGCACTAGATTTCCGTGGTGCGATCCCGAGTTCGATTCCCGGTCGGGACAAAAAATACAGCTGTAGATTTTCACCACAAGCCTCTCAATTTCTAAAGCTGCGTGATCAAAGAAAAACTCAGGCAGATCAAGTATGCTACTTACGGTGAAGAGAATACGTAATGCCCGCCACAGGTCTCCTTCAATCCCAAGCGTGGATAATATATACAAACAGGGCCTAAACTTGAGAACACCACTAGCTGGCGAAAGACGGATTAATCCGACCCTAAAATGCCAAATAAATGCATGCGTACATTATAAAAGCATGTATTTCATTTGAAGACATTTCTGAAAACAGTCACGAAAAACGTTTATAAAACACATTTTACTCACAAAAACACAAAACATGTTTCGCTTGGGAGTACTCGCATTGCAAAAAGTAACATATCTGTCAGATATTTGAACTGTGTTTGATTTTGTCCATGTTTCCTGTCTGTATAAATGAAAAATCGCTTTCACGAAATATGTAAGTTTCGACACGACGATATTTAACGGCAATCCGTTAAAAATTTTTAATACAGATTTTTTGACGCCAGTGCCCCAGGATTACATAGAGAGTAGATTGAACGGTTTTACAGGCTCAGCTAATTGGCGTAATTGCGTTTCAGCATTATTTAGAAATATATATGGTAGGCATGTTGTAAATGTTTGTAACATATTTTATGAAATATGAATAAATAGTTTTAAATACTTTACTCAGAACTGTAGGTTAATTAATTTATTTCTTTATACATTTATAATTCACTACTGTATTACATTTAAGTAAATCTGACAAACATAAAAAGGGATTCTTACGAATAATACGTGTCTACGTATATTTGAGGGAGTAACAGATTTTATTTCTAAGGAAAGTACAAAATGGAGGGGGCCAAATATTAACTGTGTTCGTTGTTTTGTATTGTATTGTATTCGTTGAATAAACCCTAAATATTAATATATAAAAATAATTAATCTGAGACATCAACCTCTCCCTGTGCTTCCTTACTTATTATTTTCTTGTTCATTTCTTTTCAAGTAAGCATAATGGCACATGCAAAATGAGTGGTCATGAACTAAACATAAATATTTTAAATAGTGCTCTCTCTAAGAAGGGTCGGATATTTATTGTATTTTGAATGTATAATGGAATCTGAATTGATGTAAATTCATCTTTCGTATCCGTTTTTAACTTATTATTTTAAGAAAATACTATCGTAAGCCCTGACCTTGTTTTAACCGCAAACAGTGATTTTAGCACGAATTTCCAAAGTTTATGTTATGCGATACTGCTCTGTACTCGTTTGCTACGAGAACCGTCACAGTTTGCTTCCTGTTAACATGTCAATGCGTGGGAATGTTTGAGGGCGTATGAATTCTGTTGGTGAAAACCTTTTTTATTGGTACATGAAAAAACAAAGCACTGAGAGAAGGGAGAGGATAGGAGCGGAGTCCTACTGTGCTGAGTCGAAGGCTCAGGAAGCAAGGACGGGTCGCGCTAGTGTTTGAGTCCAGACGGCGATTTTCGATACCAGATAGTACATAAGCTAGATAGTTTTATTTGGGAGGTTTCTCTGCTAAACACCGAGCTAACGCCCGAACAATACAGTAACAAACGGGCCACAGAACGCGCGATCTTTCCTTCCCCACTCTTGCTCTCTCTCCTTACAAACACACACACACACACACACACACACATCCACGCAGTACATTACCACTCACGACGGAATCTTAAAGCTTGTTCCAAACGAAGCGGTACCCCACTGGCGGAGATACTTTGAGAGGAAAATCCCGCAAGCCCACTTTTCCGACAGCGACGGATCGCACGTTCTAGCAGGGAAGGAACAGTTATCTCCCATGTTTCGTAACAATCACTTCTCTTACAGTTCTAACGACCATGACAGTTAACGCTCCGAAAAACACAAAATAACCAACCGTCATCATCAACGCCTGCGGGCAACAAATATACCTATGTAGTTATATAGCCTTATATACCTATATAGTTCCTTACGATACTAACGACCATGACAGTTAACGCTCCAGAAAACACAAAATAATCAACCGTCAACATCAACGCCCTTCGGGCAACGAATGTACACGCCAGCAGTTTGCCACGGGTGAGCTTCATCTGGCAGAGATAGACACGGATGCACGTGCTACGGCTTCACACAGACTCCGCGCTCGTTTGCGTTGCAGCCGCAGCGGGCGCCGCCCTCGCCAACCAAAGCGCCGCTGCGGTGCGGGTGACAGCGTTGACCGCGCGCACGCATTATTGGCTTGGGAGCCACCTCCTCACACCGCCGCGAAGGGTTCGAGTTGGACGCTCACTAAGAGGGGAATCGGATAAAAAAAAACACCACTCCATAGCTCATTTATTGATATTACACAAGCTTTCGACCGAACTTAGCACCAAGCTCTTTTATATAAACGTATCCAAATAGGCACTCCACAATACTTAAGATCAATAATAATAAATTTCTTAAGCAATAGAACTTTCTCAGTCAATGTTAACATCCATTTATCCAACCCAAGAACAATAAACGCTGGACTTCCCCAAGGCTTTCCGTTATCACCCATCCTATTCAACCTGTATGTCGCTGACCTTCCCACACTTAATAAAATTACTATCGCTCAATTTGCCGACGACACATTTGTCTCCGGTACAACCCTCACTGAGTTAAGAACCCACTTACAACTTTATTTAAATATGATAGACAGCTGGGCTGCTAAACTTAAAATTCAACTAAATCCTAACAAAACAGCTGCAAAAATATTTACTTCAAGACCCTATTCTCCCCCACTTCCTCTCACTCTAAATAAGAAATCAATACAATGGTACCCCCCCAATAAACCTGTAAAATATTTAGGCTTATTTCTTGATACCAAGCTAACTTGGGGAAAACATATAAATGCCAAAGTGACCCAAGCTAAAATAAAACTTGCACAACTACGACCACTAATTTACAGAAACAGCCCAATACAATATAAATCAGCCATAGCAACTTACAAGACAATTTTAAGACCATTAATGTTGTACGCCAGCCCAATTTGGATCAATTCTGCTAAAACTAACATCCATAAACTACAGGTCCTACAAAATAAATTCTTAAGAATAGTTGGTCATGCTCCATGGTATATAACCAACAATCAACTTCACAACGAATTTAATTTGGAACCCATTGAACAACACATCACATATCTGGCGACCAACTTTTATCATAACCTACCTCAAATCCCAGTCCTATCACCATTCAAACTAGCCAAAAACCCCTATTACCAAAAACGAATCAAAAACAAATACCCATATCACATATTCCTAAAAAAATTGCAGATTTAGATTCGGACTGAGGACCAATAAAGGAATTTCCTCACCCTTGTAATAGTATGTAAGATTATATTTAAGGTTAGCATATAAGTCTGTAAATACATATGTATAGTTATTTTTACTGAGCTATGTAAATTCTTTAAAAATTAATAAATTAAAAAAACCCTAAGAGGGGAACGAGTAGGGAGAAAACCCTAACATTTCATTTTTTTGTATTTTGTTATTTAAGGTCGCATTAACATCTAGGTCATTAGCGACCGCTATTGGAATTAACGTTATGGTAACTGTGAAGATGAAACGATATGTTGCTGATAAGGGGCGAAGGGACGAACATAAATACAACAATACCCGAGGCGAGACTTTAACCCGCAACCGTTCAGTCCGAGATCGCCTTTTCACTACTGCCTTAGCAATCTTGGCCACCGGATCGGCATTTCATTTTATGTAACTCATTATGATGTAACAAATCAAATACAACACTGATTTTACTCGATTGCAGTAACTCTCTACAAGCTGTTGTTTCAAGAAAAACTAGCGAGGCTAAAACAGCAGAAGCTTTCACACATATCTAAATTTGTAATTTTCGAAAATTCAGAAAGTTCAACGAAAATAAGACCGCGCATTCTTGTAAGCATTCCTCTTCTGTCAGTGGAAATAAAGAAAAATTTGGGAACGTTTTTGGAATTTTTAAATTCCTATATTTTACGCCAGATTACAAGAAAACTACTGATATTTTAGAAAAATTGAACATGAACTTATTTAATGATCCATATTTAAGGAACATATTTAATTAAGGAAAAATCTCTATCTTTAAATTTATAATTGTAGGAAGGCGTCCAAAGAATTTTTACTTTTGCAATTTTCAGAGCATCTGGGATTTCAATGAACATGAGCTCTAAATAATTCACCTAAACGTCCTTTACGCTATCCGAAGACCAAGTTTGATCAAAAAATTTGTGCCATTTTGAGAAATTTTTAAAAATGTTTTGAAGTTTCATGTAAAGAATCCTAAAATAAAAATATCCGATCGAAACTCCTAAATTTTTGCGTTCATTTAGATTGATTGAGGAATATCAATGTTGATTAAAAGCGGCTAAACGGTTGAGCACTAGTGTTGACCACACGGTCAGACATACATACATAAATACATATCACATACATACATACATACATACATTCCTTTACAAATAGAACAATAACGAACTAGAATAAGTTACTTGACAGCCTTCGAACCCTTTCCTCTAGGTGTTCAAAGATTTAAAAATAAATTAACTAATGATGTTTGTAAACTTTAAAAATTTAGTAAGTTAGGCTTATTATAAGAGTTATTATTTGCTTATTATTATGTTTATTGGTATTATTATTATTATTATTATTATTATTATTATTATTATTATGTTAATTACTATTAAATGTATTGCTTTATTAAATATATAATTCTATTCAAAGTAGTATTGTATTGATGTGTGGTGCCGTGTTGTGAAGTGTTGTGCAGCATAGAAGTAGAAACAGAAGTGAATTGCAAATGTGAAGTGAAGTGAAGTGTAATTAAAAGTCGTGTAGTCTTGTATTTAATGGTTTAAAATTACTGTGCAGGTCAGCCATAAAATGTAGTTAATGCTATTTTGTTAGTATATTATTATTATTATTATTATTATTATTATTATTGTCTTAAAATTATTAAAGTTACATTGTGTTAATATTCGTAGTTGTAATATGTAAATTGTAGTGTTCTGCCACCAGGTTGTATAAACCTACCTGCAGAAATAATGAATATCTATCTATGCGTATATATATATACGGACATACATACGGGCACTCACACACACAGACGGACATACATACAGATGGACGGACAGACAGATAGACGGACGGACATTTTGCAGTCAATCAATTTTTCGGTATCAAGAACCCACAAAACGGATTCTGGCTACAAGATGTGTTACGAGGATTTTGTTTCTCCATTGAGCAAGAGGATTTGTCCACCTTTTCGTTAACAGGGCCGGCAATGAGTTTTTTTCTGCCGATAATTCGCCATTTTCCGGCGCACAATTACATAACTTTCTCTTCTTACGAAGTATCTTCGTAAGGGCGAGAAAGTAGAAATAGAAGTTCACATTCAAATGTCTGGAATATGCTTCACTTACAGTTTTTGAAGAAATTCTCTGAAACCTTCATGCAGTCTTAAAAATGTGACTGGTTAATTTGCTTGTTGCACTCGTAACGTCATGAATCGCAAGCGACTTTCCAAGATTTCAATTATAAATGTCGATTTAATCTGTTAACACGAAATGTGCATATAACAGCCTTGAGAAACACACCTTCAAAGATGTATTCTGGGTTAGACATAATTATTATTGGTACATTTCGTATATTTTAATATTTGTGGCAATTCGTTTGACAGGTGGTCATTGCCGAAAAAAGTAAACGATATTTGTGTTATATTTTCAACAAATTTTTCTGTAATCAATTCTGATAAGACAAATATTGAATTTATAATTCCTTCTTTTAATCCAACGACAAAAAATTTGCCATTTACATGGTGGTTCCAATAAACCAGCTTACTAACCAAAACACAACACATTATTTTAAGCAAGTCAAATGTTGACATAGACAATTCACTGGTTTGGTAGCGTAACTTTTCAATTCCAGCCCTTCGACAATAACATGCGACCTCTAAGTAGATCACAGTACAGAACTGAGCACATGACAATTACTGTCATGTTGTCATTCATTCACTCGACATCACCGATAATTACAACGCTTTGAAATGTCATGGCGAATTCTACCCGAGGTCGCTAAAGGCGCAGCCATTTGCCCGCGCCGTGAATACAAAGGGCACGATGAAGAGACAAACGAAAATTTCTTGTCAATGTGCTTTGCTGAGGTTTTACACAGACGAATGTTTTGCTTATATTTGCATCTAGCAATACATGGCATACACATAAGAAAATAGGTAAGACATTCACTATTTAGAGATTTAAATTTTATTGAAAATTATACCAAAATTCCGTACAAATTCAAAATAGTAAGCAAGAAATATTTTGTCATTGCGGATTTTCTCCTTTTATATCACCTTCACTTATACAAATAGCTTTGTACTGGAAGAAAGTTGTTTGGAATTCAGTCGTATGAAAGTCGTCTGTCGAATGATCACTTACTTTTTGCGCTAATCTTTTCAACTACTTTGAGAGATCCAGTTTCGCCACGATAGGCCACAGTTATGACTTCTTGTGCAGACTTAATCCTCCTGACCAATCAGCATCTACCTATGTTCGCAGTTCGTCAGCTGCACGTCAGCCGAGAGGGTTGTGTCGAGTAAGTGTGACAACACGTGCGAATCAACAAATATAGAGGGCTTATTCAAGATTATACTAGTCCTACAGAACTCGTTTGCATTTCTTCAATGCATTAGAGATAGAGAATTTTAACAATGTGTTTATTTTTTTGTCGCAATGATATATTTCACTGATATTACGGAAAAAAAAAAAAAATTGTAATTTGTTTTAAACATTTTTTAAATGAAGGCTTTTTTCTTCTGCCAGCTAATGATTCTGTCCCAATAATTTTCCCTACATTTGTTTTGTAAGATAATGAAGGAGCTTTTACGAACAACTCTCAATAGTAGTAATAATGATAATGATAATGATGATAATGATAATAATTTATTATTATAAACCTTCACTTTGCTTCACTTTTTGCTAAGAATTTCATATATGTGAATAAAAGAATAAAAATATCAGTACATCATTATTACATAATACATAATTAATTAGATATTACCGCAATATGCAAATTCAAACGAACAAGAAAACAAAAATAGAATATCTTTCCAAAATATTTTTTTTCGAGATACTATGTAATGTGAGGATTAAATCCAAAAACCTGCGGTTTAATCTCTGAAACATCGAGAAAGATCCAGAAAGTTATTCCGCTTTTTGTAAAGCATGCACAGTTAATCACAGGTCCGTTTCACAAACGTAGAAAGATCTACAACCCGCGAACACATCAGCCGCGAACTCCACACGGCATCTCGCTAAATAATTCACGCGGCGACGTCCAACGGCACATTCCACACGCTGAACATGTCCTCGCGATTTGCAACCGTCTGCGACAACGGCGCCAACGCAAATGTTTTCTACGCGGGTAGTAGACGAGCGGCGCGGCGCGGCGCGGCGCGGCGTTTCGCGAACGGCCATATCGACAGCTGGTCGATTGGGCCCGGCGCCCAATGGCCAGGAATACGTTCACTCCCACCGCACACGCGATTTGACGGCCGCCGCCGCGCCCCCTGCAGGCACGAATCTCCGCGGAGCGCTTGCCGCCACGATCGCTCATTCGCAATTACAGGGGAATCCCTGGGACTGGAGCGCCTAGCTATCTCCAACGACTTGATATATCGAATGACTTGCCGGATTTCGTAGTGTAGTGGTTACGGTGGCAGCCGTCAGCTTCGGGGTTTGCGAGCTCAGGGGCAAGGATGTTTGCTGTATGGTTGTGGCGTGGTGGGGCTTAACCCAACCAGTATGTAGCACCCCCCATACCCCATTCCTCCCTTGACCTCTCCCTGCCCAAGCATGATATGAATATGGTGGAATGCATGTGACTGCCTTCGTGCCAAGCGAAAAAGTATAATGGACATAATGGACCTGAGGGCCGTTACATGAGAGCCACCTCCGTCACTAAACTTGCCTGCCTGAAATAAGATTCAAGTGTGTCACTAAACCTGCCTGCCTGAAATAAGATTCAAGTGTCACTAGGGGCTTACGAGCTTACGAGTCACAGTGGAGTTACGGAGTGGAAGCTAACGTGCAGGTTCCCTAGGTTGCAAAGCGGACGTGGTATTAGCCGAGCAGGGAGCGTTAGCCGATAACCGAAAAGTTAAGCTGGTGTTAAAATGAACAATGGAGTAGAATGACGATATATCAAATGACGATGTTATCTCAAATTTTGGGAATATTTCTTCAACTTCCTGATGCACGCGTGTAAATTTGTTATTATTTGTCTAAATTATTTTTTGTTCATTGTTCAGGTGCCAAAAATACATATATTTTTCTATTTCTGAGGCAAGAAGTTTGTGTTTGATTGCTTACACAACTTTCAGTTGAGGGGAAGGGGATTCAGGTATACAGATGCATCCTATAACACACCAGAAAGATCATTCCTCATTTATTCTTTTCTTTTCTAGAAGTTTCTAGAATATTCCGGTGAAAGACCACAATGATAAAAAAATGTTGGTGGTGAATGATAGTTTGAATGAAAAGTTTGAAGTTATGATGGATGCTGTTCAAAAGTCACAAAACAGTGTCACGTATTAATTTTCCTTTTTCTTCACTTCTCTTGTAACTTTTTTATTCGCTTCAAATTCCACTAGCATTTCCTTTGTGAGAATTCATCTGAAGCTCGGAATTCAGGTTTCAAATACGAAAGTGCCAATAATATGTTCGTTTTGAACAGACGCCAGTTGAAATTCATAATTAATTAGCATAATAGAACGCGCTACATTTCTGCGAGTGTTGAAAGTTTTTTGTAACAATTAAATTCTATTGGACAAATAACAACATGCCTAGCTGTAAGAAAAGGGATTTATTCCCAGAATTCACCATTAACATCAACATAATTGATCTTTTTCGTTTTATTAGCCAAACACTTCTTCACTCTCATTGCAATTTGAACATTATTATTATTTATTTTCTTCACCAATGAAAAACTTCACATAAGTAGCAGTTCGTGTAAAATATGAAGACCGGTGATAGAAACGTCCCTGAAAATGAAGGTAACACGTTCTGTTTTCTGGAAAATTGAAAAATATTCTGTAGAAATATCAGTTGAATTTCAAATAGTATAGTTTCAGTCCATTACTGACGCAAGTGGTATCCCAGAATATATCTATTTCCTCTTTCACAATTTTTTAATTATTTCGTTAATTTTACACTTTTTTTAATTTGTCAAGATTTTGTTTCACAGACATTTCACATTTTGCCGATTTTATTCCAGTATAATACAAATACATGCAGAGCCAAATAGTTGTAAAGAACATTGCAATCGACAAAATATCACACATCAGTTCGCTTCCAAGAGAATCTTAAAAAAGTGTGCATTTTGTAACAAACATACTTATAGTGAAAAAATTGACGTCGCATAGTGTCCAACTCAGCCCACTACGCGGCTTCACCGGACAGCGAAGAAGTCATCGACTCGAGCCGGAAGCGACTCGAGCCGCGATCACAAATTCGATCAGGAATCAGGGGGGTTAAAGATAAATAAAAAGGAGAAAATAATAAAATATGGAGAGTATATACGTAGATAAAAAGTACAGCTGAAACGTTTCGCGAAATGAAATAACATCTTTGGAATTGAATTATTTCAATACATTTTCATTCATTAAACAGATGAAAAAGAGTTCAATATTTTGAGACACAATTAAAAATTGAATACTTTCAATTAATATATTTACGCCGGTATACATAAACAACAAACATCAATAATTATTTAAAGGAATATTGCTCACAAGAAACAAACGACTTGTCTTCATTAAATCAATAAATAAACTTTGCTTTCAGAGATATATAGAAATACTAGCGTTCTAAACGACCCTCCACGAACATTAATTTTGAGAAGCGTTTTGTAGCACATCACACATTGCATATGTTTCACGCAATGATTCCGTATCAAGAGATTGATGCACGGAAACGCGAAAAAGCAATGACGACCGCCGACCACCAAGACATCACGCGCACAGTGGCAATTCTTTGTCAGTTTTGCGTTTTCAAATCACACACGTCCATAGAACGAAAGTGTTGATAATACAGCGACAAATTGAATTGTGTTGTTATATTTTGAAACCCTGTGGATGTTTAAATGATGGATGATGGCTGTAATTTTGTGATGTACGGACGGATGCCCAGTAATTGATGGATGAGCGGGTGGGCAGGAGTGGAGTGGGTAGAGACGGGGCGGTTCAGTCTGTGTTTCGGGACGATTCATAATTTGTAAAAAGGGTGGTGGTGGTGGTGGTGGTGGTGGTGGTGGTGGTGGTGGTGGTGGTGGTGGTGGTGGTGGTGGTGGTGGTGAGGGTATTGCGCGCTTTCATTGAATACCGCTGGCGGTAGCCGACCTCCACGAGATTCTGGCATTTGATTTATAAGGGGCCTCTCTCACTATAGCCTCTACTAGTTCCCTTCCCCCTCCAGCCCTGCCTCCACCACGGCCCCGCTACTTTCTTACTACTTGCCTCTACAATGCAACGCCACCTGTAACAGGAGTTTCCAAGCTCGGTTCAAGCGACTCTCGCGTGTTTCACGGGCCAAAGCCGCCAGCAATAATCGTATGCATTGCTTAATGTCCGATGTAGTCGATATTCCGTGAACAAAGGACTTCCGAGAAGGTACGTGTTTGCCCGTTCGTGTTGGGACAAGCCAGCGGTTCTATGATCACTTTCTCGTAAAAAAAGCTGTAAAGTAGAAAGAATATAAAAATATTTCCTTTTTGGTGGAGGGTTATAAATAAATACATTGGTATGTTCTTCAATCATGTCTCTTTTCTACATTGCATTTGTAGGTACTATTTTAAAGTTATATTAACATTTTATGGGAAGGAAATTTACAAACTATATAATAATATAATCATAATTTATAAAAATATTTAAATTATTCAAATATATTTGAGGAAGAATCATACATGATTTTCACTTCTGAAGTGTTTTATTTATGTTCCACCCATTACAATCACTTTTAGAATGTGGTGAATTGACAAAGAGAATTTTATGAGACATTACACGATACACAATTTTCAAAATGATTGGTTAAAGAAAACAACCCCTTCATAATTACTTCTATTTGTCAGTTACGTTATCCCAATCTGGTAGGGACATCATTCGTACTATCGTCCTCTTCAGGGGCCAAAATTGTGTGCATTTTTTATCGAGTTTCCAACAGAACGTGCAGTTATCACAGTTTCCAACAGAACATTATACTAAGTACTTATTGTAAACAATTATTAACCCATGTGTGCTCTGCGACACAGTTTGGTCTTTGCAACTCCTATGTCCCAGTAATGGTTTCCGCCGATAAAAGACTGCAAACCTTCGCATCTCGAAAGAAGCGTATGTACTTACTTGTATCTCTACAAAATGGCAGAGTTAAATTCACTTGATGCACAAGTTGTTTCCCGACAGTTATCGGGTGCTCTTATGTTTTGGGAATCGCTTCGAATGATGCTGGCAGTGAATGTCTCACTGCTTGAAGCGCTCGACGATTATGAGGAGCGCCACAGTCGCGGGATTAAGGAGCGCTGTCGCCAGATCGCCCAGGCCGGAAGGCTCAGTTGAACCCATTCTTAACGATTCGTACTTCGCCAAGGAAGTACATTCCAATGATAATATTCAAGGGCCAAAATGCCCTTGAAAGAAAACTACTAAATTAGGATTAGGATGTAGGTTTTCAGATGACCGACGCGTACATTTTGTGAAATATTAATAAATTTAATCAGTAAATATTAATAATTTTTTCAGTAAATGAATTATAAATTTGGTGTGTTTCAGAGTGTGTTCTGTCTGCTGTTTTTGAAAACGCATTTTTCATTCCCTCCGAATTACACGAGAAAGGCCGGCAGCAGCATATATTATCAACGGAAGTAACTGGGGCAGGTAGAAGGTATTCATGAAGAAAAACATTTTGCGAGAATCGCCTGTCTGAAGTTCCATAATTTAGTAAAAAACCACCACCGGGAGCGGTAGCTCAGTGCATCAACTGATGTCACTGCAGCGCCTCTGACCGGGAGGTCCTACGTTCCAACTCCCCACTGCAGCAGGATTTTTGACACTAGTTTTTCAGCTAGGTCGAATTCAGTCGCTGCCTGGAGGAGAATTCTAGCGGCCGGCTGCTCTGATCGGTAGTTTTCCGTGGTTTCTCCGATCAACACCAGGCGAATGCCGGGCAGTACCCTACCAAACGGGCCACGGACCATGCGCGATCTGTCCTTCCTCTTCCTTGCCCTATCCTCTCCCTACATACACTTACTAACATGCACTGCACTACCACATATTCCGGGAGACCAGTCGGGACCATAGAGCTAGTCCCGGCTGTGGCGGTGCCCCGCTGGTGGGAGAGTCCTGGTTAGGGGGAAACCCCACTAGCCGATGGTAGGTCGGTGCCAGATCTCGCCATCCAGCGGGGGAAGATCACAGCGCATATCCCGAGAAAAAACATGCACTACACTAACGGGAATAATGACCAAAGCAGTTGACGTGCCCGGAAACACGAAAAAATCAAATCCAATCAACCAAAAAACACCCACCCTTCTCCGCACCGCGTGTCACGTGCCCCGCGCCGTGGAGGGGCGTGGTCGAGCGACTCACCGATGGTGGTGATGACGGTGAGCGAGTAGAGGAAGGCGCCGGGGAAGGACCACTGCTGCGGCACCTTGCTGTGCTCGGTGCCGTCGAAGCCGTCCATGATGGCCTCCACCACCTTCTCCTGGTAGAGCAGCATCTCGTGCGACACGTTGGCCACCCACAGCGCGCGCGACAGCGGTTGAGGCGCAGCGTGAGCTGCCAGAGGCGCGCAGCCGTCTCGTTGCGCAGGCGCACCACGCGCTGGCCCGTGTCGTCCTCCTGCGAGCCCTCGATCGCCTGCAGGGGACAAGCCAACAGCCAAGGAACAATCAAGGCGCTTCTATGAATTGAGCGTTTAAATTATCTTTCGTGGTTTTTTACTATGATATCAACAGCAGAGTTCGATATTTGTCTTAAGGGCTGACGTCCTTCACGAATTGTAATGGTCGCCCTTCAAAATCCTTCTCCGAGCCATCGATTGCCTGCAATGGACGAGCAACTTCTAATAATAACGTGATGCAAGAAACTCACGAACTGATCGTTTATATAAATTTTCGTGGTTAACTTTTATATCGTTACCAAATTACTATTATAACTATTAACTAATATAACGACTACTACTGAAACTATATCTACTTGGAAAAACTCTCTAAACGGCTGTCGTCCCATCATGAATTTTGGCGGTCGCCCTTTGAAATCTTCCTGCGGGTCCTCGATCGCCTGCAATGGACAAGTAAGCTACCAAAGAACTTCCATGAACAGCCAGATCAGCTTCTGTGCATTGGCCGTCAAAATGAACTTCCATAGTAGATTACTATTAATTTAACATGACACCAAACACAAGGATGAAAATCGCTGCTCTTAATGGCTGGTGTCCGTTAAGAATTGTAACGGTCACGCTCCGATATCCACTTCCGAAACCTCGATCACCTACAATGGGCGAGCAACCAAGCAACTTTCAAAAACAGCTTGACAGAAAAAGCGTTTACGAACATAGTTCAATTGAATCTTCGTAGTACTTTACAACATAACGAACACGGACGAAAATTTGCTCTTAATGGCTGGCGACGGATAAGAATTTTAACGGTCGCCCTTCGAAACACTCGTGCGAACCATCGATCCCCCGCAAGGGACACGTAACCATGCAACTTCTACTAACTGCTTGACGCAAGGAGCTACTATGAATTGGTAGCTCAAATGAATTTTCATAGAACTTTACTATTATATTGACATGACACCAAAGGCAAGGATGAAAATTCACTCTTAACGGTTAACGTGTGTTATAAATTTAACTGTCAGCTTCCAAAACCTTGAACTGTATTTGCGTTTTTCTATCATGTATCAACAGCGAGCAACTAAAAGCAAATCACTGAATTGAAACCTCGTCAGAGGTGTTCGAAAAGTACGCTGGCGACATTGACATAACTGCATGAGGCATATCACATGTTTGTAGAGGACTTACAAAAATATGAACGGTCTATTAACATCCATTGACATGACAAGTACAACTCATCCTCGTAACCAAAGGCAAAATTCTATTATTTTCAATATAATTACTATACATATTTTGCGACAGATTCGTTCGTTTGAATCCGGCTAGATCGAAGTTTGATGGTGAAAAGTTTATTGAAAGGTGATTCAGAGTGACAATAGTCATTTCATAATACCCGGCAATTTATCAGTTTTACAGAAAGCATTATCAAATGATCAAATAATATTAAACTGAGGAATCAAAATATCTTCTAGGGTTTTTTAATGCAAATTCAGAACCGCCGCACAATTTTGCTTAGGAACAAAAGAAAGTTACCTTTCTGAACACATGGGAAAAACTATCATTAGAATTTGGCGAGATTAAAGGAAAGTCCATCCAAAACAGAATTATATTCAAATGAAACTTCAAATGAAAAAAAAAATCAGAAATCTTTAAACCGAAAAAAAATTAAGTCTGTCTTACAGTCGTGACATGTGCTAGGCACACTACTATGTTTTCATATTTAAATTAGTTTTGAAAATATACCATCCTCTCAATAACTTTTAACGTGTATAATCTGTAAACTTCAAATTTTATTTCACTAACAATTTATATTATAATTTTATGCAATTGAAACGACATGGAAACTGAAAATATTGTAATCTTTGTTTTCAATCTGATTATGTTCCCACTGTTGCAGCCTCTGTGTCAGTTCTTATCATTACGCAATTTTTATTCTTATTGTATAGGTTTGTTATTTAATTTCACTATCTTTGTATTACCATTGTTTTTTCTAATTAATGTATATATTCTTATATTTTTCAATTATTGTCAATTCCCTCGGCCTTCAGCCGCCATCCTGATTGAGGTTTTCTGGTTTACTCAATCGCTTAAGGCGTATGCCGAGATGGTCCCTAGTTTTGCATCCCAGATTTAAATGTAAAATATGCCCTCCTCCATCTTCTTCATAGTATAAGAAATAATGTAAATATTTCATGTGGTTAGGCGGAAGAGCAGGCCTAATGGCTTGAGTCTCGCACTAATAAAGACAATTTTATTATTATTATTATTATTATTATTATTATTATTATTATTATTATTATTATTATTATTTTTATTCAATGCGCGCAGAAATTTCAATAAAGCAGCCCCTGACCTTTGGTGCGGTGTCAATGGTTTCGTTACATACCCAGGAACACGGGGAAAATTCAAGAATAATAAACTCGCTTCGATTTTGACTGAAACATGCAAATATTTGAATGTGATATTCAATTGTGCTTATTCTCATAGTCTGTGTACCTACTGAATTCTAAACCTCAATACGTTACTGCTTGCGACACAGCTAACTTCAAAAAAACACGCAGACTTGAAGAAAGAGGCAACCCGCTATTCATTTTTATTTTTTTTATTTTTACGTGTTGGCTTATGAAACAACATTTTTTTCATATTCATGGAATGTAAAGAACTATTCTACTTTCTTAAATATTCTATATCATGTTATTGTAGTATTCCTGAAGATTTGTTTGTTAAAATATTTAAGTAATTGTAGTGTTATATGAGAGTATTTTATTTATTGTTCTTGAGCAGCGTCGTACCACTTTTTGAAAAACGATTTTGTATGGTTTTGTTCAGCTGCATGTTTGCTCCTGCAGTCCATTAGTTATGTATTAAAATGAAAATAAGTTAGAAATGTTTTACGTAAAGATTACTAGGTAATCGTATCGGAATTGAAATTATCACACATTTTGTGTTTCTGTGCACTCATATTTTCTAACTTAACAAATTACAAAATATACCAGTACATATAAAGAAATAATAATTGTAATACATACTTATCTTTGAAAATGTTAATAAAATCTCAAAGTCGATTACAGTTTTTTGCATTTTATGTGAAAATAGCTTTTAATTTTGCTGTACATATTCGCTTTGATTCAAACGTTTTATTTCAATATGTTTGTTTTGTTTTGACCTATCAACGTGGGAGGTCATCAGCAGTTTTTGATCGAAGACCTGATGATGACCTATCAACGGAGGAGTTCATCAGCAGTTTGGATCAAAGAAGTTATGAGCAGTCAGTTAGGGAAAGCAAGAAAGAAATGATTTACCTGGAACACGAAGGCGCCGAGGATGGTGTATCCAACCACGAGTCCGATGATGCCCACATTGCTGAACATGAACGCGATGAACTGTCGCAAGAAGTCCTTGATTTTCTGACCCAACGACTTCTGGCGGTAGCGGTACCGTCGAGAGCGCTTCCTCTCCATAGCTCTCTACCGCTGCTCCTGCCCCGCTCTCAGCAGCTGCTGCAACAGCTGACTCCGCGCCCTCCCCAGCAACCGATCCCGCAGCTGCTGAAGCAAGCTTTGATCCCTCTCCCCCGAGAACGGCTCCTCCCACTACTCGAAACGAGCTTCCCACAGCCGATTCCGTCGAGCTGCTCAACCCCGCACCCTTCGAACCTCCAACAGCTGGACCTACCCCAGCTGAAGACCCTGAGTTTCTGAACGTTTCCCTCACCCGCCTTCCCGGCCCCCCCCTTCGGCAGCGGCGGCGCTGCGCCCTCGCGGCCGCCGCCGTGCCCCCGCAGCCCGAGCAGCACGCCGCCGCCCGCCGCCGCCGCCGCCCCCCGTGCTGCGGCTGCGGTCTCGGTCGCGCTTTTGAAAACGAACCAAAGCCGCTTCTGTTCTCCGCAAAGTCCACACGTCCCAGCAAGTTCCTTAAAGTTCGCACGGGATGCCGAATAGAACGCGAAAGACACCTAAAGAAATACAGATACGCGGTATTTATAGAAGACAATACCGCGGGGTTGAAGGCAAACAACGAGTCAATTGGTTCTAAAGATACTTTGTAGTTTGTGGAAACGTTTTCACAGAACGAAGATACTCTTCTTGAGGAGTTCGACGCGCAAACAGCAAACCAGAAGTCGCGAGGAACACGGGTTCTAGTATTTCGACGAGAACTATCGCGCTTTCTCTGGCTGAGCAGGTCCTCGCGCGGTGCGCGGCCCAGCCGCAGGAGCAGCGCCAGCAGCAGCAGCAGCGGTCGCGGGAGGGCGGCGCCGCCCTCGCGCATGGGCGCCTCGCGCCTCCCGCCCTCACCGGCCGCGAGCGGCCCCCGCGTCAGCGACCGACTGCACGACGCGGCGTCCCATGCTTCCATGCTGGACGCTCTCCTTGGCTCCCCGCCGGCGCCGACATTACATGGTCCCAGCGGCCGTCAGCGTGGCATGGCCCCCGACCGCTCGTCTGCACCGTCTGCGGGGCAAGGAAACACCTGTCATCACCACAATCAACATCACTGTTACTACCACTATAATAATAATAATTATTATTATTTATTATATTTATTTATTTTGAAACTGTACAACAGGCTTTACCTATTACAGTTGCCGACAGTAGGTGCGGCCATTTAGAAGTAAAACTACAATTTTTGGTTACAATGGTTGGTAGACAATGTCATTTAAATAATGGCAGTCTCTTGTACTATAACAATAATAATCATCATTTATGATTATAATGATAACGGATACGTAAACTGCTGTCCCCGGCGTTGCGCTTTTAGCAGACAGCAGTGTTTCAACTACGCTAGAATGTGAGATCCGGCGCCAACTAACACGTCGCATATCTCCGTCATCGGGGCACAGCCGCTGCCAAGACAAGCTCTAAGCTCCCAAGTGGCCTCCCGACACGTGTGGTAGTTTGATGGTTGTAAATGCGAGGGTGGGTGTCTGTATGTATATAAGAGGAAGAGGATAGGGCAATGAGAAGAAACGAAAGATTGCGCGCGGTGCATAGCCCGTTTGTCACGGTACTACTCCGGTATTCGTCAGGTATTAAACAGAGAAATCACGGAGCAACTGTCGATCAGAGTAGCTCGCGTCTCGGTTACCCTCTAGAGAACGTCTAAATTTGACCTCGTCATCTAGCTAGTGTCCAAAATACGCCACTGACGAGTCTCGAACCCTATGACCTCCCTCAAATATACTGTAATAGCAAACGTTGTGGCCTTGAGCTATCTCTGCCGGCTTTATTATAATACTAATTATTTATTATCATGATCATGATTATCATTATTATTATTATCATTATCATGATTATCATTATTATTATAATTATGACTATCATCATTATTATAAGAATGATTGAACAATTCCTGTTGATCCTGTTTTATATAGTAGAAAGATGGATTTTTTTAAACTATTGGACCAAATAGGATCAATCAATACAGAAATCAGGAATTATGATGTATAATTCATATAAGATATATACATTTATCTATTGCTTTACGTTTCGCACATTTAGCATGTACCAACCGATTGTCGAATGCTTTACTTATCAAATGCTTTTGAAAGGCACATGCGAAACGTAAAGCAATAGATAAATGTATATATCTTATATGAATTATACATCATAATTCTGATTTCTAGATTGATTGATCCTATTTGGTCCAATAGTTTAAAAGATCCATCTTCTACTATCATCATTATTATCATTATCATTATTATTGTTATTGTTATTATTATTATTATTATTATTATTATTATTATTTCTTACAGACTTCTTTAGACATGGAACACCACGACTCATCAGAGCGCTGCAGCAGGCGCTTGCGTGGCTGGAGCAACTGACAGAATCTACAGTAAGAGCAACTAAATTCACGACAAGAAGTGGGAAATAAACCTGGCCGCGCATCATCAAATGCATTTTTGAAATTTGCTATCTTGAAAAGGCTTAAAAAGTGCAAGTACTCGTTTGCACTTTCGTGCAAACTCACTTCGTGCTATACTCGTTTGCACTCGATCAAATACTGCAAATACCTTTCAGAAGAACAATAAGTAATAAAACTCGCTTCCTCGATACGTGTACAAATACAGCAGTATATGTGTGCTTGGAGAAAGTTTGAGTGCAAGGTAAATAAATAACAGACGAATCAAATAGCCTAAGAGGTTAAAAATGAGACCAAAATATCAAAATTACCTTTTGATGAGTTACTTCTACTTCCTAGAAAGTATAAAATTAAGAATTAAAGTACTCTGAATTTCTAAAAGGGCACAATTCAGACTATCATTTGAGCTGACAGGAATTTCTTCTTCATAGATGACCCAAAATTCCTATTCCAACTGCCAACGACCAATGGCCAGTCTAACCGGCAAGATGGAAAAAGCGAGCAAAAATTGACAAAACCTTGACCGCGACGAACAATGAATTGAGAGGCGTTATCAACAGAATAGCAGCACACGACTTCCATCACATTCCATTAGGCACGAAGAAAAAATTCCACCAACCCTCAAAGGGCGGAGAATGTGTGTTGAGCGGAAAACAATGCGACTAATACTTCTTCACCACGTGCATCGAAACAACAATGTTCATACCGCAATAAGGAAAACAAATTACTATACATGTTTGGGCTCATCCATTGATATTAAAATATCAAAATTAGTAAGTGCAAAGAAATGAGTTAAACAGAATCTCCCAGGCCACAGCGCGTTGCGGGTTACACAGCGGCAAGCGTGATTTCTGCATGGGAAACACAGGGACTTGTTGGGATCCATGTAGACTTACAAAAAAAAATTTATAAAGAATTCAAAAGAAAGGTTTCAAGTGTAAGTACGGGAAAACACCTTTAAAACAACGGGGAACCCTGAAAAAAGATGGGGAAAGGAGTTTTTGGGTTTTAAAAAAATCAGTAGACCAACTGACCTGGCAGGAAAACAATCAAAAAGAGAAAAAAATTTGGTAGAGATAAATCACAAATGTGAAAAAAAAGAAACATATTTTGGGGTTTTTAAATAGAGCAAAGACATTGAAAAGTTTGTTGAAACAATTTTAAAAATTATCTAAATTCTATCCAAAAAACCCCCAAATTTAGAAATTGTGAAAATGTTGAATAGATAGAGGACCACCCGTTTGGGGGCCCGGGAAAACAGACATAAATTTAAGAATAAGATAGGGAACCCGGCCCAACGCCATGAATAAACCCAAAAAACTGAACTATATCCAAGGAAAAAGGTCCTTAGGTGCGACCCCGAGACGGAGAAAAGCTTTTTTTTGAAGTAACAGCTGGAGGTGAGGACCCCCGATCACGAAAACGGCACCATCAGGATTTGGACTGCATCTACGAAAAAAACTCAAGACATTCAGGGGGTAATTTATAAAAGGGCATTAAACAATTCATCGGGAAAAAGGATGGTAAAATGAATTTTTTAAAATTTTTGTAAGAGAGGGGGAAAAGAGCAAAGGCACACTTTTTTTGCAGTTTTTTTTTTTTTATTTTTTATTCTTTACGCCCAGTTGTCTTTTTTTAGATTTTTTTAAATAGGGAATTAAAAGCATTTTCTAAAAAAGAATAAAAAAGGTATGGAAAAAGGAGGGGCCCAAATCGTGGGAACAACGGTACGGGAAAGGGGGCGACCGTGGGTTCTGCAGGGGGGCGCCGCCCCACGGTGAAAGGACGGCCCCAAGGACTGGAGCGACTAGTTTCTAGGGTGAAAAAAAAAGGTCGCCAACAAACAATTTGTAGATATTAGGGTTTTTTTGGAAAAAAAAATATTTCTTATACTGATATTTTTAAAAAAAATAGAATCAATTTTTTCTTTCAAGAAAATTTTACTAATTGAAAAGGGCAACTGGGGAATTTACGATGGTGATTAAAAATTTTTAAGTATTTTTTAAATTGTTTAAATGAGAAAAAAAACATTATTTAAAATTTTGAGAGTTGTTTTTTCTTTTAAAGAAAAAATTTTGTTTTGAAAAGGGTTTTTTATGTTCATTGCTTAACAGAATTTTTAGAATATACTTAAGTAAGGGGAAAGGATTCGACTTGAGTTTCAAAATGCATTCAACCAACCCCCACATGACCCCCTTTTCAAATTTATTTTTTTTTTTGGGCCCACCTTAAAAACCCATTCTGAGCTATGGGGGGGGGGTCCGGCCCCATAAGGGGCCTGATTTTGGATGATTTACCAAAACTCGATTTAAAAAAACTGGCCCAAAATTTGGGGAACCAAAAATTTTTGTACAATTAATCCCCACTAAGATTGCTGAACAGGTTACAGAAAAAAAAAAAAAGTGAAAAGTGTTTTTTGGAGTTTTTTTAAAAAGGGTATTATTAAAGTGTTATCTTTGAGATAGTTTTTTGATTGGTGTGTCAATTTTTAAAAAGGGATTGTGTCAAGGGGATTGATTGATTCTAGAGAATTTAAGAAAAATGGAGATAAATATAACGGGGTAGGTTTCTCCCGGGGACGTCGATTAGATGGGGAAGTGGGAAAAGTCAAGTCCCAGATCGCGAAAAAAAAGGGGAAAAAAAAGGGGAACGTCGGGAGAAACTGTTCCCGGACGGTACAAAAAACCCCAAACAAAGACCCGGATGAGAACAAAAACCTCGACAGGGCAAATTTAATGATGCAACGTTTTTGGAAAATTTCTCGCAATTAGATACGAGGTTAGGGGTAAAAAGAAGGGAAAATAAAGTTGGGACTAACAGAAAAAAAATTGAAGAAAATTGGAAGTTAGAGAATAAAAATAAATTTCCCTTTAGAGAAAGTGGAAGGTCAATTTTGGAATGATTCAAAAAGTTGGGGCGGGAAAGGAATTTGGGGAAGAAAATTCACGGAACTTTGAATTAGAAGAAAGATTGACCTTACGGGATTTAAAAAAGGGATCAAATGCAATCAGATCTAAACCACCTTCCGACAGGGACTGAATAGAAAAAGTGTAGAAAGTTTCAAAATATTCTGAAAAGTTGGGTTCGCTAGAAAATTAATATAATAAAACCTTTTTTGAAAAGAGGGGGTTCTAAACCCCAAAAACAGAGTACAATGACTTTGTAAATTGAAAATAAAATTGAAAATTTACCATCAGGGGGGGGGTTTCCCCACTTTTTTTCATTACCGTACCCTAAATTTTGCAGGGGAGAGAAAATCCACATTTAAAGGGAGGTGGATAATTTCTTTTTTAAATTATTTTTGGGACAATGAAACTCACATAGTCTATCAGATGATGGGGTTGCACGAATATGGCAGATGTTTTGGAGAATTACCAAAAAGCAAAATTTAAAGTTTACCAAGATACTGAACAATGAAACTCAAATTAATTTGTTAATGTAATGTATGGTAGGGCAAAAAGGTGATTCCAAAAGAATATGGGGGAAAAGAAAATTTTAAATTATGTACCCGAGACCCGATGGTTTTTGTTTTTTAAACCGTCATTTTCTAAACCCCAAAAAATTTTTTTTAAGAATCTTTTGCAATGCCCAGGGGAAAAAAACGCAGCTGGGATTTTTAAATGCACTTTAAATGGAGGTTTAAAGAGAGGGGCAAATGTTTTCCGGTGAAACCAAAGACAGCGGGCAAGCAACATTATGTGAAAACAGAAAAAAGAGGAACACAAATCGGAACACCCGTGAAAACAGACCTACTAGCAAATAAGACGTCTAAGGATGGGAATAAAAAAAATCATTGATAGAGGAGTTTTTAAAACAAAAAAAACCCCGAAATCTCGGGACATGAGAGGAAAAATTAAGGTTTGTTTCAAACGTCATCCCCCCAAACCTAATGAAGAATCTGGGGAAGAAAGGTATGATATTATCGATCAAATTAATCTCTTTTGAAAAAAGGGGAAGAAGAAGAAAAAGCAGATCGGACCCAGGCGAAGGCCCAAGAAGGTTTTCGGGGTGTTGATACGTCGTACTAGTGGAAAAGGTTGTGCGACCCCCCGTCAGGGGAAATTTGTTGAATGAATTAAACCAGGGAGTAGGACCACTTCGCTCGTAAAGTTTTTTCTAAAGGTAAATCAAAAAAATCAAAGAAAACAAGAAAAGTTTATTTGGATATAAAATAGGAAAATAAGTACGTTGTTCCCGTAGCGCGGAACATACCCGCTCATCGGATCATTTCCCGGAAAAAATTTGGGGTTTTTATAAACAGAAAAATCCATAACGTTAAAACGGAAAATCAACAGGATCCAATTTGATTCTTCACAAAATTTTTGGGGAGGCAATTTTTTAAAAGGAAAAAAAGGGGAAGGGAAAATTGTTCGATGTGAAGGAAATTTAATCAATAAAAATCAAAGAAAAAATTAATTGGAAAAGGGAATCAAAAAGGTTTTAAAACAAGAATCCAAAAAAAAATTTTAAATTTCAAATAAATAACAGATAAAACCCCTTTGGGGTTCCCAATATTCATTCCAAAAAAACGAGGGGGTGGATAAGCCATTGCGCAAGGGTTTAAAAGATGATATTATCTGGTAAACCTCATCAAGCCCGATATCTTAAAAAAGGTAAGATAAGGGTGTGTTTAGATGCAAGACGTTTGAACGTTACCCACCGTACAGAAAAGACCGTTGCGGGGGATTTTAATAAATTTACCCGGCATAAAGGGTTGGTTCAACGACCACTGCATCGATTGGAAAAAAGGATAGACCTGAATGTAGACAATAACGGATTTTTCAGGGAATTTCGTATGAAAAAGAATGCCTTTTGGGATAAGAACATATCTGCTCTGTCAATTTTAGAAAAATCATTGAAGAGGATGTCTAGGGTCTTTATCTTATTGATGACGGGTCGTGTATTGAAGACATTTGAAGAAACAGAAAATTAGATTTTTGGAAATCCCTTTAAAAAAATTTTTGTTTAATTAAAAAGTAACACAAAAAGTAAATTCGGAAGGGTTTGAACCAAGGAGTAAGAGAAAGAGAAACAAAAAAATGAAAGTTTCACCCCCTAAAACAGAAAAAACCTCAAAAGTTTATTAGTTGGTGAACTATTATCAAGGGTTTTTTCCAATTTTTCCCTACCATAAAAATTTTTTATTGTTGCAAAACACACTAGATGGAAGTGGACTGAGCATAAAAACCAAAATTTAAAAAACAATGTTTATGAAACATGTGATAGATATCCCATTCCTGCCATTTAATTGCAGACCGACAAGCAATCTTGGAATGGGGCCTATATTCCAAGTTAATAAAAAAGGTAAGGGAGTCGGTTTTTTAAAAAATTGGACTGTTTAAAGGCCAAAAAAAGGAATGCTATTGTATGGGCAATCACCATTAGAAGATCTTGTAAAGATCATTCTTATTAGAACGGATCAAATTGTTTTTTTAAAAAATGTCCCCCTAACGATCGATACTGGGTGGATAAATGGGTTAAAATTTTCTTTGAAAACCCCCGGCAGATGTAACTTTTTGCCGTTTTTTAGTAAATTCGGGAAAACCCAAAACTAACACTTTTTTCCCGGGTTTTAATTCAGTTAAATATAAGAGCATGCCCGGTTTCTTGGGGAAAAACCCCAAGATTTCGGCCATGCCATAATGGAAAAAAGAAAGGTTTGGGGGGAACCAACCAGGATCCAGATGTGACGGGGGATACCCAAAAAGGAAAATGGTGATCAAGTTTGTCTGGGGGGCAAAAAAAGCCCCTTTTTTTGAATCTGGAACCGAACAAAACGGGTCATCGTTTGCATACCCTTTTCCTTTTGGGGCCGAAAAAGTAGACCAAGCAATTAAGGGAAATTTTTCAAAAGGGGGAAAAAAAGTGGGTAAAGGGCCAAGTACCGGGCGAAACCGACCGAACGAATTATTGGGGCAAAGATCTATAAACCCCTTTAAAAAAAAATGAGCTAGTTGTAACTTTATGGTCCACCGAAGGCCAAATATGATATAAAATATTTTGTATCATCGATTTTTTTCTAAGTTGACCCAAGTGTACCCAGAATGGCAAATAAAAATTCCGCAAACTTAATGTTTTTTTTTAATTTTTTCCAAAGCCGGTGTGAAGATCTTTTAATTTACTAGTGAATTTGTTTGGATGCAACATGGAGCAAAAATATATGCCAGTTAGACACCCAAGTCAAACCTTCAGAAAGGTAATAAGGAAATGTCGACTATTTCAGCCTGTCGAGGCAACATAGGAGGGTGCTACAATTCCCCAAAATAAAAAAATGGAAAACCAACCACCATGAGTCTTGGGTGCCCAATACCCTTTTAAAAGAAACCAACTATTACAAACCCTTATGAAAAACCCGAAATGACACCAAATCAACCAATGAAAAAATCAAAATAGGGGAAATGAAAAAGAAAATCCAATCGGAAAACACAAATTCCAAGAAGGGCAAAGGTTTTTTAAGGGGGCCAAAAAATTCTGATTTGATAAAAACAGTATAAAATTTTTGATTGTTTGAGGGGCCTACCAATTTCTCAAAACAAAAACCCCAATTTGCAGTGTTAATAGATGAAAGGGGAAAAACAATTGGAAAGATTTTATAGTTTACGACCTTTTTTAAAAAATAGAATAAATGTCAAAAGAAAAAAAGAGAAAAAAGAAGGAAGAAGAAAAAAGGAAGGGGAAAAAAAACAAAAATAGCCGAATTTTAGAATCAAGACAGAAGAAAAGGGAAAATCGTTTTTTTTAAAAATTTTCGTAAAATCAAATTCCCAAAAAACTTTTCCGAAAGAAGGTTATGTGACATCCGTTTGCCGAGGGCTAAAAAAGGGGGCCCTCAATATTCCCAAAAAAAATGAGTGTTTGAACCCCCCAACGCGCATGAATACAACCAAAAAAAAACACGAAAATTTTCCGTGGGGCTCTCAGAGTATGCGACACCGAGTCGGGAGAAAAAACTTTCGGAACAGCTGGAAGTGAGGACCACGATCCGAGAAGGCGGCACTCGTCGCTGGAAGGACTCATCTACGTAAAAACCTTTAAACATTAGGGGTAAATTTTTTATTTAAAAACAATTCATGGAAAAAGGGTGAAAAATAGAGCATTTAAAAAACTTGTAAAAAAGGTGAAAAGAGAAACTAACAGGTATTCTTTTCTTAGTTTTTTATTTTTTTATTTATTCTTCTGATAGACTAGGTCGTATTTTACTTTTAAATTGGAAATTAAAGCTGGTACATTCTAAAAGAATCGAAAAAAAGGATCAACGGAAACGGACGGAGGCCACATCGGGGTTGAACAACGGTACTGGAAAGGGGAGGCGTTTTCCCGAGGGGTTCCCCCGCGAGCCAAGGGCAAGGACACCGAGGACTGGAAAAGCGACGCCGGGTTTCACGGAAAAAACAAGTAAAGGGGCCCCCTGAAAAAATTTTTTGATATTAGAAGGAAAAATTTTTTTTGGAAAAAAAGTAGTACAGGGTTTTTTTATACCGATATTCGTAAAAAAAAAAAACAATCTTTTTTCAAAAAAAACTTAGCAAATTTTAAAATTGCAACTAGGGGGAAAGACTGGAATGTTGGCAAAATTTTTAAATATTTTTTAAATTGATTTAAAGAGAAAAGTTTTTGGGTTTTTTATTGGGGTGTGTTGTTTTTTTTAGAAAAAAAAAATTTTTTATGTAAAAGGTTTTGTTCATTGACTGAACAGCAATTTAATTGAAATTGTAAGTGGAAAATGATTCGACTTATTTTTTGTAACATTCCAAAAAACCCCAAATGATCCCCCCCATTCAATTGTATTTTTTTTTTTGCGCCCATTGAAAAAACCCTTCTGACAGCCGGCGGGGGGGTGGGTGGATCAAAAAATAAGAACCGAAACTCATAGTAAGTTAAATCTTCTTGTTTGAAAAGGAAGATCGTGGGATGAAAAGGGGTTAATTGGGAAAAAAGTCTATGGTTTGGGTAGTGCGTAAGTTGTCAAAAAAGTTTATCCTTCACTTTGTCATGTCATCTATCGCATCATATTATTTAAAAATTTTCATTTAAATAATTTAATTTATGTTTTTAAATTTTTAAAAATTTTCCTACCCAAAACTGTTTTAAAAAGCAGTTAAAAAACAACTTTTCAGGCAGCAGGGGCAGTGCACCCAAAGGGGAATGATGTGTCAGGGGGTTTACGATGGGGAATAAATGGGAAATAAACCATTTTCCCAAACCTAAATTAGTGTTTTTTAATTTATTTTTTTCCTATGTTTCTGTCGTTCTTTTTCCCAAAATTTTTTCTTCTAAATAAAAAATCTTAAATATATTAAAACAAAACTTTTTCCTCTAATAGGGTCCCTTTTGATAATTTTTTGGAAATATGGAAAAGGGATTTTTTTTGATTCTTTAGGGAAAAGATGGTTTCGCAGGTTGAAACCAAAAATTTTTATCCATTTGGTTTGGGGTAAAATTTGGGTAAGTAGAATGTGCTGGGTTTTAAATTTAATTCTTTGGAGCTGCATTGGGTATGAACCATGGTGCGTTGTTAATTTTCCTTGGAACTGATTTTGGGTAAGGGTTTTATTAAGATTGGGTTTTATGCATTTAGCCATTGGGGATGATAAGGAGGGATCACTATTTTTTAATATATTGGGGTTTGTCATATGGGGATGGTTTTTCTTGATTAATGGTTTTAATTTTAATACTTTTTTTTGCCCTTTCTTTTTGTCAATTGGGTGTTTCGTTTGTTTAATCAATGTTTAGACCCAATATTTTTTTGGCTTGTTTGGGTACCCGATTATGTTTCATTGCAATTTTGAAAAGGGGGGATATGGGCTTTGTGTAATTCTTTTTACAGTTTTAATTGGGTTTTTTTTTTTGACTTTTCCCAGTTTTAAATATATTTGATTCTTTTTGTTTAAAGTGAGGTTCCGGAGTAAACTGGTTGTCATAACTGGGTATTTTTATGGGGGTTAACTTGAATGTCTGGATAGCCTTAATGAACAATCTTTAATCATGAAAATAAAGATACAGGATAAGTAAACGCATCATGTTAATATATATTTTATCACACATTCACAGAAACAGGAGTGATGAGTTGAGATCATTTTGGCGACAGTGGTCTGCAGAGAATTCTACAATGTATTTATTTTCCGGAACTCACTATGAACCTCCAATTCCCCGGTTTGCCCTTCCCTTTCATAAATCTCGAACCAGAGAAAGAACCGAGCGAAGAAACAAATCTAAGCGTGGGCAACACAATCACTGGGCTTGCGGTGGAGCACCCCGCGCGGGCATATTCCTGACTCTTAAATTCCAAATCAAGGCAGCTGTGGTGACGCAGTGCTTCGATTGCGACATCCAAAGGTCAAAAGAACTAGGGGTGCAATATTTAGATTGATTTGTTCGTGATTCCGGGCGCGCCAACTGCTTTGGTCATTAGTCCCGTTAGTGTAGTGCATGTTTTTCTCTGGAGATGGCGGTGATCTTTCCCCGTTGGATGGCGAAATCCGGCGCCGACCTACCGCTGGCTAGTGGGGTTTCCCCCTAACCAGGACTCTCCCACCAGCGGGACACCGCCCCAGCCGGAATATGTGGCTAAGCTCCCGACCGGTCTCCCGGGATATGTGGTAGTGTAGTGCATGTTAGTGTAAGTGTGTGTGTGTAAGGATAGAGGATAGGACAAGGAAGAGGAAGGAAATATCGCGCGTGGTACGAGGCCCGTTTCGTACGGTACTGCTCCGGCATTCGCTTGGTGTTGATCGAAGAAACCACGGAAAACTACCAATCAGAGCAGCCGGCCTCTAGAATTTTCCAGCAGACAGCCACTGAATTTGGCCTAGCTGAAAAGTCAGTGTCGAAAATCCTGCCTTCGTCAGAACTCGAACCTAGGACCTCGCGGTCAGAAGCGCTGCAGTGATATCAGTTGATGCACTGAGCTACCGCTCCCGGTAGCAATATATAGAAGTATGAAAATCGTTACATTGGCAACTAGTAATTACCTATTGTATTGATAAACTGGCGCATTTCCGACATTACACTAGATGATTATGTGGGTAGAGAGGGAGTATTCCAAAACGTAGATCGCCTGAACGTTACAGCTAATTGAGTATTATTATTTTGCTTTTTATCTTAAATTATCATTCATTAACGTTTGAAAAAATGTCTGAAATTTAATCAGATGATCCAATTTCATAAATTCGTTCCTACCAACTGTGCACAATAGACGCTGTGCATGAGTAGAAGTGATTCAAATATTTGGCATGTCCATTTACACCTAGCAATATAATTGAACCCACGAAATGAATTCGAATATATAAACATGCCTCCAGAAAATGATCTATTTTGGTTTTATAATCCTCTTTCTCCTCAGAACAATAGACATTATTGACCGATTTAAGAGTAGTTTCTTAAGGTGAAGCTCAAAAGAGAGACATCAAATCAAGACACTGTCATCCAATCGCGAGCTTCGTTACGACTTAAATTTTCAAACGACTTATTGAAGCTTCCGATTGGGTTCCTCCTTCTCCTTCTATCTCGTGACCTTCAGGAGACATGACATTTAAATCTAACACTTTTTTCAGGGGTTTTACCCAGCCAACAGCCGGTAACCCCTAGGGACGCATATTCGTCCATACACTAGACCAACACACTTGGGTTCCTTCACTGTCCTTTCCGCGTTCTCCTCTGATCTGGGGTCACCAGAACGCGAGGCCCTCTGCGACAACACATGCAGAGTCAAGGGACAAACAGTCATGCCCAAGGCGGGACTGGAACCCGCGACCCTTCGGACCAAAGCGCTGAGTCGGTATTCGCTCTTAGCCACCTCGGCCATCCAGCTCGGCAAATCTAACACTCCTACGTTGAAATAAAAACAAAACCGAGGCGATAGCTTCCTACACGAAGGTCTCAGACCGGGAGCTCAGTGCATCAACTGATGTCACTGCAGCGCCTCTGTCATAGGTTCGAGTCCTGTCGGCGGCAGGATTTTCGACACTAGCTTTCCAGCTAGGTCGAATTCAGTCGCTGTCTGGAGGAAACTTCTAGTGACCGGCTGCTCTGATCGGTAGTTTTTCGTGGTTTCTCCGATCAACACCAGGCGAATGCTGGAGCAGTACCCTACGAAACGGGCCACGGACCGCGCGCGATCTGTCGTTCCTCTTTCGTGTCCTATCCTCTCCTTACACACACTTACACTAACATGCACTACACTACCACATATTCCGGGAGATCGGTCGGAAGGTTAGAGCTTGTCGCGGCGGGGTGGTACCACGCTGGTGGGAGAATCCTGGTTAGGGAAACCCCACTAGCCGACGGCAGGTCGGCGCCGGATCTCGCCATCCAGCGGGAATATCACCGTTATCTCCCGCAAAAAGCATACACTACACTAACGGGACTAATGACCAAAGCAGTTGACGCGCCCGGAAACACGAAAAAATCTATCAATCAATCAAACGAAGCCACAGATTTTCGGCCTTTAAGTTGGTGGAGAGAGTGCAGCGTGCGGGGAACCGGCGCGACGCGGCGCGGCGTCCAGAAAGAATGCGGCGCGAGCGAATTCCCGGCCTCCCGCCCCCGCAGGGCGGGTGCGGAGGGAGGGGGAGATTCACAGCAATTAAATGCACAGCTGGGATCGCGCTGCCGAAGATACGCCGCGGGTGGGGTGGGCAGGAACTCGCGAAATTCTCGAGTCGCGTGGGCGCGAAGGGCATTCGCTCGGCCGCCGCCGACCCGTTCACCCCAGCAGGCGCACTCCGCTTCCCGCGTCGAAGGAGTTATTACACAGAGGAAGAGAGCGTTACTCGAAAGAACCGGCTTAGGAGGAGTTCGGGATTTCTTCAAACTATTCAAATGGCGTAGATGCCTGCAGTGAAAAGTTTCTGCGCGAGAGATGATAGTTTTCTCCTTTTGATTTTAGAAAGGAAGTTATAAACAGCTACGTATTCTATAACAACATCTAAATCATCCTTTCTTTATTCGCTTTCATTGTATTAAGTCAAACTTAACGAAACTCAAATAAGTGACGTAAAGATTAATAAAAGGAAGAGTTTTAAAAATCCATAGATTGCTATAAACAACAATGATCAGTTTGTAACAGAAAGGAAAATTTTTCACACAAGTGTTCTAATAATTCATGCTGCATTTAATTACTATCGCCACTATTCTGTCACATTTCGCAGGATGAATAGCCAAATTTTCATCGAAAAATATAATTTAAGAACACTGAATATTTTCAAAAAGTAGATAAAACAATGTACACTGTACGTATTGTAACCTCTTAGTACAATACTAGACTGGTTTTCAAAATTGGTTATCAGAGTATATCAGACTACCTCGTATGACACTGTTTGCAATATCCTAAATGATTGTCATTGACCGAAAAGGTCAACGGTGAAGAAGGGAATCTGTGATTTCTGAGGGAGGTGACTTCCAAGAAATTTCAGGATGTTAGTTGTCCCGGAATCATAAAAGCGGTGCGGCTACACACTGCGAAAGCTACACTGCTTTCGAATACTTTCACTTAATGAAATGGACGTCGTTTCATGATACGAAAAATAAAGCAATCGGATAAATCAGTGTTATGAATTATTATTGTACTATAATCTTTGTTCATGAAGTTCAAGTTACCCTTATATCTGATTAAGATCACCTCAGAAAACCACTACAATACGAACTTTTCACTGCAGGCATCAATGCTTTTATTTTTTTCTGCTCAAGGTGAAAGCGCAAGACACTAGTTTTGCTACTGTTTCAAAGAAATCTATGTATATTTTATAACAATAGTTTTGTTCGTTTTATTGAGATTAGGATTACATGCTTTATTTGGTACAAGTCCCCCTCGTAATATTAAGTCAAATTATTAATTATATTGCGTGAACGCCCGTCTCCATTCTTCTGAAAGATCAAAGTAGAAAACGACGTGAGCTCACAGTTTTTAATTAAAATATAGTAGTGTCCACTCTTATAGTTTAAAGTATTAGTTACCACTGATAGTTTACAATTCTGAGCGGGAGTGTCTCAAAGGAAGTGTGTCAGGATGGTTCATTTGCCACCGTCAACGAGCTCAGCCGTACGTGATGTTCTGCGTATTTATACTCTTCGCTACGCAGGCTTGAAAGCAATCAATGATTGATTGAATGATTGAGATTCCGGGCGCGTCAACTACTATGGTCATTAGTATCGTGTGCGTGTTTTTTTGCTTGGGAGGTGGCGGTGGTCTTCCTCCACTTGTTGGCCAGATCCGGCGCCGACCTACCGTCGGCTAGTGGGGTTTCCCCCTAACCAGGACACTCCCACCAGCGGGGCACCCACCAGCCGGGACAAGCTCTAAGCTCCCGACCGGTCTCCCGAAATGTGTGGTAGTGTAATACATGTTAGTGTAAGTGTTTGTGTAAGGGAGAGGATAGGACAAGAAAGAGGAAGGAAAAATATTGCGCGGTCCGTGGCCTGTTTGTTGGGGTACTGCTCCGGCATTCACCTGGCGATGATCGGAGAAACCACGGAAAACTACCGATTAGAGCTTCCGGTCGCTAGAATTCTCCTTCAGAGAGCGACTGAACTCTACCTAGCTGAAAAGCTACCGTCGAAAATCCTGCCACCGTCGGGATTCGAACCTAGGATCTCCCGGGAAGAGGCGCCGCAGTGACGTCAGTTGATGTATTGAGCCACCATTCCCGGTTTGAAAGCATTCAAGAACTCACCCACAGTTTAACGGGGTGGGTAGAGTCCTGTACTAGAGGACATAAAGCGTTAAATCCTAAAATACCGGGAGATCAGTTTAAAATGCAATTCACAGCAGAGAGAACGAATTGCACTGGCAACTATGTTTGAGTAGGTCGGATAGTGGCTGGCGGTTTCTAGCAGGTAAACTATGGGGAAGTACGCTTAATCCCCTCTCCCCTAATGCCACCAAAAGGAGGAGAGCAGGTGACCGTCGTGGCCACGAGTCCAAAGAGAAAGACACGCGCCTGCTTGTTTGGCGTCGACAGAACAGTGATTTCTTCCTTAATTGTTTAAAAGCGAAATGCGCTTGCCACGTAAAATATACATTCCGGTAAATTCAATAGTAAACTTTGCTTGTTTTAATTTCATAACAAACATGCTCCAGAAATGTGACTCGCAGTCCAAATGTTTATTACATATAATAATAATAATAATAATAATAATAATAATAATATTGATAATAATAATAATAATTATTATTATTATAATTATTATTGAAATAATGATGCTTTAAAAATAAAGTCTCGAAAGAGTGGATCAGAAGTCAGTGGGTAATAATCACTTATTAAATTCTCAGTGATAGGTAGTCACTGGTTGACGATACATCACAGCATTGCTCTTCATCCCATTTATCTCCTCCTTAAGAAAAAATGTTTTGGAAATTTCCTCCAAAGTGATTCAATCAAGATCAAGAGTTATTCAATCAAAAGTGAACAAGGATATTTTGCAGGGTGATCTAGATAGATTTCATTTATGGGCGAAAAAAAGGCATGACAATAAGTAGTACGAAAAGCAAAACCATCACGTTTCCATCACGAAAATATTCCAAGAGTCTTTGTCTTGTAAGTACCTGGGGATCATTTTTGATAGCAAATGGAGTTGGGAAAATTAGGTAAACTGTGTCGTAGGGAAAGCCTGGAGGTTCTTGCATTTTACTATGCGAATACTAAAAAAGAGTACTGCGAAAACGAGAGAATTAGCTTATTTATCTCTAGTTCGTCCATTAATGGAATACGGGGCTGTTTGTTGGGAACCTTATAGAGTTATTTGAATTATTATTTGAATAGAGTACAGAGAAGAGCGTTTAAATTTACTTTCCGAAGCAACAAGAATGTAGAATGGGAGTCTAGAAATTAGGAGAGTTAAGGCAAGACTCTGTATCCTGTACAAAGCGTATGCGGGTTATCCAAATTTCAGATTGCCAACATGGATTTAGAAAATCAAAACCAACGGAAACAGCTATATTTTCTTTTCTTAAAGATGTCGCCTCATCACTGGATCAAAACGAGGCACCTATTGTATTACTTTTAGATCTCTCAAAAGCTTTTGACGTCATTGATCATGACATTTTACTTTCAAAATTACCTTCATATGGAATCCGTGGTATTGATCTAGATTGGATAAGTTCGTACAATAAACAACGATCTCAGAGAGTGGAAATACCTTACTGGATTGACGGAACATTACGTACGCACCTTTCCGACTCTTTGCCCATTGCACGTGGAGTTCCTCAAGGTCGATTTTAGGCCTATTCTGTTCCTACTTTACGTAAACGATATGCCCTCGACGACTCCAAACGGAAGAACGGTTCTCTTTGCGGATGATACGAACATCCTTTGCAATAAAGAAACCGTAAACAGTACAATATCAGATGTTTCAAATTGGTTCCGAAATAACAAATCAATAGTAAATGAAAAGAAAACGGTTTTAATGCAGTTTTCCATTTCAAATAAACAATTCTGTGCACCATTGAAAATGAACCGGGTATTTCGCGTGCTCTTGATCCGCAGGCTCTTACCGCCTCACAACAGCTTTGCAATGTTTGCTAACATCATGGGGCTAGTAGTTCATGCCCATCAACGCCCCGCTGCAATCCGATCGCAGTCAAATCATTGGATTGTCATCGCGTACCATGCTTTTGCATTGTGTCTCTTGGGCAACAACGCTGAATAAATCACCAGGCCCAAGCGGGGATCGTACTCTCGTATCTGAATTTTAGTTAATGCACGAAAATTGTGATACAATTATGACTTTCGAGAGCAATTATAGAAATGAAACATATGCGTATTGCACATAACTAAATACATTTACACAGCGAAATATTTTCTTGGTACTGCAAATACACAACTGGCACGAGTTTCCACTGATACGGGAAAGAACACTGAAAATGAATCGTGTTTGAAATGCTGCTAATGAAATCAGTAGGAAGTAATAAGATAAAAGCTAGAGCATAACATTTCAAGAGAAATGAAACAAATAAGGAAGATACGTTATAATTAATTAGAAAAAAGTTAAAATGTGATAAAGTGTGATAAAAACATTACTCCATTTCGAGAAAATATTCGTGGTTAAAAGAATTGGATGCGTTTTTCTATCACATCCCAGTACAATAATATCCAGACTACACAATAAATCATTCATTAGATAGTATTTATTGTTTAAACAATATTTAGAAGCTTTAAACGTATGTAAATTTCTCCAACTTTGAATAGAACATTTTGATAAGAGAAGCAACGCGGCAGGTGGTCAACCTCCCAACCGTTCTCCATCTTGTTTGTCATCCTTTCAAGTCCACGTGAAAGTCATGTGCAAAGGAACGAGTTGCTGCGAGCCTCACGGTGATAACTCTGAAACGCGAGGCCATCGAGCTAGAGAAGTTGGATAGTCCGCAAAGTTGGCGGGCAGCGCGATAGCCAGAGACGAGCAGGCGTCTCGACCAGAGATCAAGACAAGACTTCGCTGCGAACGCGCAGCGAGCTCTAACGTTGAAATGGAACGGCTGGATCGGGCGGCAGGTTAAACTTACCCGACGCAGTTGGTTGCCAGCGCCCCTTCCTACTATAAGCAGGCAAGATCGCAACTTGATGCTGATATAACATCGTCATCATCATCATCATCATCATCATCATCGTGTGTTCTGCCATATGGCAACTCCCCTAAATCAGTTTCCAACAGCTTCAATCAATCATCTGCACTTTTGTGTGTAGTCTTACTTTCTCACTTCGCAGGACAGAGAAAGTTATGGAATACTGCGTGAATTTATGACAGAAAAACTCTTATTACAGGGCCTTGGTATCAAATAAGCGGATGAATCCAGTCACAAAATTTAGAAAAAAGTCTAAGGCGGTGTAGCCTGAATTCATGTTTTGTGGGGTCTTCATACAGAAAAATCGAATGACGGCAAAACGTCTGTTTGTGAGTCTGTCCTTCCGTCTGTGAACCACGCTAGAAGCTAAACCGTTCAGTCTATTTCCTCTAAAATTGATATTCCGCAATCAATATGAGTAATGTCAGGGCTCCTTGAATTGGAACCCGAGATTTTAATTTTAGGGGGTACTTTACATGAAGTACCTGGGACATTTTCCAAATTTCAAACAAATTACTCCATTATTCTTGATTAAATTTTGTTGTTAGTGTGAGGGACGTTTAAGAGAATGGTGTAGGTGTCATGTTCATTGAAAACCCCAATATTTTGATTATTGCAAAAGTTTAAAACATTTTTATAGAGTCGTCCTACAACTAAAATATTAGACAGCGATTTTTCCCTTTATAAAATCTGTTCCTGAAAGATAGATTATGAAATGAGGTCAAGTAAAACTTCGAAAATTTGAGTACTGTTTGCGTAAGTTTGCGTGATGATGCGGACGAGAAAATACGTGCTGTTTTAGCACCACAAGTTATGATTAACAGGGTACAGTTTCATCTCCTTTCCCATTTACAGTTTCCTTTCCCCCTTCGTATTCCTTCCGCTATTCCCTCAACTGAACGGTCAGTATTCCTCTTCTTCAGATTCTCTTCCATTCCATCAATGCGTTCCATCCCTTTGGTTTCGTTTGTTATGCAAATCTCGAGAGCCTTGTTCTGAGTCTCTCTCTTGCCCACCGTTTAGGCTTCACATAGCACTATATTTTATATTTATCTAAATTCTCGTAAGTAGTATTTTTATCTATCAATTAATTATTTGCTTATAGATGTTTTCCAAAAACATATTGTGGCCATAATTTTTTCAAACTTACCATTCAATTGCGCTGGCAGTTGAATGCGAATACAGGAGTATACTAGAGTGAGCGTTAGAATTTTGTAGTTTTCTTGTTCATTATATATAAAATGCCAGAAATTGAAGCAAAAAATTAATGCAATACTTATTTTAACAATATAACAATTCTCATTTTTTGACAGAAGTTTATCAAAAGTTAATACGTGTGTACGATTAAACTATTATTCCAAGAGCACGTGTTGGACAAAGGTGAAGAATTTAGTATCCCTATATACTATTATTAAAAGAAAACGTCGTCGAATTTAGTGCTGTGAGGCGATGATACTCGACATAAAATTGTAGAGGATATGTGTAAAAACAGTTTGATCTCTCTGAATGTTCACCCTCATTTTTTTCATTTTAAATAAGATGAAAGCAAGAGATTGAAAAATCCAAAATAACGACCCTCTGATGTAAACTCCTTTTTCTTGAATCACCTGGATATAATTTGAGTGAGTGCTTCTGACTCTACCGTTGATCACAAACGCCCATCTGGTGGCTACTTTCAAAAGTGCGTTTTACTACAAGTTTAAATTATATAGTACATTTTCTGTGCTTGACCATTGTTTACGAAAAGGTGAAAAATAGCTGACATGACTTATGAATGAGTTCATGTAAAAGGCGACATCAAGATCAATATATATTAAAAAAAACATACTTATGTTTATTATTTAATGTGTAAATATCAAAATTTTTCTTGTGGAGCAATGGAACACACTACGTTTAATTTGACATATTTGTATAGTTTGCACAGTAGATGTTTGTATTACCGCTCGCACTTTAAGAGAATAATTGTTTATGATAATATTATAATAAACTCTTCAGATTGCTCAGTAAGTTTCAGATATTACGCTTGAATGCCTGTAAATGCTTACTGAATTATGTCGCACAGACAGGCTTAGTTTTGATATTACACATTGCCCCAAAATTCAAATGCAGTGTAGAACAGGGAAACTTTGTTTTATAATAATAATTTATCCTGCAAACGAATATACGCTCATTGGCAGTTAATAAAAACATAGTACATATATAAAATTCAAAGACAATGATACATACAAATATAAAACAAGCATAATATACAATGAAACGATAAAATAAAATGATATAAATTCTCAAGAACTCAAATAAAAACAATATTATCCTTCTCTACTCCATACCTGTCACGTCAATTCACCACATGGCTCTTCCCTACCCTTATTCATTATTAGTAAGTAAATGCACCGTATATTGCCCATAACTTTGTTGGCCTTTCCTTACCCTGGAAATCCTCACTGCATTTTACTTCACTTCACGTCACTGTAGTTACGCGCTTGAGTACCCTCGCACGCATAACTTGCGTGTTTCTGAGAAGAGTCACCAGACCCTGTGCAGGTACATTTTTCCAGTCAACAATAGTCCTACTTACAAACCTATATGCGTCCTTTGTCTGGAATTTTGCGTGCTGTTAACTTCCTTTAGAGAATAAATTTCGTGACAATTATTTGTATTAAAACAAAGTATTCTATAACTTTATTTACATGAGCGGTGAAACTACGAAACAATTATTGTGCGTGGGTCCACTGCCTTCGGAACTCTACAGCCCGCCACAGTTGCCCAAGGCTGCTTAAGTTGCGTCAGCCCCGTTCGGCCAGGGTACAACCATCGGCGAGTAAGCGCATCATGGTTGTTCTTGCTGGCATTCCGCAAATTCTGTCGTGGTCTACTTCGGAAGGAAATAAACTTTCGCTTCCGAGTTCTTGCCAGCCAACAGGCTTCAGCAGCATGACCAAAATAACAGCAAGAACTTGTGACCCAGAATACTCGACAAACTATGGGGAAGTTTGCTAAAATATCGAAAAGTTAAAAGCCTTCATATATTATCAATAGACGATATTAATTATAAATAGTGGAGAATATGTAATATGGTTTTGGATAAATATTGGATAGAAAAAATTATATCATGGAAATTCTAAAAAAAGTGTACATTTGTACAGAGTAGTTCATTAGACTGATGTGTAGAAATTAATAAATGAATTTTCATTTGATGATATTTTTATTATGTTAGACATAATATGAAAGATCTGAATAAATCCGATTATTATTATCCACAAATGTTTAATTTAAACCCGCAATCGGGAGAGGCCACACCCTTGTTAAAATAAAATCTAATAATTATGCTATTTGTGCCCCGCAAACTGTATATATGTACGATAACTAATACAAGTACAGCATCATGACAGGTTCTCTCAGAGGTGTTTCCTTAGCCTCAGAATGTTGCTCTGCTGCTCATAATGTCCTCCACCAGAGATGAAATTAGGAGAACATAATTTTTCTGTCATCTGTTGGTAACTTATCATTCGAGATATTGTATTGGGCCGTGATCAGGTTCTTTATTAAGAGGGAATGCATTTTATGTTTCTGCAAATATTTGTCCTCTTTGTTAATCCAGTACATATGCTTTCTATCCTCTGCCTCTTAACTAAATGCCACCCCCGTACAAATGGGACCGGCTGTAGCGTAAGACGATAGAGTAGAGTAAGACGATAGTATTTTCCAATGTATGTACGTTAATTGTACGTAATGTACACGGATAGCTTAAAATGTACAATACATATATCATCCGCGTGTTGCTTGCGGAAAAACAGATGATTCTATTAACAACCTTCAGGTGTTAATACGCACCATGGTAATGTTTGTCACGGTCGTCAGGCGGAACCGTCTCTCACAAAGAGATGAGTCTACGACGTTACAACCCTCCTATGCCTGGGGAAGAACTTTTCACTAATCGCCAAATAATAGCGCACGAAACTGACACGTTGAAATAGTAGGTTATATTTCAAGATTATAATGTGATGTGTGATGGTGAAAACGTAGTATAAATTTATAATAAACTTAGTATAAATTCCTTCTTAGTGCGATCTTTTGTGACATTATTATTATTCTTAAACTTCCAAACTAAAATGGCTTAGGGCGCAATATCGGCGACCAATTAACGAACAACCCAATCAATGATATTCCATTCATCTTTCACATGTATGTGGAACATAAACAATCAATTTAAAAAGTATTTAACACTGTTGGTAGTATTTTTTGTCTATCAATCAATTCATATGGCATATTTCAATTATGGCATATTTTCCTCGCAGACATGATACATTGTGTTTTTACTAAGCAATTTTTTTCTGAAACCTCTCAACCGTCGTAACTTTGATTCTCTTTTTACTCTTTTCCCTCCTAAATAGTCACAGATCTGTCATTTCAAAATTCTTTCCCCTGATTATCTCTTCCCCCGCCTTCAATATCATCCATCTAGCACTCCGCCTCCTTCCTCTCTAAAACATTCACTTTCCTACCCTCGCGCTGCACTCTCTCGCCTCCCCTGTCCTCCGCGTGCTGGACCCGCGAGCGTCGTAAACTGCAGTGTCCTCGCGACCTCCTCCGCCCTCGCCGACCCCGAAATGAAGAAAGTTTACGTCACGTAAATTGCGCTTTTATTGCGGAATTCTAATTATATGAGGAGTTAATATTTATACAGAGACAAGCGGCAGGGCAGCTCCGACCGTGTTGCGCTCCCGAATAATTTCTCCGGGAAATTGCTTGTTTGCCTCCGCATTAGACAGAAGCACGCTCTTGGCAGTTGTTGTTGTTGAAAAGACTACAAAATGGTGAGTTCTGGCGACTCGGCTCGTTGTCCTTTTCACGCCCTTTTATGATTTTAGATTTTATTATGAATTCTTCAATTAAGTGTGGGAATGTAGTGGTAGAATATATTAACTTTACATTCATTAACTTTACATTGACCAACAATTCAATACTTTGTAACACAATATAAAATTTCACCGCGCAAGCCTTTACAGCACTTCAATCCAATTCATCTAATTTCACCTCACTGTACTCCAGTTAAGAGTTCTGTCTTTCTTTCACATTCCTTTCACATAACTTAAAAACACCAGACTCTATATATATATATATATATATATATATATATATATATATATATATATATAATAATAATAATAATTATTATTATTATTATTATTATTATTATTATTATTATTATCATCTGTATTAATAAAACTGCATTTATTTTAGACAATCATACTTAATATAACAATTTTGAAAGTTGATGTTAGCACATAGGAGGCCAAAATTAATTCAAATTTGGCACCGTGCTTGAAATTCTATCATTTATAATAGTTCCTTGGCGCTAATTAGCAGCAAAGGGCATGCATTTTAAACGTCTCAAGTTGGATTTGGAATATGTGCTGGCTTCTAGAGAGAAAGACAAAGACGTTTTTCGTATGAAACACTTTGGAAGGACAAACGGCTTTGAAAAGTTAAACTGCTTTGATAGACGCTTGCGAGATCGCGCCAGCTACTGGAGATGCAAAACGTCTTTCCAAATAAGACGCGATGGGATCTCATTGTTTGAAAAGAAGGTGGCTGAAACAGTTTCGCGGCGGCTCGCCTCGCTCGAGTAAAAAGCTGTTGAGATGCACGTATATATGCCACTGAGTATGAATTTAATTATGTAGGGTTGGTTTTGGACTCCAGCTGAGAGTTATTGGCGCGCAAGCTTAGCTATCACGCTCGCAGTACGAGAGAAACCGATTTCTTTTTGCCCAGACAAGGTAACATTGGCAACTTCTTCAATATTATTCAGTAGTGTAGATGAATTTTGCGGAACCGATTTTGTCCGATGAGGTCTCTAAAGAGAGAATTTCACGAAGACGTTACGACTTGCACTTTGACTTTCACAATATGAAGGGTATGAAAACATGAATCTAAATATTAATGTCAAATGCATCACGCAACACTCGGACAGCATTATTAAAATCTAATTAGTTGAATAACTCCTAGACAAAGCGTTCTACGGCCTTAAAAACTGGAAGTTTGAAGCCGAAGGTCACAAAGAAACGTTTTTCGCACAATAATCTATAGGGTGGTAGCTTCTAGGACATTCTATTACATTTTGTTGGCTTTGCGCTTCTCGATACTACCCCACCTCTTCGGAGACATGCAGAACCTGCAACTGTAAGCGAAATGAAACTAATTACTTGATATTCTTGGCAATTAATTTGCACGGGTGTACCTCTCAGTTCGTTAATAAAGTTAAATAATATTCCAAAGCGGAGAGTAATGCTTCCCGAATCCTGTATTTTCGCATGGACAACTTTAAGTAGCTTTCTCGAGAGTAAAAAGCTTTTCCAATATTTTTGTGACTATCAAGGAAAGTGAAAGGGAACTGTAAAGGAAGATTGTACAAAAACATTACTTCTAATGGTGTTTTTTATGGAAGTGTTGTGAATTGTTCTCAGAACATATCTACAATACTGAATAAGCCTTTATTCGAAATTTGTTTCAAAAATCAATTTTATTCTTCTTTATTTATATTTATAAGTACATTGGAAGATACCTTTTTAAACTTTTTAAACAAATAAACACCTATCGTCCACACCTTAATACGGAAAAGGAAAGATAGGAAAAAGGGTGGCTTTTAACATGTCAGAGTTCTCGCACGGGTACACTAGTCTCTTCTTTATTTCCCATCTATCAACGGACAAACTTAACGAATTCCAACGTATTATTATCATCCATTACATTTATTTCAAATAACGTTTGAAACCACTCCAATTTTTCCTTCTTTAATGCTTTGGAGTCACTTCGAAATAATGTCATACGGTTTTTAGTAATGTCTGTTATTAGACACCTTCTTGTTGTTTTTCTTCTCATACATCTAAGTTTTGCATTATAAAATTTTAAGTCGGGTTTAGTTTTAATAATTTACATATAATAAACACCTGCACGACATTTCCAAGAATATTTTTAAACATGTAAAAACTTTATTCCATTTCCTCTCCTATTCTAAAAGACTAAGAAACTCATCGCAAGATAAGAATATCTTTTGATCTAATAAGGCAAATGTCCAGAAGCACATCCTGTCGAGCCGGACAGTGAATTACCTGCACTAATGCTCTGTTCCAGATAAGTCTATTGACTAGTTGACATAATTTGCTATGGCATACAATATATTTCCAAGCATACGATCCCTATCCAAACCTTCGATTCTTATCACACAAAAATTAAATGTCGATTACTAAAAAACACGCAGTATTACACTTCAAAGGGTAAGTTTGTATTAATTAATTTGGAGGAGCGTCTAAAAATGATGCATTTCTACGATCTCACCATTTTCTATTTGGCACAACAGATTGAGTAATACATACCCTTTGCCCAAAGATTTAATATTAACCAGATATATCAGAACGATCAATTTCTCAGTCGAGAAGACGAAGAAGGACATTATGGACACTTCTGCTTACAGGGAAACAGAATATACGATGAAAGAATTTTTTACATAGATGCAAATATTTGCAGTAGAGTTGGGCTATACATGATGGTACAGAATAAATGTCGATATTTTAGAGCATGCAGGAGATCGAAGATAACTTTTTACAAAATATACGTGTTGACGAAAATCTCGTACAACAAAGTTACATACGCAATCTTTTTTACTCAAGCCATGACTGGTAGTCACGTTATCCTGAACTGGTACCCTTTAGCAGGTTCAAGAACTCTCAGGGGTGATCTGTCCATTGCCCCTGCCAGTATTGAGTTTTTTCCTCTTTATTACTCTGCTTCGACTATGAACAGCCAACGAATCAATTTGCAGCCACGAGATTTGATGCATGAGTGGTAACGGTGATGTACACTCTTGTGCAGTCAGAGCTGAACAATAAAGACAAAAGCTCGATATTGTCATTGTCATTGAGCAGGGTTCGTGTACTTCCCAACCTCAGAGAAGGATAAAGGTAAATTGCCTACCAAATAACGGTGCGTTATCAAAAAGCCATTCGTGACTTGTGCGTTATCAAAAAGCCATTCGTGTTATATATTTCCCAACACGTAATCATTTCCAAAAAATCACATGCCCTACAAGTTGGCACACATTAATTCCAAAGCCCCTACAAAAGTACAGGCAGAATATGGCAAAGCAACAACGTTGACACTAGTGTATGGCAAATTGCCTACTGCTGAGGCTATTAGGCAAAGATTATTTTTACAAGAACACATACTAACTTTGGCGTTATGTAATTTGATGCTGTCGCCGCTGCATTCACAAGAAAAGTAAGCAACGCAATTTGAGAAATTACTATATTTAAATAAACAAACCTAAAACCATGCGAACATTTGAGCTATTATCCCTTCTACTGCAGTTTTTGAAAATTCTCATTGGATACGAAAAGATTTGGTCCACTCCCAATATATCCAATAAGCCACGATTAATCAGTATAAATATGCTAACAAGTTTATATAGTTCATTATCGTCAGGGAGGAAAGTGAATAACAATAGGAAAAACGAGGAAAATATTCGAAAATCTTACATAAAAAAATACGAGATCTTTCTTTCACCTCTATTTTTAACGTACGTATATTTCAGGTTCATGTGTAACACAAAACTTTATTTTTGAAATGTTATACTTCAACTATGTGAATTACTACAACGTGCGTTGGCGGGCTGTTACAAAGCGGGACGCCGCGACCGTGTCCCACGAACATTTGCGCGCTGCAATGGCCCAATGCCAGCTTATTCAAAGGGAACATATTGGTACATTCTAAGATTAGACACTCGGCCCAATCAGGCCTCCTCGCTTTGTGTACATCTATCCACGCATTCAAAAACATCAGAAGAACTAGTATAAGTATAAAAATAGATTATTTCTGACGATTTTAATAACGCACGTACTTTTCCCATCTTCTATTTTGTTGCAATGTATGCTGCCCCTTTCTTTTCAATTAGAAACACTTGTTTACTCAAATAAGTTTCAAATGCACTTGCATTTTTATGCTCAATATAAAAATGTGCATAAAAATGCAGGTGTACTCGAAACGTTTAGTTATAATCAGGATATTGATAATATTTAAACGTTACAAAGAAGAGTATACACAAGATTAACAGAGTAATACGATACCACAAATAGATTGACAATGAGGTTGAAACATTGTTTACAGAGGTACTCAGATGTATAGGTATTGGTCAGATTTTAAACAGACTAGTTTTGTTTATCAACGTTTTGAAATTTTACAATTTAACCTTCCGGGTAAATAATTCAGAAACAGTACAAATAATGCTGACTTAAAATGCAAATACACCAAGACATTTACCTTTCTCCTTAACTAAACATTTGTACATCTTCAAAAAATTGGGGACTCAACATTTATTACTAATAATCCTTCATAACGTGAATTAATATAAGAGACCTAATAGACAAAAACAGTTTCTCCAACTACAGATACTTGAATAATTGCAGGTAAATTAAAAAGAGACAAGTATTCGGAGAAAATTATTTTTATTTCATTTGACAACTCCCTAAAATTCGAAATTGCTGTTTTAGTGGCAGCGACATTTCAATACAATCCGCAGAGGGCACGTAGGCGCCTGAGACCGCAACGGCGTTGGGGAGGAGGAAGGGGGGGAGGGTTAATAAAGAATCACTCAGCGCGGGGGCACGTCCTCTGCCCTTGGGGAGCCCTCCTGTCCTCCTGCTCGTTTCCCGCCAGGTTCTCGTTTTCCGCCAGGTTAGCGCCCTCCCCCTCCCTTCTTCGATCTCGCAGCCCCGCCGCCCTGCCCCACACCGCAGGGTCCGCACGTGACAGTCTCACGGAGAGTTCTTGCGAGCCCCTAATGAATCCGGCCCCTCCAACATGATACCGTCTTGATTAAAATTTGGAGGCCTCGTTAGCTTCCGTGGGGCGGTGCGGGGAGGGGATGGGCGCAGAAAGGACTTCGGGAGGGGGGGTCTAAGATCCAGGGGCGGAGGAGGGGGAATGGAGAGGGGCGGCCACCCTGGCAGAGCCGCGCAGCCTTGATGGAGGAAGCTGTCCAAACTCCGACCGCCGCGCCAAGGCGCAGCCCCACGGCGCAACTAGAAACTAGGAACTTGGGCAACTCGGTCTCGCAAGTGGCGCCGGGCGGCTTCTTCCGGCGGCGGCGGCGCGGTGGCGGTGGTGGTGGTGGCGGCGGTGGCGGCGGTGGCAGTGATGGCGGTGGCGGTGGCGGTGGCGGCGGCGGTGGAGGTGGCGTTGGGGGCTATAGCAGCGGTGACGGCGATGGCAGCGGTGACGGCGGAAATGGCGGGGGCGGGGCGGCGGCGGCGCTGGCGGCGGCGGCGATGGCAGTGGTGGCGGTGGCGGTCGGTGGCGGTGGCGGTGGCGGTGGCGGTGGCGGTGGCGGTGGCGGTGGCGGTGGCGGTGGCGGTGGCGGTGGCGGTGGCGGTGGCGGTGGCGGTGGCGGTGGTGGTGGCGGTGGCGGTGGCGGTGGCGGTGGCGGTGGCGGTGGCGGTGGCGGTGGCGGTGGCGGAGGTGGAGGTGGCGTTGGCGGCTACAGCAGCGGTAACGGCGATGGCGGCGATGACGGCGGGAATGGCGGTGAGGGTGGTGTGGGTGGAGGAAGAAAGACATGGACAGTGACAGCAAAGACGTGGCAGAGATGGTGGAGGCAATGAAAGATCCACTGATAACGGAGGCAGAGGTGTCTCAGGTGACGGCGAGGCTGTGCTGGAGGCGACAGAGAAGGATGTGACGGCCAGAGGCGGCGGCGGCGGCAGTGGTGGTGGCGGAAAGACATCGATGGTGATAATGGTGGCGGAGAGACAGTTGGGTAAACTCAGTGGTAACGATGGTGTGCAACGCCAGCGATGGTGACGGTGAAGGTGGTTAGCGGCGGTGATGGTGGTAGAAGCGATGATGTCAGTGATAGATGTGGCAAAGGTCATGGGGAAGAATACGGCCAAGACGGCGGTGACTGCAAAAGATTAGGAAAGAGTAGCAGAAACCTCGTGAGGGTACTTGTGAGATTGGCAATAGGCGTACTAGTAGTCTAAGCAGCAGAATCTGTTTTCATGCATGTTAGCAGCGAGAAAGGTGTCGCCGTTGTTCGTGGTTGGATTGATTAATTGATTATTTTGTTTTCCGGGCGCGAAAATTGCTAGAGTCATTAGTTCCATCAGTCAATTGTCTACCACCAGTCAGGAACTTGGAGCTTGTTGCGGCTCGGTCGCTTCCACGATGCGCCACGAATTTAGAAGATCATAGTTAGGGAAAACCACGCAAGGCGACGTTTACGTCGAAGCTCGAACTCGGCGTCCAGCAGGAAAAGGTTACCGCCGCCTACTGCGATAAAACATGCCTTACACTTACGAGTGTAATGAAAATAGTAGTTTTCGGGCCCAGGAACACTATCTATGTATCTATCTATTCTTTTGTACATGACATCATTGGAGATGGCAAACGTCTTCCCCCCCAAAAAAGAACATGAGATCCGGCGCCAACCTTCATGTTTCGGAGGGTTTCCTTCTTCTAGGTATCTTCGCCAGCAGTGCACCTCCCATCTGAGACAAACTCTGGTCTGTCGACACTTGTATTTATGAAATGCGTGTAAGTGTAAGAATGTATGTGTAAATGAGGATGAAACGACAAGGATGAGGAAAGAAAGATCGAGCGCGGTCCGTGACTCTTTTGTTGGGGTACTACTCTGGCATTCGCGTGGTACTGATTGGAGAAACCACGAATATTGATTGGAGAAACAACCAAACAGACCAGCCATCCGCTATAATTCTATCCTAGACCGCTTGAATCCGATTTCGCTGTCTAGCGAGTTTTGAAAATACGCCCCCGGCGAGTCTCGAACCTGGTCACAGTCACTGCAATGGCAACAGTTGTTGCTTCGAGCAAACTTTGGTTTCGTGACGATGGAGAGGACGATGGCGGTGATGGGTCCACAAGCATTCATTGGAGCGGCGTCGACGGTCGGGAGGCTGGCGAAGGAGGGCGGCTGGAGATTTTCGTGCCGGAGGGCGCGAGAGACCTTCGATTTAGGTCAGCTTCTTGCAGCTCTCAACGTCAAGAGCCTTCCCTGCGCTCAAAAAGGTGTCGAGGTATTTACTCCAGGGAGTGAAAGTTTGTGAGAATGGACGTCCACTGTGTACTTCACACTTCGCCTCGTGAAAGTTGTGAAGTGACCTCGAAACTGAAGGTGTTGGGTACTTTCGGAAGAAGTAAAGGAGCGCTTAACCCCGTTATCGGTTTTGATATAGTATCTAACATATTACATAAAATGATATATTTTCCTTGTTATTTTTTTATGTGAATATTTCTCTGCCAACTCAGCACGCCCTTCCCTATCTTTCTTCACCGCTTCCTATGCCTGTACCATATCCGACGTTTCCAGGCATTTATTGATCAAAATCGTTGATTAGAGTCGAAAAAGAATTAATTCTTTCCGTGGTGTAAAACAAATAAAATATCGTTTACTCACTCTTGATGCCTCACCCAGCCTTCTCCCAACCACTCTCCGTCCAACTTCAATTTATTCCGCTTCCTTCACCAGCCATCCCCACATAGCCCGTCTCAGTTGAATATATTTTCAATTGGGACCTTCAATTACTCTGAGAGTAACAGCGCTGATAAATCACTAGTTTTCATCATTATTCCCACTTGCACAATCAGTAAACCTTTTACGAATAACATGTATTCCCATAACAAATAGCAGCTCCACGCCAACATCATATTAACAAACTCACCACCACCTCTATATTACATACAAATTAACAAGCTCACAAATAAATCATCACCACTATTACTACAATAAACACATTACGATTACATTATCCTATCACTGTCTCTGACACCTCTGTAGCATATAGTAAACATCATCGCTAAAATCCTCATCAAAACTTTACCATTAACATCACCAATAAATATCTACCATCTCCATTATCTCTACCTTCACCATCGTCTCTACCATCACCATCGTCTCTACCGTCACCATCGTCTCTACCGTCACCATCGTCTCTACCGTCACCATCGTCTCTACCGTCACCATCGTCTCTACCGTCACCATCGTCTCTACCGTCACCATCACGACCATCTTATTACATTCCCCCAAATACCTCCCTAGCAACAACCACCATCCCTTCCGCAGCCAACATTCGAATCAAATGCTAACACGCGCCGCCCGCACTCTCTCCTCCACCGGAAGTAGCGAGAGCGGCGGAAGCGGCGGCGCGGGGGCAGAGTGCCTGCTAGACACGAGGAGCTGCTAAACTTCGACACAGCACTCGCAGTAACTCAATCGACGCGCCGCTCCGCGCAAGAAACTCGCTCGCCCGCCCGCCCGCCTCGCTCGCCTCCGCAAACAGCCACGTGAGGCCTAGTGTAGATTGCATCTGCGTCGTAAATTGCACGCAAACTGACTTCTCTGCCCGTCCTAAAGCCTACGGTCTCCGTCCTGCTGGCGCCGCGGTAAGGCCACGAGGGAACAGCACGACGGGCTTTCAAATAAGGGGCTAGGAAAATTTAATTTTGAGGAGACTGCATAATATGCATAATATGCATAACATGATTTCCAATGTACAATTTCAAAGTAAACAAAAACCTTTGAAGCATTATTTTCAAATTTTCTACAGGGAAAAAGTTAATAACCCTTGTTACGTTGCATGCCAAGAGATTTCCAGTACCGGTCCCTAAGATTGATGTGACGTTAAAGAAGAACGTAATCCAACGTGCAAGACGTCTGGACGTGGTCAAGACAAAACAGAAGCCGACGAGTAGAGAGAGAACCAAAGAAGTAATATTTTTTAGAATCTTACTTGAGTGTGTATTTGAAGAATTTCACATTAAAACAAAACAAGTGATGGTGCTACAATTCATGAATAACGAACAATAGAGGGGGCAATGGAAGGGGAAGATAAATGGGGAAAATAGTTTTAGCATGTATGTGTGTGTGTATGTGTGTGTGTATTGTGATTTTGTAAAAAATTATAGTAGCATTTTCATATTTAAATATCACCCGTTCAAATTTTCTTTTCACTTTAATAGTGTAATTGACACAAAAACTCTCGTATTTTATGGCTCTACCCCCAAAATTAACTATTTCAATTGAAAGAAAGAAATTTCACTGCTTTGCAATTCTTGTACTAAATGAAGTTATTAAAATCCTAGGGTCGTTTATTACATAAATTGATGTTTCCTGTGCTTTGAAAACATTTATAAAATTATGGCGTACTGATTTAGGTAACTAGTGTGTTCTCCTCAAATTACACCATATTACAGACATAGTGGGCATGCTACCCTAAAAAACGTTTTCTTATAATTTCTATGTCAAGGAATATTCACATGACAATATAGTCAATCTTTACGCATGCAAAAAACATTCAGTGCGCATTAAAAGTGCACCATATACTCTCCGAAAGTTTCATTATTGTTATACCAGTATCTTCTATATTACTCATCCTGCACTGCCAATTCTATCGTCACCGTCAGCACCGTTAGCACCAACGTCCTCAGCGCCGTCTCTTTCTCTTCACCGTCTCCGCCGTCCTTTCTCGGCAAAAATCTCATTCTCAACTCCGCTCTCAACTCAAATAAGTTAAATTTGCGCCAAGTTCTACGCAGCGTCTTCGTCGGCCTAGTCTATCAAATCCGGAGACGGTTTATTACTATTAAGGATTCCACTCAAGTAATGAAGCGTCTTTGAAGAGCGGCTTAATGGGCACGTCATCAGGCGCGCAGGTGGCGCGCCCTGCCACTCGCGATGCGCCCCCTCGACCCCCGTCCCCCCGCCCCCGCCGCGCCACGCGGGGTAAAAGGGGGCAGTGTCCTCCGTACCCTGGCAGGGCAGAGGGGGCTCCCAGCGTCTAGCGCCTCTTCGTTGGAATTGTGGACAAAATTACAGAGCGCAAGAATTGGTGCTCCGGTGTCTCTCTCCCTTCTGTGTCTAGGTTGCCAACTTGGAAGATACAAAATTTACCATTTGTTTGAAATAAAAACCCGCTGTAACTACAATAACAATTATCAGTAATTATTATAATAACATAATAATAATATTAATAGCCGATCCCCTTGTCGCAGACGGTTGCGACAACAGTGGTCTGTGCTGAGGAGACTGCAAGTTCGAATCCTGCATAGCTATGGACGTATTTGTGATTGTCCCTTCACCACTCATTATCATCCTATCACCTCTTAGTTGATGATTCAAGGTTAAGAACCTTGTTGTAACAATGGACAGTCGAAAATTCTGTTCCACATAGAAAGTAAAAACACGTTAATCCGCCCGGGATAAATGTGACTGGGCCTCGGAAAATAGCGTGTAGCGTAGTCCGAGATGGCCGATATTCGCAACAAAATATAATAATAATAATAATAGCAATAATAATAACAATAATAATAATAATGATAATAATATAAATAATAACAATAATAATAATATAAATAATAATAAAGTTCATAAAAATTTGGCTGAATAAAGCGCGCACATTATCGCGGTCTTTTCCACGGGGCACACCTACTTGTACCCTCCAAGCCTGGTCCAATGCCTGGCCATCTCAATAAGAGTGGCAACGATATATCTTTCAGTTTCTGCATGAATATGCAAATATGTAACACGCCACTTTAAGCGTTTTACGAGAGATAAAAGTCCCCGGAGACACATTTCCACTCGATCGACTTGTTGCGTGAAAGAGCCGACACCATCTTGGAATACGTGACGAACACTCACGTCTGTGGGATTACGCAGTCAGGGAAACTGTCACGAGCAGAACCCGTCGGCTTGTGAACTTCTTGTTCGTGCTTGCCCTGATATTTATGTCGTACGTAACTGCGCGCGTGCGAAATACGGTTACTTGCACAAACATGGCCGGGTACAAATGAATGTCGAGCGTGTGAACCCGTTTAAATAATCCCATGCACGCTGAAAATACGTTGGTTGGTTGATTAGTTAGTGATTCCCGGCGCGTCAACAACTTAGATCATTAGTCCCGTAAATACAGTGCATGTTTTTCCCTCGGGATGTGGCGGTGTTCTTCCCCCGCTGGATAGCGAGATCCGCCGCTGACCTACTGTCGGCTAGCGGGGTTTCCCCCTAACCAGGACTCTCCCACCAGCGCAGTACCGCCTCAGCCCAGACAAGCTCTAATATTCCCGACCGGTCTCCCGGAATATGTGGTAGTGTAGTGCCAGTTAGTGTTTGTGGAAGGGGAGAGGATAGGACAAGGAAGAGGAAGGACAGATCGCGCGCGGTTCGTGGCTCGTTTGTTAGGGTGCAGCTCCGGCATTCGCCTGGTGTTGATGGGAGAAACCACGGAAAACTACCGATCTGAGCAGCCGGCCACTAGAATTTTATTCCAGACAGCGACTGAATTCGACCTAGCTGAAAAGCAAGTGTCAAAAGTCCTGCTGAAGTCAGGACTCGAATCTAGGGCCTCCCGGTCACAGGCACTGCCATGACATCAGTTGATGCACTGAGCTACCGCCCGGCCTGAAGATAAGTGGCAGTTTGGCCCATGTCGTTTTGTAAAACAAAACAAATACTGTACGTCTGTGATAGGAGCCCTGAAGGTAAAATCATACAAAATTACTCGTACTATTATTCCAAATGCAGAATGATGTAGAAGTGAGCTGCTCTGGGCTCTGTATACTCTTTAACTTGATACACAGAACCGGCATTCGCTAATAATGTGAAAGGTATCCTCGACATTTGGACATGCCTCTAACAATCTTCATTTTTTCACAGTAATCGATATACTGTAGTAATATTTTAATCCTCACCGACTTTCACCATCACGAATCTTATAATCCATTTCTTTCATCGAAACCTTCATCTCCATTATTTTCCTCTTCCTCTGTAGGCAGCTTTCCGCACATATCTTTTTTAGTTTCTTTTTTCACTCCATAGACATTCTCGCCCTCTCTCACACTCTCTGCCGTTCCCTCTCACCTTCTGCAAACCTAGCTCCTTTTTTCCACTAATATTCCTGTATTTCTCAATCTTGTGTCTTGCTAATTCTTCTGGCTTGCTTCTACAAAACCATACGAACCTCTCGGAATATCTGCTGGCGGTCCCTTGCAAAGGCCTAGCACTGTGCATTACGGCCTCCCACGCGCTTCCACCGCTGCCGCCTCGAATTTAAGCTCGTTAAGGTTATCGCATGCCACGGGTCACCATCTCCCGCACCAACTTCCCCGCGGGGGCATAAACGGTGACGGAGACTAAATTTCAAACTTTCGCGAAGCGAATATTCCAGCTAAGTCATGGGCCAAAAGAAACAATTCCAGAAAATAGCAATGTGCGTGTGACCTTATTTCAAGACATTCATTATTTTTTTCTCATTTTAAATGACGCTTTTTATAGAAACTTCTCTAATTATCTTTATTATTTTATCCAGTTTTTCAGAAATGTTTAGTTGTACGAATTTTACACTTTTTTAAAAGGTGAGCTTTTCAATAAAAAGCGGACCATGGATTGTGAATTGTTATAGTGTTTCGGACAGACAATTTAGTTTGTCGAACAAAGGATCTTTTAGGCTCCATTCAATATAAAAACCTTTTGTTGGGTACATGCTGTCATAATCATCACAAACAAGCAGTCAAAGCGTAAATGAAACCATGAATAGAAATCATAGGCACAAAATATTTACACTTTTTTCAATAAATTGTGAAAGAGTGCAAACAAGATTGAAGAACTGTTTAATGTTCATTACAGTACGCACAAAGTCGGAATAAATAATAGCAAGTGGTATCAAGTCTAAACCACAAACTAAAGTCCAAGTACAATACGCTTCTATTCGTATAATTCTAAATCATTTTGAAAACGGAATACTATTCAAAAATTCCCCATTTCTATAAATAGCATTTTATGAGAGGAAATGTGAAGGAATCTATAGATGGTATTTATTTTTTTTGCCATTCTCAAAAAATCAAAAAAGAGCACTCTTTCGATATAAAATACGTTTGATTACAATATTTCATTTGAAATTTAAAATTTAAAAATTTTTACTAAAAGCAATAATAAAATAATATTAATTTTTATTAAAATTCATAAAAAATGACCAAATAACAAAAAATGTAATTTCCTATTGACATGTCCAATTGACGCCGAGCAATTTTTAGAAGACTTAAAAGTACAGATGCACATCCAGTTCGAGAAATCAATCATATGCAATTAAGAATAGTTTGATGGATAAGTAACCGACAAGCTAGGTACCCATTCAACGGTTTTCTAATTGATGTCGGTGGCGCACAACCATATTCCATCACTATTTTAGTAATACTACTGGAGCAACGGACTCAATACCCTCTAAATATCGGAGTTCTTCACTATAAATAATGAAGTACGGCTTCATTCAAGTGATATTTCATTGGATGTTTTTCAAATCTAACTAGTGACTTGAAAAGGCAAAAGCGGCTCATGCATTGACTACAATAAAAATGATAATGAAACAGGCATTTCCTTTCTTTCGATCGAGTGGCAACTTAGTTCAGGTTTGCGCATAACGTCTAGTTATCGAAGGACTGCTAAATCCTTTTGTGCTATGCAGATTACATCTTTCATATAACATGAAAGATGTAGTGATCAGACTGACAACATTGAATTACATTGTGAAATCAATGTCACCATGCTACCGAGTAATACTTACTTAAAACTGTAATATAATCCATCTGTTATATTCAGAAACGTCAGCAAATATCGCAGAGAAATTAGTATCAGATGTAATGTTACACATTGACACTACTTGAAATGAAATTTCACAGTTACATGGGATTCGGACGTAACAGAATTACATAGTGCAATTAGTATCTCAGATAATGCGACAGTTTTACGCTTTTGTATTAAATATTAATAGAATATTATTACCATTTCAGAATTGATAACTAGATCACTTACATGTGTACTCTCATTACACTGTGAGAAACCAAGCTTCAACCACCACAGGACATTCGTATTGTAATGATTTACGATATGAAAAAAGAACTAAGGAACAGCGTTAATATGTATAGAATTATGCTTCACTATTCTAGTAGTATGATAGTTTCCACTTTATGTTTGTTAACACGCTGATAGACAACTTTGAATATATCTTTACACACCTCTTGTTAAGACGTCTTCACAAGAGATATTTATTTCAATAATTGAAAAAAAATTGTTTTAACCCTCGCATTTTATTGCATTTTTTGAGATGAGTTACTTCAGAACATTACAAATATGAAATGTTCTGAAATGACGTTTCTTGGAATTATAAATCACTTGGAGAAGCAGGATCTACATTTGGTCATATTTCTGATTGAACTCGTGCATATACTAACAAGAAAAAAAAAACTATTAAATAATTTTCCATTCAAAGGAAGTGGTGGCAAAAATACATCACAAGAAAGCCATATCATTACCTTTAAAGCCAACACTCGAACATGAAGGAAACATCTCTGACAAGAATCCTCGTCTCGAGCAACTCTCGCTAAAAGGACGTCGTACGGAGAGATCTCGACATTCAGAAGTATATTGAATTAAATGCATGGTATTCCTTTCAATTCTTTAGAACCTGACGTCTGCTTCGCGGGGTGGAGGCTGATCCGAGGGGCCGCGAGAGATCCCGTCGGCGTCGCAGCTCTAATGGAATCAGAGCGAGCGGATGCGCCTGGGCGGGGGCTGACCTCTCCCATCCACTGGGTGCCGCACGCGCGCATCGATTGTCTTTTGGCCGCGCCTCGGCCAATTGAGCGGGCACGTCTCGAGAGAAGAGAGCGGCGCCAGAAAACGCCATAATATATCGAATAATCTCCGTTCGGAAGATCAAAGATTCCGTCTGGCTGCGGGCGTGGGTTTTCCGCTCAAAGCGACGGGGCCGCACTGGCTGCGGCGGAACACGGGACGGGGCGGTAGGAACGGAACGTGAAGGGGTGAGGGAATTGAGCGTCTGTGGGGAACGGAAGGGGGTAAAGAGAAGGAGGAGGAAGTGAAGATGGAGGCGGTGGCGTACACGGAAGCGCGTTTCTCTTCGAGGTTGCCGCTCGAAGCAAAGGCCGATGCGAATTTAAAACAAGGGCAGGCGAAAAGGCGATGGGATACCCAAGACGAGCCGCACCAAATTGTATGACAAGATGATAACTGCTTTAACGTCCTGTTCCTTTATACCTTCTTTTAAGATTCAGAGAATAAATTGTACAATTAACCCGTAGGGAACTAAGAATGTTTATATTTTTTTATTTTAAATTGAAAAAGAAAAACTAATGATAAAATAAATTATAATATAAAACATACCTGTCGTGTCAAACTTTACATCTCTAAGTGATATCTACTCCTTACATATCACACATTATTGCTCTTGATATATTTATAGTACCACGGACAACTTATGAAGCAAGCAGCCACGACTACATTGTAATTTTTGACACCTTTGAAATTCTAGATATCTTCGAAACGCATATTTATTTTCTGATACATTCAGAACAAAATTACAGTTTAATTAGAGTAAAAATTAGTTTCCTATTTCTTTTATGTTTAATTAAATGTTTGCAGTGCATTAATTTCAAAATACAAAAAATAAATTAATAAATCCGGTAAGTTAATTGTTTTCCTGTGAATTAACGAACAAATAGTTGAACGTTAATAGAAAAGGATTAAATATCTTTTGTACCCTTATCTATCAACAAAAAAAAGAACATAGAACAATCAGGAAGTTCTGTATCCTAAACGCATGTGTGCCTACTTTTGTCTCACATTCATTAATTTAAATTGAATCTTTTGATCAAAATACCGTTTTCTTTTTGATCGCCTTCCATTTTAAATTATTTCCTTTCCTTTCTCATTGGCCGACAGTTTACAATAAACAATTTTTGCTTTCTCCTGATTTCAAACGTTGTTTTATTATTCTACGCACATACTTCGAAAATGTATACCAAATGAAACAAAATAAATAATGGCAAACTCCAGAGAATATACCTCAGTGAAACGCATTAAGCGACCACTTTTGGTTTCCTGAAGATGTAGTAATTTAGAAAGGTGGTCGATCAATAGGAGGATTTTTTTTTTACAAAAAGTGATATAGTATTACTGGACATGGGATTTTTAGGAAAGTGCCTGTTATCGCGTGTTTATGAAAAATGTGTAGTGTGTGAACAGGAATTATGAAAAATGAAACATATTTACTTTTTTTTTTTTTAAGGCAAAGGCCTTCAGAATTATTTGCTATCCTTTTAAATCCATTTAATGTACAACTGATATAAAATAAACATTTTAATCATTTTCAGATTTAGAATTCCGTACAGTAATCTACCGGTAATGAACCGACGTTCATTAACGAACTCAAGAAAAAGTGCGCAGATGATTTTCTCCTCCATACGTCACATACATTTTTTTGGCTATTTTTGACTAAATAAATAAAAAATAAATAAACCTCCATTTTCTTGTAGATTCAATGAGTCATTAGAGTATGCACGACACATGTTATGACTTAAGAGCTCAAAACTTACTTCTTGGCACTGCTTCGCACAATAAAGACAACTTTAAGAGATAGATCTTGGTTGAGCGCGGGGCTCAGATTTCGGACGCAACCGATACTTTCCTGTTAGGAGAAAAGTCGATGACCTGTCTTCTGACAATGTCATTTTACCGCACCAGATGTTCTTCCAGGAAGATAAGGTAAGAAAGACAGCGAATTCAAAGAATTGAAACAAAAGGCCACTTTCATATCCGCTGTCTTCTTAAGGAAATGAAACTGAAATGGATTGATTGATTGATTTTTTCGTGTTTCCGGGCACGTCAACTGCTTTGGTCATTAGTCCGTAAGTGAAGTTCATGTTGGTTCTCGGGAGATGGCGGTGATCTTCCCCCGCTGGATGGCGAGATCCGGCGCCGACCTACCGTCGGCTAGTGGGGTTTCCCCCTAACCAGGACTCTCCCAACAGCGGGGCACCGCCCCAGCCAGGACAAGAACTATGCTCCCGACCGGTCTCCCGGAATATGTGATAGTGCAGTGCATGTTAGTGTAAGTGTGTGTGTAAGGGGAGAGGAGAGGACAAGGAATGGGAAGGACAGATCGCACGCGGTCCGTGGCCCGTTTGATACGGTACTGCTCCGGCATTCGCCTGGTGTTGATCGGAGAAACCACGGAAAAATACCGATCAGTGCAGTCGGCCGCTTGAATTCTCCTCCAGACAGCGACTGAATTCGACCTAGATGAAAAACTAGTGCCGAAAATCGTATCGCCGTGGGGAGTGGGAACCTAGGACATGCCGGTCAGAGGCGCTGCAGTGACATCAGTTGATGCACTGAGCTACCGCTCCCGGTCAAATGGATCGAGCAGCCATGACACCGTACCAGTGGTCACGGCTTATAGTTACTGGATTCCGGGGAACCCCCACCTTCCAATTTTCTCCGGAATGAAACTGAGGCTCAGGACGTCGCGCGAATGTTTTTACAACGTCGTCATATTTTATTTTAACTTCTGAAAATACGATGTACTGTGTAGTGACAATTTTCCTAAAAGTGGTCTCTAAATAGGGGTAAATTAATAAAATTGGTAATAAAGGACTCGTTGTTTGTCAGACAGAGGTTATTAACAAACGTATCATTTTTATAAAATATATGAATTTCTGTGTACGGTCCAAGAAAAATACGGTCGTTGAGGTGGGTGGTCGTTTAATAGAGGTGGTCATCCAGAGAGGTTTTACTCTAATGACATCAGTGAATGTCGTGATATGAGCAACGTATTAAATACAAAAAACTCTAAAGACAAAATAGGCAAAAATGAAGAACTTCAAATTGAACTCAATAATAAACATGAATAATAAATTAATTTGAAGAGATATGTCTGAGCCTTCATCGTTCCTTTTATTCAGCCCTTTCTTTTTCGCATATTTAACAAGAGAAAAGCATTTTAAACAGAGCACTAATGATAGCCGCAACGTAAACGGTAAAATTTCGGTTTAATCAAAGATTTATGATATAACAGTCTCCCACAAAACTTATCAATAAATTAATTTGAAAAGACATGTTTGCGATTTCATTCTTCCTTTCTCTCAAACCTTTCTTTTTCGCGTTTTGGACGAGAAAAAGAATCTGAAACAGAGAAATGAGGATAGTCGCAACGCAATCGGTAACATTTGTTTTTATCAAGGATTCATGATACGACAGTCTTTCATAAAACCAACACAACATAGTGCAACAAATAGTGGGTTTTGCAGTTTCTGCAAACTACCGCTGAAAATTAACTTAAACTCTTTGATGGCCAATTCCGAAAAGCTGCAGTATTTGGCAACACTGGATGGCAGCAGTAATTACGAGCACATTGCAACTACACAAGAGAGTTTGATGTAAATACGATGAAAGGGTCATCAAGGGCACCCTTGCGAATCATTTAATGCTGCTTTCAATGTCGTATTCTGAGCCACAGGGTGCTCACAAAGCAAGACGCAGCAGTTGTCTCTAAAAAAAAGTTTCCATTCATGAACCATACACGTCAGTTGGTTGAAAAAGAAACTTTCAGAAATGATTCGTCAAATTTAACAGCAGAAATATTTACGGATTACAGATTTCAAATGAATTTTAATTAGTATTTTAGATTAAATAAGAAAATGCCTAGTTAAGTATTCCTTAGTTTTTAACATATACAGAAGGAAACATACATCATAAGTAAAATTCACTTCTAATTTTACTTATCATGACCTTCAAAATATTCATCATTGGTACTACAACAAGTGCAAAAATATGAAATAATCGCTCTTCTACTATAACTTAAACTCTCGTATGTTGTTTTCGAGCGATCTAGCCTGGTGGCGACTTTTTAATCAGCGCGATCCGTTGGCCAAAAAACGCAAAATCAAAAATAAAATAAATTCAGCATTTATTTCTTTTGGTAGAATGTACTCTGAAATGTACCTAGAATCCGTTATTCGTTTTCTGTTATTTCTCATAAATTTAATTACTCCAAAGATCGCTTAATTGGATGATAAAAAATAACAACATCGATCAAGACACTTTTTCTAGCAAATGTTAATATTTGCGTCGTTAAAATCGTGTTAAGTAATGTAATTTGTGTTGAAGCTTGAATCATGTTTACGGAAGAAGAAAAAACAAGGCTGTACGTGAATAAACAACTAGGTAAATATTTGAGTGGTTAGTTAATTAATTGGAAACGAATGTAAAATTTTGCACAAATGTTCTATAAAACTAGAATTAAACACCACACATTTCATCTCATATTACAATGAAATTGAGACTACCCAAAACACGACATCGTTGGGTTTCGTCCCAGAATGCAAGGAGTGAAAGTGGGAGTGACACAAAGTGGGCAACTTCTAACACTCCGCCGTGGGCGGCCTGTCGCTGCAGCTCGGGGGAACCCCCACCCAGCCGCCCGGGTGACGGTCCCGGGGGCAGGACCAGGGCTACCAACCTCCGAGCGCCCACTGGCTAATCCTCGTCTCCGACGCGTCGTAATGCGCCTCTGACGCATCCATATATAATACAGGGGATAATTTAAGATAGCGCACCAGATACCCGGGGCTAATCCCGCCATATTACCCTCTGCAATTAGATGCGAGTCGGGGCCGCGCGCGGAGACAGGCAGTGCTGCGGGCCTCGACGGCCTGGCAGATGGGGAGCGAGGCGGGGCTGAAGGGGGCGTGGCAGGGCGGAGCGGGGCAGGGCTGAGGGAGCGCTGCAAGGCAGGGCAGAGCGGGGCGGGGCAGGACAGCGTGGAACGGGAGAGACGGGACATAGAGGAGCGGGACGTGGATGGGCGGGGAGGGGGCGCGAGGCGCCGAGGAGTAGGAGGGCGAAGCAGTGCTCAGCGGGGTAGCACCGAGAGGGACGCGCGAGGAAGACACAAGATGGTGGGTCGGTCTGTGGCAGCACAGCGAGGGACGAATGAAGGAAGGCAGGGTGAGGCGACGCAGTTCAGGGTAATTCTGGGTCAAATTGGGTGGGAAAGGGGTGGGAGGGGACGAAACGTACCGCTCCGGAGCGCGGGACAGCGCGGAGTGGGAAGGAAGGGCGGAAGGAGGCCAGGGAACGGCGAGACGGGGAGGGCACTGGACGAGCGGATGCAAGATGGGGCGGGGAGTGCGCCCCAGTGGCGGAGGCACCGCGAGACGGGTGAAACAAGACCGTGAGGAGTGTGGCGGGAGACGCGATTGATTGATTTTATCGTGTTTCCGGGCGCGTCAACTGCTTCGGTCATTAGTCCCGTTGGAGGCCAGGGAACGGCGAGACGGGGAGGGCACTGGACGAGCGGATGCAAGATGGGGCGGGGAGTGTGCCCTAGTGTAGTGCATGTTTTTTCTCGGAGATGGCGGTGATCCTCCCCGCTTGATGGCGAGATCCGGCGCCGACCTACCGTCGGCTAGTGGGTTTCCCTAACCAGGACTCTCCCACCAGCGGGGCACCGTCCCAGCCGGGACAAGCTCTAAGCTCCCGACCGGTCTCCCGGAATATGTGATAGTGTGGTGCATGTTGGTGTAAGGTGTGTGTAAGAAGGAGAGGATAGGACAAGGAAGGGAAGGAAAGATCGCGCGCGGTCCATGGCCCGTTTGGTAGGGTACTGCTCCGGCATTCGCCTGGTGTTGATCGGAGAAACCACGGAAAACTACCGAGCAGCCGGCCGCTAGAATTCTCCTCCAGACAGCGACTGAATTCGACCTAGCTGAAAAGCTAGTGTCGAAAATCCTGCCGCCGTCAGGACTCGAACCTAGGACCTCCCGGCCAGAGGCGCTGCAGTGACAGGGAGTGGCGAGGAGAGGAGGGGTCCGTCGGGCGGGGCGGGTGGGCGGGTGGGGGGGGGAGGGCAGGCGAACCGAGAGGAACATGGATCGGAGCGAACGGGCCTCCGACAGGACGGCGCGGGAGGAGCAGCTCGGGTCGGGAAGGGGGGGGCGGACACAGTCGTAAAGGGGATGGACTCTCCGTGGGGGCGCTCTGCTGCTATTCGGACATCTCTCCTCCACGCTCACACGACACTTTCGGTCCTGACTCTACCTGGGTTGTCACGAAGCGTTGCTGGCTGAAAACGTGCGATAGCCTGGTGACGTAGGTTGCTGTGATGGGAAATCTGTCACTTTGAGGGAGACAGTTTAGTTATTTGGACACATTTGCTGACCTGGACAGCTTGGCATCATATCTTGCTCATTCTTTGAAGTTTAATTGACGGATTATTTATGGAATGTTTAACATTACTGACAGAAATTTACTGTTTACTCTTGTTTTTAAAACTGTAATATGTCATTCTTTTCTTAGTTTGAATTTGTGTTGTTGACGGATCAACTAAATTTATCCTTTGAATATTTGACTTCGGAAACATATTCTTTAATGGTTCATTCATTGAATCTAAAACGAACGTTTATAAATAGCTAAGAATAGTATTTGCATACACTATTCCTGGTGTTTCCTCTGTATTCTTAATTAGTGCATGAAGTCGAAATCCTTTAGTGACTATTTTTAATTTAAAATCAAATTCACGTTACACGGTAATCGCGGTGGTTTCCCTTTTCTTTAGTTTATACTTTCCCATCAAACACTGTTTTATCTTGCGAATGTTTGTAGAACAATCAATTATGCCCTCAAGTGTTTATGAAACTCTTCATCCACTAAGTTGAAAGTTTCTACGTATTTCAATATTGAATCTAGACCGAGATCATCTTTGCTCAGTGAATTGTTTGCGGTATTTTCTGAATAGTTTTATTTCACCAAAAATTGCATTGAGAACTGAAACTCCATTCCCTGCTTTTAAAGAGTTGGGTACTCTTGTAATAACAAAAAACTCTTGAGACAAAGCATTAAGTTTTAAGAGCATTTAAAACATATTTTGCGGTATAAACATTTCAAAAAAATTCAATAAATATTAAAAACCAACTGATTGGTATTTCATACTTATTGGTCTATAGAAATCAAATAGAATTACTTTCTTTGTGTTCTTGCGTATTATCTGTTCAATTGTGGCTGCTGGAATGAGTTTTTCCAGTACATCTTATTTTGAGATAGATGAGTGCAGAATAATAATAAACTCAAATGCAAAAAATCAAAGAAGCGTCTCGTCTATTCTCAGAATAGTTCAGAATCAGTGCGCGTTCTATTAGGATCAAGAGGCTTCGATGAACCGAAAAGTTTATATTACCACCTGGAGATGCTCAAATTTTAAAGGTCTCTGTTCCCTCTTGGACGAGTTCAAGCGATAGAAATTAGTCGTTTTTGTCATGAAAGGTCGCCTTTGTCTGAAACGTCCTTTTTAACTCGTACTTCAGAAACTGGATAATTTAAAAATGGTTCGAAGTTTTTATCAATTCTCTAGGATATGTACGAGTATCTAACGATTAGTTCAACTACCAGCGAACTAACATTCTTAAACCGTATACCCAAAGGATCTTCAAAATTTCTAAGGCTTCTGCATTGAATATGAACAACGGAATGTCTTATTATTTTCTCATTTTACAGAGTCACTTTGGAGACACTTGTTTTTCGTATTAAGTCATATACGCTTGTTGATGAAGAAGTGCCAATTTCACGTTGCTGATTTGTTGTTTTTCTCTGATCAACATAAATTAATAAATGATTTACCGAAGGAAGGATATTTTTCTTTAACATTCACATTCTTTACATTTAGCTATAGTCACTTATGTGTTCATTTTATTGACAATCTGACAAAAAAAAAACATGATGTTTCATTTTACATTCTGGATTTGATACGTTTCGCTGTGTCCATATGGCTTTTATGAGTTGGTTATGACTGCAGGACATTCAATTATTTTTTATATAACATTTTGAACAACTTTGCTGCTTCTTTTCCAAAATTCTCTGAAAAGTCCAAAGAGCTTCTATGGCATGCTTTTTTGAACGAATGACCATTTTTTCAACGTCTTTCTGCGTATTAACGTACTAAGATAATTTTTGTTAAAAAGCCACACAGGCTATGAATTCATTAATTACATTAATCCATAAAAATAAGGAATAAAAATATGCAAAAAATTATTTTTAATCGATGTGCTTTCCACAAAGGTATATTTACACAGTAAGTACACCATCGGTAGTATGCTACGAATTAGGTAGTCCATTATTAACTTACACAACTACTAAAGAGACCATCTGAAAATTTCGCCCCCGCATCCACTCAATACATCGACGAACCAGAAGACAGACAAAGCAAACTTTCCCAAAGACGCGTACGCTGCAAAGCAGCTTGGGCTGCGTCATAATGCCCGGGAGGCCTGGGGCCGAGTACCGTGCAGGTTTAGGACACAGGCGCGAGGGCCGAGAGAGTACCTTTAAGAGCGCGAACGGGGACCGGGGCGGGGGCGGGGTCGGGCGCGGGCGTCCCGTAGGCCAAAGCGGGACGCTGCCGGGGGCTCTGCGACCTGGACCCGGCTGCGAGGCCTGCCCCCATTCCGAGCGTTCCGCCGCCGCCGCCGCCGCCGCCGCTCGCCTCTCCCGACGGGCAGAGATTAATGACGCGCCGTAGAGACGAACGGAAGGAGCGGCGAGGGCGACGGCAGCGCATCCTACGGAGATGAGGGTGGAAGCGGAGGCGGCGTAGGTGGATGCTGGGGCGATGAGGAAGGGGTTGCGAACCGGGTGGAGGCGCGTGCGGGGAATGAGACGGGTACACACGAGCGGAATGACGGAGGAGTTTCGCGAATACACTTCCATTACTCTCACGCCGGTGGAGGGCGGTGAGGGGTAGAGAGCGCACTGTCTGAACCCCTTTCGCGTGCACAAACTCGGCTAGAAGCAGTGAACTTTCCAATGGCAGAAATTCGTGTGTGTTATATTTTCCTTGTGTCATGTGAAAAAAAAATGAAATTAGAGACCGACAAAATTAAGTCCATCAGCTATTTCTCTCCTAAACAGATCTCGTGAACGTTTGATCAGGAAAAGAGACATGACATGACATGGCAGACGTGACAGAGACATGCCAGAGACATGACATGACATGACAGAGACGTGACAGAGACATGACAGAGACATGACAGACATGACATAGACATGACAGGCATGACATTGACATGACTAAGATTCCCTAGCATTGAATCTGGGAATCAAAGAAATAGTTGATAATGGTGAGCACCAAAGTGGTTGCGAACTTGAAAATGACAGATAATTAACCCTTTCCGCGGAGAGAATGGGCTGGTATTCAAAGCGCGTGCATTAAAAACAATAACAACTATTACCCTCATGTAAGTAATCAATAATAAAAAAAACAAGTGTTCAGGCAAATTCAAACTATTTCTGCAAGTATATTCATGAAGTGTTATGTCTGTAGTTGGTTATAAAATAATCATAAAAATTGTGTGGCTACTTTAAAAATTTGCACTATAAATACTGCACTTATGAAATAATTTTTGTTTCTACAAAAGATCTGGACAAAAGTGTTGTACTCAAATGTCTGGAACCCTGACACATATGGAGTGAGATCTCAATGATTTCTGGTTGATATTGGCAGGAAGTCATCGATGATTTTGTCGTGTACAAAACGTTTAGGGTCTTGAAGTGAGACACTAACGGAATAGGAGGCTAATGTGTTGTACTAACGTAGCATACAAAAAGTATTGCAATATGAAAATGAAAAAATGCCGTAATTTCGTTCCATTGATGTTCCGTTCCATTCCATTTACTGGATTATTTTTGCTCTTATGTGTAACAAATTACTTTTTGGAATACAAGGTATAGACTATTCTCGTTTTGTGTGGGCCTTTATAATTCTAATGACCTAATCAAAATAATAAACAGGCTCAAACAATATGAATACAGATAAGATTATTAAATCTCTAATCCATAATGGACTTTGAAATGAAAATACCAATTACTGTATAAGAAGTCAAAGCATTTGTGTGAAAACGTTACTACGGTAGTACTAAAAGTTTCTTATTTTTTCCTAGATAGAGAATTATTTTATAATTTGTAAGTGATTTTTTAAGGCTTGGACATCTTTAAGTTGGAGTCGAACTAGCAAATAAATTAAAAAAGGAATTCCATCAACTTTAGTAATGAATTCAATAAACATTTTAAAACTCCCTAGGCATTTTGTAAGTGAATAAATGACTAGATTTACTTCTAGTGTTACCTTATGAAACTCAAATTTCTAAAACAATTTCATAAACAATGAAAAAATAATATTTTCATTTCCTTTTTAGTCTTTCTAACAGATTTTGATAGTTGTAAAATGCGTACGTATCCTTAGCTATAAAATACTGATTTTTGAGCTATTCAAACTTTTTCTACTAAATATTGGTTTCAGAGAGATAAAAACGAAAATAAAAATAGATAATGTTCTTTTCTGGCATACATTCCTATAAATAAAGTAACTTAAGTATACACTTTTCCACTCGTAATGTTATTTGAAATGTGAAACGTCTGTTGTTACCACATAAAATTTATATTGTAAATCTCTTTTTCCGTTGTATTTACTGATTATTTCGAGTACGAAATAGACTGTAAATAAAAAAGTTATTGCTAACTACAGATTCACCCTCACCGTCATCGCTATTGTCACCTTTACCTCTTTACCCTTACCTATTGTCCCCTTCATATCCCTGAACAGCTCCATCTCACCGTCGTCTCCGTCACCGCGACCATCACTGTGTCCATCGCAACGTCCTTCCCGCATGCAGCTCCCGCCCCGGCAGCCGCAGTCGCAGGAGGTGGCCCAGACGGCCTAATTTGTTTGCGAAATACGGGACAGAAATTGCCCCGGGCGAGTCGCCGCGTCAACGAGATTAAAAGGCGCGGCTGCGGGCTCCGAACTGCCCATTTCTCACACGTCGCCCAGCCCCGCCCCCTCCCATCGCCCCACCCGCCCGCCCCGCCCCGCCCGCCCCGCCCCGCCCGCCCCGCCCCGCCCGCCCGCCCGCCCCGCCCACCGCGCCCCACCGCGCCCCGCCCGCCCCGCTCCGCCGCCCGCCCCGCCCATCCCTGCCCCGCCCGCCTCGCCTCGCCCCACCCCGCCCTGTCCCGCCCGCCCCGCCCCACTCCTCCCTCCCGCCCCGCCCCGCCCCACTCCGCCCGCCTCGCGAGAGGAATCGAGCGCGGCTTTACAGAGCGGCGGTGACGACGACGGTGAGGTTATTGGGTGACGACGGGAGAACGGACGCGCAGGCGGTGCTCAGCCGCTTGGGTTGTGGTGACGCTGCTAGTGGTGACGGTCACGGTCACAAACGGAAGATGGTTTTATTAAGAACATTGGTGACGTTGGTGGATGCGATGGTAAAGACGGTGGTGGTTTGGGCGCCAACGTTATGAAACAGTTCGCTTTTCAAGGAATCAGAACGAGAGAAGCATTTAAAGTTTATGATTAGTTCTGGCAAGTTGGTGAACTTGGGGAAGAAGTACACAGCACTTCCAACCATGGATTCGTTTTTGTGACATGGTAGAAGAATTGATGGGAGTTGGCAATGAACACAGACGAATTGACAGTACTAATAAGGGAGCAGGATGAATAGTCGCTCATAAATATTGCAAAACAAATAGATTCTTGAAAGGGAAGTGAATTTTAGATCTTCGCCATGCCAGGGGTAATATAGACTTCACTGTTACAATAGAAGTGTGTTAGATAGTTATCAGATAAATTTGAGATTCCTAAAATTCCAAGTTACAAAATTCCGACTCTTTTGAAACACATCGATTGGCATTATTTATTTCTGTTGAAATAACTTTCTTTGGTCATCCTAAGAGATATGTGATCATTTTATTAGAAATATTCCCGATTTTAACATATTTATGAACATAATTAGATAACAACTTGATGTTGAATTTCATCACATTTCATTATTGCATTTATTGCTTGAACTAGATTATATCACTCCTTGCGCTCTTTTGTCGGAAAAGGAAACAGTCAAAAGAAAAAGAGAGATTGCATAGACTAACGTCGATATTGGCTTTTCGGCGTTTTGGCTAATTTTTTGTAAATTATTATCTTGTAACAGATAAGTCGGCGTGCGAGGCATTAGAAGAGGAAACGGTCCCTACGCTAACAGGGAAACGTTAATTACTTGAACGGACAGAATCGAATAGTGAATGCGTCGACTGAATACCTCTAGCCGAATGAGGTGGCAATCACTCAAGTGCAGAGAAGCGTTCGCTGGCGTCCGTGGCGGGCGCCGACGCTTGTTAGCGCGGTCCTCGCCCCGAGGAGCTGCGGCCAGGTGGGCGTGGCCGACGCGAGCGCGCGCGAGGTGGTAGACTGTGGCGGCGAAGGGGGTGAGGGAAGCAAGGGGGAAACGGAAAGGGAGCTGGCGCAGGCTACGAGTGGTAAGGAGGGAAACAAAGAAAAGGGGAGGGGAAAGGGAATGGGAAAAAAAAAAAAAGAAGGGGGGAAGGAATGGGAGAGGGGAAAACGGAAAACGAGAGAGTGAAAGAGAAGAGAAGGCGAGAGACGGAGAAAGAGTGAGAGAGTAGGGAGGGAGAGAAGAAAGGGGGCAAACGTGAGAAGGGAGAGGAGACGGGCATCGAGTGGCAGGGCCGCGCCTGGGCCCAGGGGACGCGTGCGCGTTCTGTTAATTAATCGGCTTTCGCGTCAGGCGGAATGTGTTGCCAAACGAGATTTCATACTTCCTGCCGCGCGCGCCTCTTAGCTCAAAGTTAGGAGACGCACGATATAAGTTGTCTTTAAAGAGAGCGCCGATGGGATTAATTTCCAAACTGCAGTCATAACACAAACTCGGAATGAGAGATAGCTGTTAAATATTGCGCTGGAGTAGTTATTTTGCGATAAATTCATTTCACTGACTAATGAAATGATCTTAATGAAAATAAACAAGCAATATTAGTAAAGCTTCTGCGTTTTGCCATAAAGTCTTCTTCTGAGGCCGTGACATTACGTGATAAAATACCCTTTTCATTTGCTTAACTACAAACCTTGATTTATTGCAGACATCTCATTATGTCGTAGCTTCTTTACAATTCATTCAGTTTCCTATCCTTAATAGGTGTATATATTACACATTAGGAAACACTGTCTTGCAGTATCTCCAGAAATGACAACATTAGTCATTGTCTGTAGAATACAGTTCTTTTAGCTTTCATCTTTGAAACACTAACATTTCCACTTCCCGTCAATATATATTAATGCCATTCATCTACAGATCAACAAAAGCGTTGTTTCGCACAATGCTTGACATGACAGCATCCGCAGTCTTTCCACTATTTGTAGCCCAGGCAGCCAACTTCCGGCGTAGGAGGCACTTCCCACAGCCCTATAAACCGCTCGAAAGAGTCTTTGAGAAGAGGTCTTCGGTTGCTACAACGGTAGCCCATTGCAACGCCTCGCTTTGACTCCGGCGAACTTACGTCACTCCGCGAATAGGACGCCATGAAACCAGCAAGTACTCCGTTCTTTACGCCCGTGCACTAAAGACGCGGTTGTTCCGTTCAACATTCACTCCAACACGCCCTGACCGGCGACTGTAAAAGTTCCGTTGACGCAACGCGGGGGGAGGGGGCCTCGCCCACTTCCAATTAGCCGCGTCAGCTCTCCACCAGGCAGCGACTGCGCTTCTCGAGTGCCCCGGGGGCTCGAACCTGCCGCCGGGGAGGGGAGGGGAGGGGAGGGGAGGGAGGGGCGAGCTGGCACAGGGTGCCGCGAAACCAAGAGTGCCATTGAAAGAGAAAGCAGAGCAATCATCTCACTAAAAAAGTATTCGCTTATTAAAAGTTAACTGAATGTCTCATGATGATTCAAACGAGGAGTAGGATAGAAGACCTATTTGACCCTGGTTAAGCCGTTTTATCAATTGTTGGGTTGTGATCTTTATCAGGTTTCCGTGAATAACAATAATTTACGATAAGTACAAATAAAAGACTAACACAGGAGAATGCAGAGAACAAGAGGTTGTACAGAAGCCGTTGGTCAATATAACTGCTTCTAACACTTATTGCGAAATTTCACACGAATTCGCTGAGCTGGTTGTTTCGCTGCTGGCTTCGATCTTTTTCTGTTGCTTATATTGTAATTATAATTATTATATTGAACTAAATTATAATGAGGAACGAGGAAAAATGTATCATTAAAACTCGTTTTAATCTAATTCAATTTAGCATAATTGTCTAAAATAAAATATGAATAAAGAATAGTATAGTTACGTATTCAATTTTTTTAATTCCTCAAGATACACCTAGAACAGGAAGTTAAAATGTGTCCGCCTTTACTGAAATATATTACATACATCAACATTTTAATTGGTTTCATAATTATTAAACCTAGATATTGTAACACGTTTTTACAAAAATTGACAAAATTATTGCACTTCATGTCAGATGAAGGACACATGGTACAATGACTTTGAAAATTTTATACTTATTTTACACAAAACTGTGTTTAAGTGGATGAATTTGTTCTTCAATTTAACTCTTTATGAATTGGAGGGATCAAGTCACTGCGCAGAAAATAGGTGAGGTACTTGCGAGAGTCGTGAAACTAATAGTACGAATGAAATAAAAAGCACTTTCCTTAAAAACTATTATTTTACCAAAAAGTAACCCAGTGTTACGAGAAGACAAATATTAATTCAATAGAAATAATTTGAAAATATCTGCTTTATTGAAGAAGGAACTTCATAGAACAAAGTGGCACAATCCTAACAATATTAATATAAAGCAAACATAAACTCGTTTTCATGAAGTGGTACGGACATGGATGCTATATAATTATGCGAGGGTAAATGAAAAACACAAAAGTAATCTTAAGCAAACGTATCACTTGAGATTTCCTATGAGACAGTTGAGATTTTTAAATACAAAATGGACGAAAATATAAATAAAAATCATTATTTGAATAATAAAAATATTAAAATTCAAATTTATATTAAACTATTTGTGCTTTGTTGCGATGTTGTGAATTAGAGATTGCCTTGTAAGTTACTAACTTTGTGCGATGAATAACTTTCTTTTCGAAAATAATTTTTAAGTTGAAAAATATCATTCCTTTTAAGATGGTAACTCAAACAGCCAATGTCGAAAGAGCATGGAATTGTCAATAAAGTCTGAAAAACTATTTGCTTTTGGTTCTTCTCGACCTTCCAAAAGCAAAGATATCCCTTGGTAGTTCTCGGTATCTTTATCGTTGTTGTCTGTCTTCTAGCAAGCGAGGTCGTCCCCGAAAGGTTCTGTGAGAAATGACCGGACATAAATTAACGAGAAAAGAAAGAAGTTTATGGGACGAAATGGGGTTGGGAAAAGTTATTACCGAATAAATGAGAAAAATATTAAGAACACTAGGAAGTTAAATCGAGCCATTTTTCACAAAGTTATATCCTACATTGTAGTGGCCACACAACTGTTCATAAATGCGGTTAGAAAATAATGTCTATTTTTTATTTATTCACGTTACCCATAAATAATAATCCATGATTTAAAAATGTAGCCTTAAATTCTCATTAGCTAATTTACAGCTCATGAAATTGGCTCTTTCTAAACAAAGAGATTTTGTGTTACATTTGTATTGGAGATGCTGTGAGTGTTTTTAAGAAGATAGATGAAGTATTCAAAAATAATTCAATTAATTGTATGTATTCAGATCCCTTAACTTCAAAAATAGTAAAAATGTAAGTATAAAAGACATTAGTGAATATAAATTAACGAATTTCATATTTCTTAATTTACTTCAAATTACTGAACAAACATCTTACACATGCCTGAATAATAGATTTAATATTAATTCGAGAAAATATAACGGTAAGAAACCAAACCGGGATAGCCTAATAAATAATATATTCTTTTACGTCGTGTTTTCTGATATTTTCAGTTTAAATAAATAAGTAAATTGTGGAGAATACACCGAGAGCTATTATTTTTTTTTCGAAAATTGTTTCCTTCCGCTTGAAAGAATCCACCAATATACATACCCAGCGTAGCCGATATCTATCTTATAAGTTTATTACATTTTCCTCTCGCGTGAGAATGAGTCCAGGTCTTTAGAGCCAGAGCTCCAACAAAAGTTTACATTTTATGCTCCTCTTTCCTTCACTTTACGACCGGTTAGGATCAAAGAATTCACATTAATGAATAAGAAAATACGGCTTCCTAGCCGCCCGCCCCCTTCACGAAACAATACCACAGTAGACATTCAGCAGTTGCCGTGACTGCCGCACGGGGGCGCAGAAGCACTCGATGGAGTTGGAAAAATAAAAGAGGCCGAGCAATCCGCGTCGACGTCGGCGGTCACGCGAGGACGCGTGCGAGGATGCGTCTGCATCGCGCGCGCGTGCGTGCGTGCGCTGGAAGCACGGCACGTCAGCGAGCGTGCACTCTAATCAGGGCGAGCGGAAGCGGGTGACGGGCCGGCCGTATGCACAGAGGGGCTTTGCGCGCGGCCAAAGGGCGCTTACCGGCTGCGGCGCACGGCAAACGCATGAGGAAACGCTTGCTGGGTCAGTGATATTGCCACTCAAATTAAATCATGACCGTGCTCTTTCCTGCGGACAAGGCGATTGGGTTTGTTGTCTAGGTACTTTGCGGAATACTCAAGGTCAAGGGTGGGCACCATGTCATAGCACAAACTAACTCCTCGTATTGTGATTTCAATTTCAATTTTATCTCAAGTATTTATTTTTAATTAATTTTTAACCTTACATAGCTTGACATCAATTTGAAAATTATCCCAAGTTAAGAATCAAAGCGTCAATGTAAAGAGATATTGGATGTAATTGTTAGCAGAATTATCAATAGTTAATATAACCTCTCAAACGATTGCATAATAACGCTTTGATTTGATAATATTTGGAAGCATATTTTCAACTTATAAAATAATGTAAGCGCCAAAGAAAAGTTATCAATCTGAGGATTAGAGGGTATAAATTAGTGTAAAAAGAAATACTACTATAACAATAAACGTGTATAAAGACGTACATATCGAGATACACACCCAATTAGCCTGTTTTAGAATATTACTTTTAATGTCAACACAACGTTTGTCAGACATTTACCTCATTGAAAGATAATTTAGATGGATAATTTATTTACTTTGCTTTGGGCATTAAGCCCGATGGCAATTTTTTTACATTTACTATAAATCTAATACCATAATATAATAATGAATAATAAAAATACATGCAATTCAATACATAGAACAAAATTACTCCATTTCAGGCATGCCTACTAAATGCAGAGGCCCTTCACACACTACTGATCCCATCGCTTACACTATTACTAGAATTTAATCTTAACCTAAAAGTGTTGATGTTTCTAGAAAAAATTGGATCAAAGATGAATTCAAGCATTGGAATGTGCTATAATAATGGATTAAATATATAAAAGACACGTTTATTTTTCGATTTGGTAATGAATCCTAAGAACGCGACCATTAAAGTCGGTAGCTACAAAGAATTGTTTTAATGTGACTTGGTATACAGGCAGCTCACAATAGTAATCAATTTTATTTCACGTAAATGGGTCATGAAAGAGCAAGCATCAGACTCTCCTTGCAGGAAAATAAACCGGAAATGCACGCAGCTAAGAGCAATCTGCGCGGTTCACGATGCAGTTCTGGTCGTAAATGGTGGCGCATTCGCCAGCCCTACATGCAGACGAAAGCACGAGAGGCTGCCGTTTCATTCCGTGAGGGTAGTGCACTATAAGATGTTGAAATGCATGGACACAGGGAACTCATAATGACTACAGGCCCGAGAAATATAAAAGTACATTAATTGTTATTTTCCTAATTAGTACATAAAATGAGTCTTTAGCGTACGAATTATTGCATTTTCTTTTTAAATAAGTGCGGCAAAGCGTCATTCGTACGCGTCGTGTACATATAATTTTTAGTACAATGCATGAAAATTTAAAAGTATATACCGTCGACTCTCGTTATAGTGAACTCGGATATAGTGAACCCTCGGTTATAGTGAACTTACAGTCACTGGTCCCATTTCACTTTCATTACAAATAAGCATGAGAAAATTTGGTTATACATGAACCTCGGCTGTAGTCAACATAGGAAATAAATCCTGGAAATTAATTGGATATCGCATGTTAATTGGAAAAGGGCCTTTGAAGAGTGAGACGATGTCCAACAGTGTAAGACGCATTGAAAGGTGTCAAAACTGCATTACGATACCTAAGCACAGAGGACAATGCGGAATCAAGTATGAAGAGAACACGAACTCTGGATAAGGATCTAGAGAAATTACTAATAAAAAATGTACGAAGCCAACAATTGAAAATAATTGATTTTTTAACGACAAATAACGATATTGAAATTTTCAGTTCGTGCTGTTAAAAAAAATAATGTATTAATAATATATTAATAAACGTATATAATATACTCATTTATATAATATTATATATAATATTAATAAAATAAATGATTGTGGAGAAATTCTATTTAATTTTGACATAATTGGATATAGTGAACCACTTTTATTGTGAACCGAACATGTTAGTTCTAAGACGTTCACTAAAACCGGAGTCGACCGTACTCTTGTGATTATTCTCAACATGCGAGGCGGCAGTCATGTTCATTCATGTCACTCCAGTGTTTTGTTTACTTTGCAGATCCAGTTGATTTATACCGCCATGACGTGTTTGCGTTACGTGTACGAACGGCGAAGTCTGCTTTCCCGTACGCGAACGGCAAAATAAAACTTTCAAAACAATAAACAGCGAAGGTAGGTATTAGTTTCCAAGCACGAGTGCTGAAAAATACTTTTGACTGTTATAAAACTGAAAATATTTCGGGTGTAAAGGCTCCACGTCAGTTTGTTTTTTCTATGGTAGGTAGGCAAAGTAAAGATACAGTATGTGTATACTTAAAAATATTGGTATCATATTTATTTAACCGAAATTAGTAACATTTACAATAATTGTAAGTTTCAAGCTAATAGCTTTTCCGCTTATGTCAATAATAAGCTTTGTTCATTTGGAAGAAAGAACTTTCTTAACACAGAAATTATTCATACATATAAATCCGAATATTCATTCATACAATTCCGAGTCTAAATTCATGTATACTACAATAAAACACTTTCTTAACATTGGTACATTGCATTGGGACTGATTATTTATTACAGCCATTGACATATACACTATTATCACAATTATCACGGAAATCGAAATAAACCTGAATAAGAGCTTACAATAATATTTCAGAGATTTCCTACACACACTCCATGAATAATATCAGCCAACCACTGACAAGAACGAACATTTGTCAAGATATAAAACAACAATCATAATGCAGGTATTACAAGGCAGAACATCGCGGACTATTAATGAGATTGAAATAATCGTTCCGATAAAACCCGCAGCTGCCTTTCTCAAATCGTTCTTCCCTTTACCTTCGGTGATTAATTACCAATGACCTGGCGCGGGTGATTTATTAGCGGAGGCCGGGGATTCATTCTTCAGGGAGACAGTCGTGTCGCAGGGGAATGCGGAGCGTCACGGGGGTCCTAATTGGGGAACAAATTAAGATGGCGGCCGCAACGGCCCCTTCCACAGGCGACCCACACTGGCCCCAAATGGGGGATTAAGTGCACATGGGAAATAAATATAAAAATAAATAGAAAAGAATCAATAAGTAAAACTTCCTACCTCAAAATACGTATATTTTATAAATAATATGTGGCAAAAGCAGTTCAAATTGGAACATCTATAGTACCAATAAAATCGAATATAAATGTGTATTTTTTATCAGTAAGTTTGATCTCTACCCAAAATACACACTTTACACAGTCTACAACATTTACACCAGTTTCCGAACAACTGTGCTAGAAATACAATGAGTCATGTTTTAACGTACTGTAACACACAGGTATTCCAAACTAAACATCAAATAAATTATTAATATATTGAGTATCCCAATATAAAAATTCGTTCTCGCAGCTGATTTGTATTGTTAGATCTCGCAATACATTGTACGTCATTTTAGAGCCAACAGAATATACGTATGTCAATTGTTGGCTTATACAACAAAAATTGACATTGCTATTTTGAGAATATGAAAAGAACGGAAGCTTTTTAAAAATGAAAAAAAATCATTTAACATTTCTCCACTTCATACAGAGGGTTGCTAGTGGCTAGCCGATACTACACGCTGCGCCGACTTAATGTAATTTCTTTACATATTTAATATACAGTTTGGTTAGAGTTCAATGTTTAGGTTACTGGCGAGGGTTACAAATGTTCTAATGAGAAAGCCATTTCTGACTAATACGAGTCTAAATTCGCCAACATAACACTTAACATCATGTACGCCATAAACATAAATTTCAAATAAATTACAAAACTAAATTCGCGGGAACGCAATGCACCACAAGATAAAAGATTCGCAAGGTACGCCATCAAATAAAAATTAATACAAATTGCATGTAATACGTCCAAGCCCTATTAGATAATTTCGCCTGCATTCACAATGAATCGTATACTAATTCATTATTCTTGGTAAGATTTAATCATGTTCATCAAGAATAGAAACTGCAATAACGTTGACAGAGAAACCGAGAGTGAACACCTCTGACTTGTGTTCAACAAACAAATACATTTCCTAGTAAATAATTTCCCTGCTCTACCGGAGCTAGCGGGGCGAACAATGGAGTGATATGAGGTGCCTTCGCACAACGAACGAAACACCAAAAACGCCTCAAATGTGTGCAATTTCCATTTTTTCAGAAACAGTATAAAGACCGGTCATAATGTTTGCGTCCGTTTTTTAACAAATAATTGAATGAAAATTGTATTGCACACGACAGCGATGTTAAGGTGAATGACACAAGCGGGACTGCATGGCATGGGTAGCACAACGAAATCCTCCTCCGCACGGCTGATCACAACGCCACATGAGAGAAGTAGCTGGTGACAGTCGTAGCCCTGAACGATTTACGCATGAAATATGATTAGTCGGGATCCATATAATTAATACACTAAAATGGTGATCTGAGATCTAGATAACCACTGGATGGATTCGTATGATCAAGGTGTTTATCGGTGTAAAAAATTGCTATTCCCGCCATTGTAATCAGTTTTCATTTTCGTAATGCTTAAAAAAGTTATTTACAAAAAATAATTAAAACAATAACACAACGTCCTGAACAAAATATGAGTTGGGGAACCTGCGGCATATCTATATTTTAACGCCATGTCTCCGAGCACATGGCCAAATATAAACAAATTGATCAAGAAAGTTGTGAATGTAAAAAAGTTTACTGAGTTACAGACTAACAACAAAGTGTAATAAGGTATTCACAAAAAAATAACTGTAACAAGAACTCAACGTTCTTCGCAAAATTTGAGTTGGCGAACCTGTAAATGCTGAAAACGAATTTTGAAACCGCGTACGCGTGCACCAATACACCAATACATTTATCTGGGTGCAGCGTGCGGTTCGGTGCGGTTCAACAGCGAATTTAGTTACAGAGAAGTGGCAGTGAATTTGGCTAACAGCGAAGGTTAGTATATTGTATCCGATTACATCGCACGCAGAGATAAGTTCTATGCAATTTTTATATTAGTGTCTTATATTTGATATTTTGAATTGGTAAGTACAAGTTTTTTTTACGAGCACATGGGTTCATTCTGCATCTATCTTGGTGCGGCAGAATAGCAATTCTTAAATGAGAATGTTGAATTAGATGCAGTGACCAAAATTTTATACATAAAAAAATTAACTCCCAGTATATATAAAAGAAAATTGTAATTAAGGGAATTTTAAAAACATTGAACTCCCTGCGATTTATTCGCACGGGCACTACTAGCATAAATAAACTTAAGAACGTTGTTATTCATTTTTTCTGCGCATATCCTCTCTTTTACGTGTGATTCCATCAAGTTGGATAACAGCGAAGTTACTACAGACACGTTTCCTTTCCACAGGCTTGCTGCGACGAGAAGCCCTTGGGGCACGCCATCGGTGCCAGAGCCACCAGTAGGAACATGAACGTGCTCGCGTTTCGAGCGTTTCGGTCTCGTTGTGCCCCACTGTGCGTCCACCGCGCGTTTCGCGCCCGCATGCCGCGACGGCCGCCGCCAACACGCTGCTATGCCACCGTCGTCGTCACGCATCAGCGTGCCTCCCTCTGCGCAGGCGCGTTGCTACAACATGACGCTTCACATCTATTTTCGCCACTCCACGGCTACCTTTGCGGAAAATGGTTGGAATGTTGTTTCAATTAATTTAAATATACAGACGAGTCATTTCAGGGGAAAAAGAAATCTGCTCAATTAGGTGAACGAATGTTTCTCATGTCAATTTGCTGAGGAGCCACGCAGAAGTTTCTTGGCAATTTCTCTTCTACTCTGTATCTTGGAGAGTTGTGCTTATATTGAGCTAAAGATCTGAAAATAGTTCTAATTATTGCAGAATAAAACATTACTTTTATACAAAGGAAGAAAACGCTCGTTTGTGAATTAAGGGAATGGGGGTGTAAATTACGACAGTCCTGTATCGTCGCTCTGTGACTGCGACTGATTTTAAGTTCACAGAATCTTGGTCAGCCATCCAGTCATCAGAATTACAGTGCCCCACACTGTAAAGTTCACAAGTAACACTAAACGAGTTACCGAGACTATGACGATTCGAGTCTTGTAAGTACGTGTTATATGGTGCTGATTCACAGGTTGAGACGAAATCGAAAAATTACAAAAAAACTTGATTGATTGATCCATTGATTGACAAATTGATTGATTGATCGATTAGTGATTCCGGGTGCGTCAACTTCTAAGGTCATCTCTCGGAAGTGGATTTTCTTTTATCTCGGGAGGTAGTGGTGATATTCCTCCGCTGGCTGGCGAGGTCTGGCGCCGACTCATGTCGTCTTGCCGGGTTTTCTCTAACCAGGTATCTCCCACCAACTTGGATCAGACTCAGCCGGGACAATCTCTAAGCTCCCGACTGGTCTCCCAACATATGTGGTAGTGTAGTGCATGTGTGTAAGTAAGATGTGAAGATATGACAAGAAAGAGAAAGGAAAGATTCCGCGCAGTCCGTGACCCATTTCTTCAGGTACTGCTCCGCTATTCGCCTGGTGCTGATTGGAGAAACCATCTAAAGCTACCAATCAGAGCAGCCGGCCACTAGAAATCTCCTCCAGACAGCGGCTTAATTTGACCTATCTGTCTAACTAGTGTCGAAAATCCTGCCACAGTTGGGACTAGGACCCTAGAACCTATCGGTGAGAGGCACTGCAATTATATCAGTTGTTGCCCTGTGGCACCTCTGTCGGAGGTAGAGAAATTATGTAAATTATCTATTGTTAATTTTGGGAGTAAACATTCTATCGAAAACAACGAATTAAATATTTTATCGTTTGGTACGATCTTAATGAAAGAAATGTAACAATAGACAATACAAAAAACAAAAAGATGTTGCAACGGACGTTTCTCTGAAAAAGAAACGTAATTGCTGAACGGTACGGTACGGAAACTGAACGGTCGATAGAAAAGCGAATAATATAAATATTTTAAACTCGATGAACTTAGATATAGTGTGGTTTGAATATACTGAGTGGGTGTGCAGCATTAGCCCAACGAGTCACAAATCAAACACCACATAAAAATCGTTGTTACGTCAGAGATAACTTACAAAACTTACGGGTTAAAATAAGTCAAGATACTTCATGTAAAATTGACGATCCAATGAAAAAAAGAAAATAAGGATCTGCGCGTTCAGCAATAATAAGAAAAGAAACGTCTAGCGAGCTGCGAATTCTCCATTCGAACGCACCCACTGAAGTGCCAACAAGTGCTGGCTCAAGTGACTGCGGAGGCATTCGGACCACGCGTCGTCGCCAATTATGCTGGTGACATTTCGCGTGGCGCGGAGCGGGGGAAAGGGGCGGGCTGAGCGAGGAGGTGAGGAGAGACAAGGAGGCGCGGCGGAGGTAAGGTGAGACGGAATGGGACGAGATGGGAGAGAAATGTCACCAGCGATTGAAACAGAATGGGTCGGTGGGTGTTGGTGCGAGTTTGTGCGGGTTGGTGCGGGTTGGTGCGGGTTGGTGCGGGTTGGTGCGGGTTGGTGCGGGTTGGTGCGGGTTGGTGCGGGTTGGTTTTTGTACAATTGGGGGTGGTGTTGTTCTGGGGGGTTGGGGGTTGGGGGTCCACGCTGCATTTGCCGCGGGCCCGCGGTAGAGCGTTCTGTGCGATGCTGGCTCCAACGCGTTCGAATGAGCGCCTACCTTATTTCAACGCGTTTTAGATGACGGCCTGTTAGGAAACAGGCTACAGTCCACATTCAACTATATATTTTTTCAAAGCAATTTACTGTTCTATTACTATAAACAGTAATGCTTTGTGGATGCGAATAAAAACTACCAATGAAATAATGGAGGCAGGTGATAAGAACGATTTTGTTTTGTTGAAATAATGGAGGATAAAGATAACGATATTAATAACAACGTAGCAATTGCGACAAAAACGTCCAACCACTTTCCAATGGCCGAAAATAACCTACAGTGTTTACATGCTGAGATTTGTATAAACGTCTCCGAAAATAATTATAAGAATCTTCGTCGTGCCTCTTCGGCCCTACGGCCATCTTGCCGTGTCGTGTTTTCGCGGGGGAGGGGAGCCTGGCGCGGCGAGGAGGCGAGGCGAGACGCGACGGTTCGTTGTCCTGCGTCGCGTCGGCCGCGAGGTGGCCCCCTCGTATTTCTCAGGCCGCTATTAATACGCGCGCGGCCTTTAAGCGCTTCGGTGTCGCCCGGCGGAGAGGGGAGGGGGCGGCCGCTGCGGTGACGAGTGGCGCAACGCGGGGCGACCTGCGACCCACGCGCCGGAGGCCAGCGGAAGACGCGAGGAATCGGGCGAGAGAGTTGGTTGGTTTGGTTTTTCGTGTTTCGGACGCGTCAACTGCTTTGGTCATTAGTCCCGTTAGTGTAGTGCATGTTTTTCTCGGGAGATGGTGGTGATCTTCCCCGCTGGATGGCGAGACCGGCGCCCACCTATCGTCGGCTGTGGGGTTCCCCAACCAGGCTCTCCCACCAGCGGGCACCGCCCAGCTGGGACAAGCTCTAAGCGCCCGACCGGTCTTCCGGAATATGTGGTAGTGTAGTGCATGTTAGTGTAAGTGTGTATGTAAGGGGAGAGGATAGGACAAGGAAGAGGAAGGAAAGATCGCGCGTGGTCCGTGGCCCGTTTGGTAGGGTACTGCTCCGGCATTCGCCTGGTGTCGCCATTCGCCTTCGATCAACTCCAGGCGAATACCCGAGCAGTATTCAAACAAAACGGGCTGCGATCTTTCCTACATCTACCTTGTCCTATCCTCTCCCCCTTACATACACACTTACACTAACATTCACTACACTACCACACATGCTGGGAGATTGGTCGGGAACTTGGAGCTTGTCCTGGCTGGGGCGGTGCCCCGCTGGTGGGACATAGTTGGGAAAGCTCCCCTAGCCAACTGTAGGTCGACGTCGTATCTTGCCATACAGCGGGGAAGATCACTGCAACCTCCCGAGCAAAAAATACGCACTACATGCACAAGACAGTGACCATAGTAGTTGACCCGCCCGGAATCACTAAGAATCAATCAATTCTAAGAAAAGGAAGGATTGACAGGAAAACGAAAACAATGTTCGCAATAAAGAGAATCTTTAAAGAATAAAGTGAAATGTCAATAACAAATAAAGAACTATGGAGCAGGAAAGTAAAAGAAATAATCGAGGAAGAAAAAAAATGTTACACAATTGAAATTTCTGACATGGCGCCCCTGAGTGGTAGGCAACTTATCCAGCACTGGTGTTTGGCAAATACAGGAACTCTCAGATTTGGCTACAAGTTCTCAACGTCTATGAGGTTTTATGTATGTATGTTAACGGCCATAAATGTCCTAAAGTGGTCAAAGCTCAACAATAAAGACCAAAAACCGATATAGTCAAAGCCAGTGGAAAGGTCGTTTTTGAGAGTTAGTGTATTTGCAAAACATCAAATCTGGATGTGTTGTCTATCAGGCACGCCATGTATACACATACGAGAATTCAGAGCCAGTTATAAATATGTGAATTTTACATATAAATGGAACAACATTCACCATCAAAGAGAGAGGAAGAGAGAGTCAAGGAGGATGTGAGTTTGTGACAGAGAGTAAGAAGCAGTGGTCAGGGATGGTGGGTGGAAGGGGGAAGGAGGCAAGCCATAAAACTGGCTTAACAAACGATAGTGAATTTAATTAGAAGAATATATTACAATATAAATTATGTAAAATTTTTCACGATACTCCTTTTAAAAAAATTAATCTTGTATTACAAAATGTTTTTGTGACAAAAGAAACATTTTTCTCGTGGTGAAGCGAAGTCACTCCATTGTACTTTTCCCTTATGATTTGGCAAAAGATTGATGGAAAGGAGGAGTCCATGAAGATCTCCATGACGTATACGAGTACTAGGGTTTAACGTGAATAATGACAAAGGGGACGCAAATACCTAAGGGCAGTTCGAGTAAATCGTGTAGAGGACAGAGTGGGCCCGCAGACTCTGTTCAGTGGATCAACGGCCGTGCGTTACGAGATAAAGCGGTCAAAGGTAGCCGAGAGAAAAGAAGCAAATAAGGAAGAGTGAATACCGGAAGTACTAGACAGCAGGAAGAGGTTAAAAAGGGAACGAGACACAGACAGTAAGGGGTAGTCACAGGAACCGGGCGGGAACAATACTGGTGCCTACACGACATAGCTGGAGGGCGACAAATTGAAAAATGCACAAGTCGGATTGGCGGGGCGGGGGCAGTTACGGGAAGTGGAGATGCTGACTCGTCATATGACAGTGAACGGGATGGAGAGCGTGTAGGTAGAATTCCAAAGCATGAAAAAGGGTGGAGAACCGGTAGGGAATGAAAGAACCTAAAAGAATGAGACTGTAGAACCGGTACGGGAATGGACATGCAAGGGAAGGGGGAAGTAGGCGCTGGCATGTTGACCGTAAGTGTAGTGCATGTTATTATCATGGAAATTAATACTGAATGTTGGATGCTGAAGTCCGGAGCCGACCTATACGTCGTTGGTTTGGTCTTCCCCTAACAGTCATCTTCCACCAGTGGGGCACTGTCCCAGCCAGACAAGCTGGGTGACTGGTCTCCTGACATGTGTGGTAGAGTAATGAATGAAAGTGTGTTTGTAAGTGAAGGGTGAGGATAGAAGAAGGAAGAGGAAGGAAAGATCCTGCGCGGTCCGTGGCCCGTTAAGGTCCTGCTCCGGCGTTCACCCGGTGTTGATGAGATAAACCACTGAACGAAGAGTAGACTCGGGAGACGGACAGCGGAAACACGAGGCGGAGAGACAGAAGGGGGTGACGCTGTGCGGGAGCGGGGCCGAGCGCGGGGGCGGGGCGGGGCGGCGCGGGGTGCAGTGAATCTCGGCGGGGGTCGCGGTCGTCTGTCTCTATATTTACCGCGGCGGGGCAACTTAAAGCGCGCGCTTTATGGCCTATATTTATGCGCAGAAGGGCGCGCGCCACAGACAAGGGTTCGGCGTGGGGGCCCAGAGGCCAGCCGTCCGGCGCGGGGTGAAATATCGGCGACCTGAAGGGATATACGACGCGAGTAAAGCGCGCCCGGACCGCATCCTCGCCGCCACCGCCACCCCCCGCCACCACCACCACCTGCATCTCACGCGGGGCTCTGTGCCGCTCCCGTCGCCACAAGCTTCACCACACCTCACGGCTCCGAAACACGAGATCGTGTTGGATATTAGTCCCCTCCAGGAAAATACTGCCTACGACTACTAAACAAATCAAAAAATTAAAAAAATTACATGTTGCAAAATATTTTTTGGAATATTTTATATTTTCTGGGGAGACTCCTCTTCCATTGATATGGTCCGTAAAGAACTGCTTATTTATCTTGTAAGTAATTATGAACCTGACACACCATCCGAATAAAATGGAAATTAAAAGTTTGGCCTGTAGGAAGCTTTATTTCTTTACAAATAAACGGAATATATAAACATGTGAGTTGAACGTTATTTACATTCATCATATCTTGAATGGAGATGGAGAGCGGGGAGATAAAGAAAGGGGCGACGGCCTAGCATCCGTCAGCCTCATACGCTTAGGAATGAGTATTCCACACTCATCGCATTAAACAACAAAACCTGCGTACCAATCAAAGTTTACCCGACAAAATGAACCTTCGTTCGTGCGCCGCGCTCGCGTCCGGTGACCGAATCTCCCGGAAATCCCGCCCGTCGGAGTCGGCAGAGTCGGACGAGCCGGAGCGGCGCGGCGGCGCGCGTCCGTGCGGCGCTGCGCATTTGTTTCCTTCACGGGAGCGACCCGAGCCGTCGTCCTGCGTTCGAATCCGCCGGGCGGCCGTCATTTGTCCTCTTCAGGCGCCGCCCGTGACGCGGACGCCGCGCCGCAGCGGCGCACGGCCACGGGCGGTGGGAGGGGCGGGGAAGGGCGGGTCCCAGGCCGAGGGAGGTGCAGTGCCCACCCGCAGTAGCAATGACGCGACTCCCAGAGCACGCGGACGCTACTCGAAAAATACATTCCAGGAAAAGGTGCTTCCGCTTCTCTTCTCCTTCTCTCCTACTTTCATAATAATACAACAACAATAATAATAAAACAATAATAATAATAACAATAATAGTAATAATAATAATAACAATAGTAATAATAATAATAACAATAGTAATAATAATAATAACAATAGTAATAATAATAATACAACAATAGTAATAATAATAATAATAACAATAGTAATAATAATAATAATAACAATAGTAATAATAATAATAACAATAGTAATAATAATAATAACAATAGTAATTATAATATTATATTTTCCTAATTATCTTCTTCTTCTTTTGCCTTTTCTTCGTCGTGTAGTACAGAGAAAGAGATCATTATTCCATGTCTGGTCATACCTAGTTCTTAGATAAGGAACTGTTTTGTCTCATACTTAATATTTCAGTCTTTATTCCTACTCTTTGAGAAATATTTGTAGAATGTCATGATTGTCTTATCTGATACGGGTTAAATAGGTAATTTTCCGTATGGGAATGTTTACCACTGGTAAATTGTAATTATGTTAGGTGACGTGTTTTTCTTACACAATTATTGTTCGAGATATAGCCAAAACTTCCTTCACGTCCAAACGATCCATGTCTTTTACTGACAGTAGCTGCCTCAATTTCGTGCAATGAATGGAAATGTAGTAGCAAAATATATTTAAACTTATTGTTCAATTAAACTAACTTAATGTTCAAACAAAAATATGTTTCATGTTGTTCAATGCTTGCGAGCACATCCGTATCAAACAACGTGTTTCGAAATCTAAATCTTATTTTAAATATAATCCCAGGTATATTTTTTTTGTTATAAGACTATTCTCAACAAAGTTCCTTAAAATTGATTCAATTAATTGTTTCAAATTTTCCAAACTTGAATCCTGGTTAACTTATCTGCCAAAAGGTCTGCAGTGATAGTTGTCGCCGTGCGCTGTGATGACTCCATCTGAGAGTCTACTCGTCAAGTTTATTAATGTGTGCATTCGTCGCTATGATCTGCCGTTAGAAACGTATTTTTTTCAACCACCACAAATACTTTCATCAGTAAGTCAATTTAGAAAGATTGACAAAGAGGGAAAATGGTATAGCGGGATTGTAAATTAGTAAAAATATCGATCAGCAAAGACGAACTTAAGACACAAGCTGTTGTCGAGAAGCAGTCGAAAATTATGACTTCCCCATCTCGATTAGTCCCATGAACACACATAATTAAAATTAACACGAATAGAATCCACGAATAAAATCTGATGATACTTCCCCACCACAAATAAAATCTGGTGAATGGGATGAGAATTTTCGACCATGATATGTTCTCATTAAAGTTCATCTCATAAAATACTTTCATGAAATATCTTCCAATGCCACAAAAGTTGCTTCCTTTCGATGAAGACTGATGATACACTCATTTCAAGGTGTAGGTGAGAGAGAACCTGACAACTTATTTCCTTCCATTTACGATGCAGGCGGTTATAGAAGTGGCTTGCCTTTGCCCTCAACTGCACGGTGAATTCACATACACGTTACTCGGAATTCGAACCCACAACCTTCGGCACCGCGAACACGGACGCTGTTCCATGGCCACGGGCGACTGATGCAAGCAACAAGAACTACACAATGGAAATGAGGGAAGGAGCGAGAGGGAGAAGGGCAGCGGGCGACGCACGGCAAACGCGGTTTCCAACTTGAAGCGGCACAGAGACGATGCAAGCGGCGGCGGCGGCGGCGAACTTCGCGTGCGCAGCGCTTCCTAAGCCGGCGCGGGGGGCGGGGCTGGGGCCACGGTCGGGGATGAGGTCAGGGCGCAAACGGAGACGGAGGGCGGGAGTGAGGGAGGGCGTGGGCGAGGCGTGGGCGGAGCGTGGGCGAGGGCGTGGGCGAGGGCGTGGGCGAGAGAGTGGGCGTGGGCGTTGGCGAGGGCGTGGGCGTGGGCGAGTGCGATGGCGAGGGCGAGGGCGTGGGCAAGGGCGAGGGCGAAGGCGTGGGCGAAGGCGTGGGCGAAGGCGTGGGCGAAGGCGTGGGCGAGGGTGAGCGTGGGCGGTGGAGAGGGCGTGGCGAGGCGCGGGCGGGGCAGATGTTTGGGAAGCGGAGGCCGCAGACGGGGAAATTTCCTGCGAGCGGGGGGGGGCGGGGCGGGGCGGGGCGGGCGCGCCGAGGAGCGGAGCGCGAGTGGGCGCGTCCCTATCGACCTACGTGTTCAGTGCGCGCCCGCCGGCAATCTCCGCCAGCCGTCTGTCTGCGCGCCGGAAGATTTGCTTCTCCTTTGTGCACCTCGTGATGCGATCGCGCGCCCGCCGCCCGCGCTCTCGCTGCGCGGACGTTTAGCGGGTGATACACGAGATACGCAGGTCCCTCTGACGGCCACGTGAGACTTCGTATAAACATCGTCACGCACCCACGCAGAGAGACATCGACGAAACCGTTAGAGGAACTAACTCGGGATTTGAAAGACATTGAGTAGACTTTGCGATGTTACCGAGACCTTCTTCTTTCCCTCCGATATAAGTAATGTTTACATCACGATGTTCTGTAATATCGCGGTATTACGTGCTATTTTATAAAATATTAAAATGAAAAAGTATATATCACACGATTAACATTATATTCCTTATTGGATATTTCTTCCTTTCGGTTTTCTTTGTTTGCTCATGAATAATGAACATTCGATATCATTACATTTTTACTACATAAGGGAAAATTAATGTTTGGGAAACATGAAAATAGAAATGAATGTTGTTATTCTCTATTACATTTCTCTTTCGAATGAACTAAGTTGTTAGAATTTGAAAATTTACTGAAATTTCATTAATTATTTCATTTTTTGCTCGTAGCGATTTAAAATTTCAAGACATTGGTGCACAACAATGTGACATATTTATGTCCCAAGCCTTTGAGAAAAAATTTTTACTGATAAGCGATTTTTCCTTTGCTCTTATCATCAACTGCCCAGATTTCGTCCCCGTAACGACGCATCCTATCAATACACGCCACATGTTCCGTGAATCAACAATTCAACATACATCCCCAACATGCTTTGTCCCGACTGACTCCTTTAAGGGATGTCGGGGGTAGCCGGCACCGGGCTCGTTTGTCAACACGGCAGGCGTGTTCGCTCGCAATTCCACGCCAAACAGCGCGGGTCTTATTTAGGAGCGGGCGGGGCAGGGTGGGGGGGGGCGGGGCGGGGCGGCGTGCCTCGCCTTGGCCTGGCCTGCAGGCGGGACGGATATTGCACAGCAAAGAGAGCGGCTGCTCAAAGGCGCTTCACTTCGTCATAAGAAGCCGGACAGGATATTGGAGCGCGAAGCCCCAGCTCCACGATATTCACAACTCTAGGATGCAGATTGCATTTGGCGTCCTCCAGACAGTGGTACTTTTTAATCTCTAGTAGCTTACTTATAAAGGGATATGCAAACACTCAGATCGATAACAATTCCACAAAATTTTACATTCTTCTCACTTTTTCCATTGAAGAACCATAAACTCTCTGTACTCGAGGTTTAATTTGGACAGAACTGGACTGATTGATTACTTCGCTTTCCCGGTCGCGCCAATGTTCTGTGGTCATCGGTTATTTTTTTGTAGTAAATGTTTGAACGTGGGAGAAGGCAGTGTTTCTTTACAGCAAAAAGACATGGTTTGAGGGGGATTTCCCTCTCCAGGTATTTTCCCCATCGGGGCACCTCCCAAGCCGATACAAGGCCTTAGCTTCCGACATGTGTGGTGCATGTAAGTGTAAGTGTAAGTGTGAGTGAATAAGGGGAGACAATAGGACAATGAAGAGGAAGGAAAGATCGCGCGATGTCCGTGGCCCGTTTGTGAGGGTACTACTCCGGCATTCGCCTGATATTGATAATAGAAACCACGGAAAACTATCGATCTGAGCAGTCGGCCGCTTTGATTCCCCTCCAGATAGCGGCTGAATCCTACGTAGGTATGCAGCTAGTGTCGTAGGATAGGAATTCCTCATAATCATAGGAATTCCAGGTCAGAGACACTGCAGTGACATTAGTTGATGTCCTGAGCCACAGCCGGTTTGACAGAAGCAGACATCATTGCGGAGCACATATCACCAGTATTGGATATTATTGACCAGAGGAATACGCAATCGCCCCCCCCCTATTCTAACCCTGACCGATGTACTTCGTAGGCTCAAGCAACAATATCGAACTACTACGTCGAACCTACGATTACTACTGCTTGTAAAGGGAATCATGTAAGGTAAGAAAGAGCATCGGTTTGAAACTCGAAACTTGAGAGACGCCTCTCTACACAATGCCACCATGCGTCTCTACGCAATAAAACATCCATGCCTGAGGTCACACCCGTGCAGGTTATGGCGCTCCTTTTTCAACGATATTGACAACCTCGGGCGACAATAATAGAGATAGCCTGTACTATGAAGATTCATACAATACCAATATATGAAGTTGACAATTTGTTGAAGAGTTTCCTTCACTTCCTTTGACGCAATGTTTTTCAATAGCATGGAAATGAAACTTATAAAACTGATTGTATGTTTAAAAATGCCTTTCACTGATTTCCCCTAGTTGCAATATTTTCTAATGTGAGATTACTGAAAAACGGAAGCTCTGAACATGCGTGGCGGCAAACGGGCTTCTCACACATATTATATCAAGTGGATTCAACTTGCATCCCATGTTTATTGTATTGTTGACAATATAATTACCAATATCGTGAAATACCAAGCTGAACGAGTGATACAATCACACGGTGGTCGATAAGTCTTGTACGTCATGTACAACTTGAGATAGTTTTTAATTTGCAGAAGTGCTCAGTAAAAAAATTTCTTAAAACTTTTATACAGAAGGGAAGAAAAAGTATTATGGATTTAATAAAGTCACACGACATGAAACATCCGGAATATGCCGAGGTATTGCTTTTAAGGGTAATTACATTTTAATGAGGAATTGACCTGAGTTCATGTTTACTGAGACGGACCAGCGAAATTCAGCTTCATCGTTAACGAAAGAAATCTGCTCTCATTTGATTTTTGTATAATCTATGGACACGCCAATCTTAAATAAAATCGATATGTCCTTTAATTTAATTGCTTTAGTCTAAACTTTTTCGATCATAATATTTTGCTGATATCTGAATTAAAAAAGATTATACCCAATTGTAACAAATTGGCCTGTGACCCCTACAGCTCTATTCGTTAAGTGACTGCAAACATCTTTAATTTCACGGAAAGTTCCTTTCAACTCCCCTGAAATTTTCATGCAGCAAAGGCGACGTCGCTGACAAATCTCCAATTCTTGATAATACTTCTTGAATAACGAAGACAAATTTCAAATTTAAGGATTTTTCTTCTTTTAAAATCCAACTTTCAAAATGTCCGATTATCGGCTTCAGACCAACTCGGGATTTCGTCGTTTTTTTTAGTTCTATTCACTTACGCTGAAAGACATAACATACCCAAAACTTCCCTCGATCTATAGTCAACCTATTTCTAACAGCAGGCAGTAATAGTTATTTTGAATAACGTGTCGCTACTATTCAGAGACTGTACTTCAGATCTCCTCATGCGACCATTTTCTTTTTCTCAGGCCCCCACCCCACCCTCACCACTACATATTCCCGTGACCATAGCAACCTTTCTACGGATACTATTTCATCACATATAGAAAACTTAAATAATTACAATGAATTTGGAAGGTTAATACGTAACACCAAATGTCCAGTACGTTTGCAAATATTTATAAAAATATTTCTGAGTGAGAAGCAATACGACTGATAATTATAAAGATACGATTTTACAGTTTCTCTCACTGTTTAATTACAAATACTATAATCCAATTCAAAGTAAGGAAAATTTAAATATCTTCTTCCAAAGAGACGAAATGTTACAACTAAAGTAGCTTTCATCTACCGCGCTTATCATTTCTATATTCAACTTAGGCGGATGACTGCTGATTCCTTTTCTTCCATCTCCTATTACACTAGTATCTTGATTGATGTAAAGCGATCTAGGGTTATTTTCTGATTGTTGCACGAGTTTTGACATTCGTTTTTTGTTTCTGTTATTATTAATTTGCTTACAAAGCCTGGACCTGGAGAAAAATATTCGACGCAAAGTAGCATATTATTCCATACACTTATAAATATTGTATGTGACTATTTCCCAGAATTCAACAAAAGAAACACTTGCTTCATAAACGTAAATTTGATGTAGGCCATACTTGTTTAAACCACGCAAAGAAAATTTATACTGGGATTGCTTGACGGTAATGGGTCACGAAAGTAGGAATGAAACACGAAGATTCCTGGTTTCCTGGAAGCCATGCTGACACCATGGGGTATAATTTCGTCGAAGAAAGGAACGAAACAGTCAAAACAGTTCCAAGAGATACATTCTAGAAAATAGAAACGTAACTAGTGAAACTAACTTGAAATGATTACAGCAGAAATAACTCGTATAATCTATTACTGTTCTCGTTGTAAAATTCAACCTTGAAGAATAAATTATGAAAATGAAATATGTATTAAATTTGTTATCGAAAATACATTTACATACAGTTATTTGAACTGCAATTGGATATGACCCGGCAATTGAGTTTGATATATAAGTAAATTAACACACACAATTAAAAGCACTGTATACAACTAAAAAAGTACATGTTGTTACGTTAGTATCCAAGGAAAGGGCTGCCCTTATAAAACTAGTTCTCATGTAACCTCAAGGCCACATCGACAGCTTCGATTGGTGGAAGCATGCGTACGTACACACCCACGTGAGCACTCCATACGCACACATCGCTCCCAGTGTTCACCGCGTTCAAGGGCTAATGACAAGATGTATAAATATCCCAGGGCATCAGGAGTCTACGATGAATAGGCGATGAACATACGATCAGGCATTCCCTGAAAACAGCTTTTTTTAGACCTTGTGGCGATATTTGATATATTTATTTGAATAATTGTATTTCCCACTGAATTCTAGAAGACGTGCACAGAAAATGAAGTTACATTTATGTCCAGAAGCAAAACAAGGGGCCATCTCAGCATTTGCTCAATGGATGAAAAACCTGATCGAGATGGGTTTATATGAGACCCATTTCATAAATGTTGTTGATTAAGGTGCAATTTATGGTCAATATTTAGAGTTTGGGGGTGTAGAAGGATAATAGGATTACATTTTAAGGAGAGAAGTGACATTTAATATGAAAAAGTTAAAAGAGGATATAGGAGGAGATGCGATAATAAAAACGGAAGTTGGCAACGTAACACTATAACATAATACTTTTCTAGTTTGTGTTTAAGTATTAAAAATTATGTAAAAGTCAGGTTTTCAAAATAAAAGTGAAGGCGTGTAATTACAACCTAACAAGAAAAAACAACGAGATCAGTGTATCCAGAACGGGGTAAAAATGTAATAATTCTTGCTTTCTGGAACGACGCAACGGTGAAAAAAGGCATAGATGACAAAATCATCATCAGATAACAATAATTTATTACATTTCATACATTTTTTAACAAAATGTTCCTGCTGTGTTCATGTTTTTCTTATCGCTTACTGTAATTTGAGTACCTTACCATGGGGGAGGGAACAATATTACAAAATTATCATAGAATCTCAGCATGCTAGCGTTGTTTCTTTCATGAAAGTTCCATAGCGTGATCTGTGATCAATTTTTTGGTTTTGTTCAGACATAATTGCATTTTCAGTCTCATTTCATTAAAGCATTCAGGATAAGAGCAAGTATTATAATCTTAATATTTTTTAACTTATAAGAATAATTTCAAAATTAACCACAGGTGCCCCAATTGGTTCATTGATTTTTCCATTAAAAATGTAAAAAAGCAACAATCTTATTGCCTTCATCGTCTTGTGACCATGTCTGCACGGGAGCTTACTGAAAGGTTGACTAACTAACAAGGATTTTTATCAGAGAGATCGTCGTTTTCATTGGTAGCCCGGTACTTTGAACACCAAATGAAAAATGCTTGCATTAGTAATGTGCAACATAAAGTTATTTTGTAAATATATAAGAAGCCCTTTGTTTATTGTTTTGCAACTATTATATTGAAAAGACAAATAACCAGTTCAAGCTTCTAGAATTATTAACTACCTACCAGTCGGAGCACTCATCAATTCTTCGGCCTATGAGCAATGCTACCCATGTCGTATCACTTGGCTCACTTAAGCACACAAAACTTCTCGCCTGAACCTTCTGCACTACTGTAAGGCGTTGTCTCTAGGAGGAGTACCAAGGATTCAATATTTCGTAGTCATAAAAATGACATTAATATTAAAATACATACATTTCAGTGCGAATCTATACAAAAGACACAGAAAACACGCCTATCTGAAATGTTATAAAACAATTGAGGAGCAAACATTCAAAAAGTGACATGTCCACTTCAGTCCTTTCCAATAAAAATTAAAAGTATAACACAATTTACACTTTTCAACACCGTCTTTAATTCAACGAACCATGATTAGTTAGTAAAAATTCCTAAATATCGAATGCCAAAACTCCTCTACAATACAACCCGAACGGGAAAAGAAGTTGAGGCGAATGAATAAGGCGAAAGAAGAACACCCTTAAAGACGGAAAGGGCCAATCGGCTCAATCCAAGACATTGAAGACGATGATGATGAGTGTGGCCGCCCCATTGATGCGAGTGGGCGTGGCACGCTGGGGCTGCGAAAGCGCGGCGCTGGGGGGCGAGCGCCCGCGTGTGGGGTGGGCGCCAGCGGGGGGGGCGATAGGCAGCAAACAGGCGCGGCGCCTAGAGGGCGGTCGCGTCGGCTCTGACACACACTGCGGACGCCCGCCTGCGGGCCCACTGCCCACTGCCCTGCCCCCGCACGACCACACACACATAGCTCAGCCAGTGCAACTGTTCCGGCCGCGGCGGATTTTCCACACTACAATACTAGGTCGAATTCAAACGCTGCCTCGAGAAGAATTCTAACGGCCGATTCATCGGATTGGTTGTTTTCAGAGGTTTCTCAGGTGAATACATATTCATACATATTCAGGATCAGTACCCTACCAAACGGACCACGGGCCGCAGTCGGCAGATCGCACATTCCAATCCCTCCCCCCAGCCGCCGCACCTATACCTTTAGCGCACACGTTTAACTATCAGTGTACGTGCCTCATCCTTAATCTAACCATGGCAAAGTCATTCCCTCCATAATTCACGTAGGAATAATTCAACACGAGTTTTTCCATCGTCAATTTCCAAAATTCTTTCACTGGAATTTACTCAAGAAGGATTGCTGGTAGATCCTTAAAACGATTGGTGGAATGCTGTCTTCTCTCTGCTCGTATTTGAAAAATTATTTCGTATATATCATAAAAATATCATTAAAAATGTGTACATGGATAAAAAATGTTACAACTCAGCCGAAAGAGCATTCGAAAACGACTAGAAAAATAAAATGTGAATATTCTGCATTCAAGGGAGCGAAAGAAGCAGAAGAACATGATGAGAAAGTCAAGGAAGTTCTCTGTCTCATGTGAAAAACACGATGTTCGATTCATGAATGTTGCGGGATATCTGCCCTCAATATAATCCCATAACTTTTTTATTTATTTCAAAAATAAATAAGAATCTTGCGCAAAAGATGAAAATTCTTTAAAAGAATCCCAAAAAATCTTTTCTGTCTCCCTTGATCGCAATTTATTAATCTTTTGCTAAATAAATGTCTTAAAATAAATATCTGTTTAGGTCTAATATTTAATAAAAAGTAAAAAAATAAATGCTCGCCTTTTTTGAGCGTCCATCGGGGTTAACGTCGCAAAAGTTACTGAAGTAGTAATATCAGACCGAAAGACCATAGAAAAAACTCGGATATCAGAGGTTAATTAAAGGTCTTCAACCAAACCGAAAAAAAATAGGTAAACCAACAAAAATGATTGAGTTAGTAAAATGATGAGGAAGAGTACCAATGATTCAATATTTCGTACAGTCATAAAAATGACATTAATATTAAAATACATTTCAGTGCGAATCTATACGAAAGACACACAAAGCATGCCTATCTCAAATGTTATAAAACAATTGAGGAGCAAACATTCAAAAAGTTGCATGTCCACTTCAGTCCTTTCCAATAAAAATTAAAAGTATAACAATTTTTTTTAATATTGCACAAAGTGCTGAAACGTTGGTTTTTATGTTGGTTGTTTCGGCGTCTTTATTTATAGTTATATATTGTAATAAGTACTATTTTGGGTACGACTTTGCCAAAACCAGCCCCCTTCGTACCCTGCGTGTCCTCCCCGCTCCACGCAGCCTCGCCCCTATCCTTCGCCTCGGCGCCGCCTTCAGCGCTGCTGCGCCCCGCCCCCGCCTCCGCGCGCCGCCCCGGCAACCACCCGTCTCGGCCCCCGACCGCCGAAGGCCCCGCGCGGAAGGGGAAGTGGTTAAAAGCCCGGAGACAGAGTCAGGGTAAACAAGCGGAAAGCTGCGCCCGAGTCAATAAAGGGTTGCGTTGCGACTCCGGGTGACGCTCCGGAGCGGCGGACGGGGGCGGCATCCACCCCCGGCGGGGGAGGGGTGCGGAAGTGGGTGAGAGGGGGGTGGCGAGGACGGTGCACCGGTGAAACGAGTACACGGCGGCTGCGGAGAAAAAGAGGAGTACCTGAAGGGGGCCGCAGGGTTTCACTGAGTAAGAGGGGTGAGTTGCGGCGGGATGCGATAGTTGAAGAACAGGGAGTTGGTGAGTCGACGTTGAAGGTGTAGAGAGGGCCTGAGAGACGATTTCTTTCTCAACCGGAAGTAAGAATGGTGCTGCAAGGGTCTCTGGTATGTGAAGGAGTCTGTGATGTGAAGTGGTGGTGCCAAAATATGGGGCAAAGATAATATTTCGGTGTGATGTGAAGTGGGTGGTGCCAAAATATGGGACAAAGATAATATTTCGGTGTGATGTGAAGTGGGTGGTGCCAAAATATGGGGGCAAAGATAATATTTCGGTGACTGTAAGGTGGGTGGCAGATGGGTTTACGGCAAGTAAGTGGTTAGACACTGGGAACAGTAAACAGAGACGAAAAGAAGGGTCAAAGCGGATATAGATTTGAAGAGCAAAAGCAGCAGAAGAGTTGCGTATTAGACAGCAGTTGTGTTTCAAGAAAATAGGAATAGACACTTAGACAAACAAGTTAACTGAGGAAATGGGGTTCTCTAAAGTGGGGAGGGACACCGGGGATGGCAACGGAGGCAGAATGAAAGTGGGTACGACATGCCGCAGGAAGAAAAACGAGGGAAGAATCGACAGTGTCGGGAGGGGGAGCGGGCGCGGGCGGGCGTCTCCGAGATGCCCGGGGCAGGGGGAGACCGGCGCGGGGACCGTTGTGGGCGGGCGAACAGCATGCGGGTCGAAGGTGGACATGGAAAACAGGACGTTGGGCTGGGAGAGGGTTGCACGAAGCGGAAAACATGGAAGGGAGATAGAAACAAGTGTTCGGGTGAGACAAGGATCTGGGACAGAGGATGGTGTGAAGATCCGGGGGGGAGCAGGTTGGGATGTTTGGCAAATAGAAGCGAAAGGAAGGTGAGACGGGCAAGGTGAAATGCGAAGTGCCGGTTAGAGCGTGGTACGGCTCTGGAGGAAGCAATGGCACTCAAGGAAAACACAATTGGTGGTGGAGGGAGAGACGTGTAAGGAGCTGCGTAGAGGAAAACTTGAGAGCGGCGTCAGGTGCAGAAGGTGGAGTGGGGACCCTGGTCGGAATGAAGAGAAGGAACGATTGAGGACGGAGCGAGGTGGAGCGGGGGAGAGGGGGGGGGGGGGGGGGGGGGGGAGCGGGGTGAAGCGGGATAGTGTGGATTGGAGCGGGGTGAAGTGGGCTAGAGTGGGTTGAGAGCGAGGGGGGGTGAGAAGGGTCGATCAGGATGGATCGGGTTAGAACGGGTTGGAGCGGGGTGAAGCGGGTTGAGTGGGTTGGAGCGGGGTGAAGCGGGATAGAGTGGATTGGAGCGGGGTGAAGCAGGATAGAGTGGGTTGGAGCGGGGTGAAGCGGGATAGAGTGGGTTGAAGCGGGGTGAAGCGGGATAGAGATGGGTGGAGCGGAGCAGAGCGGGTTGGAGCGAGGCAGAGCGGGAGGGGTTTGAGGCGGGTGTGAAGTGAGGGGCAGGGAAGTGCGTGGGAAGGACGCGGACTGGAGGGCGAGGTGCGGTGGTGGGAGGGCCCGCCCGAGAGCGCGGCGGAAGGATTAGACGGAGGCGGAAGCGGGAGGGCGGCTGGGCGGCGAAGAGCGATGGCGCGGGGCGAGGGGCTTAGGCGCCGCCCGGGGCGAGGGAAGTGGCGCCGCAGGAAGAGGGCCTCCCGCCCGCAGCGGCGGCGAACACGCATCGGGGCGAGCACACACCCGGCCAGCCAATCGCAACAGGCGGCGCGGGCAACGCGTCTGGAACACCCCACGTAAAGGATTTTTACCCACGAACAAAATAAATTACATTATCCGACCCGGTGGCTGAATTCGCAAAGGCGGTAGTGTCGTAATGATCTCGGACCGAAAGGTCGGGGGTTCGAGCCCCGCCTGGGGTATGGTTGTATTTGTGTTCTTTCACCCCTTATCACCACCATTTCGTTTCATCTTCATAGTTAACATAACGTTACCTCCAATAATGGTCGCTAATGACCCAGATGTTAATGCGACCTTAAATAACCCCCCAAAAAAGAAGTAAAATACATTGTATTATTCAACTTCCCTTAGGAATTTAGAGACAGTTAACCACCCAGAAAACTTTGAATTCACTCTTTAATGAGCATTCATGTTTACGATCTCTGTTTTGATGAACATTGCAAGGTAAATCAAACACGGTGTTTATTAAAGATTGACACGTTTTCTCGAATGAAGTGTTTAATTGTCTTCAACTCCCAAGATTCAAATATTTCAATTCTGTCACGGTTCGCCATCTTTCAAATTAAATAAAATTATAATTGTTAATTTTGGAGGTTCAAAGCAAAACGTCAATAGGTCACGTTTTTAAAAGGAAATAAAAGAAACGGTAAACGAACACTTTTTGGAACAAAATGTTGTGTTTGTTCTCTAAAACGTGAAATGTGAATCTGATGTAGAATCGACGTAAATAACCGTTCTAATTTAACAATCAAAAGAGTGAAATTTAACGTAAATGGACTTGTCACCTTTTGTTTTGTACCTTCACAATTTTATTTATTTATTTCTCAGAAGAGAAACTAGATAGACGCATGGTTTTCTGGTCAGAATTGAGTAACACCATTTCTGTAAAGTTTCTTTGGATTAAATTTCAGATCAATATTTTTAGGAAAGAGTTGTCGTAAATTCTTTAAATTTGTTAGAATTATTTATGAAATATTCACAAATGGGAATTCCACACTATCTACTTGTACTACTTCTGTTTGTGGTGGTTATCACCGAAAGTGAACAAATATATTACCTTTCCACGTTCAAATGTAACAGTTCTATTTTGAGACAACTTTACAAGTTTTTTTAAATGGGAATAGCCAAAACTTTAGTGGGACTCAAACTATTAATACTCGCCGAAGAATTACGAAACAGACAGTACGAGAAACAACAACAATCAAATGGGACACCAGTGTGCTCTCCGAGTAAGAGGAACAATCGTAAAATCAATACAAGTATGTAGGCCTATTTGTATTTGTTTGTCGTCAGGAAATATGCAAATTAGGGAACTAGAATGTGCTTTTGTAGCCCCTCAAGCTTTTTTCATGTCCCACAAAGGTTTATAGCAATGATAAATACTTCTCACCACTGTTGCAAATAAACAAAAACCCTGTTCATTGATTGGAAAGTGTTACTATTCTTTAGTACCTACTCGTTTGAAATTATACAACAATTAAGTAGTCTCAAGTAAACGAGACACTGGGTTTGGCTGGCACCTCGCTTTTTGAGAATAATCCCAAGAGAATAGACTTTTAAGAGTCCATAAATTCGTGCTAAATAAAAATAATGTATCCAACTCGTACGAAAGTGTCTTTGGCCTACTCATTCAAAATCCCGAGCTCGCATCATCGCCTCGTCCATTAACATTTCATTCGTACTCCAAAGACTTAAATTCTGCACTAATTACGCAAATAACATTTCGTAATTTATATTTTCACTCAATACCAATCATTCGGAGGAGAAGTGTCAAAACCCACGTGACCCCGATTGGACTCTTGCCCTCATTAGCAGTCTGGTCTCTGTGCTGGTGCCGTTACCGAACACCGATCGACGGGCAGCGGGCAGCAGGTGGCGGCACGGCGGGGCCGGGCCGGCCTCGTTTGCTCCGCGTGCATTATTCCGCTCGCAGTCTGTCGCGCGTCTGGTCGGGAACGACCGGCCCATCACGACGGACGTAAAGCCCCGGCGCTGCTCGGAATGTTTGCCGCCATGCGGGGACAGGTCACCGCCGACTGCAGCACGCAACTTGGAGGACGGCTAGCCGCCGTGACAACCCGTTGGGCGCTAAGTATCTCATTCAGCGCCCCTGTTTTGGAGGAATCATTAAATGCAAAGCTGCTTTTTTTAGTAGAATGCCGTCGAAATCAAATTCACTTTCCACAGGTCATAATAACACGTGTGAATGTGATGTGGAAAATGTGAATATACGTAAATAGAAGAACATCGAATAGCACATAACGTAGCACATAAATCACATTGATACATTTTCACAAATAAATTCTTGCGAATTTTCAAGTTTTGGGAAAAATTTGTTTCATTCGGCTGTGTCAACTTCACGGCCGTGAGTTAATACGTGAATACTTCCATGGATAATGAGAGAAAAAATTACATATTCCTTTTTTGAATTAAGTTAGATGTATTTAAGATTATTTTTGTCATTGGGTGAATTCAATCATGCATTTCCAAGGGCATTTCTATCTATTTGCAAAGTATGAATACCTCTTCTCTCATGGCTGAGGTCGGTAAGAAAATCAATTAAAACAATAATCGTATCCTGATGATGAAACTATATTTTTAAGTTTAATTTCGCAAAACAACACGAAATTACAGTGTTTGAGGTCGTCTTTCACTTTGGCTTGATGACGTCAAAACAGTTTTTGGGTGAAGTATGGAACTTAAGCACAGACCTGCACAAGCTGACATTCGAATTAAAAGTACTGCTCTTTCTCAACGAGAAATAGTCGAAAACCCCAATGTGTCGGTGTCTTAACACAGAGGCTAGGCTCTAATACCTTATGTCAAGAGATCCGATCGAGACAGATATCTTTAACTTCAATACGAATGTTAGAATAAACTTTTTAAGGAAATCTCTATTTTGTACGTACTCACACATCTGTAAGACAAAATAAAAGACCCTTTAAAATACCAAGAGCATCAATGCCATGCAAAATACTTTCTTCCTTAGAAACAGAAATATATACGATATATACATTCATAGCACAATAGCAAAATTCACGCTTAATGTAAAGTTATCATAATACTTTATAACTTGTATACATATTACAAATTTTTAGTTTTATTATTAGGCGGTCTGCTTCTCAAAGAAACATTTCCACCAAAAAAGAAAAATATATAAGTATAGAATATATACTATTCAATGTTAACATTTAATGAATGGGAACAACTTAGAATTAAAGTTTCACTTTCTATGAACCTTACAATCACAGCTGCGACCTCTAAAAAAACAATTTTCACAAAGACAAAAAAATTCATCAAAACATGCACTGATATGGAAAACAAGCGTCAAAGTTCTTCGGTAAAACTTTTTTTTCTGTATTCTCGTGCAAATTAATTCCGCAAATAGCGAGTCACCGACGTGTTGGCCGGACCGGTCCAGCCATTCGAACTAACTAATTAAAAGTCTTTGCGCCGACAAATGTCAGACGTCGCGCGGCATTGATCGTCGGCCCTGCGCGTTGCAGGGGCACCTGCCTTCCCGCCCGCAGCTAAATCAAACACCAAAAAACTGCACGTAATCCAAAATCAGTGCCTGCGCGCCATCACGAATGCCCCATGTTACGTCTCCAACGCACAACTTCATAAAGAATTCCAGTTAGAACCGATTACCAATCACATTTTTTATCCACCCACTTCTTCCAAATCATACTAAATATTCCCAAACTAACCCCGCTAAGACTCTGCCAAAACCCAACTCACAGAACCCGCATTAAAAATAAATTTTCTTTCTGTACATTCCTAAATAAATTCTCAGATCTTGATCGAAATTAGAGATATTATACAAAGATTTCTCTACTACCCTAGTAGTAATGTAAGTTATTTTAAGATTATTTGTAAGATTATTGTACGTAGATATAAGCAACTATAAAACATGTAGAGTGTATTAACACTGATCTTTGTATTGTTCTATCCAAAAGAAAATAAATAGAAAAAATGTAATGTACCGGTCATTTTCGAGACCAGCTTCGGCTGAACCGCGTAGATTGATTGTCCAGTGTTTCCAGCCGAGTCATTTGCTATGATCATTAGTCGCGTTAGAGTTCCAGCAGGCGGAGTTTTCCTCTCCCGCTAGAACTAGCGCTATGATGCCAGTCTACACGACCGCTTTCAGGGTCTCCACCTTTAGGTATCTCCGCCATTGTGCCATCGTCCCAGCCAGTACAAGCTCTAAGCTCCCGTTATATTTGGTAGTGCAGCGATTATAAGTGTGTGTGTATTGTGACGTTTGAGGCATCGCCACCAACCCCACAACGCCCACGAAGCATCGGCGGAGATGTGAATATTGAAGGAATACCAGAAAGACGATTACAGATCGCAAAAGGCGCTACCTATTAGTTGCGGCCTGAAGCGCGGCGGCGGTGTACTTCCGCATTATGGGCAGCGCGGCAGGGTTGCACCGTGACGTCACGTCACCATTTAAACGGCGGAGAAGCGAGAAATAGGGCCCTTCTTGTGTGAGACGCCGAGATGAAAATTCGAGTAAGATAGCGGGGTAGTTGTTGGAGAGAAGCCGTAGTAGTTCTTGAGGCGTTAGGAAGTGGGAGAAGTGATATAGTAACGAGGCTACGTGATTTAAATAGAACACTGTATGAGACGGTTGTAAGAACTGTGAAAAATTAGAACGAAGCAGAATAGTGGCCGCGACTGCGGAACTGTGCAAGTTTTATAAAGCATTAGTGAAACGACACGCCAGCTAGCACACACAGAGAGACTGGGCAATACACATACTCGTGTTGCAAGATAGGCGGGCGAAATTAAGACTGGTCCGTGGATCTGGTGGCGGGCTCATAGGAGACAGAGTGGCCTTCGGAGCAGCTCCGAAGCGGGCTACGTGGTAGGAACGCGAGTGGCAGCACGGCTGGATTTCCAAATTTGCATTAAACTGAAGAGGGAGAGAGGAACTAGAAAGGTAATGTTAGCACCAGAAACCAAAATACTAAATTTTTGCATGTTCGCCTTAAAACTGAGTAACGGCGAAGTATTTGATAACCTCGTACACCGGTGGTACATTTCATTCCGAAGCTGTAGTAAAGATAGTTAATTTGTGTTCCTCATTTTGTGTATGTAATCATTGACGAGGAAAATTTTGTATGTGAATAGCAGTAAGATCTGTGATAATTGGTAAATCAATCCAGGAACTGTAGGAAAAGTTAAATTTCATTAATTAATATTGGTCAAACAAGAACTCCGTGCACGGGTGTTAAGGGCAAATGATCGCTAGTACGTGAAGAGTGAAATCATTAAGCAAACTTTTTTTTTTTGCAATTTTTCTAAGAGATATTACTACTAGTGAATTTGCATTCGTCCTAGCACTCAGTTAACAATTTGGTATTTTATTTTGTTCTCCTCTTTTCTGTGACAGTGTAAGGGGTTTAATTTGTGAAATACTTTCTAAGAATATATTACTGTTTTTACCTAATTCTGTGTCTGGGTGTATGTCTTTCTCACACTCTAAAGATCCTGCCCCCTGATATATTCAAAGCTCGAAAGAGCATTCTTTCCGACGACTGCCACGGTAGTTGGTGGCGTTAGAATACATACACACACATATTACCGATCAGAACAGCCAGCCGCTAGAATTCTCCTCCAGACAGAGACAGAACTCGGTCTAGCTTATTTATTGTTGAAAATCCACGTGGGGATTTTAATCCTAGAATATCCCCATTAGTGATGGTGCAGAGGCAATATTAACTCTGTCACCGAGCTGTGTCAGCCGGTTCACTGCGTGTACATTCCACAGCGCATGCCCTGAAATTTTGATAGACTCTTGCACCGCTGCAGTAGCTCTAGCATCCATTTGTCTATCCAAGGCCTTGACACATGTTTCTCCATGTATGTCGACGTGCTGAATCCGAATCTGAAGTCAGAATTGTGCCACCACCCTCCGGGTTCTTTTTTAAATCGCGAAAAACGACCATGAATCATTAAATTGTAAAGTTCACGATTTTTTCTTGGGATTAAAAAATGGTCGGTGTTGGCGCAATTCTGACTTCGAATTTCGATTGAGTGCATCGACATACATAGACAAAGATGTGTCAAGACTGGGTCTGACAACAACCTCCGAAAACAAAAAATACAATTTCATGATAGTTTTTCGCGATTCTGGCTTCAGGCTTGGATTCAGCGCATCGACATACGTAGCGAAACGTGTCTTGGGGTCTGGCAACATTTTTTTTTAATATTTTGTGCGCCTGAGTTAATGATGATTGATGTCCATTATTAAGAGTCAACTCTGTTAGTTACTCGTATGTATGTTACGATGATCGGAAGAATATACGTAGTAAAATATTGGGGAAGGAATTCTGAAACTCAACTCACTGATTGATTGTTTGGTTGATTGATGTTTCCGAGCACGTCAATCGCTATCAACATTAGTAAATGTTTATTGCCTGGAGGTGACGGCGTTCCTTCTCCACCGAATGCTGAGATCCGATGCCAATCTACACATCGGTTTGTCAGACATTTACCCTCTCCAAGTATCCTGCCGAGGAAGTCGGGGCAAGTTCTATGGTCCAAGCTTTGGTTTCGCGACGTGTGTGGTAGCTTAGGGGGTGTAAGTACCGGAGCTCAAGTAAATATGGGTGTATTATACTCCTCGCCCAGTGCTTCATTTCTGAAATTTTACGTCCCAGAACGCGCCCCGAATTACTTGTTAATTTAGTAGAAATCATTTAATGTTTATAGTATAATTTAATAATAATTCCGGAGGTACCGGAACGCCGTACCGTCGCGTTCCGCTGGAAATCAAGTCCTGTTCTCGTCCCATAGCATTTTACTCTTTTTGACAATACATTAACAGAACAATCTGTTTTAAGAAATCAGACCACTGTGCGTCGCTGCGCGCCGCGGCGCGGCGGGTGCAGCAATGTCGGCGCGGCGCGGCGCGGCGCCGCCGGCTGCCTGCATACAGCAGAGAGCAAATATTTGGACGCGCCGCGAGGCGCGCCTTGGAGAAGTGCTGACCGCCCCCCGGCGACCCCCATCACCTCTCCCCTCCCACGACCCCAGCCCGATCGCCCCTGGCGACCGGATGTGACGTCAGCGATCCGCCCCGAGGGGGGGGGGCCCACCGCTCCATTCATTAACGCCGCGAGGGGGAGCGACGCAGCCGGATGTGCTGCGCTGTTTGCACCTCAGCCGCCGAGTCGCGTTGAGAATCTTTGTTTTCCTTATTTATTCACTTAGTTTCATTCAGTCCCTTAAGTCTCCACGTGCCTACGGGTAAGGATGTACAATATACAGGGTCTGGGACGCAGAAGACTACGATATCATTTAATATACAAGATATTGCCAAGAAAGAAGACGGAGCATAGAAGGTTGGAGAGTTAATTTTTCTTTTTTGTTTCAATTTTTCAGTGATTATATTGTTTATGTATTGTAAAATATACTGAACTCGCACCGTGAACAAGCAGGAAAACTTATTAAAAAATTTCTCCGTCCCATCAAGGGAAATGACATTTTAAACAGCATAAAGCGGAATCTGCGAAACGCGGAAACGGAACGGCTTTCCATGTTCTGCAAGAGTAAAAAATATAATATATAATGGAATTTCTGTGAATATAATGCACTTAACACAGAGGCTGTTGTGTGACATACTCTCAATGGAATGCATCTGCACAGCCAAGAATCAGTACAGCCAAGGTGATATGTTGGATTGTATTGTACGGCATATACTCCACTCGAAGATCAGATTTGGATGAAAAGCTCGGCCTGTGGGTTCAACTTGAGATGCGCTGATCATTATCTAGCCTCAAGGCATCGCATTGCATGTTTGCGCCCACTGCCCGGTGTCAACAACCGAGAAAGTCGGAAAGCGAAGATAATCCTCCATTGTCCCTGGCTTAATCTGCGCTCTGAGGTGCAGGTTTGCCGCCCGCTGGCGCAAGGGAATTGACACCCTTCGAACATTCTTAGCAAGATATGATCTCCCTGCATGGCTCTTGTTACCTTTCTGTGCACCTCACTACCGGCCTCAAGAAACGTAACCCTCTGCGAGAGAAGAGTTACTCAATTAATTTGGTAAATGAAACAATTGCATCTGTGCGTGCCTATTCTGAATCCGTGTAATTTGTTTTACATCTACAAAAGTTTGCACTTTCTGCTAATAATCATGAATCACTACAGAGCTTTTCTACATTTACTGTACACAACCAAAAATGTGCTGTTAAATGGAAAAATTAAAAAGCAGAAAACATTGGACGAATGTTGAAAGCAGCCATATTATAATGGCTGCTTTGTGTGCGAATTGTGATGTTTCCTTTTTTATATTCAAAAAGTAAGACTATTTCATTTTTATTTTATCATTGGTGTTTTTCTATAAATATGTTAGTAAATGTATGCATTTTAATCAAGCATTTATATAATTAATGATAATTTTAGGTGAGGGAATGTCAATAATCACAAAAGTGTCAAAAACAGTCAATGATGATTAAAATTTAAACCTCCCGAAATCCGATTTATATTGTTCCCAAATAATTCCGACTTAGATTTTATTCTACAAAAGAAATTCATTTTACGTCCAGGAATCAATATACCAAACATTATATTTCCCATCATGTATTTAATTGTATCTAATTCAATAATCAAGCAATAAAATAATAAAATATTCTTACTGCTAACAGTTGTTTCCTACCGTTCAAATGTTTTTATATTTTTCAAGAAAAATATGGAACATTCTTGGGGTTTTATCTCGTTCCCATCGAATATACTGGTTCCAACCACATCGCCCTCTTAAGTTCTGTCTTTTTAGTTCTAATTACTATCAACATTGTTTATTTTCAGACAAAAGAGGGCCTTTAGTTGGATCAAGCTTCTGTGATGTTTAGTTTTCATTGTATATTGTCTTAGAGGGTTCGGATCACCTTGAAGTGATCACTTCTACATTTAAAAATGGATTTTTTATATGATTGATGAAAACATTTGAGTTTTTAACTTCTTAAGTTAAAAAGCGCGAATATGTCGATATTATTTATCAACATAACGAATTTCACCAAAAGTTGCATATTGACGTGGTGTCACCACGGATCCCTTTTTTGAAGATAAGACTTTTCCGTGATCTGGCACAAGCGAATATTTTTCATTTTAAATTCAAATCACTCTCTAATTAATTAATAATCAATTTAAAATTTCAGTTTGCATAATTTGTTTCAGAGCAACTTGGGTGGTTGTGTGTGTGTGTGTGTGTGTGTGTGTGTGTGTGTGTGTGTGTGTTTGTGAGGGGGGGATGATAACATGACCGCCAATACGAATATTTCTGTGTGTAACTCTAAGCAGAAGCTTGGTTCAGAACTTGAAATAATCATGTGGATGGAACGCTGTGACGTCAATGTCCTTACGTCGCATATAACAAAAAGCGATTGCACGCATCTTAGTACGCTGAAGATCTTACGGCATTTCCTCAGTTCTGCAACTACCTCGTGCTTTTATGAGCGTGCTTTGAACATCGTTGCACTGCCACGTCAAGCAGGATATATATAGCTTTTATGAGCCACTGAAACTCTAAATAGTGAACGAGTCATGGAGCTTTGATGGGTCTACTGTTGTAACGTAGTCTTTCTAAGCTTTAAGAGCTCTACTCGTCAATCCCACGGTCTAACTGCATAAAGTTGAAGTGAATCACCAACTTCACTCGAATGGAAATTTACATTGTAATCTCATTAGTAACGAAAAAAGAGTGCAAGTAATGTACGTATGGTAATATTTTCAACAACACTAGTTAATTTCCAATCTTTTACTTAATATGTATGTTACGGTTAATATCCAAAACACGACTCATTTTAGAGGTAGACTGTTATTTTGCCAGACAGCGTGAATAAAGCTAGATGAATGATGATGAACGGGTTGTTTCGGACTGGATCCAGCTAATTTCAGTATTAGCCTCAGGCCGAGGGATAATTTAATTGTCCGAGTTTGAGACATCTGTGAATTTGTAAGACGTGTGTTGAGATAGAAATGCGTTGAAAATTACATTTTGCACACACTCAAGGTTGTTTTACGTAAATCGGTAAAGCTGGAGCCTCATCGCGAACTCGGAGATACGTAGCCAGGATCAACTGAAGATATAGTGGTTAAGTTAGGTAGGTAGGATCGTGTAAGTAGAAATTTACGACTGACAAACGCAACTCGAAACTACACAACTTGCCTCTCAGTAGTATTATAAACTATCCACCAGCAGTCTGATCCCTGTTCATCTCGTACCTGCTATTCCTTGTCACCATTACGCACATCACCTACCCCAACCACCTCTTGTTTGTTGATGTCAAGTTCATTCAGCTAAAGTCAGAACTACGCTTCGAAGCTGTTCCTACAGAGAGCCCATTTTGGATGATTTCAATTTAGCCCGCTAATTCGGGAATGAGCAGTTTGGGACTTGAGCCGTAACTTTACAACTCTTGAACACTATTAAAGTTAGTTTGCTCGTTCTTTTGAATGTAACGTATATACAGCTTAGAAAATCTGTCTTTTATATTTTATGATGAGCATATAAACTAAGTAGATAAAGTTAGTGATTCAATATGCAAAAAACACAGTTGATTAAGACACATTTTACCGAAAATTTAAAGTAAGTGAAAGGAGAACATTTATTTTATTGAAGTGGAGGTACTCAACTGAAATAGTACAACTTTTCAAGGAATCAAGATCTATAAGGTCGCACAAGACTCGTGTGTAACGTAATAATTTTTATCTATTGTACACTTTTCTAATAGTTTACACCCTTCTTAATAAGAAAATATTCCATTACAGGTAACAAAAGGAATGAATAAACATGGCAAACAAGAATTATTTCAATTTCCAAACTTTTTGTAAATTGATGTTCTGAAACCAGCACTGATGAGATCCAACAAATTAGTTTAACCAACAATTGAGATCCAACAGATGAGATCCAAGAATTTAGTCCAAAGCCATGGAACTGTTTCTCATAATTAATACATGAAATGCATTCTCGCGCCAGGCAAAAATGCCTTTCAAGCCAAAGAAAGCAAGTGAAAGGTACAAAATTAGACTTCGTTTCAAGTCTGTTGGAGCAATTTAAAGGTTTTGAGGTTTTACTCAGAACGTAATGAAAAAATGAAAAATTTGATAGTGTTTTTGAAAACGTTATTATATTTTATCGGACTTCAACGTAACATGATAATTTCATTAAGATTATATTTTAAACATGAACTTCCAAGTTCTGAATACTCTCCGCTCTCCGTTGTATTGCGTTTTTACTAAGCGATCAACCGTGAACAGATCGTAACATATCCTTTTCAAAAAGAAGTGTTCTCTTTTTTGTGAAACAAACTTAAATGCATTTTTTTAAAAACTCATCATCTATTAAAGTAAAGTACTAAATTACGAAGATAACAGTTAAAGACTGTTATAAATTTGTATTCTCATTTTCTACAGTTTTTATTCACATCATGGTTTGCCTTTTGTTATCAACATACACACAAAATAACTTTTCTTTCTGTGAAAATTAGTTCACAAGTAGAAGCCTCAAGTGTATTTGATGTTGAAGATCGATAGTTATTTTACTTGCTCCTCCGCTGTTAGAAAGGCCTTTTTTAAACGCTCGCGACGCCCTCTGGCGCCCGGGCAGCTGAGCGCCGCCGCCCCTCGGGGCCCGCAAGTGATCCGTCGCTCCGGCCCGATTCATTAGCACGCCCTGGCGGCGGCAGTGCCAACTCCGGCCCCGGCGGGCGGGCCTTAGTGGCTTCTGTTGTTCTTTGGAAGTCGGAATCGCGACTCTGCAAACGCCAGTCAATTCCCGTCGTGCGGCCCCTCAAGTTTGGCGAAGAGCCTCGCGGCCATGCGCCGCAAAGGGAGGGGCGAGGAGGCGACGGGGAAGGAAAGGAGGGCGAGGAGGCGACGGAGGAAGGAAAGGGAGGGCGAGGAGGCGACGGAGGAAGAGGAAAGGGAGGGCGAGGAGGCGACGGAGGAAGGAAAGGGAGGGCGAGGAGGCGACGGAGGAAGAGGAAAGGGAGGGCGAGGAGACGACGGAGGAAGGAAAGGGAGGGGCGAGGAGGCGACGGAGGAAGAGGAAAGGGGGGGGCGAGGAGGCGACGGAGGAGAGGAAAGGGAGGGGCGAGGAGGCGACGGAGGAAGGAAAGGAGGGGCGAGGAGGCGACGGAGGATGAGGAAAGGAGAGGGGCGAGGAGGCGACGGAGGATGAGGAAAGGGAGGGGCGAGGAGGCGACGGAGGAAGAGGAAAGGGTGGGGCGAGGAGGCGACCGAGGATGAGGAAAGGGAGGGGCGAGGAGGCGACAGAGAAAGGAAAGGGAGGGGCGAGGAGGCGACGGAGGAAGGAAAGGGGGGGGCGAGGAGGCGACGGAGGAAGGAAAGGGAGGGGCGAGGAGGCGACGGAGGAAGGAAAGGGAGGGGCGAGGAGGCGACGGAGGAAGGAAAGGGAGGGGCGAGGAGGCGACGGAGGAGAGGAAAGGGAGGGGCGAGGAGGCGACGGAGGAAGGACAGGGAGGGGCGAGGAGGCGACGGAGGAAGGAAAGGGAGGAGGGAGGGCGAGGAATAAGCGGAGGGGGACAGTAAATATTAAGAAGAGGAGGAGGCGTAATGGAGGGTAGTCACGTGACTTCCACACATACACCAAAGCAATTCTGCGAGGGAAGGATCAGTCGCTGCAAACTTGCACAGAGTACACAGGCGGCTGATAATATTTTGAGCACTCAGTGCTCAAACAGCATTGAATTAATATCTAACGAATATATAAGGTTATTATTCATGTGATAGTTTAAATAAATTACTCACAGAGTATGGTATTCTACCGTAATTTCGTGAAGATTGTTCGTAAAGAAGATTGAAGACAAATTTGAGAAACACATTACCATTTTGAGTGCTGACTAAAGTACGAATATATTTCGATAAGAAAAATTTTAAATTGTACATTGCAAGTATTTTAATGTTTAGTGTAACATTGTAAACGTATACATTTTCAAAGCATTCAGGATTAATGAAAGAAGCAAGTACAGTAAAGAATAATGTTAGATTAAAGCACACATTTATCAATTTCTGTTAAACTTCACATCGAAATACTCCAGCAACATACAAAAATGTACCACAGTGAAACCTTCCATAACGGCTTTGGATTTCCTGAAATCAATTGAAATTTTTACAAGATGTGTAAATTTTCACTCTTTGAAGCGGTAAACAGTCCCTAGTAAAGACGACCAGGTACATTACTTAGGTTTATCAGGCTGAAGTGGTTACTCCTAGCGGATTTGAAACGTATGAGAACAAAAAGCGGAAGAGTAGTAGAATGATTGATTACCTTGTCGCGACGTCACATGGAATAAGATTACTAAGATCCGAGACTCTCGAGTCAGAGTTTCGCTGGGGGAAGACTTACTATTTCAGACAAAATGGAGGATTTTATTTGGTGCCCCTTTATAAAATAACAAAGCGTTCCATTCGCCCATTCCGGTAATCATGGAACACGCCGAATCTAAAGGTTGTGAACTACTTCGCCTGACAATTCTTCTTGCCGACGCGTCCTATCATCCTGAAATCCAACTTTACAATATAAATTTGCTGTTCCTTCCTCGTAATACTACCAACATCTCTAACCTCTTGATCAGAGCATAATGAAGACATTTGGGCGGCATTCTAGGAATAAGATTAGAAATCGCTGCATTCACAGATAGATGATGGAGAATATAAGCCCCATTTAATAAGAAAGCTAAATGTTCTGGTAGCTGCCAAAAAAATCATCATGGAATGACGTTAAAGAATACACCATGCATACTTCTTGTACACAGACACCTCTGCGCCGACAGCACAGTCAGACTCAGCAGGCAGCTAGAACTTCAAGTGTTAGCGAAGGTTGCAGAATCACTCTTGGCGAAGCTGCAGGGGAAGATGACGTAAGTAGACAGCTGAATTTCACAATTTTGATCGTAACTAAGAAATCGTCTATTGGAAGATTGTGGATGGAAAGTGATATCTGAAGAGACATAAAATGATAGAGGTAGAGATAATAGTAAATATTTGTTTTTTGAAGGCGGGGAATTGCTATTTTCCGAAAAATTTAGAGACTAGGTTCTGCATATCCATTCACTTCATCATACATGACAATTTCGTCTAAATTCAACAAATATTTAGAAATTAATATAGGATCTTATGTAGCTAAAGTATGATGTAAACTTGAAAGTCAAACATCCTTGTTTTTTGTGAAGAAGTGAATAAAATTGTATGAACAAATAGAATTGTTTGCAAGTTAATTTGAAAGTAGTAAGTTGTTCAATTTGAAAGATAAAATATTTATAGCAATTAGACCTGATATACATCTGATATACGCTACTAGTAAACTCGTAACTTTAATTAAGAGGCCTCCTCCGTAAATGTAGTACAATTTTCGTCGGAACTATTAGTAATCACTTGAGACAGATTTCACTGTATGATCGAAAATGTTCATTATACATTTCACGTCAATGTATTTTAAAATTCAATTTCTAAGGAAGTCTTCTCAATTCTTGGTGATCTTTAAAAACTCCTTGTAAATTAAATAAATCAAATGAAAGCACTTTTCGTGCTCGAAATTAAATTGACTGTCAATCACAATCCATACACGAAAGTCCTCGACAATACTCTTCTCGAGATATTGAACGAGATATTGAAAAGATCAGAAAGGGGAGTAATAAAAATGTCTTACATTCGTTCTGGTGTAAAGTTCTCATAAAAATACCTCGGCACAAAAGAACTCATATAGTTGAGTGAAAATAAATGAGGGAACCAAAATGAATTTGGAAATTAGGAAATAAGGTACCAAGTGATTCAGTGGAAGTAACACAAGATCATCATGATAATCCCCAAAATAAAAGGTTTTAGATGAACTTTGACTGCCAATCTTTTAATACTCGTACCTCCTGCCAAATTGGTTTACACGATTGACAACTTATATTAAAAAGTCTTACACTTTTAAAGTATTTCCGTTAATATCTCAAGAAAATTATTTAAGAGAAGGAATAACATCCCTTATATAAGATTTGCTCATCATAATGGGTTTTTAAAATGGTACTTAAAAAATAAAAAATAAAGGATAAGACTTCATATAACATTACATGCCAAGAAAATATAATTTCAATGAAACGGTTTTTAAATGTTAAAGTTTTATATTAAAAAAATTAAATTAGCACACAAAATGTTGAAGCACAGAATTTCTCAACATGATTATTTTATGAAAAACCAAACGCGTAATAAATATCCAATTCATTTCTGACTTTCAAAAAACTTACATTTTATGCAATGAAATACACATGATGATAGAAATATATATTTCCGAAACGTTGACAAACAACTAACTAGTCTCTTTCCACTGACGAAGCTTCATGTAATCCTTCAATCATGTAAAACATAAATAAAAATGGATTTTGTATTAGCCTTAGGCTAATCTCCTTAACAATTGCATTCACGGTATGATATTTCACGTCATTTTCTTCATTAACCTAGGATCAATCTTATTAAATGAGGAAATAATGTATCTTTACATAATGTAATAAATTAATTAAAATGCATAATTTAGATATTTAAATAAAATTAACACAGTTTAATAAATTAATATTATTAATTATTTACCGGACCGGCCGGCAGAGCTACCGACATACATTTCTGGCGGTATTTACTACTGAGCGAACGCTATAATAGTGCCAAATTTTGTTATCTTGTCACTATGGTTCTGTCACCAGAAGCATATTACACCTCTTCTGCAATATTTTGCCGATATTAAACGATGTACTCCCTTTGGCTCTTCGTGATGAATGCATTGTGGAAGAAAATTTATAATGTAATTTTATTTCTTAATGTAATGTAATATAATGTGAATGTAATTCATTAGTTAACTTCCTTCTATTTTATATTTTTTCGTTTCACTGTCGGTAAAGGCAAACCGAGGTATTTCTGCTAGTATATTCTAAACATATTTTATTTTACGTGGAAACATATTTCATTAAATGTTGGCATGCACCGTATTCATTCAATAAAATTTCAAGATGTGAAGAATACTTTAAATCAATAGATTTTTAAGTCTCTAGAAGCAACGATTGATAAAAAAAATATTGGGATGATTCTGACAAGACTAAAATGCAACAATTTCACTTACGTCTTGGTTTTTGTTGTTCGCGCGACACACTTCTTTAGCAGGAGAGTTTTCAATTTTGGTCCGGAAACGCGATCATGCAACGGAACCTGAAATCAGAAAATATCAGCGAATATTCACTACCTATAACGGTATATGGAAAGTAACATTAGTATACCAAAAAATATAAAACTACTGTAAGCCAAATATATTTCCATATCGTTAAAATGAATCATCTATTTCTAAAACAAAAAAATCAAAACAAGGGAATGTCCATTTTTCCACAAGGAGCGGTAGCTCAGTGCATTAACGGATCTCACTGAAGCGCCTCAGATCGGGAGCCGGTTCGAGTCCTGACGGCGGCAAGATTTTCGACACTAGCGTTTCAGCTACGTCGAATTCAGTCGCTGCCTGGAGGAGAATTCTAGGGCCGGCTGCTCTGGTCGGTAGTTTTCCGTGGTTTCTCCGATCAACACCAGGCAAATGCCGGAGCAGTATCCTACCAAACGGGCCACAGACTTCGCGCGAACTATTCTTCCTCCTACTTGCCCTATCCTCTCCCCTTACACACACACACACACACACACTTACACTAACAAGCACTACACTTCCACATATTCCGGGAGACCGCTCAGGAGCTGAGAGCTTGTCCGAGCTGGGGCGGTGCCCGACTGGTGGGAGAGTTCTGGTTAGGGGAAACCGTACTAGCCGACAGTAGATCGGCGCCGGATCTCGCCATGCAGCGGGGGAAGACCACCGCCATCTCCAGAGAAAAAAACATGCACTACTCTAACAGGACTTATGACCAAAGCAGTTGACGCGCCCGGAAACACGAAAAAATCAATCAATCCATTTTTCCATTTGAAAAAATCAATCAATCCATTTTTCCATTTAGATTTCCACAGATATCTTGGCCTGCCAGAAGCAGCTAGTTCCGGGAATTTCGCACCACGTCGCGCTACGTCGGCACCCCGGCATTGAAGGCGGGTCTCCGCCGCTCGTCCATTGTTAGCCTCTTCACGCGCGTCGCCATCAAAGTTTACGAGCGGAGGCGGCCATGCACCGTCTTATGGCGGCCCGACAAACGGGGAGGCGCTCCGGCAGGAATTTCGACGCCCTGTCTGCGCACCGGCGCGGGCGCCCCGGGGGCCAGGGGGAACGATGCAATGGGGCTGGCGGTGCTCCGCTGCTGGAGGCTGGGCGAAGAAAGCTGGCAACGAGGAAACGGAAGGGGTGCAAGGCAAGTGCACTGGGGCTATCGCATATATCGGACGAAACAAGATGTTTCATTGTAACTTGTCCTTCAAGGGGTATATCTACACTGTCTGAGATGTAAATTGGGTTTCTTTCATTTGTACTTTCACTTGCCAAGAAATGAAAATTGGTTATTAAATATGTTATTTCCACAAAACAGTTTCACTCAATAGTGGTAGCTGTGAGAACTGTAAAAATTCTCTACTTTTAGACACCGTGTTTTGATATACAATATTACCCGATGGGATGATTTAAATGACCCGTCACTTTTAGATTTTGTCAGTTTATCCTCCTAGATTTAATATTTGGACATGTTCGCCCAATTTCCACAAAACAGTTTCACTCTTTAGTGGTGGTTGTGATCTTTGTTAACTTTCTGTTTTTTTAACATTGTTGAGACATGCTGAAAATTACATGAAACGATACCACTAAACGGAACCCAACTTAAAAGACGATAAAAATCTTTAATAACTTTAAGGTTCATTCATATCAAATTCCATGACAATAGAACAAAGCCTTTGGTTGTGACAATATGACAACGGAAATCAATGAAGAAAATCCTCTAATCCGCGACAGCTCAAGTTCTTTCACCTCGCACTGTAGAAGGAAGTTGACCGCGACGCTCATTTAGAAACTCAACTTCTTAAATGCCACTTAAAGGAGGAAATATTCGTATATTTTCAACTTTTCTTTATTGTGTAATTTTATATTGAAATAAATTAATAATAATAATTATTATTATTATTATTATTATTATTATTATTATCAATGTTTCTATTTAACTCTGTTTATATGTAATAATTTTCATCAGAAATGTTTGAAAGAAAAAATTGCGGGTGAAAAAAAACAATCTTTATCTACGAACATAAACAATTTAGTAAAAACTAGTAACATTATACGAAATTCACTGTTTGGCGGGAATCTTGGGACGTATCCGATACTTTCCTGTAGTTTTTAAAGAAAATACTGTATCATTAAACATGCTTGTGTAATCAATGATTTTAAAAACGTTACTTTTAGCCTTGTAATAAAAAACAGACGTGAAAGTGTTAAAAGCTCTTTAAAATAATACAAATCCATATAAACTGCTATCTTACGTTCACCTCTTGATCAATTACCTCTCTCCACAACGAGCCAAATTGTGCTCGGACGAGTCAATTTGGTTAAAATACAAATTAGAATAAGGGGCAGAATTAATATTCAAAAGCACAGTGCTAAATTATCTGCATTATAATACTGACTGAAAGTTTTAACAGAAAAGTACGTCGTAGATCGAGGGAGAGCGCGCCACTGACTACCTGCGCAGACTGACACACACGACACTATCTCGCATCAGTGTTTGCATTAATTACAAAATCCAGTTAATTTCATTATTATTAGGGAGTTTTTTCACGGCATGGAGAACAATACTCAATGCAATCTCGATCATGCGCGAATGCACAAAAGTGATGCAAAATTCGAAGTGCGCATGCACAGAATATTGCTGTCAGTTGCTGTAAGGTTCACCGTGCAAATCCTCTCTGACATTTTCAAAAATAATAGCTAGAAGCAACAACACCCGTTAAAACAATTGAACGGTGACGAATAACTTGCGAAATCCCTCGACCTACGCAACCTATCCCTCACCCCTCGACCTAGGCAATCTACACAAAGGCTTGCAGGGATTTCCAGCCTCCAGAAATCTCCCCAGTACTACTCCAGCCGGGACAAGCTCTAACCTTCCGAAATGAGTGATTCTGTAGGGCTATGTGTGTGTGGCGTGCGCGTGCGGTGCGCGTGCGCGTGCGCGTGCGCGCGTGGCGTGGCGTGGGCGTGGGCGTGGGCGTGGGCGTGGGCGGGGCGTGGGCGTGGGCGTGGGCGTGGGCGTGGGCGTGGGCGTGGGCGTGGGCGTGGGCGTGGGCGTGGGCGTGGGCGTGGGCGTGGGCGTGGGCGTGGGCGTGGGCGTGGGCGTGGGCGTGGGCGTGGGCGTGGGCGTGGGCGTGGGCGTGGGCGTGGGCGTGGGCGTGGGCGTGGGCGTGGGCGTGGGCGTGGGCGTGGGCGTGGGCGTGGGCGTGGGCGTGGGCGTGGGCGTGGGCGTGGGCGTGGGCGTGGGCGTGCGCGTGCGCGTGCGCGTGCGTGTGTGTGTGTGTGTGTGTGTTGTGTGTGTGTGGCGCGCGCGCGCACGAAAGCGGATAGGACAAGCAAGGTAAACGGATAATCATGGTCCATGGCCCGTTTGTTGGGTATTACTCCGTCATTCACTTAGTACTGTTCGAACAAACCACGGTCATCTACCGATCAGAGCACTCGTCCGCTGGATTTCTCCTCCACACAGCAGCTGAATTAGACCTAGCTATGAAGCTAGAAGCGAAAATCAGCCACCGTCGGGTCTCAAACCCTCGGTCCTTGCAGCCAGAGTCGACGTGGTGACCACGGTGCCGCGGGCTCTGAGCCAGCCCAGCCGGTGGGACAGCCCTGGAGGAGGGAGGGGGGTCGCAGGTGTCCCTTTCTCCCGCCGCGCCCGCGCCTTTGTCCGCGCACCGGGACGGTCGGCGCCGCCCTCACAAAGGGACGCACGCGGACGCTGTAGCGATAGTAGTTTGCTATCGAAACAAAAGTCGACTGGAGTCTGATTTGATTAAGTAGGATTAAATGTGGAGCGGCTGCAAAGGTAGGGCAAATTGAATTTCGGAACGAGCTCCGCTTTCCGTGACTCGCTGTCTCGTCGTCACCGCGCCCCCTCCGGCTGCTGCCGGCTGTTCTTTGTGTGCACTTACCGAACGTTACGCGCCGCGCGTTCAATGCGCCGCCGCCGCCGCCGCCGGCTGCCGCGCGTAACTTTATGGCGCCCTGCGCTCCGTCTCCAATGCAGCCGACGCCTTCACAGATTCACCTCCGAACAACACCTCACTTCGCGATGAATTTAATACACAAGCAAAAATGAAACATTGCACCTCAAGTTCTTGTATGAAAATCATAATGTCGAGTTGTTAAACAATCATAACTCTTGTAGTCAATAAAACAAATGTTCTAAATGAAAAATTACTCGTCGAAATACAAAGAAAACAATGCACTCAAATTATATTTTACACCTTTGAAATAAATACTACCAACACAAGAAAAGATTTTTTTTAGAAAAACATATTGCGTAATGTAAGTAAATTTGGCACTAAAATGCTTCGATTGCTGAAAGCAAAATATTTGTCTAAGATGTAAATATTTATAATTCTACTTCATCTAATGCTTTTCAGGCGTATTACTAGCGCAGATTGTAATAAGAGAAAGATACTTCTTCAAAAGATTTTTAGATCGCTCATCTACGTTTCTTTCTCCTGAAAAAATTAAAATATTACAGGAAAAGCATTGTTTAGGAATATGATTTTAGAAAATAAACATACAATCTAGATTAGCCAATAATGATTCCTTTTGTTGAGAGAAACAAATATATATTTTGTCATAATGTAATATGAGCATCTGAAATTGTGCTAAGAATTAATGTTGTAATGCTGTATATTACTTGAAACATAGAAAAAACTACAAACTTTCTTGAGACACTTGGATAGTTGGATTGTTCACGTATTTTACTGCAGCATGAATTAAATAATTCAGATTCCTGTTTTAGTTAGTAAAAGTTAGATAAAAGATTATCTTAGCTTTTCTGACTAAATTTCCTGTACTAATGTTTCGTTCTCTTTTAATCTTTAGCAGTTCATAAATTTAGATCTTTTGAATTTCTTCAATTTAGTTGTTCGTATTCCATTTTTAGTGTCTTCGATTTATTGCCTCGCTCAGGTAAGTAATCCCGTTGTTTAATCTTTTTCAAGATTGGGTGACTTTCATTTTCCTCGACATTCTTAGAGGAGACACTGGTTTACTTGGAAAATGTTGAACTTTTATGATAGACATTTCCAGAGCAAGAAGAGCCGCGACCTCAAGTAAGGCAACTGTCCAAAACAGCCATTTAAGTAAGCATTGCAACATTCTACGCACCAATTACATTTATTGCCCAATCAGCGGCTCCAGATTAAAAACACAGAAAAACAGTTCTTTCAGTTCGAGGTTTGGGTATACGTGAATCTCTCTTCCGTCACTGCGGTCAGACCATAGACTAAAGAGGTACTCTATGGTCAGACTTACTCTACTCTATGGTCAGACTTCTTTACTCTATGGACAGACCTCTTGCCGACCACCAATCGAGACATATGAGGTGTTATTCGGCGCGTCTCGGTTTCCTGGTATATGAACTGGCTATTAGTATCCAGCCTTAATATCCAAAGAAACTTCCAAAAATGTGTTTTTGCGTGTTTTGACTCTGCGATCTTAATGAGTACGCCGGGAATCAAATCAACGCCGCGTAAATAGATACATATAGGGACGTTGAATAAACTCTAGTATTCAATGGCAATTTTCACTCCATACGCCGAAAGTTTCCTTAACGAGGATGGTAACACTGATTATTGCCATGTTTAAGGGAACACGAGAATTACCAAGTGAATTGTGCGGCAGATTTCATTTCACTTTCATTCATTATACCATATTTTTAATAATAAATTTGCAAGAACCTACCAACACTATTGCCTTGAACTTGTTATATATTATAAATATTTAAATTTGAAGAACTGCTAGTGAATACGGAGAAAACAAAACTGTAGGTCATTCTAGAGAATAATTGAACGTTTTAATGTTCGACTTCTCACGTTTACGTTCTTGAGGGTGCAAATACCGTTTTTCAAGTGAATGTGACTTGTGACTCACAACGATCTTTTATTAAGCTTAACTAGCACTTTATTAATATAAACATACAAAACAACCGCCTTTTTATGTTTATATAGATTTGCCTTTAAAAGAGAAATAGTAGAAGTAGAAGTCAATTCAAATTATGCTGAGTTTGTGAAATTTTAACCTCTTCAAAAATTAGAGGAGAAAATATGGAGCTGTTAAGCGAGCTGTAAGCTGTTTTTCGAAGATAAATAAAGAGGTTTGATATAGTGCGTGGGCAATCCGGGGAAGAATGAAATGTAGTTATAGAAGATTTTGTGGCAGAATTTTCATAACTATTCTCTATACTCAGAATGATCAGAGATTAGAGAATAACGCAGAAAAACAGCTAACTGGTGACTTCTTGTATGCATTTTTGTGCATTCTGTAAAAAACGTAAAAATGTAGCTGTACTAAGTTCTAACTATTCGTATCATCCATACTAGTAAGTATTTTTTACCACGATTATAAATTTGAAAGTACAATATTACCAGTTCATATCCCGTGTGGAGGTCCCATACAAGGCCAATGCGTGTTGAGAATTTTTGAACAAGAATATAACTTTGTCAGCTAATACGATTCACTGCAACGTCCAATGGCAGAAACTGTAAGAACATACTTAAATAAAGCTAGGCATGAAGGAAATGAAGTACGAAATACATTTTCGACACATGAAAATACTTTTGAAACAACTTACTGAGTCGGTGACGCGACACTCAACTACTGACATAGTATTGCAGCTAAAACAATAATTTGTAACTAGTTGGATTTGTCTGAACATTCTGCATTTTGTAATTAATTGTTTTAAAAGTGAAAAAGTAAATAGCTTCATATTTGCTTGGAATAGCGAGTCCCTTAATTGAAGTTTTATCATACATGCATTGATAATGATGAGTTAATGTAGTCTCTATCTTTTCTATGTAGTGATAAGTTTCAAAGGTTAAATACGTCTCTAATTGCAATAATGTGTATTGTTTTGGCCCAAGTTCCCCTCCCATTCCGATTGTTTTTTGTTTTTTCCAGCTTTATTGATCGATTGAGCAAATGCTAAAATGGTCAAATGATCCCAATCCGAAATTTAGCTTATATCCCTCCCATACAGTTATTATTGTTTTTCGAAGATAAATAAAGAGGTTTGATATAGTGCGTGGGCAAACATTATAATTAGGGTTTAAAGCAAAACAATTGGTAACTTTTAGTAATAGATTGTAAACCACTGCCTGTCGCCAGATCCGACATGGTAGAAATGAAACTTCAGGAAATATAACAATGAAACGTATGAATAAAAATTGACTTCGTCCACATTCAAGGAAATGCAATATTGTTCGCTATGTGAATAATACATTATCTGCATTACATATGAACAAATTTGGTGCAGTAAGACAAATATTTACAATGGATTCAAGTGTTCTTTTAATACGTTTTGAGACAACAAACTGTTCTTTGTCATTATGTAAGAATATAATTTCACAATTATCGTTCATTTTACGCCTTAAGATATGAAGGAGATACTTTGAACACTACACAATTCTTATGTATAAATAAAAAAAATAGAATTTTGATACATAATTTGTATTATTTTCATGTAATATTTTCAACAGTCTCGGCTACCATAGAACTTCAACTGAGAAGAAAATGCTTTACTGCAAGTATGTTATACACAAATGTATATGCAAGCATACAAATCAGATGCGCAAACTCAGCGCAGAAAACAATCCGGAATATAAGGCGTTCGGACAGGCGCAAAATCGCAAAAAAAAAAAAAGAAAAAGAAACAAAGAAAAAAGAAAAGACCAAAGCAACCTACAGGCACAACGTGCAGACCCTCCAAAACAGCACACGAGGCGGAACTTTCCGTATTCTAATCAAATACGACGAAAGTTATATTCCCTAGAGAGAAATTTTACGACGAGGGAAGGAAGGCAAAAAATTAGTATCACAGCTAGATTAAACTAGAAACGCAAAGTGCAAATGAACAGGCGGCGGCTCGCAGCCCTCGCAAGGGCGCTTCACCTTCCCTCGCGGAGCCCTTCAAACCCGCCTTAATTTCATTTGGGCGCACTTCTCTATAACTTGGAGAGGCTCCTTCCTACGCCAGCGAGCGGGCGAGCGGGCGAGAGGGCGAGAGGGAGGGAGGGAGCCCCGATCCATCTCGAGCGCGCCAACTCCCGAAGCCCTCGCACACAGACCTGGCGCCCCTTGGCCTAGCCGAGGACGACCCGGACCGGCCCAGTTGGCTCAGGGCGCCAACACTGCAGCCACTCTGACCGGGAAGTTCTGAGAGCCATACGGATCGACACTAGACACAATAGTTCGGTGGAAATCAGCCGCTGTCTGGAGAAAAATTCTACCGAGTGACTGGACTGATCGGTGTTTTTCCGCGTTTTCTCTAATCAATGTTGCTCTGGGGCGGTGACCAGTTGACCTGTAGCTGACGTGTATGTCGGTGCCGAATTTCTAGCGGAGAAGAAGGACCGCCACCTTCAGTGATATAACATGCTCTACACTTACGTAACCATGGCAGTTCACGCCTCCAGAAGACATTTTATCAATCCTAGTTTGTTCGTCGGTCTGCCTAATAGCTCATTCTTTCTACATCCCCTTCATTTCATCATATTATATGGTACCACATTCTCTTCTTATACGCATGCCATTCTCTCCATCGTATCTATCTACCTTCTATTCTAACCTACATTTTTCATCCTTTTTTAATGTACCTCATTCCATCTTAAATTTCCAAACCAAGTTTATTTAATCACGCAAATTTATCATGCACATTTCCACGAACAATTGCTTCTTTATATTTGCCTATTCTTTCCAGATTCGTTTCTGGCTCCTTCCAAACAATGTTTTCGCCCATCCTTCATCATTCCACTTTCACTCTCTGAAGTCGACTCGCTGTACCGAACTTATCAGTGTTTTACTAAGCCTTCCTCCCTCTCTCCCAATTTTTTTACTCGTTTCTTTCTCTTCCCAGCTCCAGTCATCCCCCCCCCCCAGTGGCACACCGCCCCAACTGGGACGAGTCCTAAGCTTCCGACTGGTCTCCCGGTATACGAGTATGTGGTTGTGTTGTTCATGTCCTATGTAATACATTTTTATGGGGATAGGAGACAAATATGAGGGAATTTGGATCACGCGCAGTCTGGGACCCGTTTCTTAAAGTATTGCATTCGCCTACTATTGATCGGACAAACCACACTAAACTATCGGTCAGAACAGTCGAAAACTAAAATTCTCCTCCGGACATAAGGTGAATTCAATCTGTCTAGTTTGAGTCGAAAGTTCCCCACCGTCGGAACTCGAACTCTTAAGTCTTTCCAGTCAGAGATACTGCAGATTCAAAGGCAAATCAACCATGGGTTTTCTGCAGCATGTCATTCTTCATATAATGAAACTCAAAGGCAAATCAACAAACATTGAGATCTTTGCCCAACAAAGTGAAGACAAATCTTCAATACCTTCATTCAAAAATGAAATTGGAATATGATAGAAGGTAAATTTAAATTTGTCGAATTCCAAGATGTCTCTGCTTTCGGTTAACAGACGAGGGCTTCTCGTTTGTCCTTTGCCCCCTTTCGCCTCGTCTTACTCTTCGCACCCGACATCGCACCCTGTTGCGGTTTGTTTTCAATTTCGCCCACCTCTGTCTTAATCCTACACGCACAGCCACCGCCTGTACCCAGCCGCGCCTTGCTGTCCTTTCACGCCAGCCCTGTGGGTTGACATGCAAATTTAGAGGGATTATGATAGAAATTGGGAGGAATGAGGAATAATAATTTCATTATGTCTGTTTAAATTCATTGCATTAAAACTGTTTGCATTCGTTTTTTTACTTTTTAAAACTGTTTCTTCCCTTGATATATTTTCTCAACATTTCAATTCAAACTTCTACTTTCATACAAAAAGATATCACTACAATGTAAAAATATATCACTACAATGTTTAATTTTCTGGTATGCTATGATGAAATATGTCAATGTGTAAATTGTGCCTGACGACGGAATAAACAATTTGCATTGTAATTCGTTAGGATCCGTAATGAATTGAGATACATTTTTTCAATGTATAATGCTTGAAAGGAAGGAATAAGACAAAAACAAAAGATGTCTTTAAGGATTGGTTGAAAATTAATTATAATTTCTGCCAGTTAAATTAATTTTCATGACCTGTGTCTTAAATTACAATTTTGAAGAACAAATAAATGTATAACTAACACATAAATAAGCATAATAATGCTTAAGAGATAATTTTAAGCAAAACTTCTCTAAAGTATACTAACATTTACTTATCTCCATTGGTCTCAGCCAAATAAGATCAATAGTAGGTATTTCGTTCCTGTTTGCAATTTGTTCTTTTGATTGTTCATTATTGATTCTACATATTCGTTGTAAAGTTTATAAAATGTGTGATGCAGCTTTGCTAAATAACACCAAAAAAGTCAATCATATTTTATAATAATGATATAAATGACTTATGACGTGTAAAGTAGAATGTAAAGTACAATTCTCTGTAATATCGGTTAATGGTTAAATGTTCAATCGTGCTCAAGTCGCTAGCCTTTCATCACCTTCAAAATTATGGAAATTTGTTCCAACAAAACGAGTTTGGCTGCCTCACAAGGGTTAGTCCAACCCCTGTGAAGTGTCCTAAACCCTACCCCTATCCTTATTCCTTCCTAATTCTGGCCACTGGGTAGTGACGCAGGAGCGCGTGGTGGGAGGCGCGTACGCGGAGATGCTACCTGGCGGTCCTCTTGACAACTGACTGCGACGAGACGCGACAGACAATATTAACGGAGGATTACTCCAAAAAAGCGCTGTTAGAAATGGAAAACTACTCCGAAAAGCTCAAAGCGCTCAATGCCCCCCCCCCCCCAAGGGGCTTGGAGACGCATTGCGCCAAAGTAGACTCAACAAATGTTTTAAAAAATGGCATGTCTGTGTACATACAAATATTTGCCACCTTCACTTTGAATTTTGCACTGATTACCTGATCCCCAATTTCATTTTTCGTGATGATCTTGACGAACGTAATATTTGCTATTGTAGATGGATCTTCTGAACTTCAAGATGCAGCATGGTTATGAAGTAACAGAAAACGATGAATAGGGCTGTGTAGAAACGAAGTGTTTCTGGGCAAAATAAGGTCAGACATATTTTTTAACATTATAGTGAAAGAGCACTCAGGTGTCCTTTTACTCCCGAAAGAACTCAATCTCTTCAATGAAATTTCCTAATTCGAAGTGTCTTATATTCGTGTCCTTCTGCCGAGGATGTGTGCTAAGTGTAGCTAAGCCCAACCATACCGCCTCGTGGATGGAAATTCTGAAGTCGGAAGCTGTGTTAGGTAGTGCCCGTGGATATATTGCAGGTGGCTGCCAGAGTAGTACCTACAACAACGGGCAAGAGGCCTCACCGCGATATGGGCAAAGGCCTCCAACATTGCACCCCTCGTGATGTAGAAATGCAGTCGCCTCCGCCCACTGTGGCAGCGGGTGCTGCGGACGCACGTGAGCGGCTAATGCTCGCGGGAGGGCGCGCAGGCGGGGCACGTGACGGCCGCTTCCGGGGCTAATTGCCCGCACCACTGCGCCCTATCGGCCGCCGCTCGAACCGGCGAAAAACACACAAACATCGCCGCGCCGCGCCGCCCCGAGGAAGCCGTGGGAAGGAGGCCTTGGAAGACGCCGAGACCGCCTGCAACTGTTCGCCACCTTCAGAAGAGGCGAAACCAAGGAGAAGGAGGGGGCTAAGGCGAAACGGATTTCTGGAAAATAGTTCGTTCTGCGCTGAAAGAGGTCAGGAGAAGGGGAGAGGAAGAGGTGATTTATACGGACTTCTATAGGACAAGCCGAGAAACAAAGCGATTTATAGCTTGTAAGACCATGTACGCTCTTAAATAAAACATGAGGTTTATCGAACGTGAATGTACGCTAAAGGGTAATAACAAACAAGGTTGCACCGTGTTTGGATTCGTGAGACTAGAGCGTGTCGTAATTTGAGACTAACACGGCGGCGAGTGGGTTCGTTGGAAAATGTTACAGGAATGCACACTACTGCGTTCAAGACTGTACTACGCAAAGAAAAATTTCCCGACTGCTATGATCCACGCATCCAACAAATTGAAGAGGTTCAAATTATTTTCATGAAGTTAAAATTGTAACCCCAAATTTATAGTGGATGGAACTACTAAACCTGCCTCTCATGCAAATTTTGCCTCAAAATGCCTATTTTATCACGTGCAAAAGCATAATCTGACAGTTATAGAGTAATTTGGGTAAAAACCGCAAACGAAATTAACGATAAATTTATTTATTACAAACAGTGGTTTTCTATCGTACATTTATATTCGCCGCCATAAATTCAGTGTCCTCGGATAATATTTCCGTTCCCGTATCCATCCCTCATAAAGCCTATTTTTCTCTCAGCTGAAATATTTCTATAAATTTTGCATAAAATGCAGGTGACATTTTCCGACATTAAATGCTGATCAGTGGATATGGTCGGAAAGAATTTTCCATTACAATTTTAATATAGTATCATACCCAAAAGCAATGTTTGAAAATTCATTGTTCAATTCTTTCTCGTCATGGCACAAAGTAAACATTTTATTGAAATAATGCAACATTATGCATCTTTTTGCCTGTATTTACAACATGCTCATAGAATACACTTGTAATACGAGTATGGAAAATGCACAGACCACGAACTGTGAACGATAAACATTGAGAGGAATTCACAACACCGTACAATTAATTAACGAGTAGGACAATAATTAATGATTATGTGGCGTTTAATATTAATTTATTCAACCTCCGCAACTTTGTATTTTAGTTGTTTTGTTATTACGGTGTATAGTTGCGCAATGGAAGATCTTTTCGAAGTAAAAAATCTGCATTATGTTAATTGTCTTAACATCAGAGACGTGTAGAACGAACTACTGCTAGACATATTTCTTGACGAAAAATGTTTTACCTGGGAAGACTTATATAATTTCATCGGTAGTATCGAAGAACATATTACAAAACATTTTTAGTTTTATATGTATTTAGCAACTCAATGCAGTAGAACAATGTTGTACATATATGTCAAAATAAAACTGCATACTATTTAAGCATAAATGGGTTACCACTATTACAACTGTTTTAATGACAAATGTGTTAAAGAATCGGACATGTAATAACATCACGTGTTACTACCGATGCGCATGTTTTGGATAGTTAAGGGTTAATACTTTACGATTGTTGTTGTTGTTGTTGTAGTTCTTATTCTTCCTTGACAAGGGTGAAAGCAAATAGCTCGTTCTGAGACTCAGAACTGCTCTGACCACCTCATTCTAGATCTACCAATAGGTAGCACTTCGGTTTATATAAGAGAGTTAACTTTGGTAGTCTATTTGGCTCCATCCTGTTTACATGCTGGAACCACTTCTGGTATTATTTTATGTACCACTCCGTCAATATTTAACTTGACCTTATATCTTCATTTCAAACTCTGTCACTCAAGGTTATTCCCAGTAGAACTCTTAAGAAATTAATTTGGGAAGCCTATAATCTTCTTTACGCTACTTTACTTTACGATTGTGTATCAATAAATCATTAATTTTTAACTTATTAGATCATCTGAAAGTTTTGTCTTCTTCATGCAAACTTCGATGGTTGCTTGCGGAGAAGAAAAACTATTGGAGATTGTTGATTGCGCTGATGGATTTTGCTGAGCTGAACGACAGTAACGGTTAACGGAAGGGAGCGCACAATTGTAATCATTACTTGTGAGCTTTTGTATTTTGGTTGCCAAGAGTGAGCATCAGTATTTTAAGTTCAAAATTGGAGAACGCCAAAACATGTAATAAGTTGGGTACTGCATTTCTGTTGTATGCATTGAATACTCGCCTCCTGAGAACGGAATGCAAATAAATTGTTGTTTGAAAGAACCCATTCAAATAATATAAATAAAATAAATGTTTACACTACATTTTAGGTGAGGGGAAGTACCCCATGTCAACATTAAGTAGCTATCATAAAGGCTATGTCCTCTGAAATGTGTTGGAAAGTGTGGGTTTGTAGTTTGGTCAGATACAAGGCTAAATAAAATTGTTGTCCACGTGAGGGGTAAATTTCTCAATAAACAGTAACAGCACATAATAATGTTTTAATGACTTGAGTATTGTTAGTGACAATAAAATAAAATGTCTCTTAATTATTTTTAAAATGTAAAATATTTTCATGAAAGGAGGTACATCAATGTTCAAGGGAGATGTTGAAAGAAGTGAATGTAGAGACTATGCAGGTTCAAGAAAATGTAAAAAAAAAAAAAAAAGTCTTCCACGCACTCAAGAAAAATTCGATTCATAACACTGTTCACTCAATTACAACATTCTTCGCCCCTCGCATTGGAAGTAATGCCCTGGCAAAGTAATACACAGGCCTCCACAAGCCCATCAAATCGGGCCCCCAAACGAGCTCTGAGCCCAGCGACCTCCCAACCGGGCGATAGAGCGGGCGAGTGGGCGGGCGGGCGGGCCGGCCGGCCGGATCAAATGAATTAAATGAAGGGCGGGTGTCAGGCGCTCGGCGCCGGGGCAGAAAACGAGATACGAAAGCGGCCTTTAATGAAACGCACGTGTGCAGGTCGAGTACCATCCAACGCGCTCGACAACGGCTATCCATTAGGTAATTGGTTCTGTGCATCTTGTATCCTCCCCCCTTCCGCGTTGCGCACTTGGCCGCGCCCCCCCTCGCACCCCCTGCCCCTGAACAGCACAGAGCCCCGAGTGTTTACGCGGAGGCCGGAATTAGCCCCCGATCGCAACCCTGGGGAACGCCGCTCCAAGCGCGGGGAGCCTACGTCCCACGGCGGGCGCCGCTCGGTTTCATAAATACGGCACCGACGCGGGCGCTGTGGTTGCGGCCGAGTTTGCTGTTGAATTTCGTTTCAGGTGGCGAAGGACTGCGATTTGCGGGAGAGAAAGATATGGAGTTTAAATAAACAAGGTAACGAATCCGTTTGCATGTTCAGCACTTTCAGTGTACCGTACGATACAAGCGACCACTGCCGCCATCATGGAAAGTAATGACAGAAAACACTCATATGGATTCTCGCAAAGGATTTCATTTGCATAATTGAGCAACTTTTCGTTTCCATGTCAGAGCCTCCGGTCTGCGACCAAAATACCTAATTTTACAATTGCCACATCAAAGTAAAATGTAATATAAACTAACAGCTATGTGTTTTTCTGTAATGTCACATGTTTTTGGATTATTTGATGCTGTTGTTTTTTCTCACTGATAAGTACTTTTCTTCTGTGTATTGTTCAAGTCCCTGGCAGCCATCGTTTATGTATTTTTATATCAATTTTGATAGTCACACTTAGCAAAAAAATTCTCTGCGATATATTGTACGTTTTTATTTCTGAAAATATGTCTGAACTTGTGTTAAATTTCGGTAGAGGTTTTTCTGCAGTGTCACTCAAGATACACTTTCTTTCCGACACATTGTACATATTTCTTCCGAGAACAGGTTAGTGTGCCTGTCTTGTTTTTCATTTCAAATAACTTTTGCGATCGTATTAATCCGATTCTAAAACGCCAAATGCACAGTGAAAAATGTCTGAATGATATTTCAATTTACAAAACATGCGATTGTAAGAAAACTAATTTTACTTCATTATGTGTGTACACAATGCGCATCTTGACATTGAGCAAATTTTTCATAAACGAGAAGGCTTCTACTATTGAGAAAGTTTTGTAAGCCAAGAAAAAGTTCGCGATAAGAGAATTGACTATATTAGTTCTTCTACACTCCACAAATAATATTTGCTTTAATTCTTGATTAATCCTTGATTTTTCTGTCAATAACTACAGAATTGTCAAATTCTCTTTTTACGGAATTTTAGGTGAAATAACCAAGTTCTCTCTTCTCTCCCATACAGCGAAACGAGAGCTAAAGAAAACGTGCGCGGATAACATATGAATCTACGAACTCTCACTGTTCTATCGCGGTTCAAAAGAAGCACGGATTGCAGAAAGGATTCAATTCTGCCTTTGCATTCCGAAAATTCTAGGGATGTGATTTTTGTAGAAAGTTGTTTAAAATTTTATTTTCAATAGGAACACCCTCACCACCCTTTTCCATCTCCAGAAAAATTTGTGAACATATTTTAGACAATGTTGGAGAAAGATTACAACCTTGACACAACGGTTTTGCAGTAAAAATTGAATCTGAAAGATGCCTATTCTTGCAATCATGCAACTGCATATTTGTGCAAGTTATTCAAAATCCATTTATCTTCTCAGACACGACCATATAAAATAATAAAATCAATAATAAGAAGACTGAAAATTACGTTAATTATTAGGTATGTAATAAATTAAAACTGTTACTACTCCCGGGAGTTCGCCGGAGAACCTCGCCGGGGGCGAACTGAATTTGATTCAAAAAAGATGCAACCACGCGTGTTCGTATTTAAATTGTTCTCCCACACGCACAATTAAATTTAAATTTCCTCACGTACTGCCACCGTATGAATTATCCCGGGAGCATTCAAAGAGTATACATATTCATTAATCCACATTCACGTGCATGTAAACATTATATTCCTTGTAGTCAGTAAAATTTATTCCGTCAGTAAAAGCAGAATTCTTACACCTTCTTTGAAGTCGGTCATCTTCTAACATATTACTACAATTGTACCCATACGTGTTTGATTCTCATTACGGCAAAACTTTTAACTAAATACTTGAGTAAAGAGATACTGTGTCGGAACGGTTTGGAAGAACAATTTTTATTGTTATGTATCTGCTAAAACTATGTATACTCCATATTACTAATTTTCCGTGCGTGCAGAAATGGAAAGAAAACTTTGCAGCCTACGGTAATTGGAAATATGTCCTTGGTTCTGTCAGATTCATAGAAACTCAGAAAAATACAAAAGCAATGGAACATTTTATATTATGGCATAGCTCTCATGCTCGCGAGAAGAACCTTCCCTTCTCCCTAGATCCTTCCCTTCTCATTAGGGAGAAAGAAAAGTTTTGTATCTCTAGTAAAGACCTGTCGTGTGGAGCGAGTATTCTCGCAAATTGTGGTAACATTCGATAGGTACGTCACAGTATTTTGACTCAAATATGTAAATAATTTATTGTGTTATTCCACCTATTCTCATTTTACCTGTAGAGATTGAATTCTCCTAGTTAATACGTCCGTGCCTACAACACAGCTGCCAAGGCTGCCAGCCACTAATTTATTCACAGAAAAGTAATAAAAACCAAAGTTTACTTACTAATTTTTTGAAATGAGATTAATGGATAAAAGTAATCATATTGGTTAATAGTTCTCTCTTATAAATAAAGTCACACAATTAATACTCCTGTATCGGTAAAATCTGTGAAATGAACTCCGTTCTCTTTAACATCAAACAGTCAATTTTCTTTCACATCTTCCAGCAAAATGTGTCAGGAACGTTCCACACGTCCTAAATCCGAATCTCCATTTCCACCGAGACCTTTTTACTTCCTTAATCTGTATTTGTGCCGCAACTCAAGACCAGTTCAAACTATGGATATCTCAGAGTGCCGTCCAAATCTAAGCAGCTGGAAATCTACTGTTCCCACGACAAAAGCACCACTACTTCGCAACACAAAAATTACCCCGCTATGTGCTGCATCTGCCGTTGAGCGCAACTCCATGTGTCCTCCCCTCCGTAATCCGCAGCTGGCAGCAAACGCCCGGAGCAGTTCCTCCGCGAGATTTCCGGACGTGCGTCGATCCTACTTCCACTGTCTCTCCGAGGAGTCGGCACAGCGGCAGCGGCGGCGGCGACAGTGACGACGACGGCTGCCGCTCTGTAACTTGATAATTCCAGCAGCTCTATTCAAACGGCCTCTCTTGTTTCTTGCCTTATCATTACAAAAAAGCCGCCTCTGCTTCTTTTGTTTCGCGCACAATGCCGGAGCGGAACTCGCAGAGCCCCGTTTTGAATGCGAAATGCGTCTTAAGCTGCGAAATGCACAGCGAGGAAATTGATTTTCCCGGCGGCGCAAGCCGCGTTGAGGGCGCTGGCGCAGGCGAAGGCGATGGAGGCGGCGCGGTCAGCGGGGGGAGCCTGTAATGTTACCACAAGTTGCTAGCGACGGCTGACGCAGAGACAGGAAAAATACACGTTGAAAGAAAAGTTCATTTTCTTGTAATTGCAAATCATAATTTTCACACTTAATTGATGGTTTACTTCAAATAAATTTCTCCCAAAAAAGGAAGTGAAATATCTTGGTTGATTTATTTATTATTTAAGATTTTTGGAGCATCAACTGCTACGTTCATTTCTCGCGAAAGTATAATGGATGCAAGAGATGGTGCATCGGAAGTTCACGGTGTTCCTCCAACGCACGACCGGGAGCGGTAGCTCAGTGCATCAACTGAAGTCACTGCAGCACCTCTCACCGGGAGGTCCTAGGTTCGAGTTGTGAAGGCGACAGGATTTTCGACACTAGCTTTTCAGCTAGGTCGAATTCAGTCGCTGTCTGGACGAGAATTCTGGCGGCAGGCTGAAGTTAGCTTTCCGTGTTTGCTCCGATCATCACCAGGCGAATTCTGGAGCAGTACCCTACCAAACGTGCCACGGACCGCGTGCGATCTGCCCTTCCTCTTCTTTGTCCTATCCTCTCCCCTTACACACACACACACACACACACACACACACACACACACACACACACTAACATGCACTACACTACCACATATTCTGGGAGGCCGGTCGGGAGTTTAGAACTTGTCCCGGCTGGGGCGGGGCCCCGCTGGTGGGAGAGTCCTGGTTAGGAGGAAGCCCCACTAGCCGACGGTAGGTCGGCGCCGGATCTCGCCATCCAGCGGGGAAAGATCACCGCGCATATCCCGAGAAAAACATGTACTACACTAACGGGACTAATGACCAAAGCAGTTGACGTGCCAGGAAACACGAAAAATTCAAATCAAATCAATCCAACGCACGATGGTAAGATTCTACCCGGCGACTTGCGATATTTTCTACTTCCAGGTATCTCCCCCTAAGAGGGTACCTGCCCTACACGGAACATGTTTTAAGCTCCCTACAGGTGTGGAAGCTTTGTGCACATAAGTGAGCGATTAAGGGGTGAGGGGCAAAGACTGAAGAAAGAACGAGTGTGGTCTCTCCACGGAAAAATAACGATTAGAGCAGGTACCTACTAGAATTCTCCTGTAGAGAGGAGAATTCTGGCTATCTAGGTCCAACATCCGTCACCTTCTGGTCTTCAACCTTAAGATCTCTCGGTCAGCGACGCTGCAGGGGCAATGACAATGCTAATGCTGCTTCTGAGCTATCACAGACGATGAAAGTTCTCGTCGTAACACTTAATGACAAACATAAATGGAAAGAAAATTTATTCAATAAACTCAAGAAAAAGGACGAAAGGAAAGAACAAAATGTATCCAGTTTGTTCCACATAAATTGTAGTTTTATTTCTTTAAATTAAATATAGTCAATGTAATTAAATAATATAATTCATTTTATTCTTTCGAAATCTAGCTTACAGATTGATTATTTCAGAATCTATCACAAAAATTTCAAAATTAAAATAATTGACGACATCAGAACTGAACTTTTCACACTGAATATTCAGATATATTTAGCATTGTGCCATTTTATTTTTACCGATTATTAAATAAAAACAATTTTTTGCTTAGTTGAAATTTAATAAATGACATGAAGCGAACGCAGGAGTTTTTGCAGAACGAAGCATAAAATATACTTGTCACATCAACGCGTGATAATTGTCATCTAATACTGAAATTATTTTTGTTTACAGCAGAAATTCATTATTAATTCATAATGTTATAAGTGTGAGGCATGCCTGAAAGAAAGTACAAGAATTGAATGACGTGTGTTGTGGGTTGCATATCCCCGTCTTGCAACTCCAAACATTTCAATTGCGTAATATTCTCCAGCATTCCAAAGATTTGAGATTACCTTCCCAACATGCTGAGAACTCATTTCGCACATACTCTTTTATAAACAACTACGAAGCTTCAAAACAGAGATGTATGTTAAAATTGTTAAAATAAACATATATATATATATATATATATATATATATATATATATATATATATATATATATGGTTTTTAATTAAGTGTTGAGTTTTAGAGATTTCGAATTAAAATAGTCTCTGTGTTTCGAGGGGTGTGTGTGTATATATATATATATATATATATATATATATATATATATATATATATATATATATATAAAACTCCCAATAGAAGAATTTTTCAATAAGTAGTTGAATGTAGTCAGTCGCGAGTAGGTGTTTCATACGAAACACAGTTAGGGAAAGTCGCGACCGCATATTAATTTTGTGGTAAATATTAAGTCATGTTAATAGAAAATCGTTGAGGGCATTCTGGTACATTTTTATTGTAGGTATGGACGCGAGAATTGTTATACCTAGGATTCCATGGACAACATTGTGCTAGTCAGCCGAGAAGACAACTATCAAGATATTGTAGCAAACTTACAAACTATATTCAAACTCATACGATGTTTTAATGTTCTTCATTGAAAAAGTAATTCTCAGGAGATCAATAGAATTTGTAATATGTATAAGAATAAATGTTAAAATTTTATAACTGAAAAAGGCTGATAATTTATATTAGTTGCTATCAACCCAATAAATGGTTTCAATCAATCGAACTTCCAGGAATCGTGATTCTGTATAGAATTACACGTCCACATGCAACAGGTAAGGAGTAATATTTTGAACGTCGAACCCATGACTTAATTGGTAGTAAATTTAATAAATTAGAGTTGACATTGAAAGAATTTGTAAGCACAGCAAAGCAACGACAGAAAAAGAATAGTAACAATAGCAGTTAAAGTAATCCCCTTCATAGTATTAGATGTTTATAGAAATAGGATTTGGATTTGGCAATAGTAAAATATCATAAAAAATTAACTTCACAGTATAATATCAAAATATGTTATTCGATGAGTATTATTAAATTTGATCTCAAATTATTTAATTTGAAATAAATATGATAAAATTAGATGGAAAATATTACGGTAATTTTGAACACCAATTTTCTGTTCACAGCTCACGAATCTATTATCCTCGAGGCACATTTCAGTTTGCATTTCACACAATTTTTGAACTGAAACTCAATACTCATTTCTAACAGATGGGTTTAGGATGGCTTTAAAGGAGTTTTCGTGTTTAAATGTATGCAAATAGTGAACAATTCGGGGAATAATTAATTTTCATGAATACTCCCCATTTTCTTATTCAAATGTTGATTGAGAGTTCAATAAACGAGGCGTTACAACTTTTCGTAAGTTCAAACGTAGGTATTCAATTTTGAAAATCTGACTACTTTTCTGAGCCTCCTCCTACCCTTAAGCACATAAGAAAAAGGTGTTTTGGCAGCCCCGCCTGCAGAGTCGTTGTGCGAGACACAGTGAGCGCGGGAGAGCAGGAAACCGAAGGGAGAGCCGTCCCGTTTCCTGGTCGCAACGACCGGGCCGTCAGCGGAAGTAGCGGCCTCAAAACAACAGACGCCGTCGTTTCCGGTGCCCCAGTCGCCCGCCTTTCAAACGGCTGGGGGCGCACGTCTACAGGAATGGCTCTGCGAAAAGCCATCCCGCCAATTTGGAGGAAAACATTCGGCTCCCGAAAAGTAAAAAGAAAAAACTCAATGGTTGGTCATAGTTTTCTCATGTTTGGTCACACTTTGCTGATATTTGGTCATATTAAATACTTATTCAGTCTATTAAACCTAAAAATCGTACTTATCTATCTCATGTTTCAAGTATTAATTATTATCTTTTAAGCTCGTTAAATTATCTTAACTTATTATCGCCTCCTATTATTTCAGTAGTATAAGTAGTATAATTTTTGCGGCCCTCAAACGCAACCAATATTTGTAAATGTGGTCTCTAAAGAAAGAAAATTTCACGGAGGCGTGACGAATTGCACTTAAAAAACATGAAAGATTTGTTTTTAAAAAACGCATCTAAAGTCAAAGGCCTCAGAAACTTTACTCACTCCGTAATCTACATGATGAGATCTTCTTGAACATTCTATTACATTTTTGCTAGTTAGATGCTTGCCGATTCCACCACACTTGCTCTGAGCCTGCAGAATCTGCAACTGTATGTGAAATTAAACTACTTGATATTCAACGTGATTGAATGACGCGGGTGTACCTCACTGCTCGGTAATAACGTTAAGTAAGAATTGTTTGTATTGACATGGGTGTGTTGCATTGTTATCAAATACAAGGAGACATATAGAACAAGTGACCGAAGATAGCAGATTCTTGATAAAAAATATATTTTACAGGTTCAATACGTAAATGGAAAAGTAGGGAAAATGGGGAGTTTAACAGGCGAGGGTTCTCGTAAGGGTACGCTAGTATAATGGAATGCTGTGTTGTATAAACTGCGTAACAATTACTTTAAATAGACCTCAATATGCCACCAAGCAAAACATATATTCAAATTAAGTAAACAATCACTTGTGAAGATGTACATAAGATATCATTACAGATCAACATTTTGTAGTAATAACATATTAAGGAGCAGATTATTGAACGCGATGCTTTCCCACACGACAAAGTTAAAGAACAAATGTATGATGTACGTAGTATGATGAACGTACGTACGATGAATATACACATAAAAACAAAACTTAGTTAAATTTGTTAATAATAAAATATGTTCACTTTCATAAAATTCTTTAGCTTGTGGTAGTGTTGGACTATATGCACATCTAAAGAACGTTAACGATGTTGAAAAATATGCTAAACTCATTCGTGTACCTCGTTGTTTACACAATGTCAGAATATTTGTCACGAAGAGGAAGTTTATATTTGAGTCATTTCCTCCAATAATCATGTCAATATATTATTTCCTTCTTTCATTTCCCAAACCTCGTTAGCTCCAGTTTTTACCCAACACATTTTTATTTTTCGTAGAAGTTAAAACAATAAACTAGAAACAAAGCAATCACGACAAATCCAAAGTGTACATTTCGACATAAATTCATAAATTAAAAATGATGATTCTGCAAACAGAAAATTCTATTAGAAACCCTAGTAAATTCTAAAGTCTACTTCAAACGTTTAAAATTATTGTATTTGTCTCACTTCCCTGTGTTGCGTTAAAACGTTCTCACTCGTAAGTCACAAACACTAGCCATAATTCCGTGAAGGAGATTTACAAATACTTCATTAGGATTTTGCCTGTAGAGAGTTACGATTACCCTCTCGGGTCAGTGACCAGACGTACTAGGTTTAATTGTATTAATTGAAACGTAAATGATGCATCCCTCATGTATTTTAACTTTACAGCTCGAAACATGAGACGCCCATTATATTATCGTTAAAAATTATTTCTATTAGGCGTACCCAAGATTTCTGAAACGTAAGTTAATTTCTAAAATATTTTAACCAAATATTTAGGTCTGATGTTTGGAAAAATTAAAATAATATATATATATATATATATATATTATATATATATATTTTTCCCAAATTTTATTTATTTTTACAGATATCGATCATTAGTTCTACAAAAACCACAAAGCATGCGTACAAATATGACGCTTTCTCTTACGATAAAACATCATAAAGATCTATGTCATATTATTCCTTTCCAAAACCTGTAACATTAAAAGGAATACACAAACCAAAACATTTTCATTGCGTACATCATCTTTCTACCTCTCGAAAAAAGAAAAACTTCCGCAAACCCAACAAACTAATGGCATCAACTGAAGCAAAACTTTGTTCCCGGCGAATGTCACAATCTCATCACCGAGATGGAAAAAGTAGAGGCGGGAGACTTTCGTCAAACTACGCGCGTCGCGATTCGCTGCCGCGTTCGCTACAAGGACCTTCCGCCCGCAGCGACCGCCTTCTCGCCGCACATAACTTAGGGACGCCCGTCACAAAATGATACTTTTTTGCGACCGACGACTTTCGCTGATGCTGTTATGGACTCCCTCGCCCGCCGCGGCGTCGAAAACCGCTTCTCCTCTTGTCCCTCCGCGACGACGCGCCCGCCTCCGCGCCCCGCCCACTCCGCGCCATTCACTTCCCCCCACCACCACCCCCAGCAGATCTTCCGATCCGGGCGGTAGACCTTCTTCCTCTTAGCGATTCTTCTCTCTGGGCGTCTGTTATCCTACTTTTCTCTTTGCGCTTTCGTTGTTTCTTTCTAGTAGATATTTCCTGGACTTTGGCCTCCAATTTATCACCGTTATTTTCATTTCTTTGTGATTTACGTTTCTTCCTCTTCGCGATTATTTTCTAGGCGACTGTTATTCTGCTCTCCTTGCGCCGTCGTTTTCCCTCCTATCCGTTCTTCTCTCATTCTTCATGGTTCATCTCTTCATTTTTTAGCTTGTGCGTAATATCATGTCTCTCGACCACTTCTTTTTTTTTTTTTGTCCATAAATTTTTTTTTGATTTTTTTTTTCCGGGCGCGTCAACTGCTTTGGTCATTAGTCCCGTTAGTGTAGTGCATGCTTTTTCTCGGGAGATGGCGGTGATCTTCCCCCGCTGGATGGCGAGATCCGGCGCCGACCTACCGTCGGCTAGTGGGGTTTCTCCCTAACCAGGACTCTCCCACCAGCGGGGCACCGCCCCAGCCGGAACAAGCTCTCAGCTCCCGACCGGTCTCCCGGAATATGTGGTAGTGTAGTGCATGTTGATACTTTGCTCGATAGAACTATTTCTAAGTTAGGGAACATTAGCCTCATCTCTCCAAATCTTGCTTCTGCACTTCACTCGCTCATCGTAACCGTTCTTTCAGCATTGCCTTTCCTCGCTGGCTTGCGTATTTTCAACCTTCCCCCACTCCCTCCCGCTTCCACCCTTCTACTCCTCCCCTTCTCTCTCCCCCCTCTTTCCATATTACATGCCCTTGGGGTCATTCTCTAACCACCCCATCGCATTTCAAACAAATTCTGCTGTTTCTGTTGGCGGCTTATACGTCCTCGCGTGCCCCATCCTCGCTCCAATTTCGCCATGGTGTGACGCCCACCCCACTGAGCCACGACCGTCACAGGCTTCGCTCTGCGCCCTTCCATTGTTTTCCCCTGCTCTTCCCTCCTCCCATTCCAAGACGATTCGCTCAGGCTTCATCCGACGCCCCAGAACACGCTTCTCCTCGCCACTTTTTTTTTTTCCAGCGCTGACTTCCTTGTAGGGTCGCTCCCCCGTCCACGCTCATCCGCACGCATTCCCGCTCTCACTTTCGCTCTCCCGCGCCCTCCCCGGCTGCCAGCAGACGCCGCCGCCTTATCGGCCGGGTTCAAGTCAAGCGGCAGTGACACGCCCGCCAACCTCCGCCCGCCGCACTTCCCTCGCCGCCCATTACCGCCGCCCCCGCGGGCCAGAGCGCTCTGGCGGCCAGCGAAGGAAGAACTCTCGTTCGAATGTCAACTACCGATGCCCTGTGGAACACCGGTTTCGAGGCCTCGAAACAACTACGCCCAGCTGCACGTACCGAAACGGAGTGATTTTGAAACTGTTGGCGACCGCCCTGCTTTGAGAGGCGAGACTTAATGGTTCTTTTTCGTCACTCGCTACGGAAGTGTTTTTAAATAAAACGGCATCTCCCCAAGAGGGAAAGAAGCTTTTAATGCGAACCAAACTTCCCTGAAGAACATTACGAAAGAGGAATGCTACTCTTTTCTCATTTCTGTTGCTTCTATGGTTCTGCGCTGTGCATGTGTCGAGGTTTCAGGCTCTTTCCCAAGTTTCCTAAAAGCGCGTAAGTGTCTCAGAAACAACGCCGATGATTAGCGATAATGACTTTAAGGCAGATGTGAAGAAGTTTCGGAAACACTGCCTTTTACCGAAGAAAACAGGTTCCATTTCGAGACGGCCTGTACAATTCTTTCTGACGTTCGGAGCTCAAACAAAGAGGAAGCTAGTTTTTGATAAGATACCCTTCTCAGAAACTTCGCAGCGTAAAGATGAAAAAACTGTAAATATTATTTCTTTACTTTGTGAATATGGTAACTTTTATACATTTTATGAAATATTAATCAAATCAAATATCATTATTACCCCTTCCCTCTTTCAACATCTCTTCATTTCGATATGTTTGGTGAGAAAACTACGCGACGCTACATAATTTTTACTCGCTTTGCTTTAATCAGGTATTTATTTCAAGAAATTAATAAAAACATTAATTTTGAATGGTTTATTTTTGATGGAAGGGCAAGCTATTACAACGGTCACTGACCCTGCACTAATGTTCAAGAATTGTAAAAAAATTGTATTGTTTGCTGTTCATAAAAAATATTTAAGAATGTCCATTTAAACAACAAACATTTCCTTAAAAACAATATTTAAATCATCTTTACCGTATGGGTGATTTATTTAGTGGTCTGGATTCTGTATAGTGAACGTGGGAGCAATCTAAATTAATGACTGATATTTTAAGGCGAACTTTTCTTCGCATACCTTTATTCGCACATCAGTGGTGGGCACACAAGGCCAATTAAATGTTTATTTAACGATGGCTAATCTCCGATACGCAATGGATTAGCTTCTCGTAGTCTCCTCGATACAATTCGTTCTAATAAATTCTGCATTTACACTTAAAACCATTGCTTTAGTTTCATTCCATTTTATGTAATACCTTCACAAATGCTAATTAAAATGCATTCAACCCGGATGTAAATTTACACACAAGCACTTCAAATTCTACTCTAACGCAAGTGAGCGCTCAAATAGTGATAGGGTTGCAGCGTAAACTTCGCGCAAGTTTTGCCTGCGACTATGTAGGTCTTGCACCTGCCGCCCCTTTTCAAGTTTAAGGCATTACGTCGCCAGCACCTGTTAATTTTCCAGCACGAGGGGGAGGGGGCGGGAAGGGGGGCGTCGCGCGGGAGGCATCGATCGCGGAGTGCGCGGCCGAAGCGCGATAAGGCGCGTGAAGAGCGAGTGAAGGGCGGGTGAAGGGCGGGTGAAGGCGGGGGGGGGAGGGGGAAGGGCGGAAGGGGGGAAGGCGGTGAAGGGCGGGTGAAGGGCGGTGAAGGGGTGAAGGGCGGGTGAAGGCGAGTGAAGGGCGAGTGAAGGGCGGGTGAAGGGCTGACGAGCGGCGGGGACGCGTCGCTAAGCGGGGCGATTAGAGCCAACGGACGCCCTGCGACATGCACCGGCGCGGATGCCACCGCAAAGGCAGCAGATAACGCATGTTGTGATAAGGGGCCAGCAAAGGAGAGCGCTCGGATTCAAAGAGGGGAGACAGAAAAATTAAATAATGGAATAAAACGTGAAAGAAAGAAATAAAAATAAAGAAAGATGAAAAAGAGAGGAATTTATAAAAGAATGAAAAAAATAAGAGTAGGCAAGAAAGAAAGGATTGAACAGTAAGAGACATGGGAAGAAAAAGAATCAAGAGAGAAAAAAAGAGATGGGGGCCAGGCAAGGTCATGGACTTTATTGAATAACACGAGTTTACTAACTCAGAAACTCGGCAAATAAATTATCAGCGAAGAGTCTGCTAGATTCATCCCGTGAATATACAAGGAGAATGTCTTTACTCACAACTGTAGAATTTGTTTTGTCAGTATGGTAAACAAATTCTTTGGGCAATTCGTGAGCATTTTTCACACTAATTAGTCCTTTTCGAACCATCATTATAGTTTCTTTTATAAAAATATTGTAAGCTTCACTTTCAAAAGTGAATATTTTATCCTCTCATTATTTTTAGAACAAAAGACAAAGGATTTTCATACTGTCAGATAATTTTCTTTATCAATTTATGAAACAGTATGATACAGTTTTAAAAATGAAGCTAAATTAACAGTGAGGTCAATTATCCAGTTTAAGAAATAAACTCTATTTATAAATCAGTGTGTAATTATTACACGACATCAATCATATTTCACAGTCTATATCAACATTTTATGATATAACGAACGCATACGAATTGCAATACCACTCTACACAAGCCGTATGAATTCTCATAAGGTTATTCGAATGTAAGTCGCTAAAGTATGTAAAATTTGACAATGATTAATTCAGAGAAATAAAAAGCAAATTTATTGTAAAAATATAAACAAAATTTAATCACTATGTATGTACGCTGAGTATGTATGCGAATCTAGTGGTGTCTTTTTAACCTATGCGAGAACAAAAGGAACATTGAAACTCATTTCTTAACTTCAGTCTTTAATCATTTTCTCGGTGATAAAAGTGTAATGAAGACTTTAATAAATGTAGCTGATTATTATAAGGGCATCCTACGTAGACAAATATTCAAAATTACTCTGATTACGCACACAAATAATAAATAATAAACATTTATTGAATTCATACTCAGAGAAACAATCGTCACATAATTTTACCTCTTATTTTTAATACATTATTAATAGGATTAAAGAGTAAATAAATCATTTTTCACATCATTCGTCGCCAAAAGTTAAAGTGACTACTTTCATCTTCTGAGTAATATGTAACAGCTCAATTCCTGCTTTTCCTTTCCATCTGAAATACAGCATATAACTTTCTTATACACTCCAAACATTTCGATTACCATATTCCACAGACGTTCTCGCTTTACGCATACCAGATGAACGAGAACCACGTGTCCGGCGTCAAAGTCAAGGGCGATCCCGCGCGCGCGCCATCTCCCGCAAATCATCTGTGGCGCTCTCTGAACCACGCGCGACCTCAAGCACCTCGGGGAGACGCTACCTCCGCCCCGCGGCTCCACCACGTGCCTGCAGCTGCAGTCCGCCCCCCACCCCACCCCACCCCCGCGATAAATACGCGCGCGGCGGCGGCGGCGGCGGCGCGAGCCTCGCTGACCCTGTTTCGCTGACCCTGTTATTGATCGACCGTCGCACAAGGGCGGGGCGGGGAGGGGCGGAGGAGGAGGGAGCGAAAGGGAGGGGAGGGCGGGCGCGGCCGCATGCGGGCGAGGGCTCGTGTTCGACGCCAACCGCGGACGAGGAGGGTCATGACCCGGCCAGGAACACGCCGTCGCTGCTAGCACTTGCCAGCTCTTTGCGAGGTCACGGATGTAGTCGCTGCCGTCGCCGCTGCAACCGCAACCCCGTGGCCCGGGGCGCCCAAGTCATCACTTCACGCTGCTCCCTCATTATACGTCAAGTTGCCGCTGCTAAAGCGCCCAGGCTCCTTTTGGGGTATGCCAGTTTGACCTCTACGAGTTTGGCCGCCCCACCAATGCCTCAGTGTTCAAAATGGAAATATTTCTTAGATGGAGTTAAATATTTAAAAAATGAGAGGTAACATGAAAGAAACGTTTTCTTAAACTAATGCGCGTGTAATAATTAATATACAAACATGAGGCCTTTGACTAATGTCTTGATTGTTTGATTTTTTTCGTGTTTCCGGGCCCGTCAACTGCTTTGGACATTATTCCCATTAGTGTAGTGCATGTTTTTTCTCGGAAGATGGCGGTGATCTTCTGCTTTGGAGATTATTCCGTCGGCTAGTGGGGTTTCCCCCTCACAGGGCTCTCCACCAGCGGGGCACCGCCCAACTGGGACAAGCTCTAAGCTCCCGATCAGTCTCCCGGAATATGTGGTAGTGTAGTGCATGTTAGTTTAAGTGTGTGTGTGTATAAGGGAGAGGATAGGACAAGAAAGAGGAAGGACAGATCGCGCGCGGTCCGTGGCCCGTTTGGTAGGGTACTGCCCCAGCATTCGCCTGGTGTTGATCGGAGAAACCACGGAAAACTACCGATCAGAGCAGCCGGTTGCTAAAATTCACCTCCAGACAGCGAGTGAATTCGACCTAGCTGAAAAGCTAGTGTCGAAAATTCTGCTGCCATCAGCACTCGAACCTAGGACCTAGTTGCAGAGCTGCGGTCATAGATGCTCGTGATTCCCCTGATGGGTGATGCATCTCGGCAAACACAAACTCGTTACATAATGATAACTGTAAGGAAAATAAAATGTAAAAGGCTTTTATATGATTGGGTCTAAGGTTTCTCTAAGTTCTCCACTAAGACTGGCGAATGAATCAAAGAAAATTTGTAAACAATTGTGAAGAAATCAACGGAGTAAAATGTAGAAGTAAAGAAAAAAAAACAATAACGAAGGAAACATCTTTCCAGCTTCCATATCCATCACAGAGCTCTGACAGATTAAAACCCCGGTCGCAAAAGATACCTGTAGGAAGCTAGCACGCAGAACATAACGTCATCGCTTAATGTGAAGAACTTTTTTTTAAATTGGTAGCACCACTGCTTTCAGTAACAGTCTAAGTCATTATTAGCTGACCGCTACCACCACCACCCTTCAGCAGCAGTTAACAACTTTCCATAATGACTATCTTCAGTTATGTGCTTCCAATGCCATGCCATCACTTCACCCCCAGTCACTTCACCGTTATCGATTTATCTCAATCGCCATTACTTACAGCCGTCGGCATCTAGCTTCTTGTCTACCACAGCTGGCGTCTACCTCATCACATTCCGCCGTCTCATTCTCGAACGATGATCTGTCGAGAAAGGAAAGAGATCTGTCGAGGACTGAAAGATCTGAGTCAGAGATCGCCTGTTGGAAGAGGGCGGAGTTTCTCTTTGATGCATTGTCGCTTCTAAGACCTTTCAGGATCATTTGAAAATATCTCAACGAAATTGCAGAGATAACCAAATGGTAAGAAACACCTTTTGAACACAAAATCCGAAGTACTAAATTTGATTGCACCGTTGATTTGGAAAGTTGTCAGCAATGTTTTCTAAAGTTTTCTGTGAGTTAGAAAAAAAATATATTTTAAGAAGAGTGCTTCCAGGGTAAATAATGATATTCGCCATAATTGGGTTAGCAAAATTAACAAACCAAAGACGTTTCAAAATTTGACTATTCAAATAAGTTAAATTATTATTGATAATACATCATTTAGGAAAATGAGAAAATCATTTAGAAAACCAGTAGGAAATATAGGAAATAATAACATTAATGACTGTATATTCAAGGCAGAATATATTTTAAACCCTAAAACGATAATGAACATATTCTAAATATACAATTTGTAAATATATTATATTAAATGGTGATGAGTCACGCAATTTCTCAAATTACACAAAATTTGAAAAATTTTTAAAGATTTATTATTAGATTGATCGCCGAATCACATCCATTTTCAAATGAGTACACCATTCTCTACTAGAGTTACATAACAAAAAACTGTCTCAATATATTTTTCATCCACAGAGAGGATGTACTGATTGAGTTACAGTAAAGAAGCCTGTACTTAACTAGAAACATTGTTAAATATTGTTCGCTGTTGTGAAATGCCCTTAATTCGTCGAAATTTACATACTAAGATGTTAGTGATAATGAGGACCACACTAATTTCTGAGAGCACGTGAGGGATGAATATCATGTTCCCCACTTGCCTGAACAGACGATCACACTTTTACTGAGCAAATGATCACCTCTCGATGGAACGAGAGAACATAAAATCATAGGTCACCTTCCTCGCCAATGCGGAAACACTGCTCTGACACATCGCGTATAATGCAACTCTCTGATAGTATGTGATGTTATTACTATTAATTCTATAATTTTATTAGAATCTAGGTTTTCAAAATTCTACCATGCATCTCACCTCTAGCACAGCAAAGTCACCACCTCGGTTGTTCCAGGATTTCACAGAAGAACGCGGCGACCCGGTCGCAATATCAGTGGCGTTAGCGAGCCGAGCTGAACGCACCACGAAACGCATTACCTCCCGGCGACAGTGCTGTTTATGAAAGCGAACCCGTAACGAAATAATTTATGGGCAATTATAAATATTCTATATTTTCATAAACAGTTTCGTGTTTACTATGTGACCGTTCCTAAATCACAAAAGGTATTCAGTTGTAATCTGACTATTTAAATATACTAGGTGGAAAATATCCGATGTGTATTATTAAGAATTTAATATGCATCTCGTATTTACTAAAAATTATATTACAACTAAATTAATAAAGCGTTGAAACACACAACTGCAAACACAGCAACCACAAATCCCGTTACAGGCGCTCGCATCCCGCGATTAACAGTGACAGGTTTTGCATGAATGTATCGTGTGGGCACGCCCATCGTCGGGCCATCATGGGAAAGCGTGCACATCGCGTTGCATAACGATACATTAATCTTAATCACGAATAACGCTAGCCAATTTCGCATGCCAGCAGTACCGTATATTGGTATTGAACTTATCCATCGGATAAAGTATTGATCAGCGGGAAATATAATTTAGCTACGATGAATAGGCGTCCGTGTAAAACAGAATGGAGAATCTTTTAATAATGCGATGAAAGGAAAAGCTTAGGTTTTGTTTCAGTGCTGGTTGAAAGCACAGGATCATGCAAATGAAGGTAAATGGTATTTTCAGGGAGAGCGAAGATCAGCGAACGGAATTGAATATGTACTGTAAATCTAGACATGCATCTATGCTTTAGCCCTATGATCTCCATTCAGAGATAGAGCATTGTTTACGTTCATTCAATATTATGCTCCATAACATTAGTAAGTGTGTCCAACATGTATGTGTACAGCATTAGCGCATTTGAATGATTGGGACTTCATTTTAAGATCAAGAGATCGACTTATGACCTAAAATAATCAGGTTGAGGAACTTATTCTTCTTGTACTTGATTGATCTTTATAAAATGACTACTATTTTCTTTAATTTGTTGGGGCTTAAAATATTATGAAAAACTGACAAATGTTTGACTAGCTAATAATTAATTATACAAGTAGTAAGATCAATGATGGGTGCACTTACGAGCAATTTGTGGATGATTTATCAAAATTGCAAGAAAAGGAGAAACGAACACGGAAACAAAAATCAGAATGAAAAGGCAAACAAGCAAGAGTCTTCAATAACATCAGCAGATCATGTTAAGTAAAATACAAACGAGGAAGTGGATCGTGAAAACAAAAGATACGGAGATCACAAACAGAAAATTGATTGCTGACAGTATAGATGACAGGTTGGGGCGAAGGAAACGCTGTTACGCTACAAAATTAAAATGACAAAAGATAATGAACACATTATATGACACCACGTCTGCAAAGGTAAGGCGTAACAGATAAATGTAAAATGCTGAAATTTGTTGTAGAGATTATACAGACGAAATTGTCTATCATGTAATGAAATACAAAAAGGATTTGATCAGGAAATTCAGAAAACGTTTTAAACGTAGCATTTGGAGAATGCCGAAAACGGGTTGGAAGTTCAGCAGAAGATTCTTGGAATAAAGAAACATCCAAATTTTAGAGAAATGCTAGAATGATTTCGGACAGTGAAGAAAGATCGAGAAAATTCTATTAAAAAGTTAATTGTCAGAAAAGAAATAGGACGGGAATAGTGCCAGGAAAAGAACGAGATCGGAGGGGCATAGAAAGATTGACTGATTAGTAATTCCGAGCGCTTCAACAACTAAGGTCGTTAATCCCGTAAGTTTAGTGTATTTTTTTGCTCGGGAGGTGGCGGTGATCTTCCCCCGCTGCGTAGACAGACCCGGAACCGACCGACCAACCGTCAGCTAGCGAGGTTTTCCTCAACCAGATATCTCCCACCAGCGGGCACTTCCCCATCCGGGACAAGCTCTAAGCTCCTCACAGGACTCCCGGCATATGTGGCAGTGTACTGCCTGTAAGTGTAAGTGTGTGCAAGTAGCGGGTAAGATAGGACAAGGAATGGGAAGGAAACATCGCGCGCGGTCCATGGCCCGTTTGGTACGGATCTGCTCCGGCATTCGCCTGGTATTGATCGGAGAAACCACGGAAAACTACAGATCAGAGCAACCGGACGCTAGAATTCTCCTCTAGACAGTGTCAAAACTCGATCTAGCTATCTGACAAGTGCCGAAAATCCTGCCACCCCCAGCACCTCCCGGTCAGAGGCGCTGCAGTGACATCAGTTGATGTCCTGAGCCACCTCTCCCGGTGGCATAGAAAGGACCTAGGCGGAGGAGCCAATAAGAACGTGGAGACGAGAAAGGAGAGGGTTTAGAAGCGAGGGAGCGAGGACAGGCGGGGTGGGAGGCCAGGACCTGCGGGCGTGCGCAACCTTATCACGACGCGTATCAGGCGCGAAGGCACGGCTCCTCGCCCGTGCGCGCGGGCGGGCGGGCGGGCGGGCGGCTGTTATTCTTTATTTTAATGCGGGCGAGCTATCCGGCGCCCCATCGAGGAGTGATATCCATAAAGCGGGCAAACACGCCCCGCGATTAACCCGATGCGGCGGCGTATTAATTTGTATGCAAAGCGCCGCCCCCGCGCCCGGGCCCGCGTCCGCCGTCAAGTGCCTGCGCGGGGTGGGAGAGGAGATGCGGGCGCCGCCAGCGACGGCGGAGACAACTAGACGGCCGCATAGCGGGAAGCAGCATAGAACACCTCACCGGCAGATGTGATGATTATGCCAAGCTCGGAATTTTGATGATGATGTCCAGTGTCATAATCATTTCTGTTCGCAAGGGAAGGACGTCGTTTACGCTTTTATGTCCTCTCCTTACCTGAGCGGTAATTACAATGGTGATTTGTTTTTGCTTTCACTGCATGATGGATGGTAGGGATATCATGACAGGTGATTAATGGATGCATTATTATAGACAATAATATTCAGAAGGGCTTTGTGGATGGTTTAAGAGGTCGTCTTTACATTTTTTAAATTAAATCACCCATGGTCTACATGGATCATCAACCGGAAGCCTTACACTCTGAATTCTTTCCTCGCATCAATTCCAAGCATTTTCCTCACATTCAGATTCTAATTTAACGACCGTTTACTAAACAACACCGGTACTTCTTGGAAGAGAACGCGACTATCGGGAACTTTTGACATTTGACGTCAGGATTTCGAACGTCAATCACTTGGAACCAGGTGCTTCCTGGAGCTTTGGCGTACCGTCTGGCGCACGCGGTCTCCCACGTTCCTGTGCTCCCACGCGCGAACGGCGCAGCGAGGCGGGGAAGAACGAAAGAGCGTTGCCAAGCGCACCTGACTCGCGGATCAAACGACCGCCGCGGGGCGGGCGGGCGGGGTGGGGCGGGTGGGGCGTAGTGGGGCGGGTGGGGCGGGCGGGGATGAGCGGGGCTGGGCGGAGCTGGTCGGGGCTGGTCGGTGGGGTGGGTGGGAGCGGGGCGGGCGGGCTGGGCGGGGTTGGACGGGGCCTGGGTGGGGAGGGGCGGGGCGGAGCGGGCGGGGCGGGGCGGGGCGGGCGGGCTGGGCGGGCTGGCGGGGCTGGGCGGGGCTGGGCGGGCTGGGCGGGCTGGGCGGGGCTGGGCGGAGCTGGTCGGGGCTGGTCGGTGGGGTGGGGTGGGGTGGCGGAGGCGGGGCGGGGCTGGGCGGGACAAGGCGGGGCTGGGCGGGGCTGGACGGGGGCGGAGGGGGCGGGGAGGGCGGGCGGGCGGACTGGGCGGGGCGGGCGGGACTGGGCGGGCGGGGCGGACTGGGGGGGGGCGGTGTCTGCGAGCTGCCACAGTCGCCCACCCTTCAATGCCGCGCGCACAGAAAGAAAGGCATAAAGAAAATAGCCAGGAATAAATGGAGCGAACGGGAAGTGGGGGTAGTTGTTCACAGTTGTATACAAGGGGGAAACGGCATTGCGGTTGAGTTGCTCTCCTCGTAACGGACCCCAAACGATTCCCATAGAATTGCAGGAAGGAAGGTTGTACTACAATTGCTGGATGCTCTATGACGAAACGGTTATTGCAGTGTTTAATTTGATGAAGTTTCTCGGCATTCGTCTACGATGTGCGTATTGTTTTTTTAATATCATGCAACCTATATTCTAAATTATATTAATAAACATTATTATTATTACTACTATTACTATTATTAACATTATTACTAATATTATTATTTTATTTACATTGCATTAAATTATTTTTGAGGTGACACTATTGCATTGAATTATTTTTGCAGTGTTATCTAACTGTCTTTAAAAGTCTTAAAGTAGCATTCGAACATTTTCAGAACTGAGAATCAACTTGGAGGCCTAAAATATTTTCATGAAATTCTTTATTAATTTAACCTAAACAAGATTGTAACAGAAGGACATTCGAAACAATTGGTCGATATTTTTCACACGGCAGACAGCCGAAAATGATACATTTTTACAATTTCCAGTATAATAAAAAATGACATTCTTTTAAAGTATTATCTAATTACTTATATTTTTTACATACACATATTCTTCCCTCTCAATTCGCTCGACGTGCTTCGAAATGCTGGAAAATAAGCGCCTTTTGTTCCACTTGGGCCTTCTTGCGTCGTTTGAATGGAGGGGCCGGCAGGTTGCGCGCTGCGGGACACAAGGCGACAGCCGCATTCCAAAGAATGTGTAGGAGGGCCGCTGTGTTGCCGCGGGCAGGGGCTCAGGCCAGTCGCCATCCGAGTCAAAGAAAGGGCGTGGACGGGGGCGCGGCAGGGACGGGACGCGGGAGGAGAACGGGCCAGGGAGGAGTCGGGGGGGAGGGGCGTGGGGGGGGGGGGGGGGGGGGGGGGGGGGCGCGGGCGGGGGCGCGGATGGGGGTGGGGGCGCAGGAAGGGCAGGCGGGGATGCAAACGACGGCGCGGGCGACCCGGGAGGGCAGGGGTGCAGGGGCGGGCGCAGGCAAAGTGCTGGCGAAGGAGAGAGCGCAGTGAGGGGGATGCGAGCGGAAGAGCGCATACGCGGAAGGAGGGGGGAGTGCAGACGGGGGCGTGAGTGGGGCCGCGGGCGGAGGCGTTGGAGGGACTGGGGGGGGGGGGGGGGAGGGGGGGGGCGAGGGAGAGGGAGCTGGGGACGGGTGTGGCGTGCGTTCGCATGCACAGACAGGTCACGGAAGTGTCTCAAAGGCAACGAGGGAGGTCTCGAGAGCAGAAGAGTCTAATGAGATCCTCTTAGAAGCGCACAATGTCCTCTTTGATTGCACAAATCACATCATATTGTGTAAATGACTTCTTGTGTAAACTTGCGAATTTGAAAAAATAAAATTAAAAAAAAAATTCTTTATCCCATATCCCTGCAGGCGGTGATCAACTGATCTCTATTATATTTTACTCACCGGCGCAATTAGGAATCAATAATATTTGACTGCATTATGGGATATTGATCAGGACTTACCTCTCGGGTTTGTATCCACACGGAACCGTTAGGCTAGTACACTATGACACCCTAGTTTTCTTTATAAATGGAAAGTAATTCAGAATTGACTGATAACGTAATGTGACATTTCGCCATTTAGTGACATTTTGCAATTTAGCCAAGATCGTAAAAATTAAAGGTATTGTGAATAAAAAAATGTTTAGAAAAACAATACATTTTAATTATTCAAATACCAACAAAACCTCAACAATAAACCATTATTCCAAGACGCATGGTTGACCAAATAACCTATGTAATATGAATTTACTCACAGATCCCTATTTTTTATTTTCAGAGAAAACTGAGTGTTTAATGAAACATATGTAGTAGCTACGTTGCATTAGGCTTCATATTCGTGATGCATTAAAACCCTGAATTTAAAGTTGCTTAAATTATATTTAATTTCCAGAAAAAAAAACACGCATCTTCTTTGTAATTTGTTCGGTATTTGATTTACTATTGCGTTTGTTTGAAATGACAGAGAACATCTTCAGTCAAACCCCGAAGTAGTTTCTTCAAAAACCTTTCTAACGCGAATTCATTAGATGTCCTTTTCAAATGATCCTAATGAATCATTGATTAATTGGACTTAATATTCTGAAAGTGGTATTATAATTGTTTTAGCTCACTCAATTTACATTACCAAGAAATTCAAACTAAAAGACTTTCATACAGAACAACCAGAATACTAACAAAAAACATTCTAAATATTTGATTTTCTTAATCGTCAAATTTTCATGAATTATACATAAATCATCTTCAGATATTCGTTTTTGTGTAATAGATGTTTAATTTACATCTTTCAGAATTTGTCTCCTTTCATCAGTCATACAAACTGACGATTTGAAGTCGTGAACAAGCTCATGAGAACCAAAAGAATCGACGTCTTTCACAATGAACGTCTACACAACATGCACATGCAACATTTCAAAATGAAACCCTTCCACTGCAGAGACTTCCTTGCCTTCACATGTTACAGACCCGTAATCGCAAGTGCTTTGTAACTGGCTGTGAAGTCACAAAGGCGGGAATCGCGTCGAGAGAGGAGGCCGTCGCGACGGGGCAAACGGAGCCGACATCCGTGTGCCCGGCGCCAGAGATGCCCCGGGAGGAGACGACACCGAGGACGGATTATCTGGAGACGAGGAACCGCGATAATAAAAACGAAAGAAAGAAAAGGGAGCACAAAGATCTAAATGGGTCTGGAAGGTTTAATGTGAAGGTGGCAAAAAGTTAAAAATGAATATAAGAGAAAAATGTAGGACAGGCCAAAAAAGCTGAAGGAGAGGCCGAAAATCAATGATAGTATGCAAATTGAAGTAGGAAACTAATTTCATAGAAACACAGGTGCTGAGGAAACTCGTTGATCGAGGTATGAAAACAAATAGACCGAGCGAATTACATAAAAGGAAATATTGAAAATGAGAAAAATGATGGAATATAAAATTCGGTTCGATAGTGACTATCACGCAGTCCTCTGTTTTAGATAATACTACACCCGAGAAATTGTGGATCACAACTAAAGAGGTGGCTATTATGAAAGAACAGAACTACTGGGTGACGGAATGTTTGACAGATAAAAACATGGTGGCAACAAGAGAAATATGGTTGCGATGGAATAGAAAATACTCCCAATACACAAGAGAAGAAGAAAGAAAAGAGGTGACCAAGAAGGTTGAATGGGCTAGCCGATAATCATAAATGGCACCTGCTGAAGAAAATTTGGCAAAAGATAGTTTGGATAGGATTGCAAATGTAAAGACGAGGTGGAATGAAAGCGGTTGATAGAAGAGTGGCATTATGTAAGGGAGTTAAGTGATTATGAAGGATTAATTATAAAAGTGAAATATTGGTGCACAAAAAAATAACGTAACTGGCCATTAAAAGTAACGACTTCAAAGGGCGAAAAAAGAGAAAGAAGAAATATAAAGTTTGTCAATACTGAAACATACAGGTTGAGTTGTAAAAACTCATAAGAGAATTACTTGAAGATTGTGGAAACGGATTTTAGTTCAACAAAGTGTGTGTGTGTGTGTGTGTGTGTGTGTGTGTGTGTGTGTGTGTGTGTGTGTGTGTGTGTGTAGGGTGGAATATAAAATTGTAACATCAGAGCAAACAGTGATTCTGCTGATACATCAAGAGAGAGAAGACCTGGAGGGAAGGTAGCGGAGGGGAGAGACGATGCAGAAAAGTAGGAATGTTCGCTTGAGCGCCAAGCCTTGGCGGTGCCGCTGCTGAAGGAGTCGGGCGCCCGGGCGCCGCGGCTGTGGCGCAGGGCGCGAGCGGCCGAATCGTGGCGCGGTTCTGGAGGGCGGGCGCGGTTCGGCGGGGCGGGGTGGTGGCGGTTGCCACGGGGACAGAATCTGCGAAGGCGTCAAGACCGGCGGGGTGGTGTAGACAGCTCGGAGGGGGCCAGAAAGCGGAGGGGCGGGGGGGGAACGCACCGGGGAAGGGGCGGAAAGGCGGGGTGGGGGGGGAGGACAAGGGAGGGGGGGGGGAGGGCGACTGAGTGGAGAAGGCGACAGCGAGAAAGCGACGACGTGAAATGGACGGCTCCGTAGCGAGGGAAGGGGACACGCGACGGAGGGAGGGACGGACGGAGAGAGGCGACACCGGAGCGAGAGAGGGTGCGACAGAGGAGATGTCCGAAGTGCGATGGGAGGTGGGGAGGGGGAGGCGGGGGGCGGGGGGGGGAGGGAGGGGGCGACGGCAGAGGCAGCGGTGGGGTGGAAGGCGTCGTGACAGGGGTTGGCGGCGGCGGGGGGATTTACGTGGGGGGGAGGGGGGCGGGCGGGGCGCCGGAGCGGGGAGGGGGGGGGGGCGTGCCGACGGCGCAGCTTTACAACCGAGAGCGGCGGCGAAACCTGGGCTTCATTCTCGCTGGTTATCAAAGCGGAGGAAAAGCGGTCCCGCCGCGCCTTCTTTAGGTGCGTTTACTTCGCTTTACAGCTCCGCGACGTGATTAGAATCCCCGGAACGCCGTCGGCGAACAACCTGAGGGGGCGGCGGCCTCGAAGCTGCGCCGGCGGCTGCGTCTCCGGAGAACGGGGAAGCTGCGCTTAATCCACGCGTGGACTGCGGCGCGTACATTCTCTGAGAACCGTGTCGAATGTCGTAGGTGAATCTGAGGCCATTGTACAGAAGTGGTGGCAGTCTGCAGTCTCCCAATGTCAAGTGAGCTAGTGTTCGTCATTTGATAGTATTTTGCATGAAAGATCACATTTCTACATTCGTGATACAATCAAATTAATTTCTGAATATTTGTATATTAAGAACTTTTCCAATTTCAAACTTTTCACTCTTTTTAAATTTTTGTGTACGGTTATATAGTCTGGGGGGGGGGGACATGATTAAAGTTTCGTGTTATTTCACTTATGGTTCGTATTAGTATTGTGTACGTTCAGTCACGCAAATACAAGTGTCGTACTAATCTGTTAAGATAAGTTATTCATTCACCTCTTGTACAGACTTCCAGGTCTCCCTTTAAAAATCGACATGTTTCATCCTTCAATTCAAATAATAAACAGAAACGTACTACTATCTTGTAATTTCCTAATATTTTCAATCGATAATTGATTTCAAATATTAAGCATGTGTAAATATATGAGATTACAAATGTAAATATACAAAATATATTTATATAGTACATATTTTAAATAAAACGCACTTCTTTTGTACTAATATACAACTGTTTCAGATTTAAAAAACAATTTTTTTTTTAATAAGTCTCTCAACTAAATAATGTATATCAGAAATTTGTATAATAATAATAATAATAATAATAGTAATAATAATAATAAATTTAACTAAGATAACTCCTTCACTTCAAGTGTATACTTCAGACTTACGTTAAATGAGAGAAATCATTGCTTCTACATAGAAGAAAGGAAAGCGAAGCAAGAAATTACCACTCACAAGAGAATATCAATTTTATATTTTCATCAAAACCTAAATTAATAAAGTTCCACATATTCACGTGGACCCATAGCTTATTAAATATTCCTTCCAGACATACATCCGTGTCTCGCCTTGACAGCAAATACCTCATCTGGGGCGCCTATCCAACATTAATGACGCCGTGAATCATCCTAGGCAGAGATTATCGATGCGTGAGCCCCGTTTATCTTTCATGACCTAATCTATAACGTCGCTCCGGCGCAAAGGAACAAAACGTATCCCCACTCCACCCCCTCCTCCCACGCACACGACGGGGGGGGGGAGGCAGCTACAGGTGCGAACAGCGTGACAGGACCTGCAGGCAGAAACCAGATGAGGATGATTAATAAATGAGCGGGATTTCAATTCGGGCTGGGACATGACAAGATTAGTCGTCGGCTCCTCGGACGGGTTTGGCTCGCGGCCCGGCTGCCGTCGCAGCGCCCCCCCCGCCCCCTTCCTCCCCCTTCCCCCTCCCCCGTCGATATCGGCGGCGGCGGCGGCGCCAGGTGTGCGCGGGTGGCGTACAGAGGTGGGGCTACGTTGGGGGAGGAAGGCAAGTGAGGTAAGGCTTCACCAGGGACGACCGGCTTAGGTGACTACGGTTTTAGTCAAATGATTGTAGTCAAGCACGTAGTAAAAAGGGACCTACTTATCTACCGTCACAGGGAGCAGTAGCTCAGTGCATCAATTGATGTCACTGCAGCGCCTCTGACCGGGAGGTCGTAGGTTGCAGTCCTCACAGCGGCAGGATTTTCGACACTAGCTTTTCAGATATGTCGAATTCAGTCGCTGTCTGGAGGAGAATTCTAGCGGCCGGCTGCTCTGATCGGTAGTTTTCCGTGGTTTCTCCGATCAGCACCAGGCGAATGCCGGAGCAGTACCCTACTAAACGGGCCACGGACCGCGCGCGATCTGTCCTTTCCATTCCTTGTCCTATCCTCTACCCTTACACACACACTTACACCAACATGCACTACACTACGACATATTCCGGGAGACCGGTCGGGAGCTCAGAGCTTGTCCTGGCTGGGGCGGTGCCCCGCTGGTGGGAGAGTCCTGGTTAGGGGGAAACCCCACCAAACGACGGCGCCGGATCTCGCCATCCAGCAGGGGAAGATCACCGCCATCTCCCGAGAGAAAAACATGCACTACACTAACGGGCCAGAGCAGTTGACGCGCTCGAAAACACGAAAAAATCAATCAATAAATCAATCGAAGATCCCTACAAACGAACAACTAGAAAGATAAAGGAGTAAAGCCCTTCACGGCCGTTACAGAAACACATTAGAAAACACTGAAATATATCTGCAAGCTTCTTTGGCTTAGCTGCGAACTGTCAACCTGTTTGCGGAAACGGAAGGCTTCATAATTGCGATTCAAGATCAGGTAATCGCAACGAGAGCTTACTGCAAGTACATCATGCGTGAAAACATACAAAATGCCAACTGCAGAATGTGTGGCCAAAAAGAGGAAGGGATCGATCACATTATTTCTGGATGCTCAGTTTTAGCGCCAAAACAATATATTGACAGGCATAATCGTGTGGCCAAGATAATACACCAGGCTCTCAGGCTAAAGTATTTTGGAGATGAGAAGCAGGCGCCATACTACTCTTATGAACCGCCACCCATAAGAGAGGATGAAAACTGCAAACTTTACTGGAACCGCCCAATTCTAACAGATAAACAAATTCCGAACAACATCCCGGATATTGTACTGGTTTTAAAGACTGAAAGGAAAACTTTTATCATTGATATTGCAGTCTCTCTACCAGCCAATCTGAAGAAAACACGCACGGAAAAATTTAATAAATACCTCCCATTGGCAGGTGAAATTAAATCTATGTGGGGTATGGCAAACGTCATAGTAGTACCAGTTGTTATTGGCGCTACAGGTGCAATCCCCAACACACTGAACAGCAGTATTGACATCTTAGATTTGCACCGTGATGTGTACATTTCCATTCAGAAGTCCGTGATCTTGGACACCTGCAGTATTTTTCGAAGAATACTCGGAGAGTAGATGGGCAAGATGTCAAACACAACATCCTTTGGCTACACAGTCCCGGAGTAAGATGTTGGCCTCCATTGGAGTGAAATAAGAGAATAATATTAGTATTAATAATATTAATATTATTATTATTAATTATAATAATAATAATAATAATAATAATAATAAAAACTCCATCTAAATGAGTGGCACCTCAAAACCATGCAGAAGGTCGTGTTGCTGGCAACCACCAACATTGTGCGCAAGGTTCTCTCCCTAAATCATTGAAGCGGAACTTGAGTACACTGGAGCAAGAACTTCTCACCATCTGTCACACCATATGTGTTGACGTTCTGTCCTTGAGTTATACTTGAAAACGCCGGAAGAGCGTGAAATTTTGAAATATGAAATATAATATTAATAATAATAATAATCTTAATAATAATAATAATAATAATAATAAAACAAGATGCGTAACCATTAATAACAACAGATGAAGTAGAATACAATCCGCAAAAAATTCGAGATAAAAGAAAAGTTTATTTTTGAGATGTGAATCGCTCATGAATCGCATACGCATAATGTAACATTAATAAACGGTTTGCATAAATCAATGCAACTATAAAGACTTCTAATTAATCTTATTTTTCCGCATTGATTAAAAAATGTAAGTGCATCGCAAAAGCTATTGTAATAAAATAATTCACAGATCAAGGTATATTCACTTAACAACGAATCATTTATCCCATCGACAGTCATTATAGTCGATATCAGACCATTCCTCTTCCCAGTCACTAAGAGGAGAAAAAATGACAGAATACCACCCCGCTCTGTCCTCACCATTCCCGTGACGTCAGCGGTATCCCTTTACGGAGGTGCTACGTGGCACGTGGCACGTGGCGCTTCATTAAGGTGAGTCTGTCGTCGGCGACGCACGCGCGTGGACCGCGGTTTTAATTAGCGCGCCTTGTCGCTGTGTCACCCGGAGGACATGGAGGGGAGGGAGTGCGCCGGTCTCCACTCCAGGCAGCACGAGAGGCTAAGGCTCTCAGAAGTCCCCACGGAATGCTACGAGCGCACAATGCGGGAGCAATCGCTCCAACGTTGTGTTCAGTTATAGTCGCATTGTAACTTCTTGATTGATTTTTCTTGTTTCCGGGCGCGTCAACTACTTTGGTCATTAGTCCCGTTAGTATAGTGCATTTTTTATCGGGAGATGGCGGTGATCTTCCCCCGCTGGATGGCGAGATCCGACGCCGACCTACCGTCGGCTAGTGGGGTTTCGCCCTAACCAGAACTCTCCCACCAGCGGGGCACCGCCCCAGCCGGGACAAGCACTAAGTTCCCGACCAGTCTCCCGGAATATGTGGTAGTGTAGTGCATGTTAGTGTAAGTGTGCGTGTGTGTAAGGAGAGGAGAGGACAAGGAAGATGAGGTAAAGATTGCACGCGGTCCGTGGCCCGTTTGGTAGGGTACTGCTCCGGCATTCGCCTGGTGTTGAGCGGAGAAACCACGGAAAACTACCGATCAGAGCAGCCGGCCGCTAGAACTCACCTCCAGACAGCGACTGAATTGGACCTAGCTGAAAAGCTAGTCGAAAATCCTGCCGCCGCGCCGTAGGGAGTGTAACGTAGGACCTCCCGGTCAGAGGCGCTGCAGTGACATCAGTTGATGCACTGAGCTACCGCTCCCGGTTTGTAACTTACTCATTGTCATGTCTCAAAGGTTTCGAGGAGGGGTCGTAGGCGGCGAATTTTTTTTCCTTTCTATGAAGTAGAGCAATTTTAATAATTTTTAACATATTAAAAACTTATGTCAACTTTTTCTCCTGAAGAACATTTATCAATGGTAAAAAATCGAAAGTATTTAAGATTTGTTTGTGATTAGTAACTACAAATAATTTTCTTGTCTTTCTGCCTTCTGTGATAAAGTAAATATCAAAGTACCGACAATATCTTAGTTACATAAATATTTTACTGACGCCTATTTTGCGTAAATAAATATATGAAATGTAGCATTGGGAATTAATGACACCTTAGTTATGTGATGGGTCTTTAGAGGGCTAAACTAATATAATTAAAAATAAATGTTATTAAAGTACATTCAACGACGACAATGGAGATCAGCATGAGCCGTATATTGAGTATATAAACAATGGAAATTAAGAGAAGTAATGAATGATAAATAGACAGGAAAAATAATGTAATTTTTTAAGAAATGAATCAATAATGGACACGTGAGGAATTTCCGTGAAAATACGTGAAATTAGAAGGGAGACTGGATGTCACGGAGTAAACTGTGTCAGATTCCGATGGGCGATTATCCAATCAGAAAAGAAGTAATCATTGAACAAGGAGGAGAGCGACGGAAAAGTTACAAGAAAAAAAACGATTTTGGGACCAATACTGCGCAGATAAGTGGGCGGCGCGTTTTACGAACTACCGGGGCAGAAGAGCTCTAACCATGGTTGCGGTCGGATGTGTCTGCACGTGTTAGCCTAGGCAGAATTGCTCGAACTGTGGTCGCGAGAGATGCAAAACGCAGTAGTTGGAGTTAAGTTTATAATTTAATTGCAAGCAGACGTAAATGTTAATGGTGGAAAGCATTTTTGAATGGGGGCGAATGAAAGGACACAAACTGGTTGTGAACGGGACCTGGTATTGGAGGACGCCGCTGAGGACCGGAGAGTAGGCCGAATATCAGCGTACTACAAGAAGACGGAGGAACGAACGGGAAGTGAAAAATAGATAATGATGATGATGATAATAATAATAATAATAATAATAATAATAATAATATCAATAATAATTACTTGTAGGAATATCACGTATTGTCATTAGATATGTTATTAAAGCCTATATAGTAAAGTTATATAACCATGTACGAATGAGGAAATTAAGGAGTGTGTATATGTGTAAATATAATATAAATGGGAAAGGATGACTGGGACATATTTTTCCATGTTTTCTGTGCTTGTTATTGTTGTAAAACGTATTGCATGTGTTGCTTTTGTAATCCAAGGAGAATTATAAACGTTTTGTTTTTAAAGATGAATCTGTTTGATTTCGTAAAGGTTGACAGAATTCCTATAATTTAAACTTTATTAAAGAGAAGTATTCCTTACGTGAAGTTCGTCCCCGCGTTTCCGTTTGGACGGCTCTGTCGACCCACAAAATAAATTTATCTGCATTGGATATTCCGGTCGAACAGATAGGTTATTGTTTAATAGTTACAATTAAAGAATAATTCGGGCGTAGATAAAATAAAAGTAGTATTGCTAATATTAGGTGTTAATAAAAATAAAGAAATCCTCAGTTCAAAGGAAAAATCTCATTACAGTAATGTATGTAATGAAATGGCCTACTCAGTGTAGGTAAAGAAGGAAGTCCTAACACTTCAGTTATGAAATAAATAAATAAATAAATAAATAAATCAAGAGCATCGTAAGTGGATCGCAAGTGGATCAAGAGCATCGTAAGAGAAGCGGAACTAGTGTGGATAAACAGACAACAGCGCGGATCTACGAGAGAGAGAGAGAGAGCGAGAGAGAGAGAGAGACGAGAGAGAGAGAGCGAGAGAGAGAGAGCCAGAGAGAGAGAGCGAGAGAGCGAGAGCGAGAGAGAGCGAGAGCTAAAGAGTGCGAGAGCTAAAGAGTGCGAGAGCTCAAGAGCGAGAGAGCGCCAGAGCGAGATAGAGAGAGCGAGAGAGTGAGAGCGAGCGAGAGAGCGAGAATGAGAGTGAGTGTGTGTGTGTGTGTGTGAGAGAGAGAGAGAGAGAGAGAGAGAGAGAGAGAGAGAGAGAGAGAGAGAGAGAGCAACAGCGCGAGGCCGGCGAACAGCGAAGCGAGGACAGCGGCGTGAGCAAAAGCACACCTCCGCTTCCGACTCCGACTCCGACTCCGTCACCGTCACCGTCACCGTCACCGTCACCGTCACCGTCACCGTCACCGTCACCGCCACCGCCACCGCCACCTCCGCTCCAACTCTATTAAGCACTACTGGATCCTTTTCTTCTCTCGTCCCACTGCTCGTGCTTCCCACATTCCACTGTTGGTTCAGAATTTGCCACCAACTCAGCCACCGTCTCCGCACCGGCCAAGTTGACTCAGGCCATCAACTGATATCGCTGCAGAGCCTCTGACCGGGAGGTTCTAGGGTTCCACGTCCGATGGTGCCCGGATTTCACACATTAGCTTATTAGCTTTGTCGAATTAAACCGCTGCCTGTACAAGATTTCTAGTGGGCGGCTGCTCTGATCGGTAGTTTTCCGTGGTTTCTCCCAATATCAGGATAACGCCGGAGCAGTACCCAAACAAACGCGCCACGGATCGCGCGCATTCTTTCCTTCCTCTTCCTTGCCCTACCCTCTCCCCTTACTTACAAACACTTGCACGTATATGCACTACAGTATCACACTTGCCGGGAGACCAGTCAAAAGCTTAGTGCTTGTCCCGGCTGGTTGGGTGCCAGGCTAGTGGAAGATACTTGGTTGAGGGAAATCCTTGTAAGCTAACGTAGGTCGGCGCTGAATCTCAGAATTGCGCGGAGGAAGACCACCGCGATAATATGCATACATTACACTTACGGGACCAATGACCGCAGCAACCGGTGCGCCCGGAATCGCTCATCAATCAAAACCACCGTCTCCGCCACCGCCAGCGCCCCCCCCCCCCCCCCCCCCTCTTCCCCCCCCCCCCCTCCCGCCAACGTCCCACCAATTTCTTTCCTAAAGCCTTCCCCACCCCCACCACCACCCAGCCACTGTTCCGCGGATCCCGCCGCCCCCGCCGCCCCTGCCGCCCCGCCGCCCCGCCGTCCCCGCCGTCCCCGCCGTCCCCGCTGTCCCGCTGTCCCCGCCGTCCCCGCCGTCCCCGCTGTCCCCGCCGTCCCCGCCGTCCCCGCCGTCCCCGCCGTCCCGCCGTCCCGCCGTCCCCGCCGTCCCCGCCGTCCCCGCCGTCCCGCCGTCCCCGCCGTCGTCGCCGTCCCCGCCGTCGTCGCCGTCGTCGCCGCCCCCACCCCCACCGCCACCACCGCCGCCGCCATCGCTGTCGCTACCGCTGCCGCCCCGACGCCTCCATTCCGCAGTTCATTTGTTTTTATGGCGAGCTGTGAATAAGTAGCACGGAGGGCGCCACTGGTGGGGAGCTAAAATTTGCGTTCAGACTTCTCCGCGGCGCGGCGCTATCACCGTCACGCCCCCTCACGCGGCGCCGCCCCCGCCGCCGCCATCTCATTTCTAACACTCGTTAACCCGAAATGAACCTCCTTTGAAAAGTATTTGTAATTCTCCACTGCCGGTTCAAAATATATATTTGAGTGGCAAAGGTCCTTGGTGACAACTATGAATTTTCGAAAAAAAAGGAGGGGGAGTGGGAAGAGAGAAGAAGAAAAAAGACGGACAGAAACCCGCACGAAAGATAAACCCTGCGAACAAAGAGACAAAAGGAAACTAATTCGATGTCGCAGGGCGTAGCTGTAAAATTCATATAACGTCCTACCGTCGCGGCCCCGCTCGCGCGCGGAAAATTACATCAGAAAGTTATAGAGCGCGCCTCGGAAGTACGTTCAATAAGACGCAGCTGATGGAAATAGCGAGACTATTAGTTTCCCTGGCTTCATTTCGCCGAAGCTGCTGTCCTATTGGAATAGTGTATCATCGGAGCATGAAATAAAATTGAATTCGGGGATCTCTTGCTCTTAATGTCGTCGGCTTGGACAAAGTAATGAGATCGAATGAAGTTCTTGTGAGTTATAGCAATTTTTTAAGCTTATAAAATCTCGCTTGTTCGAGACACGGGAACGATATCTATGTAAGTTATGATATTTTCATGGCTTAATAATTTATATGCAACGCTCAGTCAATTCATAACAAGACGAATTCCTGTATTTCCCATACAAACCACCCCCTTGTTAACCTTTATTGCTGACTAGCTTAATCTTTGCTATTACATCGCACAAAAGAAGGAATTGTAGAAAATTTACAACTAGTAAAAAAAGTACTTTTAAATCTGCATTAAATCTGCACAATATCTTGTGTCGTGTAGTTCAATACTTATTCTCCCAAGCTAAAGAAAGGAGAGAGTATTAGAAGTTATGGAACAATACATCTTCCTAGTAATTGTAACGTTTGTAAATTGTACTGTTATGCTCCTAGACTGCATTAACCTACCTGCACAAATAATAAATATCTACCAATCTATTTCTTCTGTACGCCAAATAATACGAGGCCGTTCTTCGTATCTTCGAGGGCACGTAACAGTGTAGGCAAATTTCTTTCAATTCATGTTATTATAAAATATCACGATCCTATGAATATGAACTGCTGAAAATAAGATTTTTCACATTCCGCACATCTAAATAACAAATCACATTTTTTCTAGCGCTTCGTTCGTGAATGCGTTTTGACGTTGCTCTCGCTCACTATATTCATCAATCTCATATTTTTTAAAAACGAAATGTGAACGCCGATTGATTGATTATTTTTTGTGTCTAGGCACTCCAAATAGTATAGTCTTTATTTCAATTACAGTTAGATATAGCTACCCTTAAATATCTTCAGCATAGCCCCAGCCAAGATTAAGCTCAAAATTAAACCCAAGCCAAGGTTAAACATATACATATATATATATATATATATATATATATATATATATATATATATATGAATGTGTGCGTGTGTGTAAGAGAAGCACAGGGAACAAGAATGAGGAAAGACATAGCCCAGTTCATGGCTCATTTGTCATGGTGCTGCATTCGCATTTACCTAGTGTTGATCGAAGAAAAATACCGATCAGAGCAGCCAGACACTAGAATTCTCCTCCAGACAGCGACTTAATTCGACCTAGCTCTAAACGCAGCCACTATAAAAGAAAACGCCAACGTCGAGACTCGAACTGTAGAACCACCCAGTCAAAAGTATTGCATTGGCAACAGTTGGAGCAATGAAAAATCAAACGCCGAATTATCTAGGGTAGTAGTGCCCAACGTGAGGAACGCATACTCCTAAAGGCACGCAAGGTGGAGGTACGCGAGAAATATCGACAATGGCGGAAATCAATATTTTCATTGCTCCACTTCACAATGCAGTTCACTGCTCTCGAGTCTCCCAGATACTTCCAGTTTTTAGAAACATCTAGATCAACCCGGAAATTTAATTTCAGTTACAACTACATAACAATATCATATTTATACAATACCATAATAGTCAGTTTTTAGAAAACTAGATCAACCCGAAATTAATTTCAGTTACATAAATAATATCATATATTTAAAAAATTTCTTTGCATTTGGAATGTTTATTAACAATCATCCTCCAGAAATAATTTTCTCATTTCAATTATCTATTAAACACAACTGAAATAGAGGTATCATATGACGCTCCTACTTATTTCCTATAAACTGACATTCGCCCGACAGCGCTTTATTGCCTATTATTGGAAATGGTAACAAGGGAGAGGAGAAAGAGGAATTTGTCAATCAAAACCCTGGCCAAGGGTTAGACAGAAAAAAAAGGTTGGGAACAGATGATTTAGGGACATTCACCACATTCGCGACGTGAACTAACGGCGCGACCTCCCCATTGACATGCCAGTCGAAGGATTTGATTTGATATTTTCGTGTTTCCGGGCGCGTCAACTGCTTTGGTCATTAATCCTGTTAGTATAGTGCATGTTTTTCTCTCGGGAGATGGCGGTGGTCTTCCCCCGCTGGATGGCGAGATCCGGCACCGACCTACCGTCGGCTAGTGGGGTTTCCCCCTAACCTGGACTCTCCCACCAGCGGGGCACCGCCCCACCCGGGACAAGCTCTAAGCTCCCGACCGGTCTCTCGGAATATGTGGTAGTGTAGTGCATGTTGTGTAATTGTGTATGTAAGGGGAGAGGATAGGGCAAGGAAGAGGAAGGACAGAATATGTGGTAGTGTAGTGCATGTTAGTGTAATTGTGTATGTAAGGGGAGAGGATAGGGCAAGGAAGAGGAAGGACAGATCGCGCGCGGTCCGTGGCCCGTTTGATAGGGTACTGCTCCGGCATTCACCAGGTGTTGATCGGAGAAACCACGGAAAACTACCGATCAGAGCAGCCGGCCGCTAGAAATCTCCTCCAGGCAACGACTGAATTCGACCTAGCTGAAAAGCTAGTGTCGAAAATCCTGCCGCCGCCAGGACTGGAACCTAGGTGAGAGGCGCTGCAGGGACATCAGTTGCTGCCCTGAGCTACCGCTTGCGGTGCCAGTCGAAGGAGCAGCGCGTGCCTGTGAGCGACGTCTCCGGCACCTGCGTCCCACTGCTTAGTGCTAAGCGCCGTGTCGTTTGACGCTTTAACGATGACACGAGGCAGAAGCAGGATGTGGAGTCAGGGCGCTTTCTCAGAAGAGTGCCAGCGAACTGCGCCGACTGACGTCGTTGCAAATAGTGTCGAACGCGAATGGCAGAATAAACGAACAGGTTGACGACCGCGTGACGGAATGAGCTAGACCCTTGAGGATAAGCGAGTGGTCGATTCATAAATTGGGCGCGTAAGACTCGTAAATTATTGACTTTTGTATGTGAGCGTGAATGTGCATGATACAGGGTTAGGGAATAAACGAACAGGTTGTCGACCATGTGATGATTGATCTATAAGCTTGAGGACAAGCGAGTGGTTGATTTTTGAATTATACAGTTAAGACTCGTAAATTATTGGCTCTGCATGTGTACGAGTGTGTACAAATATTTTTGAATGGATGTAAATACATACATGTGTGTGCATGTGAGTGTATTAGAGAAGGTTAAGTACTACACCATACTCGTTTCTGAGCATAGCCTTAGGGGAGAGACTTGCGCCATTTTGCCAACCTTTCCTGGACAAGGAATATCAGTGTTTTTTTCCTTCGTCTGCATGAAGTATGGTGTAGTGATGCCGAGTGAACGGTGATGTTAGATAAATTATCATGAACGGGATGGCGTTCAGTTGGGGGAGGTAGGGATTTGTGAATATCTTAAGGCATCTCAAACCTTGGAACCTCTTGGTCAGAAACGCAGTAGGGACATCAGTTTATGCGTCTGGATACCTCAGCACCACGGATCGCTCTCGACCACTGAAACCGTCGTAATTCCTCGTGAACGTATTATCTTGCGCCAGTTATCTCGTTAGCCAAATGACAACCTCCGTCATTTCATTCATTATCTCGGTCGGTAGCAAATCGATCTCCACTCGCAGTAGCGCTCGGCAGATAATAAAAAGACGCACTGCATAACCGAGCAGAAAGAAGGGGGCGACAGGAGGCAAAAAAACATCACAAGCGCTCGGGGACGCGGGAGCAAGCGGCGTGATGTATAACCGGCTTTCGCTCCCGCTTAGCCGTGCCTGGGAGCGCGAACCCCAGACCACGGCAAAGCGGAGGCACCCGGTGCGCTCGCACAGACTGCTCTCTTGTTCTCCATAAACCATTTCAATGAGCAAAACTTAACATATTATAATTAATCCGCTCTAGACTAATGCGCTACGGAACGGTTTTTTACAATTTGTATTACACGCTATCGACCAATACAATTGATACTGCTGGAAAATAAATTACCCTATAAGCACATTCAAGACCACAAATGTGTTCTTCAGAAAATTACAAAGAAACCGACATTTTTACATGCAACTCGGAATACATAACAAGCTGCAACCTAACAATCACGTGTAATTCGTAAATTGTGCGTCCAAGGCTCTTAAAACAATGATTCCGTATGTCCGGAGTACGTTAATGTTTCTTAAGTAAGGGAGAGGATAGAAGGAAGAGGGAGGATGGAAAGAGCACACGCTTCCGTAGCCTGTTTATTAAGGTACATACTGCTCTGGATTTCACTTGGTATTGATCTTAGGAGTCACGGAAAAGTACCGATTAGAGGACTAGAATTCTCCTCCAGACAGAGAATGAATTCATCCTATTCATCTATCTAGTGTTGAAAACCCTGCCACCGTCGGAACTGGAAGGCTAGAACCTCTCTGACCGAGAGGTCCTAGTTTCGAGTCCCGATGGCGGCAGGATTTTCGACATTAGCTTTTCAGCTAGGTCGAATTCAGTCGCTGTCTGGAGGAGAATTCTAGCGGCCGGCTGCTCTGATCGGTAGTTTTCCGTGGTTTCTCCGATCAACATCAGGCGAATGCGAGAGCAGTACCCTACCTAACGGGCCACGAACCGCGTGCGATCTTTCGTTCCTTTTCCTTGTCCTATCCTCTCCCCTTACACACACACACACACACACACACACACACAGTTACACCAACATGCACTACACCACCACGTATTCCGGGAGACCGGTCGGGAGCTTAGAGCTTGTCTCGGCTGGGGCGGTGCCCCGCTGGTGGGAGAGTCCGGGTTAGGGGGAAACCCCAGTAGCCGACGGCAGGTCGGCGCCGGATCTCGCCATCCAGCGGGGGAAGATCACTGCCACCTCCCGACAAAAAACATCCACTACAATAACGGGACTAATGACCAAAGCAGTTGACGCGCCCGGAAACACGAACAAATCATCACTCAATCAATCAAAGCTAGAACCTCGAGATTAGAGGCACTGCAATGACATCAGTGACGCGTGGCTTCTGCGCCTTGAGCCTCCACTCCTAGGGCCTCATTGTTCAATAGAAGCGAACCTTTGTAAAAGTAACGAATGAAAAGGGTATCAATCTTGTTTATTGACTCGAAGAATCAGTTTTGCGCTTCCAAAAATCCAACGCAAAATTGACCATCACATCATGGATATTTAGTTTAGTTGTACAGCGAACTCTTCTGTAAGTGTACTTCAACGAGCACTCGGGAATTTCGAATTAACCGACAACAAAAGAACTTTTCTTGGAATACAAAGATCAAATAAACTGTTTTCACTTGATCATGTTCTATTTTTCGTTGGCAGCTGAAACAAATTTGTGAGCGTTTAATTTTTCCACTATTTTCAAACTTAAGTTTTCCTACCCAAACTTGTGTATTAGTAAAAAACCGTTGAATTATTTTATCACTTTCATCACAAGTAGTGATTTTAAATTTGTCTAAAAATAATCATCATAAGATTTACACAAATTGAGATCTTTATTTGAACTTTTATTTTACTAAAATGCGAGTGCCGCACGGGACACAGTTCTAAAGTTTAAGAAGTAATACAAACGAATTTCCCGTTTTGATGAAAGAGGCCTCTTTTTTTTTGCTTTCATTCCTCGTCCAGCAGCTCTTTCGGCCCGATTCGGACCAGTGTGCAGCGCGGCGCGGCAGTCAGCCGTCCGTCCGACCATCCAGCCGCCGCGGCGCCGGGCGCGTTCCTTTTATCTGACAGCAGTCGCTCTCCGGCGCCCGCACCCGCGCGCGCGAGGAGCAAAAAGCGCCCCGGCCATATGCTACAGCTGCCTTAATCGGATTACGTCGCGCCAACCTCAAGGATTTCGCGCTGTCCCGCGTTTTTCCCGCCTGCGCCTGATATTACTCCCGCCCGGCGGCGGGCCGGGCAGGGAAGAAGCGCTGAGCGGCGCGGCGCTCCGCCAAGTAAAAGACTGCGCCCACGCGCATGCGCGTTAGACGTAGCAACCGGTGGGAAGAGAAGGGCTGGAGATTAAACGGCATGATGCGGTGATAAGAAAGCTTCACATTCTTATGTTAGAACCTATTCTGACTCGGTTTTCGTTTAATTCAATGAGTGTAAATCCATAAGATCCAAAAATACTTAATTTCAACGACTTGGGAACAAGGCAAGCAACACGAGCGAGAGACATTCTCATGAATGAGAATATCTACTACTACTACTCATACACGTGAATATCTCGATTTTGGTTAAATTGTGGATTATCTTGCTTCAATTAATGGCGTATATATTTTTTTGAGGGGCGTGTGGCAGCAACAAGATGAGACACTTTTCGATCAGAACCGCCGGCAAAGTTTAGCACGGAGCCAGCTGTCTTGCCGCTGTCTGCAGAAAATGTAAACGGAAGATCCTAGGGTTTGATTACCGACAGTGGTGGATTTTGGGTACCAGCAACATTATTATGTCGAATTTAGCAGCTGTTTGAAGGGGAACTGTAGCGTACGTCTGAAGTGGTCGGTAGTTTTTTCTGCTTTCTCCAAACAATGTGAGGCGAATGCTAGAGCAGTACTCTAAAAAACGGGCCATGGACCACAAGTGACTCTCCTCATCTCTTCCTTCTCGATATATCCTCTCATCTTTTGTATCACACACTTTTACACTAACATGGACTACACTACCACGCATGTCGGGACACCAGTCAGGAACTACGGGCTTGTTCCAGCTGAGGCGGTGCACAGATGGGGGCGATTTCTGGATTTGGAAATCCATGTGTGATAACTGACGTGAAGGTCGGCGCAGGATCTCACACCCAGAGTGATAGGAACACCGCCACCTCCCTGAATGAAAAATATTGTCTATGACCGTCGTAGCCGATGACAGGTCCTAAAATATCAATCAATCAATTTACCAAAATACGAACACCGGTCTGGTGTGGATTAACTGTTTACTTTTCCATGCACTTTATTTTAAGTATATGAGCTAACTATTTACGTAACAAAGGTGAAAAGTAATTGGTAGAGCGGTACACTATCCAAAGAGGACAAGAGTGGAGCTGAAAGTAGAAAAATGCGAGATAATATAACTGTTACTTATCAGCAAAGGCGCTTATAACATTTTCAGAACTAGGGCACGGAAATGAAAACTTATCTTCAATGTTACTTGATTGGTAAGTGTTACTTTCCGACACGGTGACTACAAAGAATCATGGTCTCCATATAAAGCAATAAATTGTGCAAAGAAAACCAAATATTGGGACATCATGACATCACATTGCCGACTCCTCGCATATTGAGAAGATTATATACTTGTGAGTTTCAATGGATTCTTGTTAAAAACATCATGCACGAATATGTATTTGGGGAACTCATTTCAAAATGCTGACTGCACTTCTATCGCCACCTCGTCCGTCAACATACCATTCGAACTCCGAAGACTCACTGTTAGCACTAATTACGTAAATAACTATTTTATTACATCGCCTTTACCATTTATATTTGAAAATTAATAAAAACATTGAAATATGCTTGAATGGTTCTGGAAATTAGGAGGCATACCTGTATTTAATGTTGATATATTTGTAACTAAAGACGGTGGTCAGACATGATTTCTAACAAAGTTTCGTTTATTATTTAAGGTCAAAGCTTTCAACATCAAAGCTTAACGGGACACATCGTCGGAGCTGCAGAAATATCAAAGAAAATATAACTCTAATGAATATTTTAAAGAAATTCGTGCTTAACTTTTACATTAAAAAACGTCAGTGAAATAAATTAGCTTTAGACAGACGCTTTTATTTGTGTTTCACTAAAGTTGATTCGAGTTTCTTCAGACAATTTTATTGGAGAAGTCGAAACAGCTAAATTTTGGGAGCAAAAACAGTCCGTAAATTACATCTTTAGAGGTGAGTTTACCAAAAACACTTGCGGTTGAAATCTAAAGGTGTGTACTGGGGAAAATGGAGATGTGTGTGTGTCATATCGTTTCTGGGTTGAAAGTTGAATTATAAAGTACATGCAGTTGTCTTGACGACCCGAAAATAATGCAGTTGAACAGTCGGTCTCGCAAGAGTACATCGAACATTATACCTCCCCCTCCCAAACATCTTTACGTCGACACTTCTGAAATTGTGTACTTATTGCATTGATTACAGTCAAGAGAACGTAAATCTACCATCTGTTCAAAGGCCTAAGCAGGCCTCTCTAGGGATTTTAATGTAAAATTAAGAGTATTTTATGCAAATAGTTTATAGTGTTAGGCTTTATTGCACGAGTACATGTTTCGAAAACGAGCGACATGCGGAGCGAGTTTTCAAATTTGTACGAATGCAGTAAAGCAACATTATAAACGAGTTGCATACGCTATTTTTTTGTATAACACCATTATAAATGTATAAGATAATCGAACTTAATTTTGCGAAACAACTCTCTTGTGACGTCTGGGTATTTGACATCCGTGCGACAAAACGGTGGTCGGCTGTTTCGTTTACCTCTAACTCCCCACGATCCTCTCACTGCGATTGGCTGAATGTGTGATGACGCAATCATTCATGCCGGAAAATCTTACACGTCATCCTTTGTAACGTAAAATTCCCGATTATGAATGATTTATTGCAACAGAAAAGGTCGTTTATAATGCTGGTATACAAAAAAATATTTTTAAGTGATGCTTGATGATAGGTAGCAGATCAATGGCTACCTAGCTAGTGTTGCAAATCCGTCCCCGTCGGATTCCAGAACATTCCAATCAGTGTCGCTGCAGAGGCAACAGTTCTTCCCCCGAGCCGGTGGGCGGTACATGGAGAGGAGACAGAAATTCGTGATGTGGTAATAAAGCGGCTAAAAAGAGAAGACAGAAGTTACGTAGAGCAGAGGTTACGCCTTTTTGAAACTAGAGTCCACTTGCCAGGAAAATCAATTACGGTAAAAGTTACAGAACTGTATTAATATTATACCAACGTTTACTTTTGCACACCAATAGCTCATTTCCCCCACATAACCGAATGATCACGGTTTTAGATTGAGCAGCTCACTTAAATGTGGCGTCACTGCCTCAGTCGTTGCATTCTAGCAGTGGACGCATGTGAATGTGTTTCAGTACTGGAAGTCAGATGGCGGCAGTGTGTTGCTAGTAGGGTTTGGTAAAGCACAGTCCGCCCCTGACAACAAACTAAGATTATCGACCCTTCCATCGAATTTGATAAATTACTGTTTTGTGTGCTAGAATTTTTTTTAATTTCCTAATTACAATGGCTCTTGTATTATCAACATAGAATTTGTCTCAGATAAATTAAAACACGATACTTGCAAATCGGTTCTACACAGCATGTTATAATTTGCTCTCGTTTAGTGAATATTCTGAAGAGTCGAGATGTATACGACTGTTCCGACACATGCCGCCTCTCCTAATTCGTAATCCACCAGCCACCAGTGGAGTCAAAACAAAAAGAATGTAAAAAAAACTATGAACTATACATGGGAAATTGGTGGGGAGTATTCTACTCAAGGAGCTCTTCACTCACTAATTTTCTAATTAAAATTTATCGCGTTAAAATCTTATATTTTGAAGTTCATGTTCTATTAAACCGTTTTCAACTGCACAAAAATGTATTTTCCTTATCGTATTCAAATAATTTTAATAATAATTTTTAAGCACATGTAAATCTAAGTGATTATATTCACTTAGATTTGCATGTGCTTCTAAGTTGGGCTAAGCCAACATCCAAACAGAAGAGAACTGTAAATGAACTATGTAATACTTAGAATGCAGAGACAATTACTTTATTTCAAGAAAATATCAAATATTTCAGTGTTTCGGGGTATTAAATTATATTTGTTACAACAAATGAATTTTTTCTGCAGCCCTCATTTAAAGCCTAACCTTCTTTGACAGAGGCCATCACATCGACACGGCTGACTAAAATTAATCAACGTCACGTAAATTGTTTTATTACGCCATTTACACTACATCATCCGATCATCACATTGGAAGGGCGGCGATATGGCACAAACGAGGCCTTTCCACCACGCTCCATATTGCAACAAACACAAATTAGTTAAATGATCGCAGAGATGATTTATAACGCGAATTATCCGCTCTGCGCGTTTGCCCCGCTCGCCGCGCGCGCCATCGAAATTGTCTTAAGTGAAATGTAAACCCCACATTAGGCGCTAAGTGGGAACAAACGCACTCGGAAATATTAGCGCCCGGGTAATTGATCATGGCGCGAAAGGCGTCTTGCTCGCGTCGCCGCCAGATATCGCGAGAGGCGGCGGCGATGGGGAACTTCCGGACCAGATCTCTTAACTTCCTTCCTCTTCCTCATTCTGTGTTAATTTATTTTCAGATAATGGTTGATTTGTTTGCTATATTTCAGTGTAAACAATGTCACTATAGTAAATAGGAAGCTTAAAATTAAAAATTCCATTAGAGATATACAGTGTATCTCTTGTCTAACTGGCAAACTTGGAATGTGATATCTTTTGACGCATGAAATTGAAACTACGAACTTGTGGAAAATCCAGTTGTTCTGAATGCAGTACTCACGACCTCTTGTATGTTAGTTATCTTTCCCGCGGCCAAGACGTGTCTGATTTGCATGCAAGACAACGTATGATTGCATACAAATACTTCAACAAGTGTACATGATTCACAATACGATTTAATTTCTCGTTTTTATCAATTTTATGTTAACAAATCATATTTTTAGTTATATTTTCAAACAATTTAAATATTTCAAATAAACTCTTCTGTATAATGAAAGCCTTACTCGTATTGCTTCAAATTTTGCCGCATTCTTGCTCGCAGATTTCACCGAAAAATGTTATTGCCTCTTACTGTGTGAAATGTCACAACCATTTTAGCAGAGTGCGTGCTCTTTCGGTCTTAAACTTACGAAACATTTTGCAGTTTCCCATATCAAGATGGTTAAATTGCTACGGAAAAATTGCTTTCCAACGAAATTCAATGCGAAGGCTAAACGTGTGTTAAAAGACCTTGTTCAAAGTCAAATGTCTACACACTTTCAACACATACAAAACTGAAATACAAGTTAAACAGAAAGAATTTGGTTTGCACTTACACCAACTATTCTTGACAATCCCTGCCTCTGGCCATTTACCTGAAACGAAACACTGATGTAAGTGTAGCTGTTAAAAAACTGGTCTTATATCATACAGAAATATTCAAACCAAAAATTACCACACAAAATTAAAAGATAATTAAAAAATACTTAATATATGTAACATATTCTTAATTATGTAAAGTATAATATAATGTATGTAATACAAGCTTTTTTAGTTTTTTTCGCGCAAATGATGTGATTTTGGTTGTTGCAATACACAGAGCTTCAGTTTAATATTCGATCACACTCTTATTGTAAACACTGTAATTTTACAAAGAGAGTGAGACCGAAAGAAGAATAACTTCATATGTCATCATTGGTAGCCACTTTATTGAAAAAATATGTCTATAAACACGGGAAATTCTCAAATACAATCTAAATTTTTCAAAAAAATAAATGAGTGTGAAAGTACCTGTCATTTCAATGTTCGGGCATAATGAACATATTTATTACTGTTAATATATAACTTTAATAGTAATACCTATTATGGTAAACTTTTAATTACCTCTTAGTAAGTATACGTTATTGCATATTTTTACATTTTTTCGGTGTCATATTGACGTTACATTTCCCCATGCCTTCTTCTCTTCAACTCTTCTTTTGAGAAAATTGGTGTTTTCCTGACCCTTAAGTCGAGAATTTCCGAAAGGGGTGGGTGAGTTTGATGGGTTTTAGGTCATTAGATTCAGGGGGAGAGTCCAAAATCTTTGAACAATAGAGTTACCACTGCCCTACAACACGAGTTTTGTGTTCGTGGAGACTGACCCAGTAAATTTGAAAAAGCTGACTCATTTCCAAATTTTCAGCACTTTTGTGTAAATTCTGTCGTATTGTCAAGTGTCCCTTCTTCAGAGGATCAATAAATGTTTTGCTTTCACTTGATGCTTATATGCAATCCCATACCAAGATTTTGGCCTCACCTTCCTTCTCCGTAGGCTGCAAATTTTTTGTCGACATCAGCTTTCACTTTATGACTCTTTATTCTTCCATCGAACTTCAATAGGTTAAATTTATTTTCATAAGCAAATATGATATCTCGCTACCACTCTCATACCTTGGAATATATTTTTTGCGAATTCCAGTCGGTTTTTGTTTTGCTGTTTGTTCACGTACGGTTTCTTACAGGGTACTCTTCCATTATACTACCCACTTTAAACAATTGTCCATACAGTTTTGGGATGAACATTCTTTCCAGTTTCCATCCGCACATTCGCCACGATTTTTGGAGCACTCACACCTAGATTCTTTTGCACTTTTTGACGATTCTCTCTCCGTCAATTTGTTGGGCTGGCCTACATGTGGCTTCGACACTGTTCTGTTTTTGTATCGGGTCATCATTTTCAACCGTTCTTCGAATAATTCTAAGTCGGCAATTTTTCTGAGGGAAAATACTTTCTCATAACGAAAGGCTAACATCAGGCGCTGCTTGAACGTTGCGTTGTGACCTAGCATCACATTCCGAATTGTGGACCCAGAGGGCAAATCCGCAACTGCCAGCAGATGACTGAGAATTGAGGACATTTAAACTGTATTTTTGGATTTTGAACCCCTCCTAAGTGCCCCTATTTAGTGCCCCACATTAAGTGCCCCACATTACGTGCCCCACATTAAGTGCCCCACATTAAGTGCCCCATATTAAGTGCCTCATATTAAGTGCCCCATATTAAGTGCCCCATATTAAGTGCCCCATATTAAGTGCGCTCATTAAGTGCCCCATATTATGTGCTAAATTTGTGACGAAACACCGTCCACCAATAGCGAGCAAGAATTGAAGAGGCTTCGAAGTAAATCGGAGTATATTTCTTGCTTAAATTTTCTAGAAATTGTAGAACGTTTGAAAATTAGCAGAGAAAATAGTGTCAGTGTCAAATACACAATTGTTTATTTATTTTGTAGTGATATGGTAAATGTATAAGATTATGCAGTTATTTAATATTAAAATGAGTATGTAGATATACTTCTGTGAATGTTATTCATGTTCTTAGCTGCTAGTGTTTTGTAATCTTAAAAGCCAAAACGCACTAAACACGCACTTAACTCTATTAATAACTTTCAACAAATTACATTTAATTCGTCTTAACGCAAGGAAAAACAAAATTTAAAACATTATGGACAGTTTCATCACGCTTAAACAAATTTTTGTACTTTGAGTACTAATGCAAAGGAGGTTTCCAAACAATAGATCGACAAAGAAATTTGAGAGACGTTCAACTTGTCCTTGGTTTCATTCAAGTCAAAACATTCTTGTATTTATACTGGTGGTACTCGGCAAGAACTGATTAATCACTCATTAGCTGCAGTCATTCTATTTACGGACCAAGAACATAAACAAGAAAAGGAAAGACAAAGCAACAGCTTTCGGACTACCATAGAATCAAAATAAAACAGCCTCGTTTGTCTTCGGTGGGAAAACAACATCTTAAGGCATATTTCTGGCCAACAGAAAAACTTCCACTCACTTTGAATCATCGTGGAAACGTTGAAAGAAGACTAAAACATTCCTGACTGAGCAGTCACAACAGAGAAAAACATAAGGAACCGCCATCTAGTGATGAAGTTTCAAACGGTTAATGATGAAGTTATTTTTTCTCTTTAAATTGTTCTTGTAAATACATATTTGAATGGACATTTAAAATAAAATGCATACCGAGAAAGAAAATTAAGGAATATACTTTTCAACAAGTTTTGAATTACTAATTTTTAACATAAAAGAAATGCAATTATTGTTTTAATTTTCTCACAACAGTAAATGTAAGGTAGAATAACTTAGTCCCAAAGCCCAAAAAAAGGAATGTCCTGATCATTATCAACATTTTTCTAGAAACTATACATGTTCTTTATATTCGACAGATTCGACTTCCTACGAGTTGCGAGAAGTAAAAACGTGTAAATCTCCACGAACTCAATGCTGATGTGTCTCATAAAGAACATGTCAAACAATTTGCCAATGATTTTAAAGTCGAAGGTGAGAAAAAAGTTATTATTTGAAACGCTGTACATTTCTTTAATATATCCAACGCCGATTGCCGATGCAGACATGTGTAATTTACATTGTATTGATTTTTTGTCATAAGGGTTGCTTTAACAATATCACCATACATTTACCCTAACACTTTTTAAAACATCCATACCGGGAGCTCAGTGCATCAACGGATGTCACTGCAGCGCCTCTGACTCCTAGGTTCGAGTCCTGACGGCGGCAGGATTTTCGACACTAGCTTTTCAGCTACGTCGAATTCAGTCGCTGTCTGGAGGAGAATTCTAGCGACTTGCAGTTTTGCGTGGTTTCTCCGATCAACACCAGGCGAATGCCCGAGCAGTACCCTACCAAAACGGGCCACGGACCGCGCGCGATCTGTCCTTCCTCTTCCTTGTCCTATCCTCTCCCCTTACACACACTTACACTAACATATACTACACTAGCACATATTCCTGGAGACCGGTCGGGAGCTTCAAGCTTGTCTCGGCTGGGGCGGTGCCCCGCTGGTGGGAGAGTCCTGGTTAGGGGGAAACCGCATTCGTGAACGAGCCTCCGACCCGAGCGGATCGCTAGTGCGGAGCTCCGTTTCAGTTCTAAGTGAAAGTTATACTTAGTAGTGTTCACAGCGAGTTGTGTTTTAGTCTATGTCCTATGACATACCCTCATCAACAGGGCAGGCTATCAGCCAAGCCCTGAATGCAGTCAATAATTGCGACAGCAATTATATATTCAACGGAGCAGCTCCTTCATCACACCACATCGCGGCAAACGACGATGTCATGGACGCGTCGCCATTGCCAGTTCCCGACCCGAGTAGCAGCGAGGTCGGTGGCCACGCTGCTGCCTTCTACACCGCAACAGCACCAGACGAGCTCGACCACCAGTCAACAGGCAACGGAATACAGCGAAAAAGGTCAGTGGGTGACAATTCAATCCATCAAGACCCAAAAAGAAAGAGTGCGGGTACCGGTCACGATAGTGCGGCATCTGGCCAAAATCAACATTCAGACTACGTGTACAATTTACCAGTGCAAAACAGATTCAGTGAATTAAGTAACTCAACATCTAAAGAAGAAGAAAATAGATTCAGTTATCTAAAAGAAAATATCAGTGAGCAAACACAAAACACTATGAAAATTCCTCCAATATTCGTAGCCAATATCACAAACCTCAACGAATTCATAAAAGAACTAAAAACTAGAGTGACCTCAAATTTCGTTGCCGAAAATAAAAATAATAAAGTGAAAATAGTTGCCAAATCAATAACCGACTTCAGAAACATTGTGAAATACCTAATACACACCCAAAGAAGTTTTCATTCTTAAACCCCCAAAAAAAATTTTTATAAAGATCCCACCAACAAAAAATTCTCAGTATACCTCACTCAACGTCACCCACCCATAATAAAAGTAACACGATTACAAAAGACAACAATCCATCCCTGTTGTAGCAGCTGAATTTAGTGGAAACGAACCTCTAGAAACTATATTAACCATTAAACAAATATGCAACCACCGAGTGACAACTGAAAGAAGACGAAGACCCAACGGCCCCTACAATGTCAAAGATGCTTGATTTCGGACACTCAAAAACAATTGTAACCATGTGATTAACTGTGCCTTCTGTTCAGGAAATCATTACTCTGTAACTTGCCCACAAAACTTCAAACTCCTATTTGTGCTAACTGCAAGGGAAACCACCGTGGGGATATTAGAAATAATAACTGTCCTTATTTCAAAGAAATATATGAAAAGAAAACCTCCAACTCAACCTTCAGAAATAAAAATACCCACCAACAGAATTCAACACCTCCCACTCAAATGATTCACTCGCTCACTCCAAACTTACGAAAACCCTACCACTCCCAAACTTCTCTCCAATCAACAACAAAACCATAACCAAAATATATCCTCAAACCAATCAAACACCCATTCAAGAAATCATCATCAAGTCTCCTAGCAGACAACTCCTCATAAATACAATCATTAATACAATATCATCATGTATCGTAAACTTCATAAATTCATTGATCCCTACAGTCATTTCAGCAATCCAAAACTCAGTCACCTCGTTTCTAAGTAATAATAGCAAGTGCTTCCCCCAAAAATTTAACATTCATAAACTGGAACGCAAATGGCATCCTAAATAAAAACAGAGTTAATAAATTTCCTGCACTCCTTCAAAATAGATTAGCATGCATAACGAAACCATCTCAAAGCACGAAATAAACTTTACATTCCGGAATATACAATATACAGAGCAGATAGAACAGAGAACAACGAGGAGGAGTCCTAATTGCAGTAAAATCCACTATAGAGCACCACCAGATAAATACGTTCACACCCCCGGCTTAGAAACCATAGAAACCAGACTAATTATAAATAGCAGACGGGAACATAATATCAGCCTACAAACCTCCCACAAAAAAAATAGTTGATGCTAATCTACTAAATTTATTTAAACCCCAGGTAAGTACATTATACTAGGAGACCTTAATGCCAAGAATACTAACGGGGGATCCCACAAACAACCATGATGGAAAATACTTGAAAAATAATAAATCAAAACAACTTAAAAATAATATCCACAACAAAACCCCACATATTACCTTACGCCCGACTCAGAAATCCAGATTTTCCCGACATAGGCATTACTAACTCTAGCACTAATTTTATTCAACGCCGGTTTTGAACTTGACTGGGACCACATACCAGTTCTAATAACCTCCCATCAGCTGCCTCCACCTCATTCCCAACCCCCAAAACCCCAACACCAAAATTAACTGGCACAAGTTTCAGAACATCATAAGCAGTGTATCCCCAAAATTAAAATATTAAATAGTCCAATTGAAATTGAAATGCCGTAACTACCTAAACACACTAATACATTCCACCCTACAAACTTCACAAATTAAACTAAAAACAACCTAAATGCAAAAGGCCCAAATATTCCCGCAAAATACTACATGCCATAAAAATAAAAACAAAACTAGAAGACTGTGGGCCAACTTAAAAACCCCCAGAAATTAAGTCCGAACTCAATACAATTACCAACATAGTCAAAAGATTAATTAAAAAGCAAAATGCCCAACAATTCCACCCCAAAAATTGAATCGCTGAACACCAAAAACAACTCAATATGGATCTTTACCAAAAAATATTAAATAAAAACAATAATCCCCATTAAACCAAACAGTAGGAAAGCATACATTTCCCAATTCAAAAGCGGAGGAATTAGCCACGTATTTCGCCTCAACATTCACAACAAAACACAACTAAACCCCATCCGAACATAAACAATCACTACAGCAGCAGAACAATCGGTATATGGACCTCATCATAGAATTCAATACATTTCAAAAGAAATCACAAATAATTAGAAAACTCCCAAATAAAAATCACCAGGACACGATAAAATAAACAATTTGATACTAAAAAAGCTACCCACCAGCAATAGCTTATATAAATAATATATACAACTCTTTGTTTCAGAATAACTCACTTCCCTTTTGCCTGGAAACATGCAGTTATTATCCCAGTTCGAGCCCAGCTCTCGTCGAGGCAACCCCTCTCCGAGCGCTCCGCACGCTTAACCTTTCGCGTTCAGTAGTCACAGTCTGAGTTATAGTATCAGCTTATCAGTTGTAACCTAGGACGCGCGCAGTGATTAACCGCACCAGTTCTGGGCGGCCCACGCCAAAAATGCTGCATTGCAGCATAAACGGCCAATTTAACTGAAAAAGTGAACGTTTCCGGAGTGTATAGTGAAACCAGTGTCAACTTTGTGAAAGTGATCTCGTGATGGAAAATATAAGTGCCCACGAAGTAAGCTTGAAAACCGGCTCTCTGGTATCTCGCTATGAATGAAGCAATCCCTCGCGATATGGATGTGGAAGAACTCATACACCACCAGCAACTACAACAACAATTACTACTACAGCAGCAAAACCCAATACCCAAAAAATGGCTATACGCCATTACCCCCGCATTAAAACCCAAACGCAGCTCCGCAAATCAACAACCTGCAAGTGCAACTCAAAACGTAAACATAGAAATTAACAACCAACTCCAAAAAAGATGAAGTACTACCAATCTACTGAATCAGAAGAGCGTAAAAGATTTAAAAAGGACCATGATAGTGAAAGTAGGTTATCCCGTACAGTGAGTAAAGATATGAACTATTTAAACAAATGAACCAGTTAATAATAATATTCAACTAAATGAAAATCTAGCAACAAAAATAAAATCCCACCAATAATAATCCACGGAGTTAAAACTATAACCCTTATCAATGAATTAAAAAGTGTTCCCCGGGAAATTTTCACACAAAAACTGAAAATAACAATATTAAAATATTTTCCAAGAAATTAAAGACTTTCGTGATCTCAGACATTTCTGTGATCAAAACAATGTACAATTCCACTCTCTATGGGGACCCTACAGTCAAAAATTTGCAGTTGTTCTCAAGGATGTTTAGTACTTCAAAGACGAAGATATTATAAACGAACTCAAATCAAAAAACTTTTCAGTATTAAAGTGCACCAGACTTTACAACAAAGATAAAACACCTATGCAAACAGTGGCATGATCTTATTGACAATGAAGAATCAGACAAATATTAAATCTTATGAGCTATATTATTGTAGAATTAAAGTATATATTAAATTTAATACACAGGGTCCAATACAATGTAAAAATGTCAGCGTTATGGCCACTCAAGCTAACTGCGGTTCACCCCAAGATGCGTCAGATGCATAGGTAATCACATTACTCAGAATGAAAACTACCCAAAAATGAAGCAACTCCCAAATGTGTTAATTTTTTTCAGAACCACACAGCTAATTATAAAGGATGCCCCTACGTACAAAAAATTATGCCAAAACTTAACAAAACCGTAAATTACAACTCTGAAAACAAATAATAAACTACCCCCCTAAAATGAATACATTTAATCATCCCTTCCACCAATGCTGATTTTACACACACAACTTAGTCAACATTTTCCTCCACTTCCCACTAGACCAAATATTGCAAATTACACCCCAATTAACGCCTCAACTAATCAATGGAATAACCACACAAGTAACCTAGAAAATTTACTAACTAACATTATTACAAAAGTAGTTACCCAAGTTCGCCAACGCTAATGCCCCAAATTCAAAATTTTGTCGTCAATCAATCAACATGGATAATACAACCGCAATAAACATACTTTCTAATCATCCAACACAGTTTCCTCTTTTTCCAACAAGTTCACTTATCTTAAATATAGATCTATGATAACAGTGAAGAATTTATGTTTATATTTGGAAAAAATTTCAAAACTTCCTAAAATTTTTCTGCGTGTTCTACAATCCTTCCGAAAGCGATAAAATCAATAAATTTAAGAACCTCAATATTTACTTCTAACTTATATCCCCTGCCTATTAACAATATCACCCTACCAATCCAACAATCCAAAAATGGATAATCCAAAGAGTTAACTATTCTTAACTTCAATGCTAAGGATTAAAAACAGGATACTCTCTTTCACCACTTCTACCATCATAACATTCACGTTGCCTGCATCAGTGAAACCCCTCTTTTTCCAAAAGAAAGCAAAGTTATATACAAAATATATGAAGTGACAGGTCCAGACTATTTGCTCTGGGGGCAGCAATAGCTATTAATAGTAAACTAAAACACTCACAAATTCATTCCTACAACTAATAACCTTGAAACTGTAGAATCCAAATTTATACCAATAACGGACCAATAAATATCATTGCGCCTACAGACCCCCCAAACCAAATTTCCTACTAATGAACTAAATGAAATATTTTCACAAAAAACTTCAACCTTAAATTTTTGGTGATCTAACTGCAAAATAAGCCTGGGGATGTAACTCAACGAATTACCATGGCAAAAGACTACTCAAATACACGCTTATCAACAATATATATATTCATGCTCCAAGTTCCCCACGTTCTTTTCTAAAATACAAATGTACCCCCCATATACTGATTTAGTTATAACTAAAATTTCTCCAAACAATTCAACAAATAGTAATAGCAGAATTAGACTCAGATCACCTACCCATTAAAATTACCAGACATATCAAATGACACTATTCACCATCAAAACATTAAAATAAAAGGTTATACCAATTGGAACTATTTTTAAATGTTAATTAGCTCAAAAAAAATCTTTCCAACTCGTATACAAAATAATGATGATCTCAACAACTCAACGAATATCATTCAAACAATCACAAAAACCACCCGAATCAACTATCTCACATTAAACTAAAAACCAAATGCTGATGCACTTCCATATTATATCATCAAATCACATAAAACCAAACGCCATTAGACGCAAATGGATTTTAAACCGAAACGCACACGACAAAAAGAAACTAAACAAACTTACCAAAGAAATTAAAATCATGATTACCAATCACAAACATGTCAAATTCCCGCAGCATCTTCAACAACTCCACCCAAACTCTCGACAGCAATGGCAAACTATTGAATACTTCACTAAAGAGAAAACAATGTTCCTCCTCTTATTTCAAACAATGTATTAATTTATCCAGAACATCAAAAAACGAAATAATAGCAAAACACCTCTCTGAAACATTCAAACCGAATTCAATTAACCAGCAATTCAATACAGAAATAACAGAATTTATGAAACAATCACACGCCCAGTTCCACACCTATTCATTTCATTCTCTAGTAGAAACCAAAAAACATCAAACAGCTGAAAACAAAAATCACCCGGAAAGACAACATTTCAAACCAAACACTTAAACAACTTCCTTCAGCTGCATTCAGCCTAACAGCCACCTTCAATGCTGCACTGAATTGGCTGCTTCCCTCAAATTTGGGAAAAACGCCATTATATTACCAATCAATAAACCAAAACTAATCCCAATGACCCCTTTAAATTACAGGCCTATTAGTCTGCTCCTCAACAATAGCTAAAATTTTTGAAAAAATTTAAATTTTCAGTCGCCTAGTTCATTTCTTTTAAAATCAAATGACACCATACTAAAAACACAAAATTTGGGTTTCAAACCAAATCATTCAACAAATCACCCTCTATTACGTCTAGTCGAACATATAGCAAATAGTTTCCATTCAAAAGAGCACACAATAGCAGTCTTTTTAGACATAACTAAAGCATTTGACAGCATTTTGGGATCAAGGTTTACTTTATAAAATTACCAACTAGGTAACTCTGATTATCTTCAAAAATTATTCACAGTTATCTTACAAATAGAACTTTCAGGTCAAAGTAACCACATTCTTTCCAACACACAGCATTCTTGCAGGTGTCCCTCAAGGATCTGTACTTGCTCCCATTCTTTCAATATCTATACAGCAGATCATCCCACATCATCCCGATTCTAACATAACCTTATATGCAGATGATACAGCATTATTCTCTATCTCATCAAAACATTCCCATTAGCATATGACCATATTCAATCCCACCTTCACACTCTCACCACCTGGTTCCATAAATGGCGACTCAAAATAAATCCCACAAAACACAAACAAAGATTCACCTCCCAAACCCAAAAACCCCCCACCTTTAAAAATAAAATTCCCCAACCCCCTGGTTAAACAATTCCACACCCACAAAAAATCTGGGAGTACTAATAGATAGACGTTTAACATGGAAGCAAATACATTAAGGCAGTATTACAAAAAGCAACAGCAAAAACAGTCAAACTATATCCACTTATTAATTCCTCATCCACTTTAAAGTTGAAACTAAATTGCTCCTCTACAAAAGTATTATCAGACCCACCTGACATATGCCTGTCCAGCCTGGATAAACTTGCACCATAATATAAACGCTTTTCAAACTTTCCAAAAAAAATTTCTAGAAGACTCATTAACGCATCATGGGTTTATACCCAATAAACAAATTCATTATGAACTCCAACACCATCAATCACTGATCATCTGATCAACTTATCCTCCAAATTTTTCAATCTCTACCATCCTGCCCAAGTCAGCCCATTTTTCAACTAGGACAACAAGCAACTCCCAAACTGAATCAAATCTAGATTTCCTAAAGACATTTTCAAACCGCCTTAAAAACAAAATCAACAAAATCTTTCAAACCTTTATACCTATGCCAATCCTTACTCAAAAAGCTTTCCACAGCTAATAAAAAATAAAATAAAATTACAATATTATATATTACTTGCCGAGTAAGAACACTCGAAAAAACTTTAGGAAGTTTCCATAATGTTAATTAATAAATAATGTTCTCACTTCTGTAAGGCCATATGGTCGATCGGATAAAAATAAATTAAAAAAAAAAAAAAAAAAGTTATTATCCCAATTCCTAAACCGAATAAAAACACGGCAAATGTCACCAGTTACAGGCCAATAAGCTTATTACCCTCTCTCTCAAAAATTTTTGAAAAGATAATTCTAAAAAGACTGACCAAACATATAGCTTCTACTAATCTCATACCAAAAGAACAATTCGGCTTTACGAAACGTACTTCAACGCAACACCAATTATTAAGAATCTCGGAACATTTATACTCATCATTTCAAAAAAAATATCATACAATAGCTATCTTCTTAGACATATCACAAGCATTTGATAGAATCTGGCACCAAGCATTAATATGCAAAATCAAAAAAGCGGTACCCCATACTACTTAACGGAAATCATTAAGAAATTCTTAGAAAACAGAACATTCTCAGTAGCAGTAAATAATCACCACTCAAACCCCAAAACAATAAAGCAGGCTTACCCCAAGGATCCCCTCTCACCAACTCTTTTTAACATATATGTAGCAGATATTCCGAAGTTGCACCCCATACAAATAGCCCAGTTTGCTGACGACACAGCAATTTACTCATCCGGAACCTCACTCACAGCAATCAAAAATAGAATGCAAATATATATAAATCTAATTGAAAGCTGGGCAGCAAAGTTAAAAATAAAACTCAATCCAATTAAAACTGCAGCTAAGATATTCACACTAAGACCATATACCTCTCCTCCCCATTAACATTAAACAATGAAACGATAATCTGGTACCCATCAAACAAGCCAGTAAAATACTTAGGTCTAAACATTGACACAAAACTAAACTGGAAACATCACATTGACAATAAAGTAATACAGGCAAAAAACAAACTATTACAATTAAAACCATTAATCAATAGAAACAGCCATCTACCATATGACACCGCACTCGTAATATATAAAACAATAGTCAGACCCCTCCTACTGTACGCATGCCCAATATGGCTAAATGCAGCTAGAACCAATCTTAACAAAATCCAAATTATACAAAATCAGTTCCTAACTCTAGACTCCAATCTTAATAAACAATAAGAATTCAATCTCAACCCATAACCCAGCACATTCTATACCTATCCACCCAATTCTATTCAACCTAATGCAGATACCAAATTTAACCGGATTCAATCTAGCCAGAAACCCCACCCATTCCACAAGAATAAAAAATAAGTACCCTTTCCATATATTCCAACAACAATTTTCCGAAATGGACTCTGATTAGAGGTGACCATTAGATTTCCTCGACCGCAATGCTAGTTGTAAGATTAATTTTAGTTTAGTTAGTAAGTCAACAAACATATGTAGAGTTAATGTAACTGAGCTATGTAAATCATCAAGGAAAACAATAAATAAAAAAAAAAAGGGGGAAACCGCGCGGTAGGTCGGCGCCGGATATCGTCATCCAGCGGGGGAATATCACCGCCATCTCCCGAGAAAAAACATGCACTAAACTAACGGAACTAATGACCAAAGCAGTTGACGCGCCCGGAAACACGAAAAATCAATCAATCATTAAAACATCCATCTTATTCATAGAAGCTTTCTCAGAATATATTACTCATAGAAATGTACAAACTACGAAAATACAAACTCAGTGAAATAACCATTGTATCCACTGTTCATAGCGACCAAACTCTCACACCTATTGCAGGGAATTCACTCCTCAGCAGATATCAATTTCCTGTCCTTATTAACGTGTAGAAAGTTGCCTATATAAGATATCGAATTAAGAACTTTCTCACATACTACATACAAGTTTGAGAGAGGTCGTTTTTGCCTATGTTTTTAGAAAGAAAACCAATGCTTTAATCGCAAGAGAAGCATAGGCAAAAAGAAGTGAGACAGGAACTTTGACGAATTTAATTGCGAACAGAAGTTACGGTTCTGTGAGAAGGAAGTTTGCGTGATACATGAACTGAGAGCAACTGAGAAGAGAAAAGTTAAGTCAACTAAACATTTATATAGTTAACTGAAAACTAAAACAGTGTTATTAGTGAAAAGAAAGTGAAAGGCCTGTAACAGGGTGGGAATATTTGCTGTAAATTTTAATATACTTCCTTGTTTTGTCGTTAACTTTATTGTTAATGTAAAGTGATTAATAAAAGTAGCATTTGTTCAACACAGAAGGTTATAATATTTATTCTTTTAGTATAATAATTGCATTTGATTATATTAAAGATTCTTTCACAATTCGTCTGATGCTTATCGTATGAAAATATACTTAAGTTCAGACCCATGTCTCGAGAATTTGTGAATATAGAAATAATTTATTGTGCGGATGTATCGTAAAAAAGTCGATCATATTTAGAAGATAATATTTCGGTAAGTTAGAATACGAAGTTATACAATACAATACATTGTTTTACACCCAATTGCATCACGACAAGGCAAAAATTCCATATTTTTGCAGAAAAATTTTTTGAGGTTCCCGATACCGAAAACAAGTTAATTCTTCGTTTATACGTGATAACGAAAAATTGATTTATGGAGTCCGTCAGTTCGTCCGTCCTCTCTCGTATATATATATATATATATATATATATATATATATATATATATATATATATAGAGGGCGAGAGAGGGCGGGCGAACTGACGGACTCTATAAATCAATTTTTCGTTATATATATATATATATATATATATATATATATATATATATATATATATATATATATATATATATATGTGTGTGTGTGTGTGTGTGTGTGTATGAGAAAGAGAAAGAAAGAGGGAGAGAGGGAGAGGGAGAGAGGGAGAGAGGAGAGAGAGAGAGAGAGAGAGAGAGAGAGAGAGAGAGAGAGAGAGAGAGAGAGCGTGTATGAGTGAGTCCATTCGCAGCTTCGGCTGAGAAGGAAGGAACCTCCAAACCACCCCTTTTATCGTAGGTTTTGTTGCAATTTAGTTAGAAATCGTTCGTAATCGCAGTTTTAATACTTCTCCTTTGTTCAACGAGCTCTATGTAAGAGAACTAATCATTAACCAGGACTACGGTCGAGATGAAATTATAAGAACATAATAAAACTAAATAAAAGAAAATATCAAATACTCTCTGACGTCCATTATTAGGGCTGCATCTTCCACTAAAGGACAGAAGAAAATCTAACACTCACGCAAACTTGCCTCACATAACAACCTCCGATCTCTTCAGAAATGGTCACACTTGGTGAAAATGCCCTCGCGGCGAAAACTGAGCACAAAATGTCTACTAATCACCTGGATCGCTAACAACCAGCCCTAATCTGCCAAAATATCTGAGCGACTCCGCAAACTCGCGGTCAGGGGTAATCGACCTCGGAATTCTGCTCGCAGGGCACTCCCCACACAGCTCGCTCACAATTCCGGAACGCGGCCGCGACCGAGCAGGTACGTCAGCCACGGAGCAATTGTAACCGCTGCGTTTCGGCCCTATTGTCCACCGCACACCGCACGCTCCACTAATCCATGACGAGCTTTAATAAAGAGAGCGCCCGCGCAATGTCGCACGCGCGGGGGGGGGGTGCGGGGGGCGGCGCGGGCGCGGCGGGCGGGGATTAAAATGGGCGTGGCGTCGCCCGTAAACAGCGTTCGCCCGCCGCGAGCCGCCCACGCAAAATGCGGCCGGGGATTTGTCCGGCGAATGCGGGGCGAGGCACCAGCATTTCGATCGGGGCTGGTATTCCTCCCCTAATACGTTGAGTTGCTCAGTCGGTTTGGCGGGCGGTGGAAGGCCAGAGTATATTAAGAATGGAAATGCAGAAGGAACGAACGATACACACACAGGTATCGGTAAGATACACACACACAAGATAAGGTAGATAAAGATAATATACTTATGTGCGGTAAGGTGCAAGGTAAGTGTTAGACAAATTCATTCATTAGACAAATATAACTAAAAATGTGAATGGGGAGACCAGCAACGTGATATTGTTCGGTGATCAACAATTGTTCGGAGATTGTTCGGAGGCTGTACAATTGTTCGGAGATTGTTCGGAGGTTGTACAATTGTTCGGAGATCAACAGTTGAACCGGGGAGCGAGCTAGACTGGGAGTCAGCTTCGAGTGGGCGGATAATTTCGATCGCAGATTCTCCAACTCCTATATTCCCTTCTGTTCAGTAGTCATTGGCCGTAGATGAGCGCAAGAAATTAAGTAGAGAAATACATAGGGTAGCATTGCTACAAGAACAATTAAGTATTTCCAAAAATTAACTTGAAAATATCAGTAAACCGCAGGGCATGAGAGCATGGAAACCAGGGACCGAATACCAAACTAATAGCCGTAAAGGTATTTATACCAGTATAGAAATACCTTTACCTCTACTGAACTACCTTTATTCTAAATACCTTTATTAATACTGGTATAACACATAAAATATAGGTATTTTTATAAGTATTTTACCTTTAATCCTCGTCTATACCGGTAAAATCCCTCTATTTAAAGGTATTATACCGGTATTTTCATGAGTGAATACGGGTATTTCAGTAGAAACATACAGGTATTTTGGGGAAAGTCATAGTGATTTCTACTTCTCAGATAGCTCAGAGGAACAACTATAACTTATGTTCGCCACAAACCATATTCTAGCTAGGTCGACTTCTGCCGTTGGCTGGGGAAAAAATTCTAATGGTCGGGTTTTCTGAACGGTATTTTGTATGGTTTCTCCGGTCTTTACCAGGTGCACGGCGGAGTAGTACTTAAACAAACGGGCAATTGCTCGCGAATTTTCTTTTATTCCTCATCCTTTCGCCTTAAATATACATTCTTTCATACATTACACTATTATGTCGAGAAACCAGTCAGAGCCTGAAGTTTGTTCCCCTTGATGATTTATTGATTATTAGAGACTCCGGGCGCGTCAACTGCTAAGGTCATTAATCCCGTAAGTGTGGCGTATGCGTTTTCCTCGAGAAATTGCGATGAAATTCCCCTTGGGTGGTAAGATGTAGTGCCGACCTATTGTCCGGTAACGGGGTTTCCCACACCACCAGTGGAGCCTCGCCCGAACCGAGACAAGCTCTGTACTCCCGACCGGTCATGTGCGGTAATGTAGCGCACGTAAGTAAAAGGTGTGTACGTAGGATAGGCGTGAAAAAGAAGAAGGAAACATCGCGTGCGGTCCGTGGCCCGTGTGTTAGGGTACTGCTCCGGCATTCGCCCAGTGTTGATCGGGAAACTACCGTTCAGAGCAACCAGCTTCTAGAATTCTTCTCGACCCGCGCACGATGTTTCCTTCCTCTTCTTTGTCCTGCCCTCACCCCTTACTTACAGGGACACATACATGCACTTCACTACCACACATGTCAGGAGACTGGCCGGAAGCTTAGAGTTAGTCCTGGCTAGTGCGCGGCCCCAGTGATGGGAGAACCTTGTTGGGAAAAACCCCACTAGCCGTTGGCGACGGATCTCGCCTCATAGCTGGGGAAGATCACTGCCACCTACCAAGGAAATGCATGCACGTGACACTTACGTGACTAGTGAACTTAGCAGTTGGCGCGCCCGGAATCACTAACAATCAATCACGAGAAAGGAATGATCGCGTGCGGTGCGTTTGGTCAAGAAATGCCCAGGTATTCGCCTCGAATTGATCGAACCGGCCGCTCTTACGCTCCGCCTCCACTAACAGCCTATCTTTCGGCAGAGTGTCCATTTTCTCGGACGGCAAAAAGCGGTGACAAAAACCGGTGTTTACATGGCAGGTTCAAAAAGACGAGAAGGTCGAACACATGCGTGACTAATTCAAATACAACTATTGCAAACTGGGTTTGTGAAAAGGTTTTCTTGATATAGAATAAATAAATAAATAAGTATATAAATAAATAAATTTCACTTTTGCATTTTAGAAACAAAATATTTACAATAATGGTGTAATAAAAATGGATACATACTGTAGTGCTCAATTAGACGCAAGGAAATCTAGTGAGCGAGCAGACACTGCATCGGCGGCAAGTGTTCTGAAGCATCTCCAAAGAAGCTTTTGTCTCTTTCCACTTCTTTGATAGGGCCAAGACATCGCGAAAGTGCAAGAGGAATATATACGGAAAGTCCAAGGGCAAAAATAATCTATCAGGTAGATTTATTAAGTTACGTACAATAAAACTAAGAAAGTAATGAGATATTGTTAAAAATAAATACCAATGTTAGCGCAGATGTACGCTAAATACCGATAAGCGTGGACGAAATTTGAAAGAATTTCAAATGAAATACTGACGCCTAAGATCTAGTCGGTCTAGATCAAAGAAAAAACATTCTTAAATTTTACCTCAGTGATAATATACAACTTTTCTTCCTCAAGTTGTTCTCAACATTTAGCCATGCAACATTTAACCATGTAATTCAGGACTTATCACAGTTGAATAGACACATCAAATGAGAGAGCTTTAGTCACACGCAAAATTACAGTCAGAAAACGCTCGTAAGTTATACAGTTTTCTTGGAGGAGGAACTTTACGTGGTACTTTAAAAATCAGATCCCTCTTTATGTCAGATCTTTATTTCTTCCATTGTTCTGGAACTATTCGCGTTACAGCGGTCTTTACTGTTGTTATCACGGATGACATTCGTCTGCCAACTTTTATAGATCTCTTGAAATAGAAATCGTAAACTTCATCCTAAAATCGAAGAACAGGCATTCGTATTAATCGGAATGTGATTACTTAAACAGTTAAAAATTAACTTATCCTCAGATAATAGCAATGCATAGAGTAAATAAAAAAGAAAGCAAAAAGTAATGAACAAAATTGATAAGAAAATTTTTAACAAGCTTCAGACGTAGTGAAAGAAAAGAGGTACACCATATATTTTGTGTGTGTGTGCGTGTGTGTGAAAGAGAAGGGAGAGAGAGAGAGAGAGCGAGAGAGAGAGAGAAGGAGGGGGAGAGAAGGAGAGAGAGAGCGAGTAGGAATTTCCTCTAAACGAAATATTGTAACCAATAATGCATCACATTATTCAATTTTTGTATTAAATGACAGGAACTATTAAAAAATGCGTTCCACAGTTATGGTCAAATGCATGTCAATATTCCAAGACACTCGTAAATACGACTTTATCACACAAAAAAGGACACTGCAGCTTCTACAGGATGCTTGAGTCTTTATTATTTGACTGGATGTAAAAGCAGATTAAGTCCCCCTTCAAACATTTAACAATAAAACGACGGATCATCCGCTGGCACAAAAACCAATACAAACTTTATTTCGAACAGGAAGTTGGTGCGGCCACGCCGAAATAAAGCTGACCTCGGAAACAATAAAAATAAATAAAGTTCGCAAACCAAAAATCGACGTAACGTCATGAGTAAGAGTGGAGGGATGAAAAGCACACACCGGTTTTATGGAAAGTTGGGTGCGCCGCCGGGCGTTCATGGGAGTTGTGGCAGGATTATAAAATTCAAGGACACACGATTCATCTACAAACCGTCCGCAAAGGTCTACCAGACAACCACTAAAACGCGGAATTTATGAGTTATTGATTGAATTCACACTGTAGAATAATATCAACATAAATTCTTTAGTTCACTGGTAATTATTCGACATTCTAACATTAAAACCGTTCATGTACAAGGAAATATCTTAGAACTACTTCATTTCAATTAATGAAAGCATACCTTAAATAAAATGACATAACAAAAAATAGAACAAATTGATAACGTCAGATCAATATCGTTCCAGTCTATCCGGTAGTATATCTTTGTAAAAAATCGAAGCAGTTGATATAATTATGCTTCGAAATGTACGAGTATTACATACAGCGCGGACAAGCATTTGATATCAGTTCAACATTTTATCAGTGTATCTGGATAAATAAATGACTAGGCGAGAACAAGTAGTGCTATCCAGACTTCGCTCCGGACATACTAACATAACACACGCACACCTGTTTCACAAACTACCCGCGCCCCTCTCTGACTTTTGTGAGGTTGAACTAACGGTATCTCATATTTTGAACGTTTGCCCTAAGTTTCAGGAAGAAAGAGAAGGCCTATCACCGGAGCAACAATTCGAAGCAGTTGTATATTCCAAGTCCTATCAACAGGAAATCATAAGATTTTGCCAAAACATTAATGGATTTAATAAAATATAAGTGACTTCCTGTACATATTATCATACCAGCCATGATTGGATGTCAAGTTTTGTACTTTTAAAATAACCTCCTTTCAATTGTAAACTTTGTAATAGATATATATATATATATATATATATATATATATATATATATATATATATATAAATGTAAAATCAAATATGAATATGTAAAATAGTGAAAAGTCGTTGCGACTATAATAAACCACAAAAATCATTTTATGACAAACAACATTCCCACTTTTTACAAAGCGATAAGCAGTCGAGCAAACTAATCATCAAAGGTTTATATCTCATTCTAAAGATGTCAAGTTTGTCATAATGGTGTGGAATGGTTAAGAAAGTGTTCTGACAATATATGACAATAATAAAAATATTAAGAATGAAAGCATTTCGTATGTGATAGCTAGTGTAATCATACATTAACAACACGATATACAAATGATAAAGACAAACAAATAATTATGATAACGTAAAAATGTAAAATGTAATAGAAATTTAATGTAAAATATAGGTTCATGTGTTGCTCTCTTACAGATCAAAATGTTTGTGGTTTTTCATGTGGAGTTGTAATGACAAACAACTTCAATCATTATTTGGCCCTGTTAATTTTCAAGTAGTTGATACGCAAATTTTTTTAAAAATTATGAATAATGTATTTCTTTTTAAGAGTAAAGTACTGTTTTTTTCTTATAAAGAATTCTCAAATTAGTAAGAAAAATTGTCACCAAGAAAGGTGTTCTCGGTCTCCAGATCGAATTGTGTTCCTTCGTGTTTTTCATGAATTAATGTTTTATGAAATTGAACAAGGATAGTTTCAAGGAAATTTTACGAAAAACTATACTTTCGAAAACAAGAAATTAATCATAGTTTATATAGCAAACACAAAATAAAATATTACCCCGCAAAAAATTAATACATCTCAAACATATCGATTATTAATTTCAGAAGTGATCAGAACTTATTTCTGTGAGTTTTTTTCAAGGACATTGATAAACGTCAGTTTTACTGTGTTTGTGCACATTAAATAAATTTGAAAAATTAGTACGCTTAATAATAAAATGACTGTTGGATGATTGTTGCAAACGTCTCGACATTTAAAAGTTTGTGAACACAAACATAACATATATACATCACTGCTTTGCTTATCATGTTAAATATTAATTCAGCACATTACTAATTTCGAACGCACACAGAAAGGTGATTTTGTCCAGCAGCATTCTTGCAGATGCAGGCCACTAATATAGCCAAAATTTCATATTTCATAACAGAGCATCCTCGCTGAGCGTGAAATGCGACGCACTAGATACTAGTCATCCTCTACATTCCCCACATACCGCTTCTGCTAGCTCTCTTCACACTGAATGTAGCTCTATTCACCTACTACACACGTTTCGCTCATCTACAGTGTCCACCAATGTCGGCTCTGAACGTCACCAATCATCGAAAAATGATCCATATGTCATGAAATTAAAAGGCGAAAGACTGTAATTAAATCTATTCGCGGTGAAATCAATGTTATCGAGATTAACCTGGTGACATTCTAATGGCACCACCTCTGTAAGGATTCTTCTTCTTCTTCTTGCGAGCTGTCTACTGCGGCCGTCTCTCGCATCCCAATCGCCAAGCCTCTCTATCATTCCAATCGTCTTCTTCAAGGCCTCTTTTCTGCATGTCCTTCATAACTTGCTTTTGCCATTCTTCTCTGGGTCTACCTCTTTTTCTTCTGTCTAAGGGGAGCCACTCAGATTTTTCTGGGCCATCTCTCATAACCGAGCCTTTTCACGTGACCAAACCATTTTAATCTTCTTGTTTCCATTTCCTCTAAAATCGATTTCTGTATTTGCATTCTTTTCAAAATTTCATCATTTCTTACATGGTCAATTTTAGACACTTTACAACTTCTTCTCATGAAATCCATTTCCAGGCTTTTTAATTTGTCTTTTTCTCGTTTTCTTATTTCCCACGTTTCTGATCCATACAGCACTACATTTTGTACGATGGTTTCAAACAGTCTTTTCTTAGTTGATTTGGATATTTCATTTCCCCAAAGTAGAGAGTTTAACTTTCGAGTCACTTGTCTCCCTTGCGTGATCTTTGAGATAGTGTCTTTTCTGGAGTCTCCTTCTTTACTGATGATTCCTCCTAAATATTTAAATTCCTCACATGCTTCTATCTGCTCTCCATTTATTGGTATGCTGCAACCTGCATTTTCTCCTACCACCAGATATTTTGTTTTGGAAAAATTCCTCCAAATATCTGTAAGGATTCTTTGGGGGTCCAAATATGCTAAGGCGGAGCAGTTTCAATGTTAATGCATTATGTTGGTTCATGTTTCCTTGACCAGCTGCGGGTTTCTTGTTTGTTAAAGCAACCAGCATATCATTACACGGTTCAGGTTCATTTTTTATTTGTTTTAGTAAGGTCGACAAACCTTGCGTAGAGAAACACATGGTTAACAAAATCCAAATAAAGTGTAAACCGGCTCGTCGGTTGATAAGTAATTCCCGCCTTATTACTTTATAATTCTACAAGAGTTATACAGGATTCAAATGAATCTTTTAAATTACTATTATTTCAATGTGTTATTGTCCCTTATCTTCAGAAACGTCTTTGACATTCATAGTGAATGGATTTCCCATTAATCTCTTAACTTCGTAGAATTTGATAATTGCATATTCAGGAAAAAACTCAAGATAATTCTTCCCTTAACTTCTGTACGTACGATATAAATTGTTATTCGAACTCAAAAATATATTTCTCAACGCATTCATGGAAGAACAATAGCCTAAATGGCAAGGGAAAACATTAATTATGTTATTGGAATTAGCAATAGCAAATATTCAATAAGTAAAGTATTCTCTACAATTTATATTCAAAAATAAATATATTTGCAGTAAATAGTTGTTTTTTTTTAATTCAGAACCGCGCAGTTGCAGAGTAAGGTGATTCAAGTGGACAATATATCTGCAAAATACGCACATTGATTTTAAAATTTTGGGTGACAAATTTTGGGTGTAAATGTTTCCATACGAAATCCAGTAGACCATAGGGTAAAATAATAAGTTGTCATGGCATATCAGCACACAATTTTTTAAACATTTAGAGCTCTAATTTAACAAAACTATCCTCCTAGTCACTTTTACGCAATTTATATATTAACAAGCCTAGTTCACGACGCCAATACTTGACGGAGTATGATTCAATACATAGTAGTAATAGCTAGGTTTTACTTTTTCGGCAACGTGATGAAGCTCAGCTGTGATCCCATGATAGCGGTATAAAATCAAGCAATATTTTCCCTATTAGATTGATTGATATTTTTGAGCACGACAACTGATATGGTCATTATTGCGTTAATGTACTGAATGTATTATGCCTGGAGGTGACGAGGTGATATTCATTATTAGTGATTTCGGGCGCGTCAACTTCTAGGGTAATTTTTCCGTTACTGTAGTGCATGGTTTTACTCGGGGAGAGTCTGCCCTCGTTAGGCGGCGAGATCCGGCGCCGATCTACCGTCAACTATCGGGGTTTTCCCAACAATGTATCTCCCACCAGCAGAGCACTGCCCCAGCCCTGACAAGCTCTAAGCTCCCGACTGTTCTCCCGGCATGTGTGGTAGTGTTGTGCATGTTAGAGTAAGTGTGGAAGTAAGGGTGAAGATATGATCAGGAAGAGGAAGGAGAATGAGGAAAAAGAAAGAGGAAGAGGCAGGAAAGTTCGCGCGCGCTCCGTGGGTCATTTCTTGGGTTACTGCTCCGGCATTCGCCTGGTGTTGATCGGAGAAACCACGGAAAACTACCGATCAGAGCAGTCGGCCGCTAAAATTCTCCTCCACAGAGCGACAGAACTTGATCTAACTATGTAGCTAGCTAGTCGAATATCCTGCCACAATCGAGATTCGTTCCCTAGGGCTGCAGAGACATCAGTTGATGCCCTAAGCCATCTCTCTCGCCGGATGGTGAGATCCGTAGCCGACCTACACGTCGTCTTGCGGAGGAATTCCCCTTCCAGGGGAAGCTCTCCCCGCGGTACAAGCTTTAAGTCTCCCACAGACCGAAGCGGTAGATCCGCAGCGGATGCGGCGCGGAAGGTTCCGAGCTAGACACAGCCACGGAATTCGCGGGACCATTCACACCGGAGAGTCAATTATAAGTCAGTGTTTGGTGACGGTTGGCACGGTCGCTCGACCCAGAGGGGAGGGAAGACTCCCGAACACGGGCGGACTTCCACGAAACTAGAGCTGCAGCGGAAGAAACGCGTCTGACTGCGTTACAAATTTCGTCGCCGATTAAACCCTGCCAATCCGTTGTCGCGACGCTCGCCTGCCGCGCAGGTTTGAAAGTGCTCATAAGGCAACACGTGACGCGAAACTTCCGATGCGGCCAATCCGCGTAGGCTGCGGATATTTCGCGTCGGTCTGTGGGAACCTTTATGCTCCCACCCACCTCCCGACTTGCGTGGTAGTGCATGTACGTGTAAGGGTGTGTAAGTAAGGAAAGAGGATAAAACAAAGAAGAGAAAGGAAAGATTGCGCGCAGTCCGTGGCACGTTTGTCATGTGCCAATGGCCCTGCACTCGCCTGGTATTGATAAGCGAAACCGCAGAAAACTACAGATCGGAGCAGTCAGCCGCTCAAATTCTTCTAAAATTTGACTAAACTATCAAACTAGTATCGAAAATCCGCCCACCGTCGGGAATCGAACCTTAAGACCTCCTGGTCAGAAACGCTGCAGGGAGGGCGGAAATGCTTGGCTCTTGGCTAAACTCATCCGGTTCCCTCTTTGAGTGCTTGCTTCTCGCACTGATCAAAAATGGTGTTTATGACATTTTTTTACTTTTCTGTTACTTTCCAGATTTTTTGATAGCAAAGGTCCTTCCTAGATCGGATGGTCTTTACGTAAAAGTCGAACAAATACTAGTAACTGGGAACTATTTGAAACGCCTCTAGTCTCATCAAAAAGCAGAGCCAAAAGGGAAGAGATTTTTACGCGATTTATTATTTATTAATTTCAATATTAATCGATATTTTCTGAATTCTCGCCTTCACATTGTTTTTAATACGTTATTCTCGCATTCACATTGATAATACAATATCTGGCGATTATTCACAGACATTCTTGGGTCAACTTTGAAAATACATGATTTGATGAACGTGAAGATATTAAGAAGTTTAGAGACTGTACAATAAACTGTGAAATCTCGAAAATGCTTTTTGAATGTTTCACTCCTCAGATTTTAAACGGTCAAGAAATATTACTGTAGAGGAAATCATGTCAGGTTTCGCCTTATGTCTGAGAGTCGAAGCAATATTCATTTCACCGCCTCGCAGATGGCTTAGATCTCTTCGGGGGTTCACCTGTAATCTGCGGAGTAGCAGATGGAAACGTTTGTTCTAGAACGATGACAGAAGGAAGGCAAAGAGAAAAGAGAAAGAGAAGAAGAAATTAATCTTGTCTAAATACATTGCAATCAAAGAGCCTGGAGCTACGGCAAAGCAATGACGAAGTCATCTGATTCAACGCCACGTTTTGTGTTCGTACACTAAAACTTAGTCCTGACTTTTTACTACTTAAAGCACCATAGATCTAAACGTGTTCCGAAGCGTATTCACTCAATCACCAGGCGTCTTTCGTTCGACATCCTTTCCCCTTTCCCATCGCCTTCGCAACCGGCGCTCGTCCTCCAGCCTCCCCCCTCCCCTTCCACCCTGGTCCGTTACCACCATCCTCCCTCGTCGGCGCCGTGCCCCGCCCCCCTGCTCGTGGCGCGCTCGCCCGAGCAGTGACGAATGACGGAGATAAGCCGTGGAGGCGGCTGAAGCGACGTCGCTCGCGAGGTCTGGCCCCGCCCACGCCTCACCCAGCGGTTTGTTCACGGAGGTAACTGATATTACCTACCGAGTCATTGCTTTTACTTTCTCCCACACTATTACGTAGTATAGAGAAATAATTGTGAAAATAAATATTTTTCTTCAAGACCATTATCCCCCTTATTCTTCGTCACTTGTTCCCTGACTCTTGTAATTGTAGTGACTGAACGTATTTTAACGTAATAGTTTTTTCACCAAAACCTTCTTATTTTTGAAGTTCACATGAAATCCTTCTAGTCTCCGCGAAATTCTCTTTCTTTAGAGGCCTCATGTACAAAGATTGTTTGCGTGTGAGAACCACAAAACTCACCTTTACTACTGAAATAATATAGGAGAGGATGCTGCAACGAAATGTGTCGTTTTTGTCAGAAGTGCCGTTTGTTTTGTCCATGATACCGATATTGCGGATCTTATATTAGCAAATTTTTGTCTCGTATACGTAGTGGCGTCAGAATACAAGTTCTGAGAATTGAAATGTAAAAGCAAACCATTCATTTCTGTACTTCGACAGTGGTCTCGTGACTCCACCACTGAGGGCTCCGTTTTCGAACCTAGGTGTGTTACAGCCCTGCGAAATATTTTTGCGGGTTGAAAACACTTTTTGTTCATATGTAATAATATATTACGTAACGTTAGAAATAATAGGGGAAAAGCGTGATGTAGTAGCACTAGTTTAAATTAGAGATCCTTACAACAAACTATCTTTTAAAATAATTATTGCACGAAAAGCTCAAACAAATGGATGAAAAAATGAAAGTTAATTAAGCTAAAATGATCTAACTAGGATGCACTTAGAAAATTAGTAAAGATGTCTTCACTTTCTGAAACGATCCTTTTTAACTTTTTGGGACCGAAAATCATGAAAGTGACAGAGAAATAAGAAATAGTAATCGAAAACTTGTAACAGTATGTTTTAAGAATCTGATGTCTTCATGACATATATAATTAAAAATTCAAAACTTTTAAGCTCTCCAAAACGTATTATATTTGCACGAAGTGGAAATTTCCACAAATATTTTAATTTGCTTATTCAGAAAGAGAACAAATGGGAAATCAGCCAGACTCATTTTCAAATCAAGCGAAAATGATGTTTATATAACGCTTAATATCAAAGTATTGAAATGAATGGTTCGCTTTCACATTTTAGTTCACAGAATGTGTATTCTGACACGCTACGTATTCCAGAAAGTAATTTGCTAATATAATACCTGCAATATCGGTATCACGGACAAACAAAATCACACTTTTCGTTGCAGCATCCTCTACTATATTATATCAGTAGTAAAGGTGAGTTTTGTGGCTCTCATACGAAACCAAATTTTATTGATGATGTCTCTAAAGAAAAAGAATTTCACGGAGACTTGAAGGATTGCACTTTAACTTTAAAAAGAAGGATTTGTTGTAAAAACTATTACGTTAAAATACGTTCAGTCAATACAATTACAGGAGACACATAACAAGTAACGGATGAAAAGGAGAATAACGGTCTTAAAGAAATAGAAAATATTCTTAACAGAAATCGATTTTCCAATTTTCATAACTTTTTTTCCCAGGTATTCTAATTTTTTCTTACAATGTTTTCCGTTACTGTGTTCGTTTCTTTTCCCTTCTACCTATTGTCACGTAACTCTTTCTCTCTTCCTACCCCCCTCTCTCCCCTTCTCCCTTCCTGAGCTCTTTTGTTCTCGAACTTTCCATTCTCCTCTGAAGGATTTCCCCTCTTCCATGCCAGCCCACAGCCCCAACTTGCATGATTTACGCCTGAGTTGTTTGTGGCAAAGAGAGTAAGATGCGCTGACTACCACCTACACGTTTTGTACAGTTGTACAACACAGCACGTAGCTTTATTCGTTTCGTGGGGCAGTGAATCGTCGCTTCAAGATAACGCGTGACGGGTTTAATTGATGACGGAAGCTCAACGTTTTGCGCATTGGTTTGAATAATAATAACTCGATTTTCGCTGACCAAAGTGACAGCAAAGAGAGTTATCTTCTTCCTGGATCGAAAGTCGGTTAGAAATCGCATGAGTGGAAATATATTTTTAGTGATAAAGAGAAAATAATTTGTCAGCTTTAATAAACTGCCAAAGTGGGTCCTAAGTTAATTATATTACCTGATACCTAATGCACCGCGATATGTTTTTTGATTATGGACCCGTATTTTCTAACTATGATGTAGTATAAATTCTCAGTTTTGCCTATCTTTATGGAGTTAACCGATACACAATTTACATAAAATTGAGAAAATGGAAAAGTATTTGTACTTATGGATGTCTGAAAATTAGTTTAACGCATGTATAACTTTTGTAAGTAAAAAAGAGACTATAGAATCTACTGCAATCTTTACTGCATGTGTTTAATGTACCATGTATTGTAACTTTTATTTTCGAATGAAATTTATAATATTGTACGCTATTTGCAAATACAGAAGTTGCTAATAATACAGATCTTTTCCCGGCTACTAATATTTCCTTTAAAAAAAAGCAACATACAATATTTAACAATTTTATCATTTAATATCTAAACAAAGGGCGAGAATATCAATGGATAAAAGTCTAGATTTGTGATAAGTACACACAGGATAAGGACATACACATGAAGAGATTCATTCATCATTAAAGAGTTTATTTCAATGGATTAACAATTCACGAACGTAATGAATTTAAATCAAAATTAACTCAATCTATTTCATTCATTAGTATCTTTAATTGTTAATTTTTCCATCACCAAGCATAAAAGCCAAAATATTTACAACAGTAATATTATATCAGAACGCATATGATTCATCGTATCGTCTCCGTACAAGTGTGCATCTCAGTGATGCGCGAATAATCAAACCTCCTGCCACGGCCAAAAGCCATATATCATCGCAGATTTGCAAAAACACCCCTGTACACCGCATGCCAAGTGTCGATTCTACAACCTTCAAAGACTCAGTGCTTTGCTTTCCATTATCATCAGTTACTTTTTGCAAAAGAAGTGTCTTTTCCACTTTCGAACCGACGATATAATAAATAAATAAGTTACCATTTGCGTACCATTTCTCATTACTCGCCTTCCCTAAGAATGTGACTTCTATTCAAACTAATTACTGGGTTCCATCTCGGAACATTTAAGTACAACTTCCAAAAAAATACGTTAGTTTCATAATAAAGATGCAGAAAAGATTGTCATAATAATGTCAAATGAGACTAAAAGAAGAATGACGACAAAGAAAATACTAAAAGAGATAAACACTATGCAGTTACTTAATTAGTAACCTTGGCATATATTTCAAACACATTTGCAGAGAAAGGTTACAATCATAGATGAAAACAAAAGTTCATAAATGCAAAAGAAAGCTGGGTCTCCATGAGAAGTATCTTCAAATATTAAAATATTCGTTTCAAATTCGCAAGGCCTGAATTTGGGCCTGATAAATTGGGGAATAGCCCATGCATTATTTAGACGCTAATGCAGTTCACAGACGGACAAACAGACATTTTGAAAATGCAATATTTTTTTGAAATCAAGGGATCCCATAACGTACATTTCGTTAAACTTCGAACATCGATTTTTGAAGCATTTCTTAACTTTCTCAGTACGACGTATACACTCCGCAATGAAAAAGTAAAAAGGAACATGACGAAGCAAAGGCCTCTCTACAAGCAACGCGGGACTATCCTTCATTTTCGCGTTGGCTGGTCATGTGCGACGCGAAGAGGAGTCACGAAGCGCCAAATACACTGGGCTACATCTCCGGAACAGCGGTTGCATGCTGTATTTTAAAATGAAACCTCATCCGCATTCCAATTTCCTCGTCTGCTGAGTGTGAAATTATTGTAATCCATTCGTTTTAATTAAATCCAACCACTTTAAAAGTTGAAGTAACACTGGACAAAAAAGTTCTATTTCCTGTATCCCTAGAGCGGCATCAATAAAATCAAGTTAATTTAGAAAGTGCCATTTTTTTCAGGGGAAAAGATAAATTATAAACTTCATTCCCAGCAAATAAATCTTAACGAAAGAAGTGGCATGGAAACAAGGAAATCTTTATCCCGCCTGTTTAAAATTCACAAGGGACACCATCGAATTGCATTGTGTGGAAAAAATTTGGATCCAATTTACTAAGCAGAGAGTAAGGACAGATCGAAGGCAAGCATATTAACAAAAATTGTAATGTGTTGTTCCGTCAATTTCAGGAAATTTTCTAACAAAGGAATAAAAAGTTGTTTTATTTTTTAAGACTTGCAAAAGTATAAAATTTTAATATTAAAAATCATATTTTTCTTAATGAAATCTGTTCCAAAACGTTAGACCATTAAATAATATCGAGCATAATTATTTTTTAAAATATGATACGGTTGCGTAATTTTTGCTTGAAATGAAACGAACTGAAGCGGTGATTTGAAAAGGGAAATAAATCCTTGTTCCATAATTCGGAGAGAAAAACAAATCTAAATACACAGTTGGCATCTGGGACATTTATGTTCTACACAAAAGTTGTAGAACCGGTCGTTATTGATTGCTTGTGTTACTCTGTAAATTAAAATTTGCTTTTCTGTGATGTACAGAATCGTTGGACGTATTTTATAAAATAATTATGACATTAATTTGCATTAACATATTGTGCTATGTGGTTATGAAAAATACTCATACTAAATTAATGTTTTTAGCTTATGCTAATCATAGAGAGATCTTGAGACTGTGGCTACGTCAAAACTTTCTGGTAGAAATGGTAATATTCATTTGGGATATATTTTACTACTTTTTGATCATCGATTATTTTCGTTCTGTTGATTGTAAGAACAGCTGAGCAATACACTTTCTTGAATGGGCAAACCTGATTATGCCTTCTCTTTTGTCAACATGAATGAGCACTTGTTAAACCCATCAATACATGTACTCACGTGGCACGAGATAACCAACATTACTCTATCAAACGTTAGCTGCTTATACTGGTCACCTCAGGTTCACAGTAAGGACTGACAGGATGAGCAAGAGAATTTGTTGTCTTCTTAAAATAGTTACACCACCCGGCTGATAATACTAGTTCTTTTGTGTGAGATCAGAAACTAGTCCTAGATTTCTCTTTTCCCATCACTAGAATTTTTAGTTGGCAATAGAAAACATACTATAAGCTGAACAAGTTTCATTTTTACACTGATCTACAGCTTGAATAATAACATAGAAAATGTATTTTTCAATTCTTTTTACGAAAGTGGATTTTTTTCCTTTTAAAATCAATAAATTAAGAAAAATATTTTCTCCAAAACTTAATTTATATTATTTCTCTCGGATAGAAAAAAGTGTGCTTATAAAAAAGGATAGGTTTCATTTTCACTGAAATACCGAAAATTGCGGAAGTTACAAAGAAATGCGAGAAAGAAGGAGCTGGTGTAGTATCACTAGCTTTGTAAAGTTATTATTTTTGGGTATCTATTCTCATAAGACGTAAAAAGTTGCACTAGTTGTAATCGGACGCTTTTATCATTGCAACTGACCGTGTGCTCTCATTACAATGTTCTATTTTCTGTTCACTACGTACATTACTAATTATTTTATTTTATTTTTTTAATTGGTTGCGCTTTCGTCATGGCACAACGCGTCTCATAACCCCTATTGGGCGTTGAGTGCTTAGCAGTAATCCTCCGTTACTTTCTTAAAGTCATTGTCTTCGGGAGTAATCCTCCATTACGTAATCCGTAAGTTCGTTAGTCGTCAAGAGGACCGCCAGGTAGCATCTCCGCGTACGCGCCTCTCTTGCATGCTCCAGCGTCACTACCCAGCGGCCAGAATTGGGAAGAAAATAGAATAGGGGTAGGGTTTAGGACACTTCACAGGAGTTGGACTAGCCCTTGTGAAGCAGCTAAACTCGTTTTAAGAAGAAATAAAAGAGGTCATCTTCGTCAACATATCATGACCTCGTTTATTTCTTCTTATAAGAACGTCAACAACCCCCCATCAGAATTCTCACTAAACTCGTTTTGTTGAAACAAATTTCACATGAGATTGTCCGGATGTCGGCAGGAATCGAACACGGACCTCCTTGGTGAAAGGCGAGCGACTTCGCTCTTGAGCCAGAAGACTATTTGCAATAGAATTCCGATATTAACATTTTCAAATAAGAAATCACTCTATCTGGCACAAAATCGTTACCTCCATTAGCATTGCATTTCAGCAATTTTCTAAAAACCCAATCAATAGAAATATTAAGAAAATATTTCTTTACATTCACTTTTTTGACTTGCATAACAAATACTTCCATTCAATAAAATTGAATTTCATGAAAGTGTAATCGTTCATTCCGACCAGTAATACTTATTCATCTTATTGTTTATACAGAATCATATTGTATATTGTTTTATTAGTTTCATCATCAGGAATAAAATTGTTTTAATTTTTTTAAATGCGCGCAATTCAGAAACATTAATTCAACTTCCATTAACATCCTAAATTAAAAGTTTTTAAAAATTCAATAAATACTACTCAAACTTTCATCCTTTTACTTTTTGTAATAAAACTTACATCAAACTACGCGCGAATATGTCAAGGAAAAAGCAGTTATGAATTTAAAGAAATCGGCAGAAAGCACTTGTCACGCCAAAAAATGTTCGGAGCAATTTGTCACTGTAATTTGTTAGCCGCGAACTCTCGCCATGATGTGGAGGGAGCAGAAAAGTTGCGGGGGCGCGGAATATTAAATTACCCGCATCCACCTACTCGGGCGGCGCGTGCGAGGAATAAAATTGATAACCGCGGCGGAGGAGGAATATTAACTAGGCGTGGCCAGGCGCGGAGTTGGCCTCTTCCCTGCTCCCTGACGCGGTAAACAGGAAGCAGGTGGGCGGCAAGTCTCGCGTCCTGACACTTGTCGCAGTCCGCCTACAGGCTGTGGCGAAACTAAGACCCTCTGGGGAAATGGAAATTGCTGTGGTACTAATGTACCTCAAGATCATTTTCCTCCTCCTCCTCCTCCTCCTTCTCCTTCTTCTCCTTCTTCTTCTTCTTCTCCTTCTTCTTCTTCTTCTTCTTCTTCTTCTTTTCCTTCTTCTCCTTCTTCTTCTTCTTCACCTTCTCCTTCTCCTTCTTCTTCTTCTTCCTTTCACGGTTTAGGGCAGAAGGCCAGTTCCGGATTTACCCCATCGTTGCCTTGACCACCAGGATCTCTTTTTCCAGACGGACAGGAATGATAGTACTCTTTTGTGAGCCTATTATCTTCCATCCTTTGTCGGTGTTGTCACAACGCTGAACGTTTCTCCTTATTTTGACTATTATGGAGAAAATATTGGGGTGTTTTCGGATGCTTTCGATTATGATCTTTTATATTTTGAACGCTTTTATATAATATTAAATTTAGATCTAAATTATACATATGGATATGGTGGTAACTGGTCTGTTTTGGGAATGTAAGTTATAATCCTGTCTCAACCAGCGATCCTGCGATTACGCAATAGAAGACAAATGCAAACCAACATGCTTCCCACAATATCAATTACATTTCTAATCATAATTTCTCAATTATCCGATCAAGTTAAGTTTAATCTATGCAACTCAGTCGACCATAATCAAGAGAATGAATAAAAGAAAAATGATGAAATGTAACCAAATCAAAATATTTACTCGGATAACTCACGATCGAGCATAATTTCTAAATGAATATGAAATTATTTATTAACGCTTGGAGTATTCTTCAATTCAAGTATTCTTATAACTTTTTATTTATACTATTACTATTCAGTACTAAAGGGTGGAACCTAGATTGTCGGATAAAGCATTCTTGTCATTTTCGCATACATTATTTGTAGTAAAGTTCAATTCAATATGCATGGTCAAAATAAATGAGTACCAAGAATCGAGAGTTATTATTAGTTTAACTGAAAATCTGATAAAAGGTAATTTATCCATCATATAATTTAACATTGTAAGATCAATTGCTGATTATCAAGAGATATGCTTATTACACCTACTAACGTATGTATGTAGTTCAGACAAAACTAATTTACTGACTTTACTATAATAATATTACTAGTACACACCGTTCAAGAACATAAAGGTTAAAGTTTTCCTCCAAAGTACATAATTGACCAAATTCTTCCTTGTAATAAAAAAGTGAGTTGCAGTGACAAAAAATATTCGTCTCTTTTGTCGTACTTTGTTCATACATATTTTACAACGTCAAATATTTAATCTAATATCCGAAATTTCCCATCATCACATTTTCTCTGCCCATCCTCCAGTGCATCATCTAAATTTCTGCCCATCCTGTAGTGCAGTCACTATGTCCACCTACGGCAGAAACTCGTGTATCTCAACTCCATGCGAACGCATACTCGATCTTAATTTTCTGGAATTGATGTGAAACCTTTAGCATGGCCGACACCGCGTTTACAATTAGGCCCAACGGGCAACTGGAGAAGGTGATCCATTAGCATACCCGTCGGCAGCAACCACGCGCCATATATCTCAGCCAATTTATTCGTCAGCCGGGCCGCTTTATTTTTTTATTTCGAATAAAACGCGACGCTCCTGCCTGAAAGGATGGTATACACTGAACGCAGAAATCGCACGATTTTGCACAAAAGCAAAAGTCGTTATCGTATTTTGGTGGGCGTCCCTATTGTTGTAATGGAAGGCTGCTTTGCATATTACACGAATCGTTGTAGAAAATAACGTCACAGTTCAATTGAGAATTGAAATTCAAGTTGACACAATCCGATAACATTTGATGCGCATAAATTCGCTGACGTTATAATTAATTACGTAATTGTTCCTACTGAGTGAAAGGTGTTAAAAAGTATTGATTCATATAAGTTACTTTTCATTTTCTATTGAACTGGAAAATTTTAATTTAGGGTTATTTGAAAAATCGAGAATTATCAAAATGTGTCTAATAATGCTGAATGATTATTTATTTTCCTACAATGGAAAGAATAATCGTGAAACATCCGTTAACAACGTGTCAACATCTGCTACAGTTTTACTTATTATACAATTATTTTATTCCCTACGTTCCTCGTATATTACTCAACGAACGAGAATTAAAGTCGTAAGAGATATTACAAAAAGACTTAACGAGAGATGTAAAAGAAAAGTTTGATAAATAACTAATATATTATGGAGTCATTGGAAAAGAAAATGTCGGAAGGTGGGGAGAAAGAAGGTGGGGAAAAGAAAAGGTCGGCTCTAAACCTAGTAATATCGGTTTAAAAAAGGTTTCTTCAACCCTTCGCGGCACTGTAGCGAAGGTACTGGGAGCGGTAGCTCAGTACATCAACTGATGTCACTGCAGAGCCTCTGACCGGGAAGTCCTGGGTTCCAGTCCTGACGGCGGCACGATTTTCGACACTAGCTTTTCAGCTAGGTCGAATTCAGTCGCTGTCTGAAGGAGAGTTCTAGCTGCCGGCTGCTGTGATCGGTAGTTTTCCGTGGTTTCTCCGATCACCACCAGGCGAATGCCGGAGCAGTACCCTACCAAACGGGCCATGGACCGCGCGCGATCTGTCTTTCCTCTTCCTTGTCCTATCTTCTTCCCTTACACACACACTTTCACTAACATGCACTACAATATCACATATTCCGGGAGACCAGTCGGGAGTTTAGAGCTTGTCCCGGCTGGGGCGGTGCCCCGCTGGGAGAGTCCTGGTTAGGGGGAAACCCCACTAGCCGACGGTAGGTCGGCGCCGGATCTCGCCATCTATCGGGGGAAGATCACCGCCAGCTCCCGCGAAAAAACATGCACTACACTAACGGGACTAATGACCAAAGCAGTTGACGCGCCCGGAAACACGAAAAAAAATCAATTAATTAAACCATTCATTCGTTCCTAATAAATTTAATTCTTTCTAACTTTTGGGTAATCCTTTGCCTTGAAAGTTAGAAATGCCATTTATGTTTCCTTGATACAAATTTCTATTTCTCTCAGAACTTCGTATTCGGGGTGTAGGACAATCTTCGCAGAAAATCTTGTACCGCAACCTCTGGGTCAATGACCCCCATCTCGATCAGGTTTTTCGTCCAGTTTCCCTGATCCTTTGAGTAAACGCTGAGATGGCCCCTTGTTTTGCTTCTGGACGTAAATGTAACTTCATTATCTGTGCAAGTCTTCTAGAATTCAGAGGGATATATAGTTCTTCAAATTATTTTTCTCCATATTGCCGTGGCAAGAAGTATTATTCCTTGACGAAGAACGGACATGATGAGGAATAAGAGCCAAAATTTATTGATTTACCCTTGAAAATGGATTTTCTTACATCGGATCGTACAATGTTGTTACCAATCCAGGCAAAAAACGCTCATTTTCTTTCTGTATTCAAAATTCAATTAGTATATGGCTTAGGAATCGGTTCAAGTATTTTGAAAACTTGCACAGAATTCACTTCTCCCTACAGCACGTCACGCACAGTTTCTAACTATTTTCGACGTAAAACAAGTAGATACGGTGTCTAGCTCGAGGATGAGGCGGGTTTGCGCGGTCCGTTCCGACGCTGATGGTGACCTCCCTCCGTTGACCGGGCCCTCTCAGCTGCAGGAGGCGCGCGGCGGTGGCGACCCAACGAAAGTTCCGACAGCGCTTTCCCGTCGGGCGGTGCGTCCAGGAGGTCCGTCCAGTCGGCCTCGCGTCGGCGTCGGCCAGGTGGGCCAGCGATCGGCAGGAGGGCGTCGGTGTTCGGCTGGCAGCGCCCAAGCGACGGGCGTGCACCCCGCGTTGCATTTCCTTCTGCTGATTATTTAGTGTGGTGGTTAAAATCAGTTCATACACGCACAGTGAATGCGAGATAAGAAACTTGAGTGCCGTCTCTCAGTTCCGGTGGGATGTTCCACAATTAACATTTGATATATGATAGTTTCTCAAGATGGTTGTTTCCAACGGTTTTTCTTCCCTTAGAAGGGGGCACACGTCCACATTTCCAGAATCTTCTGCTTTTCCGTGGGGACGAGATTTCGCGGTGCTCGTTTCCCTCCTTTTTTATGACCCGCCAATACCAACTTGTCATTTATTCGTGTCGTTAGATTAATTTTTGGATTGGATGGCGCTGTGTTCACCTGATGGATTCTTACCGCGTCGAGTGAATCGTCGTCCCAGGTTTAAACTTGAACACACGCGGACCTTTTTTAGAATTTGATGTCTTCTTTTTCTTCTTGTTTTTCTTCTTCAACGTGAGACCTATTCTTTATTTCGTCTCTCTCTTCTCTCTCGAGAGAGAGAGAGAGAAGAGAGAGAGAAAGAGAGAGAGAGAAAGAGAGAGAGAGAGAAAGAGAGAGACAGACAGACAGAAAGAGAGAGTAAATTGTAAATAAATTTTGCCACCCTTTGATTCACCGCTCCACTTACTACTTCCGCTCTTTTTCTATGTGATACCACTTGCGTATCACACTGCAATCGGTTTGCTTTGTCACGCATGTCCTCATATAGATATTGGACTCACCAGCACCAAATTATTGTGGCAAAAGGAACAGGTTACCACCACCCCTACAATATACCTCTCATACCAAAAGATACCGTGTGGGGCTGCTTCATCACCCCTGGCGGCGAGGGTTTCAACCACGACTGGCACTGTACTGGTAACTAGGCAGGCAAGGCACCAGTCTCCTTCGGCCTTAATCAGGTTTATCCCGGGCGACGGCGCTCGCCACCCGCAGGGCTCCAGCGAAGTCGTCACAAAAGAAGCCCTCCCGTCCCCGTCCCGTCCGGGGCGCCCGCGCCGGCAGGCACGTCGCCCGCGCAGCGTTGTCACCGTCAGCCGGGGCTCCCCGCTGGGCGCTCGCCCACTCGCCCCCGGCTCTGGGACCGCCACCGCCTTCCCAGGCGGCCTGCTATTGACAAGGCCGGAGCGCGATCGAGGAGGCCGCGACGCGTGCGGGAAGGCGAGCGAAGCTTGTGCACAGGGCAGCACGCGAGCGGAACAAAATGCAGATTGAGGCAACCGACACCTGCAGAAAAACTACAAAATCAGCTACATTACTGATTGATTTGGTATGTAGTACGCATAAAGTGTTATGGTCATTTGTACAATACGGTGGTGGTGTTTCCTGTGCTGGAACCTGAGATCGGTGGCGACCCACACGTTGACTTGGGTTTTTTTTTCGCTCAATATATCTCCAGTCGTTGCGGCCACGCCCAACCGGGACAAGCCCAAAGCGCCCGACTGGTCTTCTAACAAGTGTTGATAGATTGATTTTTTCGTGTTTCCGGGCGCGTCAACTGCTGTGGTTATTAGTCCCGTTAGTATAGTGCATGATTTTTCTCGGGAGATGGCGGTGATCTTCCCCCGCTGGATGGCGAGATCCGGCGTCGACCTACCGTCGGCGAGTGGGGTTTCCCCCTAACCAGGACTCTCCCACCAGCGGGGCACCGCCCCAGCCGGGACAAGCTCTAAGCTCCCGACCGGAATATGTGGTAGTGTAGTGCATGTTAGTGAAAGTGTGTGTGTAAGGGGGAGAGGATAGGACAAGGAAGAGGAAAGACAGATCGCGCGCGGTCCATGGCCCGTTTGTTAGGGTACTGCTCCGGCATTCGCCTGGTGTTAATCGGAGAAACCACAGAAAACTACCGATCAGAGCAGCCGGCCGCTAGAATTCTCCTCCAGACAGCGACTGAATTCGACCAAGCTGAAAAGCTGGTGTCGAAAAACCTGCCGCCGTCAGGACTCGAACCTAGGACCTTGTAACAAGTGTGCTAGTGGAGTTCATGTCACTATTTGTGTGTGTGTAAGTGTGTGTTGTGTGTGTGTGTGTGTGTGTGTGTGTGTGTGTGTGTGTGTGTGTGAGGGGAGAGGTCAGGATAAGGACGAAGGAAAGTTTGTGCGCGGTCAGCGGTTGGTGCAATTCATCAGGGTAGTGCTCCAACATTCGCCTAGTATTGATCGGAGAAACCCCTGAAAACGATCGCTCAGAACAGCCGTCCGCTACAATTCTTCTCCAAATAGAAACCTGAATTCGAATTAGCTGTTTAGCTGGTGTGGAATTAGCCAACGTGGTTAAGACTCGAACCTTAGTACTTCCCGGAAAGAGTCAGTGCACCGAAGTAACTTCAATGGAAAAATTCGTCGTCCTGAACTAAATCAGCTGGTGACATCATTATCATTATTTCCTAATACAATCAACTACCATTCAAAATCCCATGTGAGTAAATCACTATCAAGGTAAACGAAGGATTGATTTGGTTTGGTTTGGTTTTTTCGTGTTTCCGGGCGCGTCAACTGCTTCGGTCATTAATCCCGTTAGTGTAGTGCATGCTTTTTCGCGGGAGATGGCGGTGATCTTCCCCAGCTGGACGGCGAGATCCGGCGTCCCACCAGGACTCTCCCACCAGCGGGGCACCGCCCCAGCCGGGACAAGCTCTAAGCTTCCGACCGGTCTCCCGGAATATGTGGTACTGTAGAGCATGTTAGTGTAAGTGTGTGTGTAAGGGGAGAGGATATGACAAGGAAGAGGAAGGAAAGATCGCCCGCGGTCCGTGGTCCGTTTGGTAGGGTACTGCTCCGGCATTCGCCAGGTGTTGATGGGAGAAACCACGGAAAACTACCGATCAGAGCAGCCGGCCGCTAGAATTCTCCTCCAGGCAGCGACTGAATTCGACCTTGCTGAAAAGCTAGTGTCGAAAATCCTGCAGCCGTCAGGACTCGAACCTAGGACCTCCCGGTCAGAGGCGTTGCAGTGGCATCATTTGATGCACTGAGCTACCGCTCCCGGTGTAAACGAAGGAAATTTTTTTTTCTACTTACGTAATTTCGTTAATTAATTTGGACTACTCTCATTTCAAGATATTTATTTTCTTCATTTTTCGCTTCCCGTTTTGCCGTCGCGCCTGTTATTGAGGCAGGGCGGCGATCGAGGACACCGTGACGCTAGCGCTGCCTAGGAGTGGGCGGAGGTCGCACGCGCGCAGAACAAAACACTAACAAGCAAATTAAAGGCTCGTTGCAATGGAGGAAGTTCAGCAAACTCGCCGCTACACTACTAGTACGCCTTCTAGCATTATTGATTAGAGCCGCCCATGAATACCTTTATATCAGAAAAAATCCTATGTTGAACTCAAGTATTGCGCTCACAATGTCTTAATGTAATGATTATTGTTTATCTTTTTAAACAAGATTTGTCATTTCAAACAATAGTAGCTGAATGATTAGTTGAATAAATTACTTTTTAATATTATTTTTTATAACTTTTTTCTCTCTATAATTCTTCAATATATTAGAATGCTTTCGGTCTTTAAAATAAAAGTCACAACATTTTTAGTGTAACTGTTTTATGTCAATATAAATTACATGAGATATACAGCAACGTTTTGGAAAATAGTTATTCACATCCTTAGGCTTAATTGACAAAATAAATAAACATAATATTTTGACAACGGTCAGATAGATATAAACAGAAGAAAGACATAAAATGAATGTACTCAAGTCACAACAACACGCACTTAGATAAAAACTTGACTATCTCAGTATCTCTAAGAAAAAAACTTTATTCTTCCTTTAACTACCCGCAATGGCTAAAAATATACTACAAGTGAGAAAACTGAAGTTCTTGCCGATTATTTTGCTGAGACATTTACTCCCAACATCTCCTCTCCCCATCCAGATCATTCCCAAATTCAAAACTATGCCAAACTCCCCAAAACATTATCGACATATCTCCTCAGGAAATTACAAACATCATTACAATGCTCCCAAATAAAAAAGCACCCGGCCACGACAATATTAATATAATTTTTAAAAACTTACCTAAAAGTACGATCGCCTATATCACCCATACATACAACATATCCTTAAGAATAGGATATCATCCTTCAACATGGAAACGCTCCTTAATCCTTCCCATCCCCAAAATGAACAAAAACCAAAGCAAACCAGATAACTATAGGCTCATTAGTCTCCTCCCATCATTAGCAAAATTATTCGAGAAACGTATTCTTGCAGGACTAAATAATTACCTGAACAAAATAAATCTCATACTTTTCTATCCGTCTGGCTTAACTAAAAAAGTATCCACAACGTACCAGCCCCTACGGATCATTGAATTCCTTCATACATCATTCCAAAAAACATGACTCAATAGCAGTATTCATCAACATCACCAAATCCTTCAATGGAGTCTGGCACGAAGGGATAATATATAAACTACCATCAATTGGAACCCCAGAATACCTCTTCAAAATCATTAAATGCTTTCTCACAAACAGAACTTTTGCAGTCGTAATAGATAACCACATCTCAAACCCACGCCCCATAAGAGCAGGACTCCCACAAGGATCCACCTCTACCCACTGCTATTCAATCTCTACACAGCGGATATTCCTCCCTCCAGATTAATCCAAATACCCCAATTTGTGGATGACACTGCAATCTATGTCTCAAAATGTAAGATAAAAATAAATTCCACCAAATCAGCGACTAAAATATTCACATTCAAACCATACCCTCCTCCCATTCAAATAATAATAAATAATATTATCATTCCATGAACTCCAAACAATAAGGCAGTTAAATACTTAGGACTACATCTGGATACCACCCTCAACTGGAAAACTTACATAGATAACAAAGTTCAGCAAGCCAAAATCAAAATTCTTCAACTGAAACCGATCTTAAACAAAACTACCAAAAAGGTCTTTAAACAATTTCATAATCATATATAAATCAATCATGAATTGAATTGAATTGAATTTGCCTTATTTTACGTGGCGAGACTCAGGCCATGAGGCCTGCTCTTCCGTCTGACCACGCAAATTTTGTTACACTCCTTTCACCAATCATGGGAGAAAAAAGGTATTACTTCATCACACCCCTCCTTCTGTACGTCTCTCCAATATGGACAAATGCTGCCAAATATAACTTACAAAAATTGCAAGTCGTTCAAAACAAATTTTTAAGAGCTTGTTGGAACCCAAGCTCCCTGGTTCATCTCCAACAAGCAACTACACACCGAATTAAACATCAAACCAATCACTCACCATATTTCCTTCCTCGTCAATAACTTTTACTCGAACCTTCAGTTGATCAACCAAAACAGAAATCTCAAACTGGGATAATATACAGAATGCCAAACTCGAATAAAAACAGATATCCGTTACATGCATTTTTTAACATTTTCAGCAAAATTAAATAAATTAATTGAGGTGATCTGTGAGTTTCCTCGTCAGTTGTAGGTTAGAGTTAGTAGTAAGCTGGATTAAGTTAGATTGTAACCCAGCAAATACAAATGTAACATATTTTTCGAAACATTGCTGTATATTTCATGTAATATATATTTATATAGAGCAGTTAGATTCAAAAAACCTTTTCTAAAGAATAAGGAAAATAACATTTTTATAATTTTTTTTCAGTACTGGTAAGAAAGGTTAACGGGTCAGAAATTCTAGTAATATCATGCAGCCCTGGCAGAGTAACATAATCCGTCTGAGCAGCGTTCTCCTTGAATATTACCAAAGGGTCTGTCTGGCATATACTGATATCATAACCGCCTCTCGTTGTTAGGGATTACATCAGAACAGATTTCTCACCAACATGATATTAACAGGCGTCTTAGTGGGGAGGTTCCATTGATTAACGGCATAACGCCAATACTGAGCAAGTAACAAGAGAGTTGAACCGAAGCCATAGCCGAAGTTTAGAAACCAAGTCCGTTATTTGCGTTGCCGGCCGTGTATCTTTCAACAGTTTTGTAATTCCAAACTTTCCACCAGAAAACTCGCAGAAACCAAATATTTCCTCCCATGAAATAGAAGTACTCATATAACCACCTAGTCTGCACATATTTTGTTCCTTTTGTTCATTCCGGACGACAGGGCGGTAGCGGATACCGGGTGTTAAAAGTGGTTTTTCGTTCGTCAGTCTAGTTGCGTTAAGTCAATATAACTGCTCTATATTACAAAGAACCATAATTTGAAGCATGAAAGATTTGTTAAACTCTTTAAAATACCACATACGCATATATTAATGACCGGGCAATGTGAATGGAATGTATTCCGAATGAAGTCTACATTCGCAGAAGAAAACTACTAATTATCCTCAACATATGATAATTTATTCATTGGTGGGAGGCAACGCTTCTTACCAAACAGTTTTGACAAAACGTTAAAAACGTTCTTCGCAAAACGTTAAAAACAGTGCAGAGTTTCTTGGTCAGCGTCTAGAACTTATTAAAAATAAATCTGTATTTAAAAAATGACAAAGAAATAATTTATTATAAAAGTGTTACCTAAAACATCCACTAGACTCCTAATCTCCACTTTTCAAAGTTGAGTTGTTAGTTCATTAAATATTATTACTAAACATGGGTATGTACTAATAGCAATTAATTTTATTATTCACGTCATTTAGAAAATTACAAGCCAATAAATTATATTTAAATTAATTCAATGACGTAAGTTAGAGAATTGAGTAATTATCTGAATTTTTGCATTTCGTAATTAATTAACTGGTTTAAAACTAGATTCATTAAAATTTCAGAGTATTACCCTAGTAAAAATGCAATGCAATAGAAAGTATGGCTTTATTTTCACTTAAGTCCTTAGGATGAGTGTCTCTCCAGGTGAATTCGTAATTCGGTGCACTGTGGCGCGGCACACGGAGGAACGAAGCATCGCAGCCCGGAGTCGTTTGTTGGTTTTGTCAACATTAAAATGTTAATGTGTCTTCTTGCAGACCGCTCTCCCTTGCTTTGTTACCCGTCGCGATGCAAAACCGCACGCCTTGAGCGCAAAAAATGTGTATTTACATACGTAACAATGACTAATGACAAGGTTGCCATTTCAAAAAGCGAGGGACCACGATTCGAATAGATGTTTACCAGAGCAGCACGCAAAAAAATTAAAATTTCAAAATATTAATTATTCTACACGCGGTGGTGCTATTGTATTGTTAATTTCTTCCGTCAGAAAAAGTTTCGCCACGGGTACTTTCCTCATAATGAACAAAAATGCAAATACCTGTGTTTCAGTTCACGTGGTTTGGTTTTATACATTATCTCACGAGAATTTTAAAACGTGTGGCCTGACGTTATGTGATGGGAAGCACCTTGAAACTTCCTGTCACTAAAATATTAGGCGCAGAAAAATCCACAGAGCAGGGTAAATGTCTGAATATATTTTTACTACAATTTTGTATGTATACATTGAATCATTTAAAAACAAGTTAAAACGTTATAACTAACGCCCATGAACACATTGTATATTTTCTTCTAAACAAATTCCGAAAAGAATGTAGACGCAAAGGAAAGCCGAAATACACAAAACATGAAGTGAAATACGAGACACGAACAAGATATTTCGTTATAAGAAATGTCAACATTTGCGACACAACACTAAGTTTCAGTGATGAATATACAACACACTACCTGTAGTGCCCGCTTTAGAAAAAGAACAAGGCGGAAGCGGGAACACGGAGAGGCTGCTAAAATAATTCCTTCGTGACGTAAAATGTGTGTTGACCGCACGGGAGCAAAACGAGCTCCCCAACATTTTCCGAGCGCATGCAACATTACAGAGAATTCGGAAAACAAGCAGAGGCATAATTACGAACGCAACACGAGAGAAAAAGTTCTTGCGCTGTGTTGTAAAGTTACAGAAACAAGCAAGCTAAGGACGATAAATTGCATCATTAAATTTTATTTTCGACTACTATACGTACTTCGTTAATTTTTTAAGAAAAAAAAAAAGAATTTCCGTAACGCATTTTCTGAGAAGCTCTAGATGCCAAGAGTGCGGTATAAATCCTGTAACTTCCAATACTTAAAGAGATGAAAGAAAGGGTTTTTAGAAAATAATGAATACAAGTGGTGGATGCTACCCTGTTATCTCTTGTTCAAAAGAACAAACTGCGTTGTCTGTGTTATAGATGCCAGTTCGACTATCATTGCCAGATCGTAATATATTTGCTAAATTGATAATTAGTTAACCTCGTGACTATTTATTTGATATATTTCTGCGAAATAAAAGATTTTAAGTGAGAATTAATGTTATGTGAAGATTTAAATGATACGAGTTCTTAGTATTTTGAACAAATTCATAATTAAACTTCATTTCAAAACGCAAAGTGATTTCATTCGAAGGATTTATAAAAGAAAAAAGCTTTTTTTATCTTCAACATTTGGTTAGAATACGAAATATTACAAACATTTCAGTTTTATTAGTGATTCAGAAAATCATCATTAATTGCTTAATTGGCTATATTGATTTTCATATTGCGTCTAACGAACAAATCGTAAACAGGATTGAAAAGCAAATTTGATAAAAATGCTCACGTGAACGGAGGTCAATTTCCAATTGTTTGTTGTGAAATTACTGCATCATACAACACTTTTGTCATTGAGAGGAATATTTCGATGTGAACCCATGTGGCATTACATAAACACGCGGAAATGATTACAATTGGTTCAAAAAATAAGTTCCAAGTTACCAAAAATAACAAAGAACAGTCAAATACAAGTTTCCAAAATATACTCTTTTTAGAATCGATTTAAAACAAACTTAAGATAGGAAACACATGTATATTTCTTCAATTAATAAATGAAGACACACATCATAAAATTTTACTTACCACATGATGCGTATACACATTAAGCGAGAACAAATTGTTCACTCTCAAAAGACGTAACTAATTTATATATCATAGTTATATCGCACTTTATAAAAAGTTCCCTCCTATTTTCCATATAAACGTTTAATCTATTTAGCTCTAAAGACATATTAACTTTAAAACCGTTTTAGCCTTTAGGTCCTCCACAATGGATTAGGATATTTTAAATGAAAATAAACAATTACTTATTGGAACTTTGTACATTTAAAATTTGTCTTTGAAACTACGGTGCTGAAACGAAAGATATACTGTCAAGTTATTGACTTATGGCTGTCAATATCTTTACAGTCATATGTTTAAGTTAGTCATTCACTTCAAAATTATTAAGATAACGTATAAAAGCAACTCAGTTTTCAACTAAAATGCATAGACATAATCAATGTTTTTTTTAAAAAAGAGAACTTTTCCCTTCGCTAAATGAATCCTATAGATGGTAAAGCTTCAGTCACCAGAAGGTACCAAATCGATGGGAAGTTGAAGCCTTTTCTTGTACATTCTATTGTAGCAACAAAATGACATCTTGCATGACTAGTAAAGAATTTTATCTGGGATGTAATGGGGTTCTTTGTACATTTTCTATTTCGGATACGGAAGTATCTGTTTGCATGATCGCCATTAAACACCTTTTCCACAATAATAAATTCCAATTGAAGTGCGTTTTTAATTGCATTAAAACGTGACGAGAACAGACCTTAACTCACCGGTCCTCTTTTCTAATTACATCTGAACTGGCTGAATTCATACGTATTGATTGTCGAAGTGCCTGTCTGCGCCTAACAACTGAAGAACGCGCATTTCACTCGGCGTAGTTCGGTTGCAGAGCGCGTTCCGAATCGCGATTGCTCTGAAAAGTGCAGCTCGCACTCGACTATGCTTCCCTTTTGTCCCTATTCCCCTCGTTAAAGCCAATATTGATCGGGCCTCGTGTTCCAGAAATGCGTCCGTAACCGCGGCATAATAATATCCCTCTCCTTCCGTTTTCAACACGAAGCGGCGGCGGCGGCGAAAGCGAATTGCGTTTCACAGGCATTCCGGGAAATGCGGGTGCCCTTTCAGCTCCCGCGGCAACGCGGCGCTCGCCGGGAGGTTGTTGGTAGCGGCCGCGGTTGGTAGCGGAAGCAGTGACTCCCATATGGACGATAGGTTGACGGTAGTTGAGAAGTCATGCTCTAGTCGCAGGGACTAGACGTGATTTGTTCGTAAGGAGACGGGGTGTAAGACTAGAGAGTCGGCGAGATATACTTCTATGTATTAGGCGTGATCTACTCCTAAGGAGTCTGCGTGATCTACTCATAGGCAGTCTGCGTGATCTACTCTAGGAGTCGGCGTGATCTACTCATAGGCAGTCGGCGTGATCTACTCATTGGCAGTCGTCGTGATCTACTCATAGGCAGTCGTCGTGATCTACTCATAGGCAGTCGGCGTGATCTACTCATTGGCAGTCGTCGTGATCTACTCATAGGCAGTCGGCGTGATCTAACTCATAGGCAGTCGGCGTGATCTACTCATGGCGGCGTGATCTACTCATAGGCAGTCGGCGTGATCTACTCATTGGCAGTCGTCGTGATCTACTCATAGGCAGTCGTCGTGATCTACTCATAGGCAGTCGGCGTGATCTACTCATAGGCAGTCGGCGTGATCTACTCATAGGCAGTCGGCGTGATCTACTCATAGGCAGTCGGCGTGATCTACTCATTGACAGTTGGCGTGATCTATTCGTAGGGCTCGTAGTAATTCCGAATATGCCCAGACAGAAACGAGGAAGGTGTTAATATAGAGCCCACATTAGAGAATGTCAATCGAGTAACGGTATTGCGAGCACGCTGAGACAAATGATGCAGGCGACAGCAGCGGCATCTGCTTTGCTGTAGGGTTCGAATTTCGCGTAAAGCTTGGATGTTTCAACCTAGTAATTGTTGAGTGGAATGGAAAGTCAGCAAGTTTCATCCATCATCAGAATAATTGTTGAAGTTTGTACAGTGTATGAAACGGGAATACACAACGCTTAAGATCAATAATACGATGAAAGATAATTGAAAGTACTTAATTTACGATAACTATCGCAGTGTGGTATGAAACAAAAACTATGGTGTTATATTTAACGGTGCAGACTTCTACAGCAGTAACAACTTTGCACTTGGGTTAAGATTCAAATTCCACAAAAAACACAGACGGTCTTGAGATCATTGCATCCGTGACAAGGACCATCACGAAGTCCATAAACCATCCAAATCATCATGTACTCACAATTGGCGGTAAATCGAAATGCGAATTGCCTGATATTTGACCACCGCTCCCTATTTTATACAATACATCACAAGAGAAACGAGCAAAAAAAATCACAGAGATCCGTGAGAGACGGTCGGCAGGTGACTGGGCCTGACGCACAGCTGACCGAAGGTGGCGGCGTCGTCGGCGTGGACGGGCGGGGGCGGGGGCGGGGCCGGGAGACAGGCGGCTGGCGGGCGATCGGGCCGGCACGACCGCAACATCGAACAGGCCGCCCCGCCCCCACCGACGCCACGGCGCTGGTCGGCCCCTGTAACCGTTTACCCAAGGCGGATTGATTGGGCCGTTACGGGACCCCCAGCATCCGGCCGTTACGCCGGCCTCCAGCATCTCAACATGAACGGCCTGGGGCGAGAATTTGAGGGTAGCGGCTGTGCACAAGGAAAGTAAGGTATGCAGTTTAAAAGATGGCGGAAAGAGATGAGAGGAACAAAATTAAAAGAATTTAGTTCGCTATGAAATGAATAAAAGGATTATGGGATTCCGGAAGAAATGGAAAAAATTAGAGGAAGATAGACTTGAAGACGAGCAGCTAAAGGAAAATAGATCAAAAGGATGATTGCGGAAGTCTAGAGATGGCATGCCAAGGGTACAGTGTTAACAGTAAAAAAGAGAAAACATTAATGGAGAAACTGTTATACAAAACACAAAAGGAGTCCAGAAATATGTGATGCAGAAATAAGACGGTAGAGTTCAATTGAACGCTGAGTCTTCGAAATGAGGGTATTGGATCAAAAATTCTTTGCCAAAGGTTAAAAAGAATGTAGGAGAGCGAAGACACTCAGCGTGAAGTGATGTGGAAGCAGTATATCGAGGATTAAGGACTCAACAATCGTCGGAGGTGAAGGGCGAAGGGTGAAGAGGAAGGGCGGAGTGCTGGAGTGGGGAGGTTGGCGAGCGCTCGAGGGCGTGTGCGAGGCCGTGCTCTCCATCCCTCAGGTCGGAAGCGGCGGTGGGTATCGCCTCCTCCTTTCGCCCACACAATTTCCTTCCTCGTTGCCCAGCACGCCGTCACCTCACCTTCCGCTCGATATCCAATCAGGGCGCCGCCCTTCCCCGCATACACCGCCCACGCACGTTCCTCGCAGCCCCGCACCTCACTACTCCCACCCCAGGCAACCGCCCCTCACAGTCACCACCGCCGCACCCCGGCGCCATGGTCCACGCCAATGCCCCTTCCCAGCGACTGTTACTTTCCGCCGCGACACTCCCCGCCCCGCCCGCCCTTCCCCGCTCCTTTTCAATCGCTCCCCGCTGCTCCCTCCCTCACGCCACACCCTTACTGCCCCATCACCAAAGCCGCTCCGCGCCACGCCACCCGCCACCGCGCCCCGCGCCCGCCCCCCGCCCGCCGCCCCGCCACGCCCCCCAACATCCCCCCCCATCCCCTATCCTCCCCCCGCCCCAACTCTCTCCACTCACCTCCTCCCACGCTCATTTCACGCTCCGAGCCCGTTCCCAAACCTCCAGACGCCTTCGATCTTTTCGACGTTCGCCGCGCGAGCAATCTAAACATTCTTAATAACACAATCCCGTTCGGGGAATTGGGGCAGACATGCTGCTCCCTTCGGTCACTTGCGTAAAATCATTATCTTTGTTATCGATGCTCGCGAACAACCCGGAATCGACTCCTGTTGAACACGTTGTGCGGGTCTTCACTACAAACCTACAACTTTATTGAACGCTGGTGACAAATTTGAATGTGAAATTAATTTTAAAATGTAACAGTTATACAGTGATTATACATTAATATTGTAAGGTAAAATACCAAACGTAAGATCTTTTATCACATTTTCACTTCTAAATGTCATCTCTATTCATTTCTGTCGTTTTTAAAAAGTAAATAACGTTTTGAATTTTTTATTTCTCTCTGACTTGGTGCAATTTTCATGCTCTTACACACACTCACCGTCTACCGCTTCCCATTGAGTCACCTGTTGGGATACAACGACTAATAACTGAGGTGCTGCTCAGGTGCAAACTCCGTGCCCCGCGCCGGCCGCGCGTCCCTCTGCGGCAGAAGGCGCACAGCGCGCTGTTTACCCTTCGTTTGGCGACACAGACGCGTGCAACTGGCGAGCAAAAATTAAAGTGGAGGAGAGCAGCGGCGCCATTTCTGCGATCCACTGGTCTCCAGCGAAGGAAGAACATGAATCGGTCGTTCCGACAAGTCACTGGCGGCATCAAGAGGCTATTACCTGGTTGAAATACTTTTTTTTTTTCAAAATGTAAAGGTAAGAAAATATGATTGACGTAAATTAGAATCGGATGCACTAAGAACAATGTGTATATATAATTAATAAAATTTCGAAAAGCTATATTTGGAATATGATCGGGTTTTACGCTTATTTGGTTTAAAAAAATAAATAATAAAATATGAAAAAACTCTTCCTGAACATATTAACGTCCGTATTTCTTTATTCAGAGTTCTGTAATAATACGAGGGTAAGTCAGTAAGTATCTAGACTTTGTTTCTAATCATTTCTAATTTGTCTTGACAGCTTTGTGCATTATAATACGAAATCGCTTATTTGCTTATGGCAAGTTTCAGCGTTTTCACCTATAGTTCTCTTGGAGATGGGGATGTAGTAGAAATGTAGTGATGAGGGAAAAAGCCCAAAACAACACGATTTGAAAGGTTATGCTTCAGAAATAATACATGACAGATTCTGACCTATTCTTCAGCACTACTATAAAGTATTCATTAAATCGTGCTCAACAATTAAGACGTAATCTTTGAAAGAAACAAGCGCTCTCTTTGCAAGTAACTAAGGACACAGAACAGTTCCAGCCAAAAATAACAGACCAGACGTTGTAATAAGAAACTAGATGAGCTACATCAGAACATACTCTTTCGTGTAACTTGTAACTTTTGTCATTAGCAAAAATTACAGTAGCAATAGAAGAGAGTTCAACAAATATTGTACTTACTCATTTTAAGCGTCATTTGCTGCATCGGAGAAAAAATTTAAAGAAAAACTTCATGCCGTTTTTGAGAAAAAAATTGAGATTCCCTCACACCAAGGAAATCACGCGAAAATTACTTGATTTTTCCAAAAAGAAAGTGTACATTACTTTTTCTATGTTCTAACGTTTTAAACAGATTTCACGAAGAAAAAATATAGTGATAATTATTTTTTGTAATTTTTCTAATAGATACAGATTAACAGAAAACGAGACCTGCGTCCTATGTCAGTATTAGCATATCGAGAATCACAATGTCTCAAATAAGTATTATAGTAGACCCAATCACAACAGACGTTCTGGAGCCGTATGTTCCAACGCCGAGAGGCGTGGGCGTCGCGGGGGCGGCTGCTGGAAAGGGCGGCCGGCGTCTGAATGGACTGGCGGCAGCTGGGGGCAGCTGGTGGACAGAAGCGGCGCAGAGCGCGGGCGCGGGCGCCGGTGCGGGCGGGGTGACAGCGGTCGAGGCGCTTCGCGGAAATAACCTAAAAATTGGATTTCCATCCGCGGAATTTTTCCGCCCCTCCGAGGCTCCAATGCCGGTGGCATTAGTGCCTTCACAGTGCGATTGCCGGGATGGCGTGCGGGGTGGGCCGTGCAACCCATGGACGGGTGCGGGAAGGGAGCGTGGGGCTGAGTGAGTTCAGGGAGAGCTGAACGGCGGGTGGGGGAGGAATAACCTAAAATTGTTAGTATTTATGAAGCCTTAGCCGGGAGGGAGGCACGTCAGAAGCAATAGGTGAGGGCGCAAGACCCTTGGGTGAGGAGGAGGATAAAGATGAATATATCCACAGAGAGAGAGAGAGGAAGAGATAGAGAGGGAGAGAGAGAGGAAGAGATAGAGAGGGAGAGAGAGAGGGAGAGAGAGAGAGGGGAGAGAGAGAGAGGAAGAGAAGAGAGGGAGAGAGAGAGAGGAAGAGATAGAGAGGGAGAGAGAGAGGAAGGAGAGAGAGGGAGAGAGAGAGGGAGAGAGAGAGGGAGAGAGAGAGGGAGAGAGAGAGGGAGAGAGAGAGGGAGAGAGAGAGGGAGAGAGAGAGGGAGAGAGAGAGAGAGTATAATTAGTTCATATACAATCTTTTGCCGGACTTGAAATGGTTGTGAAGTGCAGCAGGGCGGGTGATGCAAAAGAAAACGGAACTGATGAAAAAGACAGGAACGAAGCAAAGAGGGACCTACAGATGAAGATGTGTATGTGATATGAGAAAGGCTGGGAAGAGAAAAGTTGAAGGTTGCGCTAGTGGACAAATGATAGAAAGCGATAAGATTTAGTATGTAAGAATGGCCTTAGAAAAGAACAACTGACAATATGGTGGTCAAAGAAAGCAAACGGGAATATGTAACAAGGGGAAAGCATTCCAGAAGATCCAGAAGAGGTGATGAGGCTGGCATGGCAATGAAAGTGAGTGGTGGTCAGCAAAGCGAAACTGGCTAAAAGAAAGCACAAGCAAAGACGTGAGAGCGTCTAATTGGCGAGACAAATTAAAATGATAGGGAACGACGACGAAAGGCAATTGACAAAGCGATGACGAACATGTTCGAGCGACAAGATCAGGGTTGTGACGGATGAGGTGAAGTAGCGGAGGCGGACAAAGAGGACGAGAAAACAGGGATATCTTAGATGAGTAGGCGGTCGGACGAGTAGGCGGTCGGACGAGTAGGCGGTCGGACGAGTAGGCGGTCGGACGAGTAGGCGGTCGGACGAGTAGGCGGTCGGACGAGTAGGCGGTCGGACGAGTAGGCGGTCGGACGAGTTGGTGGTCGGACGAGTAGGCGGGCAGTTAAGGCGGACAGACAAGTAGGTGAGCGGTCAAGGTAGTCGAAGGGAGGGGGGCGGTTGTGCGGGCGGCTGTGAGGGAGGGAGGGTCGGATGAGGGTGGCGGGTGGACAGGGCGCGAGGCGATGCCAGGCGCCGCGCCCGGCGCCAGCTGTCGCCCGAAGCCAGCGGCGGGCGAGGGGCGGTGCTGCGTCGCGGCGTGGACGCGAGCCAGCGTCGGGGGCGCCCCTGGGCACCTCTCTACTTCCAGAGTGGATCAGAACAGAACGCTCTCAAACAAGAGTGGACCTGCGATCCTTTCCACGAAGGGAATGCGAGTCTCAGAATAACTTTCGGAAGTTTCTCCTAATTTTTAAACAGATAGAATGAATAGGGAGTTACGTGAATAAAGAATGATACTGTTAATGTTACTTTTGTGAGAATTGATCATATGTCTAGGAATAAAATCACAAACTTTAAGGACATGTAGAGGAACCAAAAATTACCACTTTTTTCTAATGAGTATGAACTGGAAAATGGAATATAACAGAGTTCTATTCATTTATACTTGTGATATTTCCCCCTGATTGGTAGGCAACCCCTTAAGCATAGCTGTTCTGCAAACCACGTTCTATCAGTCAGTCAAGGAGATTCCATGTAACCGCGGAACGTCAATGCATACGAGTTTGCCTAAATATCATAGACAAATACCACAATGTATACAGTGACAATTCGGCTGTTAGAAAATTCACAGGGTGTGCTCTTTGCTAAACGGTGATCATTTTCCCCTTATGCATGCCCTAGACGTCAGTAACATTGATTCTCCGACATCCTGTATTTGACCATGTTGAATAATGCATCTGAAAGAAATAACCGAAACAATAACCATGTGAATGCTTGAAAATTTTTTGAAATGTTTTGATAAAATGTAAATAAAAAGGTACGTCGATGTCGTTAAAAAATGTATGGCACTTTTTTCATTGAGATTAACATTCGTAACGTGAGTAAGATTATATATGACAAGTGTTTGTGAAGTAAGATTAATTTCGTTATTCGTTACATCGTGAAGAAAAAAGAAAGATATTAAATTCAGCTACAAATGTTATTTCTCTAAATTGCGAAATTATACGCGTAAAGTTATATTATATTCCTTTAGTATTGGCAAGGAGAGTTGTGAAACACCGGTATGTGGTATGAAAGTTACAGAGAAAAATGTTCATATCATAAAGAACACCTTCCATCCATTAATTTGAAATTTACTGCCTGGAAGAAGATTCTGTAAGCCATCTGTAGTAATCGGTCTACCTTCATAATTCCAGATGGGTGGCAAACTGAGCCTTGTAAAACGAACCATGCACCTTGCGCCTTTTGGTTCCCACCTAACTCCCTTTATCACTCTTTTGGGTTGTTATAGCCCTACTCATCCCCTGTAATACTCGAGCAGTATTGCCAGTACACGAATGTCAAGGCAAAGCTACAATTCAGCTGTATGGTTAAACGATGTATAAATGTGAAAATTATACACATGATGTTTCTTAAATGGTTGCCCCAATTTGAGTCGTAAATAGTTAAAAGCTAAAGCATAGTTTCGTCTAATTTTCATTGAAGAGTAGAAGGTGTTCCTCCACATTTATAAGTCCTAATGAAAGCCATGTACAGATAAATCTAAAACTGGTCTCCCACAATAATGACTTAAACAACAGAGATAACACATTATTTAAAACGATATCAGAACGAAGCCTTGGTCTCTTTCTGATATAGTTGAGTGATTTGATTCATACATGATTTTGATAACATGATTCAATGAGAATGAACCCTGATGGAATAAACCAGGAGAAACAATAGAACCCAGGGAAAATCTACCGCAAACCCACTTTGTCCACCGCAAATTCGCTTCGGCTCATCCCATAGCGAGGTAATATCGATCGACACTAAATAGCACGACGAAGCGGATAAGAGACGACACGCGCGCCGCCGCGCCGCCTGCATCGTGCGACGGCTTCACAGACGTCGCCGCCCGCGCCGCCGCCCGCGCCGCCGCCCGCGCCGCCGCCCGCGCCGCCGCCCGCACCGCAGCGCGCCGCGCACAAAGGACGGCGCGGAGTCTGCAGCGTTTAATTAACATAAGCGCTTTGGGGCGCGCGTCAGCCGCCGCGGGCGATGCGGAAGGGCGGGGCGGGGCGGATGCACGCCCGCGCCACAGCCGGCGCACAGTGGGAGCCCGCACCGCCGCGACGCGCCAATTTAACTCTTAAGTTGTCGCGTGGGTTTGATTGATTTTTTTCGTGCTTCCGGGCGCGTCAACTGCTTTAGTCATTAGTCCCGTTAGTGTAGTGCATGTACTTTTCTCGGGAGATGGCGGTGATCTTCCCCCGCTGGATGACGATATCCGGCGCCGACCTACTGTCGGCTAGTGAGGTTTCCCCTAACCAGGACTCTCCCACCAGCGGGGCACAGCCCCAGTCGGGCCAAGCTCTAAGCTCCCGACCGGCTTCCCGAAATATGTGATAGTGTAGTGCGTGCTAGTGTAAGTGTGTGTGTGTGTGTAAGGGAAGAGGATAGGACAAGGAAGAGGAAGGAAAGATAGCGCGCGGTCCGTGGCCCGTTTGGTAGTGTACTGCTCTGGCATTCGCCTGGTGTTAATCGGAGAAACCACGGACAACTACCGATCAGAGCAGCCGACCTCTAGAATTCTCTTCCAGACAGCGACTGAATTCGACCTAGCTGAAAAGCCAGTGTCGAAAATCCTGCCGCCGTCAGGGCTCCAACCTAGGACCTCCCGGTCAGAGGCGCTGCAGTGACATCAGTTGATGCACTGAGCTACCGCTCCCGGTTTGTCGCGTGGGATGGACGGGCATTGCCCCAATAATTTCTTATAGCTGACATGCATTGTACTCGGAACGAGTCATTTCAAGTGTAAATCAATCCATACCGTCATGTTTCTGTCGGTAAATGAGTGAGTAAATGAGTGAGTGAGCGAGAGAGGGAGAAAGCGAGTGAGCGAGTGAGTGAGCGAGTGAGTGAGCGAGTGAGTGAGCGGGTGAGTGAGCGAGTGAGCCAGTGAGTGTGCGATCGAGTGAGTGTGCGGATTTGCGGGTACGGGAGAGAAGTGTGATGAATGAGAGAATTTGCGCTGGAGCCAGGCATCTCAATGAGAATAAGTTGCCGTTGATTGGCGCATCATACGATGGCATTATAATTTTTTGTATTTATTACGTATTGAACGGCACAGGCACACGGTAATATAAATAACAGCCACGGGTGGGATTCACTGTTTATCGGCCTAAAGACTTAAGAACTACAATATAAGTTTTACTCAACTAACAAACAGTCGTTAACCCTCTCTTCCGCGTATTTGTGTGGAGCTGACGGAGAAATCTACCTGCCGCAGCAACGTCAACATCAGGCGGAAGAGGAATGGCTGGGGGGGGGCAGACGTGACAAGAGTGTTTGTATTTCCCGGTCCACTCCACCTGTCGGCACAAGCCAGCACGGCCAGCTCGATTCTCTAGAATGACAAGCCACCAACTGACAAATTAAAAGAAAATGATTTGTTAATGCCGAAAGATTCTATCTGACTTTCGCTACTACTAGAGCATACTCGTGCTGCAGTCTGCCGAGAACAAATAGCTATTACAAAACATCAGTACTTTAGGTGGAGAGATAGCTGAATAATGAGATATCGAAACGACTGAAAAGTTAGTTGAAATTTTGTCATTCCAAAGGGTCGAGTTGTTTGCGGGTGCACCTCCTCCGGTTCACGCGACTCCCCTTCTGAGCCACGTGCATTTTATAATTTGAAAATTACGTCAAGTCCAGCGCAAACAGCCAAACACAGTACGAACGCAGGTAGCTAAATAAAGAATCAAGAGAAGATTCGCATTCTCTTAAATTAACTTCATTAACATGGCACAAAGGCCTACGCTAGTTATTACGAAATGTAAGGTAGAGTACTCCAAAAACGTGATTGATGTCTTAAACGTTCTACATATTGCAAGACAGTCAATTACTCTCAATCTAGAACTCACGTCCATGCAAAGAATGATTGGTCATACACTTTTCTATTTCGTTAATAGCAAAGAAGCTCTCTGAACAAGGGAACATTGATTATTTTGTGATTCTAGCAGTTCCCAGCTTCACGAAGAAAACCTATTTTTTGATCCCATCATGTCTAGATAACCAGAAATAATAAAAATAATTTATTAAGGACTGAATAGTAGTTTAATCGTCAGTTTCACAGTCATCCAGCGCCATTTTATTCTGGAAATCAGGCTTACTTCAGTGGCTTCATCCGTCGAAGGCGTTGTGTACTGCTCCTCCAAGGCGCGACGTAAAGGAGATTCAACGTAGCAATTCTGCAGGAGACAAAAGGAGCGCAGAATGGCTTATTAGCTGAGCGGATTGCGGCCATTGTCTGCACAGAACTCGAGAAGCAGCTCTCTCTCTGATATGCTTTTGGGCATTTGATTTGCGAACCAAATAGAATACGCTCCGTTTATTGCAAGATCAGATTCTCTCTTGTCGATGAGGTTTGGTCCGTCGTCGATACTGCGACTACATAATCTGCGTTTAGTGTAAGTACAGCTGGAGTACATTAAATAGAACGGTGATCGGATATAAATAACACATGAGATGAAGAGCAACTCACTAATCATTCTCTGTACTGAGCCAATAATAATAATAATAATAATAATAATAATGTCACAGATACTAAATATGAATAACTCCTAGTTAGTTCTGAGCATATAAAATGTACTACATTGTTCAATGAATACAAAGACGATAAAATTCAACACTCCACTGATTAGAACAAAAATATCTACTTACTTATTGAGAACATACCCTTTAATATTGTGAACTTATTCTAAATTTTTTCTTCTCTGATATTTTACTATTGCCAAATCTGGATCCTATTTCAACAAACATCTCATACTATAAGGATTTCCTTTTTTAAATTCTTATTTCTACCGTTGCCCTTCTATGCTAAAAAATTCCGTCAATGTTAACAATTATTTATTAAATTTACTTACAATTTAATCATGGCTTCGACGTTCAACATATTACTTACCTGTTGCGTGTGGACATGTAATTCGATACAGAATCACGATTCATGGAAGTTCTATTGATTGAAACCAATTAGTGGATTGATGGCAACTAATATAAATTATCGGCGTTTCTCAACAATAAAAAATTAGCATTTAATCTTATATATTACAAATTCTATTGATCTCATGAGAATTACTTTTTCAATGTAGAACTTTAACACACCGTGGGTTTGAATATAGTTCGTAAGCTTACTACAATATCTTGTTAGATGGCTTCTCGGCTGACCTGCAAAATGTTGTCCATGGAATCTTGATAACCAATTCTCGCTTTCTTGCCTATCATTAAAATAAATTTAAAATGTTCGAGAATGTCCTCAACGATTAGGTCTTAACAGAATTTAATATTTCCCATAAAATCAATGCGCGGACGCGACTTTTCCTACTTGTTTAGTATGAAACTCGCGACTGTTTGTCTTCAGCTAATTTTTGAAAAATCATTCCGTCAACGGAAATACCCTAATATATATTCCCTCGAGAAAATGATTCTCTTTTAATTCGAAATTCCAACTACTACATGAATAAAATTTACAATTACTACTACAATTTAAAGAAAACCAAGCTCTCAAAACTAATCATAAATTCCAGCCACATTATCATTTAAATAATACCAAGGGTATGCTGAAATTCGTTCCCACCTCACTAACCGCTTACGTGTGCTCTCTTCAATATCTCTTTAGAGAGTGATTCCTAGCGTCCTTCCACAAAACTACTACTTTCAATGCCCTCTCTACACCCTTTGCATATTGTGTATTCGGGGCCGTATCCATGAGCACAGCGCTATGACATCAAGCATCGAATATTACATTTTGTGGATTAGGTTGTTCTAACAACGCATATTCTTTGACTTCTGATTTTGCAAACCATGCCATTATTACTAACGCTGGATACCGATTCTATCAATAAAACTAAACCCTATATTCTTGGCTTATCACCATATTCGCATGTCTAATTTTGGAATTTCCCCAGAATAAATGGAAAGTGAAATGAAATTGCATACAAGACTTGGAGGGAATAGAAGACGTATTACTAGTTGAACGTGGGTTCGCCGACGCTGTATACTGTTTAAATTTTTTTTTTCATGTGTTGAAAATGTCTTTCATACTTTATTTCTTTCATGCATAGCTTTGTTCAAATGTATTCTTACATTCATTAGACTTACCAATGAATCGTAGTAGCTGTTAATGTTATAGTCCCCTTCAAAAATTCGCAACATTTAATGGCCTTGTATGTTACCTCCATACGGGATATGAACTGGTAATATTTCAATTTGAAAATTATAAACGCCGTAAAAAATACTTGGAAGGTATTGATGATGCATATAGAGTTTAGTACAGATACTTGTTTTCGATTTTTGCTAACATGCACAATAAAGCACAAAGATCACCTGTGAGCTGTTCTTTTGGGTTATTTTCTAATCCTAATACAAGTTCATTCTCGATTAGTTCCGAACATTTTTCCGCATAATCTTCTACAACTACGTTTGATCCTTCCCCGGATTTGCTTCACACTTCCATAATTTTCTCCCATAATTTTTGAATATATATATATATATATATATATATATATATATATATATATATATATATATATATATATATATATATATATATATATATATATATATAACACTAAAACGCGACTATTTGAATATACGTTAAGTTTAATAATAATAAGTTGTGGGTCGCATATATTTGAAAATCTGTATTTGTAAACTTAGGAACGTAAAAGTGAGATCTCTAAATTCTTCAAATTTAATTACTCCCAAGAGTGCTGTTAGTAGGTTTTGCAAATTAATTTTTAAAAATATGGTATTAGGCCTACGGATAAAAATTAAAATGAAACTAGTGAAAACCCGTCAAAATTTGACGGTGACATATGAGATAAATGTAAAATACTGTACCCAGACTAATGTTCACAATATGTTGCATTGTTTGGATCTTGAGGGTATAACGAAGATATTCTGTGGTGAGGAGTTCCCAAAATTTTGAACACGCATGGCCCATGACCATATGGCAATGCAATATCGGCACAAAAGACACAAAAGAAAGAGCACTATGACACTGAAGGATATTATTTCTAAAGTTTTTTGATGTGTCATCATCTCCTATAAACAACTGTTTGATTTCTTCTGGCATATTGCTCGAAGGTATACTTATTTTCCCATTGAAGCAACACAGAGTAAATCGTTTGCAGAATTTCTCTCACATGGAAGTACAAAGCAGAACAAAACTGACATTTCATAGACAATGACCCAATAGAAAACAAAATGACCTCACTATCACGACACCAACGCTGACTTTCTCTTTCCCTGCGTTCAATTAATGTACGTTTGCGTCTTTTGGGGCGCGTGGACAACGATTCGGAATTCGACATAACCTGTAAACAACTTCACTAAAGTATTACAACCGAGCAGAACCCACTGTGTGAATGTTCTCTACAAAATTCACCACAGAAGCAAATACATGCAAACTGTCAACACCATAATGCAATTATTACACTGAAACAAAACCTTGACGAATTGTAAACAAATCACAACAATCAAAACAAAACATCAAGCAGCGTGGACTCCTATCTATGGACTCATGTATATCGATTTTGAAACTGCCACCCATTGAAAGAAAACAATTGACTATTGATAAGCGTACTATTAAAGAATGATTTAATTAATTAATTTACACCGTAAATGTTGGTGAATCGACACAAACAATATCTGATAATACATCTATGGATCATATTCTTTCATTTAAAAGAAAAAATACAACAATCGGTTCTGTAGAAGCTCTAAACGAAGCCATGGCAGAATAGCATATTTTTTAAATATATAGATATGCCGCACGTTCACCTGTTAAAATTAACTTCACTTGTTCGCTTAAAAATGTCAACAGAGTTGCCATCGAGAAAGAAAATTATGGCGTATTGAGCAAAAAATGGCTTTGGGTACTGGAGTTTAATCAACACCACCTACATCGATCTATGTGGCGCTGCTTTCGGCATACTCACGTAGATGGCACAATAACACGCACAAACACGTTTTTGAAAATTTCTTTGAATGTTCTGGACGGATCTGAAAACAAATTATTAGTTCCCTATCAGAAAACCAAAACGCGTCGAATGACATCTCATGATTCGGTTGCTGCACGGGAAGTGGTCTAGATGTGAGTGACGGAACCTCACATTCGAACATACACACACACTCAAGGAGTCACTAAAATACTGTGTAAGGATAATCCCCACTTTAACTAATCATAAATATCAGTGACTGTAAAAAATAGAATTTTATGTAATTCAAAAGCGAGGTAAACTGTCAAACATTACCACATAAAAACATATCTACAATACGAAGCTCATGATATGTCATTACCATTAGAATGGCACCTAGTCTCATTTGTTTTGGTTTAATACAGTCAGTCTCAAACATTTAGTACATGAAACATTACGTGGAAGATTCTTTTTCTTTTTATGTATTTTTTTGTTTAGTGTCTGAATTAATTATTTCTATTTTCAAGAAATATCCGTGACAAGAAAAGAATCAGCTTATATGTATAAAATATAAAACTTACGTCGACAGGGTATGTTATTAATGCATCTCTGATTAAAGGGCTGAAGCACTACCCTTTTAAGGTGGACTCATTTCAATTGTTTCTAAAGAGTTGTTTTCATAGGGTGTCTTCATCCTGATCCCAGTATCAAATGCGCAACATCATCTTTCATTTATTGATTTTATTTCTTGTGTTCAGATTTCAAGTACTTGTAATTTTTACATTTCGAATCTATTGTTTTCATTGAACATCGATTACCTATAATATGAGTGAATATAATAATAAGAATGGTATGGTAATCGGATGTTTTTTGAAAGAGAAGAGTTAATTTAAAAAATAGAGTTTAGTTATTTTTGTTGCTTTTATATTTGTTTTACGAGCGTTATGATCTCCCAAATTTTAACAAACATGTACTATTCAAAAATTCAATTAAATGTATCTAGGGAAACATTTTTTCATTCACTTACATTTCAATCATTTTTACATCATTATCAGTTTCTTTCTAAACATTTGCAACCACACTTTTCCACAACCCAACCTACCGAATTTACAAATCCTAGCGCAAGGTACAATGAGAATTATTTACAAGGAACACTAAAGCAAGTTTTCAATGAAATGCCAAAATGCAATATTACACTACATTACAAACATAAAATATATATATATATATATATATATATATATATATATATATATATATATATATATATATAGGTGTTTGTGTGTTTTATGCAATACTCATAACACTATATTTTCAAATAAAAAACATCACCCATGTTAAAAAGGGATATGTATTGCTCTAAATTTCCAGTGTATGTGACCGTATTGTTGACTCCCACACAAACTGTGAGATTTATGTCATTCAATTTCCATTCTAAGTTTATAAATATTGACAGTACAACGGAAATGAACGAGTATTTATTTTATAAAATTTAATTTCTTACAGAATTTCCAGTTATGCATCAGGTTTTCGTCATTTAATATAAGCTTGAACAGAATATCAAACATAAAATTTAATTTAAATTTTGAGATTGAGGTATTTCTGACCACCCTTGTTCCGGAGTGGGGTGTAAATATATTTAATAAAGTATAAGGTAAACTCAAAAAAGCTAAAAATCTCCAAAAATAATTTGAAGGTCCCAAGTTGTCGTTTAGAAGATTTATGTATAAAAAACATAACCGGGCTACTTTAGACACAGGAACTAGGATTTCAAGGTCAAGGACCGGTTGCACGTTACAAAAGACGGACGTGATATCCATTGGCGCTCTTACGGCGTAATCTACAAAGCTCTACGTTTCTGGCTTCATATGAGATAATAATCTTCAATCACTAGTGATTCAATCATTAATGTTGCTCTAGTACGTCATAAGAGAGCTTCATGTTGATGAAGTTTTATAAATCATAAAAAGACTTCATATATTTCCTTAGGAAAATAAATAGAAAGAAAACGATTATTTTCAGAGTCGTTTTTAACATTTTATTTTGTTTCTTGAAAATATTTGGAAGACATAATTAACTAAGTTATTGTCTGAACTGTCGAAGGCAGAAATTATGGGCACAAATCATATTGTTTCAGAGAAAAATCGTCAACGGGATGTCCACGACCAAGAAACAGAATAGGGACATTGAAGACGTCTCTCAATATAAAAGAGTGAGTATAATGATTTTCATGGTTATGTGGAACATATCTGGTAATTTCCTTTTCTTTCATTATATGTATGAGTTGGAAAGATTCATACTTAGTAGAGGACCTCTTTAGATGACCAATCGCAATAACGATGTGTTTAAATAATAAATATCTGAATATTTTTAGGGGAGTTGATATATTTTAAGGAACAACATTAACACTATTTCTGCTCTCAGAAACTCTTTATGTTTTAAGATTTTAAGATGTCGTTAATACGTTGCATTAGAAATTCAAATGCTGCCACCTTTCCAACACTTTTAGTACCTCTTAACCTTCCCAACCCCCATCAACCTTTGAGTGTAATCCTTGTTACTCAATCACTTTGGCCATACAGTCGTTCCCGTAACTATGAAGCTGATGCCTGAGCTTTGCTACTTTTCTATTGCACCGCTTTCCGTACAAGAACCCTCAACAAAAGCCTCCGTCTGCTTCTCTATGACGTTCTCTTTCTTCCTTCATTCTACCTCTTCCACGACCCAACATGTAACACAACGATTTATTAAATACATTTGCAATATTTTGATTATATTTCACCACCTCTGCATGGATCTGTCGCGTTTTTACTTGCAGTTTCTTCAAAACGCGCAACCTCACCCCCTCCATTTGGGCCAATTCCTCTTCGTTGCCCTCGCGCTGCTCCATCTGCCCGTAAGCAGCGCTGCCTCCCCCACTCGGGTGGATGTCTCCGTTATTCCCTCGCCCACGCGCGTGCGAGGCGCCTTCCGCCGCAAGCTGTTGTCTTAGCAGCCACACAAGCCCCGCTTCCGCACAGCGCCCGCCCGCCCGGTGCCTCCGCTCCGACATCTCGGCTTCCGATCTCCCCCCCCCCCCCCCCTTCCCTTCCCTCCCTACCCCGCCTTCCCTCACCTACGCCACCCCACCGCCAAGCCCTCTCTCGTTACCTCCGAGATTCTCGCTACAACAACCGTCTTAACCGTTGCCATAGTTGTTTCCGGTTGCGCCCTCAGCTATTGTCCTAACCTCACCTCTTCTGACACAGTAGCAGTATCTCTTCCATTCAGATCGCACAGAAGTTGCTTCACGGGCACCGCCCCTTTCTCCTCCTCTCCGTGCCCGCCTCTCGCGGCCCGGCACTGCGTCGGTCTCTACACGATTGCCGGCTAACGAAGAATCCTTTGTGAATATTTCAGCGCTAGCGAGCCGGCGCGCGGCGGCGGTGGGGGTGGGGGAGGAGGAAGTGGGTGGAGCGGCGCGCCAGCCGTTCCGCGCTTGGGCTTCATTGATATTTTACTCCCTGGTGGCCGGCTGGGCGGCGGACGGCACGGCCGGAGCCGGCGGGTGGCGGCCGGCGGGCGCCAGTGGGCGGGACGCGGAGAGGGCAGAGGGAGGGCGGATGGCGGGTGGAGCCGGTGGACTGCGGGTGTCGGGCGGCTTTTATTAATTGTCAGTTTTGGCTTGCGAAAGACATCCAAAAATTCTAATAAGTAAACATGAATGTAAAAAATATATAGAATACAACACACAAAATTTGAGTGTGGATTTTAACGTCCATCAAATAGAACGTCATAATACTCGGTGAGAAAGCTCAATGTATTCAGTACGTTGTCAGATGATTAAGACGGGCAGAAATTGGCGGATGTGTGTGAGTCAACATGAAATTCAAGGAAATAAACTTAAACAAGTAATTGATTTTCTAAATATGTATGTGTGTGTGTGTGTGTGTGTGTGTGTGAGAGAGAGAGAGAGAGAGAGAGGGGGCAGGCGTGTAAGAGCTAGTGAGTGGGGTCATTTGGATTCATCTGTCACACGTATATTGCAGCAGGCTGTGCTCGGTGGGCGAAAGGATAGAACGGAGAAGGGAGAGACGACATGCAATGGGTCTGGCGCAGGGAGATGGAGGCAGGGGGGAAGGGGAAAGCGGTGAGAGAAAGGTGAAAGTGTTTAAGGAAGGAATGAGGGGGAAGGGGAGGATAGGATGGTGGCATAGAGCGAAGGGCAGACGGTAGAGGGAGGAAGGGGGGACAGAGAAAGGTGGAATGGCGTCAGAAGGAGGATGAAGAGCAAAGTGGGCAAAGGAGGGTTGGAAACGATGAACGAAATGTAGATGGAGGAGTACGAATGTTGAAGGAAGGAAGTGGCGAAGGGAGGGTTGCGGAGGGGAAGCGGAGGGCGGATAGCGAAGGAGAAGCATGGAGAGGGGGGAAGGGGCGCAGGAAGGAGGGTAGAGGAAGGCGCAGAGAGGAGGGTGGAGGCTGGAGAGAGAGAGAGAGAGAGAGAGAGAGAGAGAGAGAGAAGGGTGAGCTGATACTGGCAAGAGGGTGGCGGGGCAGTGGGGGTGGCAGCCGGGATCGGGCGCGCGTGCCGCCGTTGAATGATGGAAGGCGCTGTAAAAGTTTCAGCGGGGCGCGCGCCCTGCGGCCCTTCCTATCGCCCCACCCCCCCCCACCCCCGCCGCCGGCCCCTCGTCCTCCGCCGGAAGCATCGCGGGTATTTTTCACCCGCAAGCACCGCTGCCGCCCGCGACCGGCAATATCTGCGGGGTAAGTTTTACTATCCGTCTTCGCGCACCGCGGCGCGGCGGTGGCCGTCCTGTCTCGCGAGGAGCGTGACTCGTCGCCTTCGCTTCTTGACTCCGCCTGCACCTCCGCCCGCTTTGTTCCCCAAAACATGACGCTCCAGAAAGTACGCGATTAGACAGGTAGAGGTGGAAGCTGTTATACAATGGATTTAATTGCAAATATTTTGTTGTTTGATGAGGTATAATGAATGAATCGGGGAAAGCTGTCCAGAACAGTTCCTTACAGACCGGGTCGACTTATAAAAGTCTCTAAGTGTTAGAACTATTCTCAAAAAAACGATACAGAAAACCTGATTAACTGATTAATTAGACTGTTCGTGATGTAGATACCTTATTAATTCAAAGTAAATAAACAGAGGTTGTCTGGTATCAAATCTATATTTCTTCTTAAGATCTTTTCGATCGCGTAGCGATCATCGTCAGAGCTTGTAGCTGCTGGACGGAAAACGAAGTTCTGCCTTAAGAAGATCTTAAGAAGAAATATAGATTTGATACCAGACAACCTCTGTTTATTTACTCTGATTAACTGAGTTTTGGCAAATGGAAATACAATAGATCACAGTTAACAAAAAATATCACTTCACTGATCACCTCAAGACCTGTGCAAGATAATTATATACAATAGAGACTTCAGAATGATTATATTAAAGAATGTTCATGAAAATAAGTAATACGAATTTGTCCAATTATAATGATATTTAGTCTGCATGTAGAATAATAAAAATCACAATTGTAAAAACTTTCACAAGATATGTAGATTAAATGTCAGTAGCATATTAGTATTCATTTACTAGATAAGTATTTTAATCTAAGAAGTTTCTCTCTTTCGGTAGTTGTAACGTATTAAAAATCAGTACAAGGAAACAAGCTTCTCTTTTTAAAAATGATAAATGGTGTGCCAATGACGATTGGCTCTGTTGAGCCCAATATGCAATCAACACATCGGTTCTCTTCATTTTATCTCTTTCATCCCTTCGCTTGCGAGTCCTAATTTCCAACCCATTAAATAATTTAAGTATCTTTCCAATTGCCCTCGCAATTCAGGACAACATCGAAAAAGAGGACCTTTAAATTAACATCGTTACGAGTCGGTTCGCTAATTCCGTGCATCAAAAGCGGAGTGGCTTGTTTATTTGATCAAACCACATTCTTAATCAGAAGCACAAATACATTTTTTTAATGTATTATGCTGCATTATTCTGGTAATGACATGCTTGATTATTCACGTGGCTCTACAAAAATATCTATTATTCGTTTTCTATTCCGTGATGAAATTTGACTATTCAGAAAAAAAACGCACATGGGTCTACAATAAAATGTATATTGTAGTGAAAGAAATGTTCATTTCAACTCTTTCAATAGGATACAATATCAATAAAAAGTATGCTTTTATAATAGGTTTTTCAATAACACTATTCCTGAAAATATTTTCCTGTTAAGATTTATCTTTGAATGAGGTTATGTTCACATAAAATTAAAAGAGTTTAAGCCGACCAATATTATACGATTTAGTATTTCATTTACTTTCTCGATGAACGTATTAACTAATTAGTATCTTGTCCTGGGTGCCACTGTAACATTGAAGAATCTTTTGGTAATAAAGTGTTAAAAATATATTACATTGTTGCAGAATGGATCCAAAAGAGTATACAATAATTTGTAACAGTATGAACATATCCCCTTTTTACAATTCACTGAAACAGTTCTTCCTTATGTTAGTGGAAGGCTGGTCGCTTTTCATAAGTAATAAGTCATTTTCATAAGTTCATAAGGAATGCATGGTTGAGACATGACATCTTTCTTTGGCACGAAACATCTTGAGAAATATACACGAAAGAGAGGCATGGTTCCGTGTTTCAGCATCTTCCCTGCCTCATCTGTGGCGGACTCAAAGTTTAGTGTCAAAAAGAGATGGATAGCGAGTATTTGAATTCTACGACTGAGGCATATTATTCACTGAAGAAATTTGGTAAATACAATCAACTCAGGGTTCAATACCAATTGTTCTCAAAGACAAAAAAATAGAATGTCTCTATCAGGCATCGAGAACGATTTGACAAGTAGATTGTAATGATGATGATGAAATGAATGACGATAATGCAGCGGTGGAATAGGAGATACATAAAAAGGCCGATTCCCGAGAAAAAAAGCGTGGAGTTACTTTATGCACTAATTCACATTTACTGACCAGAGTCAGAACCACCGACAAAAATATTTTTTGTGGACCACCTTACCATACGTCACATGATCAACATTGTCATTATGATGTTTTCCTTACTGCAGTTTCTGCATTTTTTCTTCCATTATTCTGATAGTCATCCAATAATGTTCATTAATTTCCCCATATGAGCTAACCTATCATATGATATGTTGACGAAGATGACCTCTTTTATTTCTTCTTATCGTTGGAGAATAAGATCGCAAAATGAATTGTAATGATTTACTCAGCTTCAAGCTCTCCTGAATCCTAGGACAATTTATCTCTCCTATGGAAATGTCAGTAGAGTAACTGAAATGATGGTGGGTAGGAAGATCCCCTTTCCCCAAACCCTTTGAATGCAATAACTAGTTTTTATTAACACCTCGCAGAAACGTCTGGCCTAGAAACCTGAAAATCACCCCAAGAGAAAGGTAATACTTCGGTAGTTCGAGAATTTCATTCGTCAACTCTTCGTTTCGTAAGCACATAGGTGTCCATTATTCTTAATATTAATTTTTTCAGCTCCTAGTTCAATTTCAGCGGGGGTGTTGGGAGGTGAGTGGGAGGTGAGAGGGAAGCGAGCTGCAGGCTAGCGGACGGCGACGGGCAGGAAGAGGGGACGATATGTGTCGAGGGAGGCGTGAGTTTGTGACAGCGTGCACGTGTGACGAAAAGGGGCGTGGGGTGAGCTGGTGCGAGCAGGAGGAGAGCGGATGACGAGCAGGAGGCGAGGGAGAGGTGAGCGGGAGGCATCGTTGCGAGAGTGGCGAAAGGGATCGTGATGGGCCGAGCGATGGGCGGGTGGGAGGCGGGTTGGCGATCGGGTGCCGAGCGGGGGGCGAGTGGGAGGCGAGCAGGGTCAAACGTGAGGGAGGCGAGCGGGGGCGAGTGGTGGGCGAGGCGAGCCAAAGGCGAGTGGGGACGAGGGTGGCGAGCGGGTGCCGAGCGGATGGACGCGAGCGGGGCCTACGTGGTTCGCAAGGGTTATCTGCGATGGGTGATGCATTGCAACAGGAGCCGACTCATGTGCGCGCACCCTGCACGCGAAGTTGGGTCCGGCCGGGCCGGCGAAGCCAATACACAAACTTGGTCCTCCAAGATTGTTGTTTGTGAGTTATTAGACGCCGCTCTCACCCGATAAATAAGGCGGCGCCCGGCGGCCGTCGCGGGCGTCGGGAGGAGAAGGATTTAATGCGCGAGCCGCGTCTCAGAAGCGCCGCTCGCGCCGATTCCGGAAATACGTCTGATGAAGGCGGAGGCGCCGAGCGGAGTCGAAGGCGCTAGAGGAGTATCAGAGCAGGGATGTCAAATTCAGCCCCAACGCACTGGTCACAAGTACCGAACGAGTTACTGACCAACATTTTTAGTCGTATGTATGAATGAATGCTGTTTGTATTGCATATTAATTGGCTGGAAGTGTGGTACTAGAAGCAGCGTACGAGTTCCTCGCGGAGGCGAAAACTGGAGTTTCCGCGCTGCATAAGGCAAGGGATTTTTGATCATTAGGTTGTGACTTCGATATATAATAGATTTAATACATTCATAATAGTTTTTATATCATGTAGCATCCACTGTGATCATCCCCATTTCATAGAATGGAAGGAAAAGACAATTCACTGGTGCAATGGTCGGCTCTGGGAAGGGACGTGATGAAGCCAAGAATGCTACTACAACAAGATATTTTTGAACAAAGTATATACAATAAAGTACGCAATCGCATCAATTTAAACAAAACCTTAGTATTTTGTAAGGCCGCTGGGATGAGTACTTTTTATAAAAAATTTTGTTTGACAACATAAATTCAATGAATTTCGTATTCTTACTCCAGAAGAAAATAAAATATTGACTTTATATATACAATAAACTGCAGTAAGTAAAATATATAATGATTAAAGACTTGTTAAATTAACACATAGGATAACCTTTGATGTTTTAAAAGCATAAAAAATAATTTAATAATTTGATGAAGAAAAATAAATTATTCTCAATAACTTTGCGTGAAAGGTTAAAAAAAGGAAAAATTAAAAAAAACCTTTTCCAAAATTTAGAAACCATTACCACGAAATTTCAATGTTTTATAAATTTTAAAAAAAATTAAATTTAAGAAATAAACAAATACTTTAATGTAAATGCGCACAACATCCGTTCATAACACGTGTTCACTTAAAGTAAAATGTGAAGAAGCACAAAAATAAAATATTCCTTAGGGGGCACATGCGGCGTGGGTTCCTCTGAACTTTTAAATCCCTGTATCAGAACGGGAGGGAGACGGGTGGGTGTGAGGCGAGCGAAGGTTTGGCCGAGATTTCAGACGGAAATAAAACGGTGAAGCTGAGTTGAGAAAAGAATTGTGAGACAGGAAATTAAGAAAGGATTCTGTACGACAGAGATGTGAGCGGCATGAGAACCGAAAGAAGTGTTTATTGATAGTCTGCTGACAGAACAAGTTAGAAAACATTAACTTAGCAGAAAAATATGTCCGTTTCCTGACTTAAAAAAAAACAAGAATTAAATTCAACTTTGATCAATCGTATAATCCAGAACTATTTTGTGTCTGAGTAAAATACGAGTATGTCCGAATTTAAATGACGATCTCCCAGCGAGTATGTCCGTATTGAAAACCGAGTATGTCAGTAAACAATTATAAGTGTATTAGCAGGTTTGGGCAGTATTTAAATACTTGTGCTTCAAATAGGTATTTTAAATATATTTTGTACTTAAAAAATTGTATTTTTGCGTTTTTTGGACATGTATTTTGAATATATATCTAAATATATAAAATAGAATAATTAAAAAAAGACATACTTAAAATATTTGAAGCCCACCACTCGCGCACTAGATTCATGGCTAAAAGAGAAACTTTGTTACTGTGGAACCTATAAGCAGGCATTCATCCCACCGCTAGGACTTCTCTCAGGAACTGCACTCTTTGAATTCAGGAGGCGCCAGACAGCACATCCCTGCTTTCTGTGGCACACAAACTCTGCTCAGCAACACGAAAACGCCTTCTGGCGCGCAGGAAAACATTACGTCAAAGGAGAAAAGGGATTCTTTTTTTTTCATGTCTTTAGCCTACGGGAAAACACTCATCGACTTTTTTCTCTTCATTTTCTAATAGAATTGGCAGACAAAAAGGTTCTAGGCCAGACGACATCTCGTCGCCATTTTAATTGGCAAGCACTCCAACCTTCCAACTCAAAACAAACAAACAAAAAAAAACAATTAAGTCAACTATTGCGTCCGTACTGTCGTTCTGTTCTAAACAATATATCCATTCTTTTTTACCTCTCGACAGAGATAAAATCTGGGAGATTATCCCAACATTTATTTTTAAAGCACGACAAATATTAAACGTCAAAAGAGAGAATTCTTTTTTGTCACCCACCTCCAATCAACTCCCTCACGAGAATCTCTTTTAAGTCCCGAGGCGGGAGCTCAGATAGCAAAGAACAGCCCAAACAAAGGCAGAACACGCGGCGACGAATTAAAGAGCAAGATAATCGCCTCCCGCCATTGATGCTGCGAGCAAAGAGCCAGAGAACGATAAGGCGTAGACCTCGCAATGCTATTTCGTGGACGAACAGCACCGCGAAGACAGAATGCAGTACACAAGGCAGGAGGGAAAATAGACTGATGAATTTGCGCAAGGGGAAACTACTAGAGACTTCAAGGGGAAATATCACTCTTGTAGGTGAAACTAATGAGGACGACTGTGAAACTGAATCAGCAGGTAGTAAGGTCAACAGTATTCACGGTACAATTTTGAATGTCTTTGGTTACTTGAGAATAAACAATCTCACATTCTGTAAACCTATTTAATAACGTGAAGTTAATAAGCCGACCTGGATGGCCGAGGTGGCTAAGAGCGAGTACCGGCTCAGCGCTTCATTCCGAAGGGTCGCGGGTTCGACTCCAGCATTGGGCATGGTTGTTTGTCCCTTGACTTTGTATGTGTTGTCGCGGAAGGCCTCGCGTTCTGCTGACCCCAGATCAGAGGAGCCCGCAAGTGTGTTGGTCTAGTGTATGGTCTAATATGCGTCCCATCGGGAGGTAAATGGTTACCGGCTGTTGACTGGATGAAAGCCCTAGAAAAAAAGTTAATAATATTATATAAAAATATTCTTCGCGCAGTCGAAATCCGTAAATAAAATTACTGACTGCATTTTCACTGTTTCCATGATCACAGTTTACAATTTCAATCAGTTTATTGGGACAATTTCTTAAGAAGTATCTGGCAGGCGACGAGCGAATCCTCAGCCGCGGCACGGAAAACGATTTGTGGCGCGCTGAGTCGACGGGACCCGGTATATGTAAGCGTGTTTTGTGTGTTTGTAGGGGGGTGCGGGTGAAGAGATACTATTGCGCTTCAATCCTCGATACAAAGGTTGGCTAGTAAAAAAGCGGTTTCAGGAGAGGCGGAATCGACATGGCAAAAGGTGCGTTATAACACACAGAAGTTCAACTTCGTTTAGCCCGAGTGATATTCGAACAGTTGATAACGGCGAAGTTTTCGTAGTAGTTCCGGGTACGACATCCTACACGACCGCCCGAAGTTGATTTTCGGCGATCCAGAATATGTTGACGACCGATTGATTGATTGATTGATTGATTGATTGATTGGCGTTCCTGGGCGCGTCAACTTCTAAGGTTATTTGTCCCGTAAGTGTATTCTTTATCGCTGAAGGTGCCGGCAATTTTACCCTAGTGGTTGGCGACATCCCACACCGACCTATATGTCGGTTAGCGGGATTTTCCCAACCAGATATCTTCCACGAGGGGACAGCGCCCCAGCCGGGACAAGCTCCGAAGTGGTCTAGCGACATTTGTGGTAGTGTTGTGCATTAAGTGTAAGTGTGTATGTAAGGGGTGCGGATAGGACAAAGAGAGAAAAGATCGCGCGCGGTCTGCGACTCATTTCTTAGGCTACTGTTCTGACATTCACCTGGTGTTGGCCGGAGAAACCATAGTAAACCACCGGTCAGAACAGCTGGTCACTACCATTCTCCTCCATGGAGTGGCTGAACTTGCTATCTAGCTAGGTTCGAAAATTCTTTCTCCTCGGTCCCTAAATTAAAAAATGTTCACGCCCTCGCGAGGTAAATTGGTGATCGAAAGTTTATTTCAGTGGTACACGTATTGAGGTATTTGTGAGATTCCTTGAAATGTACTCGTATATTTTGAAAAAGAAAAATATTTCTTGTGATCCTACTACATATTAAACAAGTCTCTTAAAGTGTTAAAGGGTTTGCAAATATCAGAGTATCCTGTGAGTATTCACTTACGGATTAAATTAATTACTCCATTTTTAATTTTTTATAAGTTGATTTAATTTCATATGAAATTCAGTGTAAGTCTTTTTATTTAAATTTCATATGAAATCAAATCAATTAACTTAAGGATAAAAGTTAATCGATGTTTTACTTCAGAATACCTAGAAAATATTTTGCAATCATAAATTCGTCAAGAAGATTACATGTTAACTAATGTTAACTATCTGTTAACTAATAAAAGAAAAAAATATTATACATACTCTCATAATTATCAAACATTCGCAGACACCCACTTGGAATTTATTATTATTATAATTGAATTATTATTATTATTGTTATTATTATTATTATTAAAAAAAAAAAGAATTATACAGGAAAATTAAAACTTAAATCTTCAGATATATTTAGGCAGAAGGATTTGGAATTCACAATGAAAAAAGTATATTGTAATTTAAAGTGCTCTAAATTATATAATAAACTTATATAGAAGTTGTAAATGACAGATATAAAATACATATTGTGGAAAAATACTAGTATATAAGGGAATATACAAATGGTTTAGTGCGATAAAGGCAAATATCCACACTCAACAGAGAATGTATTTAAATACATAAAAAATATGTATTCGAGTATAAATATCATTTAACTCAGACCAGACCTTTGCTTACATATAGATATCACAATAATTAAAGTACTGCAGAAATACATTTATATCACATAAATCAACTCATTGAAAAAGGGTTTTAAAGAATTACTATAACTTTACACAAATTCAAAGAATTTTTAAATTATAATTGTGCCAAAACAGCAATATTATAATACATTTTCAGTAATAGTACTTCAATAATTTAATTTTAAAAGGCAATGAATTTCTTGGTTATTTGCTTATTTCCATTCCTAACAATTAAATATTTTAAAAAAATACTTCAATTAGAGTTCACTTTATTAAATAAATGTATGGAGAAATATTTTCTGGTTGTTTGGTAAAAATTGTTTACAGTGAAAATTCATACGCATTTCTGAAACGTCTTTGAGGAGCCATTTCTTCATTTGAGTTTTCTTTAAGATAATGTGAGAAATAATATTAAATATAATATAATAATAAATGTAAAATACTGTCGCAAATATTAAAATTTTAATAATACTTACAAAATGTAACAGATTACCTCGTTTTAAAGTACATAAGAAATTACGTACAGAGCACAGTGTTCCGAATTTTATTTAACATCAATACAAATTATGATCACACAATTCGAACGTAGTAAACACAATGGTCCCAGAGATGGTAAAAAAACAACAAAACGTAAAATGTGTTTTTGAAACAGTTAATTGTTCCCATGCGAAAAAGTCACATTACCAATTATGACAATGGTTTAAGAAAATTACTTTATTTTCCTAATTGAAATTTTGAGATAATTAATCTGAGTTAACAGAAGACGTGCATAACAGTTTTGGACATCAGGCGCCCTACATCAACATTTTTGCAAGGACTCTATACCTCAGCTATTTTGCCCCTATGATACGTGGACGCACAAGCCGCTGGAGACTACGCCGCCGATAACATACCAAAAGTAAAAGAGATTGGCACTTTCGTACAGATGGCTTCAAATTTCTCTCACAGGGTTACATGTAAAAGAGCAAACGGAAACGCGGAGAAGAAACACGGAACGTGCATAACGGGCTTCGTCGTATTTAATTTCAAGGAATGGTGGAAAACTGTGCAAATATATCCGATGAATCGTAAGAAATGAAAAAGTGTAATAATAACAAGATAGTTAAAAATCTCGCCATACCCGGCAAACACATAGATGGTCATTTAAAATACAGAGAAATACAGAGAAGAAGAAACAATGCGACAAAAGAATGAACGTGGCAATAGAATTGGAGAGGAAGAGAATAGAAGATCAAGAAAGGAAAACCTATATCCTTCGCTTGGACGTGGACCGACCATGCATGAAGTAAAATATTGAAATCCAAGAATTAGTGGGAAAAGTATGGAAATATTTCCAATAATGTTTCCGAAATAATATATTGAATATTTTATCAAGAAACTGAAAAATGAGAACTTTATATGGTGATTGTTATGGAACGGGCAATATCTCATTTTTGAAGTTCTCAGAAATGAAATCCGTTATTCGAAAGATGATAAAAGCCACTCTAGAAAGTAACAAAATTTGTTTGCCCACTGCATGAACCACAAATGAAGATGATCTGGGCTGTCCGGGTGACGCCGCGGCAGTACAGCCCTGAAGAGGACCGCGATATGTCGGTCGAAACGTCGGCACCCCAGCCTTCGACGCGGCGTCACCCGGACAGCCCAGATCATAACTCTGGCCGCGGAAGCCTACGATATCACAAATGAAGATATAATGTGTTTGGTCAGTTTGTATGTACACAGATTATTTTTCACCTTCAAAGGTTTGATTGATTTCCATATCCGATGTATCGTTAATTAATATTCATTACCCAAATGACACTGGGCATATGAAGTCAATTATAAACCGCTATTAAATAATCTCTTCAAAAGACAAAAACGATGCATATACATGTAGGAAGAGGTTTCTCCAATATATTACGTCATTCTCTACTAGCTAAAAGAGCTCTTTACCTCCAATTTCGTTATTATACCAATGAGAAGAATAGATGTCTAAAGTACGCATCTGTCGCAAACCCACAACAATCACAACTCTAAACGAATGGCGATATATATATATATATATATATATATATATATATATATACACACACACACACACACACACACACACACACACACACACACACACACACACACACACACACTCACATATTGGTCTCGCAATAACATATGCTTGGAGTAGCACTGCAACGCTCGTCTGCTGAAAGAGTGGGAAGCAGCCTGCAGGACTTCGTTCGACCACTCTCCTTGGACGAGGCGGCCGCTGTAGCTCACCCGGCAGCTGTGATCCACCCGGATCCCTCCAAATTCATTGTACAACCCTGCAGATAAAGTTAAAACAACTCTCTTCTATGTGCTGCTGCTGTAAGTGCAGGTGGAGAATGAGAGAAAAGATGATAACTCATCTCTGGTGATTACATTGAAGAGGTGATGATAAAGATGTCTGCTCTACTCATTTCCGGCCGCATTAGGATCGCAACAGTCTTCATCGAGAGATGTTTTGCAATCCGTGAGGGACCAGGGACGTGGGAAGAGGCCGGTGATGCTGCGAACACGCACTGGAAAGAAATCATTCGACGTGTCGAAATTCCTTTGTGTGCCACAAGATAAGATTCTTCACTTCAGAGATGGCTATGATCAGCTGCGAGTTCCCATTTTCTGCTTTACTACGAAATTCTATTAATAAATATGACCTGTGAACGTTTTGTAGTGCTCCGCCATTTCTTCCTCTCCCCTTTATTATACTTGGTTGAATTAATAATCAAGGGTGAATTATAAAATACGAGTAATTCATAATAAATAAATATTGTAACTAATTGTATGTGTATTAAGACAATATAAATATACATACACACGTAAACATGCCATATTAATATCCATAAATAATTCTAAAAGTTCATCCATAAATAATAAAAATGCCACTACAAGCAATCGTGAATTAATTCAATGCTTTCGACATGTCGTTTTAAGTTTCTTCTTTTTCATTATAATACTGTTCATTATGTTCTGGTTTAATATAAAAAAAAATAATTTCGAAGAGAAGTTAAGTTTCCTAGTTAATTTCCGTTTAAAGAAAAAGAATCAAGTATTTTTATTTAACGTCAAAAACAGTTAAGAGTTGTGTTTCTGGAACTAGTTCGTTTCACCTTTAACTGCTCAATATTATAAAAACCCTGACTTCAACCGCATTGTTTAATCTTTACCAGCAGCGATGTGCGTTTCAGAAAACAACATAGAGTAGAAATATTTGTAAGGAAATTCTCTCGCCGACCGTCCCGAGTAAGGAACTCTTCCACCTCCGAAGAGACGAGAAAGAAATTTTCAAGTGGGTGGGGATCTGAACGAATCATTCGTTTTGATCTACAACATATTTCTTTTCACATTTCTCGTAATACTCTTTGTGTTGACTGTTGCCGGCCATACATGGAGGATGCTTATGACCCATTTTGTCCTTCCCATTACTAGGCAGGTGATCACGAAGCTGTTTTGCTTTCGCTGTCCTCAAAGTGAACACAGACCGGACGAGATAGAGATAAATGTTTAAATTATAAACAGAACGGAGGATCGGAGGATGCGTGACAGAAGCCGAACATGTCACATCCACCTGCTGAAAAGACCTGTTTTATTCGGAACTCAAACTTGCAGATTTCGGCTTCTTATTTCTTTTATTTTTACTTCATATTAGAAGTAGTTTTACAAATTTCGGATAAATCTGACTACACATTTTTAGTTATGAGCTTATAAACTAACTTCTTCTAAATTTTTGGTAACACAAATGCGTTTTGTGAGGAGACTCACAGAATACCTCGATAGGTTTATTCTAGGTTGCTGAAAATGTTTAAAAAAGCATGTACAGGATATCCGTTTTTGATTGGCGATTGGCATCTGTATATTTACCCAGTTTGAGATTTCTGCTTTGCAATATGGTAAAGGATTGGTGTGATGTTTAATTCAGTGTGAATTAGCTTATTGGAGATCAAACAGGGGGAGGGGCTTGGATGATAGATCTTAGGAATATGTTTTGCCTGACTTGAATTTTCTGATTTTTTTAATTGGGGGGGGGTCTGCGATTGATTTGCATTATTTTATGAGAGTTTAGTACTTTCATTTGTGGTTTCAGTTGTAGGATTTTGATATGAGATTGCTGCACTTTGGGTCTAAGTGATTTTTTCAATTAACGATGGTGTCCAGATGGAGTCCTAAGTATTTAACATCTACCTTATTATACAGTGTCCACAAAATAATATTGTGATATATTGTTAATAGTATGGGATCGGGATATGGTTTGAATGTTAATATATTTGCGATGGATTTTGTAGTATTGATTTTAATCTTTCTTTTTGAGGACAATCGTTTGCATTAAGATGTATTGGGATTTTATTTGTTATGAAGTTTATAATGGATGAGGCTTGGTGTACTTGTACTGTTCTCCAACCCCCTGAGCCACAGGTTATGGCAAAATAATTGTCACCAGCAAATTAATTCATCTCAAAAGAGCACATTCCGGACAGTTAATGTCTTTCATTCACACACAAAAATTAATTAAAAATTACAACAAGTAGCACTGTGACGTTGCTATTGTAGCGTGAACATTTTCTATTCACATTCGTGTAAACGTGAGAGATAGTGAAGATTGAATTAAAAACGCTAAAGGAAAAAAACAGAGCTGAACAAAGGCAGGAAATGAAATTCAAGAGTTTGGTTTTACGGAGTCAAATGTCAAAGTTTCGCCTATTGCAATGTTAACTTCCAGACACGATGCAAAACATTTTGAATGTCAGCTGGCTTAATGTTCAAAATTATAAAAATTCCAGACTCCAATTAGTGTGTGGTTTGAACTCAAATTGCACAAATTCCAAAGTGAATAAATAAATAAAACACAATAATTGAACTTGCATATGTTATGTATACGGCAATTGCTCCCCACTAGCTCGATCTTATTCATAACAACCTCATATCTTTTGGCATTTCGTAACATCACATTACACTATTTAGAAATTAACAATCACATTAGATTATGACGTAAATATTTATATTTCACACAAAGATCGGGTATCTTTTTTGGTGTTCAGTTAATAACAGAAAATTTATCAATCACAACAACGCAGTGTGTAATTTAAAGAAATCACTTCCATTTTTAGTATGACTTCCATCAACATGTCTCCAGTTTTGTTGTATCACCTGTAGCTTGTCTGCAGCCGCCACTTTCGATCCCTGCGTGACCGGTCGAATGCCGCTCGTTTTCTATTGCCTATTGTTCACTATCCACCGTTTGCTGTCAGTCATCTACTGGCTATAGTGCATGGCCGCTAATCTTCGCTTGTCACCTTCAGCCTGCTGCCCCCCCCCCCCTCTGTCCGCCCGCACGTGTGCTCGGCCATGCATTGTTATCAGCGCCCGCTAATCGCCGAAAGCCCCCCGGCCCCAGGCTTTCTTTTTCTACCTCGCCATGGCCCGTCACTACTCCATCAGCGACGGCATCATGTAGTACGTCTGTCACCTGTCGTTTTACAAAATACACTGTCGTCACACGTCACCGTCATCACTTTCACCTCAGTTATCGTCAACACCCTCAGTAACCACACTACAGCAAGTCACCCCACCACATTTCACTGCCGTCATTGCCCCCTTCGTTTTATTGATTGGTTGGCGGGGTTTCCACCTCCAAGTATCTCCACCAGCGGAGCACCATCCTAGTCGAGACAAGCCCTAAGTTCCTGTCTGGTTTCCAGACTTCAATAGCAGTGTAATGCATGTAAGTGTGTGCCCGTGTGTAAGTAAGGTACAAGGATACGTCAAGGAAGGGGAAGGAAATATCGCGCGGTCCGCAGCCCGTTTGTTAAGGTACTCCTTCTTCATTCACGTGGCATAGTTCGAAGAAACCACGCAAAACTACCGATCGGTGCCTATATATGTAGCTAGTATTAAAAATCCGCCACCGTCTGCACTCGAACTCTAAAACCTCTCACTCAGAGACACTACAAAGGCAACGGTTGTTGCCCTGCGCTATCTCAGCTAGCGCCCCTTTCCTTCATTGCAGTCTGTTCTTAGCTGTCCGACGTGCGCCGTCGCCGCCGCCACCGTCGCCGCCGCCACCGTCGCCGCCGCCACCGTCGCCGCCGCCACCGTCGCCGCCGCCACCGTCGCCGCCACCGACGACGCCCGTTGCCAGTCGCTTCCATTTGACGCACGGCGTGTTTAGGCCTCCGCCGGGATTTAGCCCGAGTGTGAAATGATTCGACGCTGATTTACGAAGATATTAGTTTTTGCCTCCGACGCGCCGGTGTGGAAACTTGGCATTTTAGAAAAATTATTACGGCGAACCGGTTAGAAAGAACGGGCGCCGGCGCGGAAAAAGAGGAAGGGAGACAAAAAAAAGAACTAAAAGTAAAGCAGCAGAGAAAAGAAGAAAGTCGCCTGCGCAGACGACAGCGACGGCCGGGAAAGAACAGAAGACGAGCGGATTTCGTGCGAACACGGAATAAGGCGCGTTATCTCCCCCGGGACGGACAGGTAGGGATAAGTCTCGGAATTGTCGGCGTCCCGCATGGTGTGGTTTCTAAATGAAATCTGGTGACCCGTGGTTTCTCACGTTAATGCGCGGAGAATGTCAAAAATGTTCTGTAGATGCATTTTTCAAAATCAGTTTATGGATTTAGAGAAAAGGGGCCGAACTAATAGGTTTATTTTTAAATATAATAAAATACATCATGCAGCTTACTATAAAACGAATTATTTTAAAAATGCTAATTCTTGAAACAATGAACATATAATGCATTTGAGCACACTATTTAAATTATAACATAATGTAAAAATAGAATGTATAAGAAAAACAAAATCTCCTGTCCAAAGATATAGAAGAAAAACTGAAAGGGAATATTTTCCTTCCCTTTGTAATTCTTACTTTGGGAAAACCTCAGGATCAAGGCGTAATTTGGCTGAATGATACAAAGTTAAATGTACAATTATTAATTTTTAGTAAGTTAGAGCAGTGCAGATCTTTACTATTTCAGTTATTACAGTTTTCTAGGCTACGTAAACGTATTCTTCTGGCTTCCCGATGAAATCCAAGATGTCTCGATTAACTCCTTGTAAAATTCTCATTTCAATTAACTTATTTTAATAAAAAGTCGATCCGTCCACCAGCGTTTAGTTACCAGACATCAAAATAAATTTGCAGATGGCCTTTTATATTTCAGAGAGTATTTCGCAATAATTAATCGACGATATTTCGTAAATTTTAATCTAAATTCAAACTTTTTCGGGAAACAAATTCAGATTTCAAAACACTTTCGTGGTTGATTAATAATTTATTTCCACAAGCACTTATACACGTCATTTCTAGAAAATCATAACAATAGCTACTACATTAATAATTCACTTTAAAACACATAAATCGCAATTGAAATAAATGCTTGTTTATCATATGGACCATGAAAGATTAAACAAACGACTTCATTTGACATAAGAATATATTTTGCCTTTTAGTCGACCTCCATGGTACACAAACGAGAACGTTAGCGCTTTTCTTGAAGCGCACTTAGGGGAAGTAAAGCCGGCTGTTCCATGTAGTAGATTTACTGCATGAAAAAGATCCTCAAGCCTAAAAGAAGCCTCTGAGCAAAACTGAGATTCGCCAGTTTCGTCGCCCAAGATAATACCTCCTTTCTCCGCTAGGTGGTGAAAGGGGCGTATCGAAATTTGAGTGGTTAGACGGAAGAGCGGGCCTGATGGCCCGAGTCTCGCCACGTAAAATAAGGCATTAACTAACTAACTTCATTGTAAGCGGCTATCATACCTAATCACCAGATGCATGTATGGTGAGAAGTTGCAGCCCAGTCTGCTAGTTCAAACGCGTGGTTTTTGGACGTTGGGTGTATTTTTTACTACTTTGGGTAACGCGACGAGAAAGTCAATACAAGAAAGTTCATTCACATCTGCATGCTGGAACTGGCTGCTTTACATACTCCAATATATTTCACAGCATACTTAATATTTGAGACAAGAAGTACGAAATTCTTGCCAAAACCCAGTGAAACCGAGAAGCTGCAATATTACTCTTCACAAAACATTTTAAGACTATTGAAATCGAGTTAAACTAATGGTGCTACGAAATGGCACGTGGGATTTCCTAACTCTAATTAGTACCATTTTCTTTCGAGTCTGAGATATCTTTTCAGCTTTGCTCCATCTGCCCGCCCGCCATCTTTTGGCGCCTATAGAACGTAGCAGTGCTTCCCGCTTCCCATCCCCAGGGAATAATTCCCAGAGAAGAGCTTCTCCGAACATCTCAATGAGGAAGCTCTTACGCACTTCTCGTCCTCTACAATTACGTGCAAGTATCTAGGCTTTCCGACACTAATAGACAGCTCTGTAGGCACCATCGACTGACGTACAAGAATATAAAAGATATTTTGCAAAAGCTAAATCATAACACACTGCAACCGGCAGGGGGAAAAGCGTGAAGGAAGAAGGGCTGGAGGGCAGAAGGTTAGAAGGTGGGATAGTGGGTCGGCAAAGAGTTGTGCTGACAAAGCGAAAGGCCGGAAGGGCGTCAGGGCGACAGGGCGACAGGGCGACAGGGCGGCCGGGTGACAGGGCGGCCGGGCGGCAGGGCGGCAGGGCGGGGGCAGCAGGGCGGCAGGGCGGCAGGGCGGCAGGGCGGCAGGGCGGCAGGGCGGCAGGGCGGCAGGGCGGCAGGGCGGCAGAGGTACAGAGCGACAAACAACAAAACGATAGGACGCCGGAGCGACCGGGTGTTAGAACGACTGGGCGACAGGGCGTCAGGGCGACCGGGTGATAGGGCGACTGGGTGGTGAGTTTGTGCGGAAGGGCGTCAGGGTGGTAAAGAAGCAAGGCCGCAAGACGGAGAGTCAACGGGTCGGTGGGATGTGATGGTGGCAGGTCGCGGAGGGGGCAGGCAGGCCGGGCTGTCGCCGGCGAGATAGAGAGCGCACGCGTCGGGGAGGGAGCGCCGCCGCCGCCGCCACTCTCCAGCGCCGTCATTACGAGAAGCCGCCCCCGCATTTATCTTGGACGGGCAACTTTTCATCAAGGTTAAAAGTTATTAATGGGCTCCCCGATCGCGCATTCAATTTGCGCTCTTCGAGGGCTTCCGGGGCAGCGGGACACCGCCTTCCGCGGCCCGCGCCGCCCCGCCCCGCCCCCGCCCCCGCCCCCGCTCCAGAGATGAGGATTTCGCTGCCCCATCGCTTTTCGCAGACTCAGCTGAGCCGAGGCGAGAGAGCACTTGTTCGGCTCCAGCTGAAATCTGCGAGGCGCTGACAGGGACACGTGTGGCTCCCTTCGCATTCTGCTTCTCTGACTGAAAACGTCTTTCCACGTAGCCACAGGCAAGCGCTGCATGCATCAGTATATCCTCAACTATTGCCACCGATTTTGTACATATAATTTGCCAATTAGTTAAACATTTTAGAAATTAAACAAAATATGCGAATTAGTTAAACATTTTAGAAATTAAACAAAATAACCGTAAAGTGTTCGTAATCAATATCTCAAAAACTCAGTAAGAAATCATGGAAATCGAAAACGAACGTGGAAGTTGTCATGCCTAGTGTAATGGTGAAAGAAAAACGAAAAGAATCCCGAAAACACAGTAAACTCCGAAAGAAATTATTATTAGTTAGATTCAGAATTTAAGACTTTTCGTTACAAATTTTATTCTGAAGCGCTGCTTCTACTTTTCAGTTCGCAAATATAATTTATTGTTTCTAGCAACCCGATATGAATAGTAAAAGCCGAAAACTGTTATTTCAATATCCGAAGGCTTACAAAGAGGATTAATTCACAGTTTACAAATTACCAAATAGTTGTAACATGATGAGGAAAAATTAAAATATTTTTGCAAGTTCACTAATCCTCAGTGTTACCTCATTCTGATTGGTATCATTCACAATCAGTTCTTTAACAAAACATATAGTTCTTCCTGAAAAGGAAGCTAAAATAGTTAATCCAGTTATTTCTGGTAACATAATTACGTAACGTTCATTTTGTCAACATGTTAGTTTACATTTACTAGAGGTGGTATTTGTGCCAAGTTTTAAATTCACGCACAATTAATGAGCTAAACTTTTAGCATAGAAATTCCACATCTAAAAATCATCAAAACTCAGCTGGATTACATGTTGTATCTAAATATCTTTACCAAAACCATTTTGCGAACACATTTATCAACTTCAAACATTAAATATATACTCGTATGTATGTATGTATGTATATATATATATATATATATATATATATATATATTACATTAATATATATATATATATATATATATATATATATATATATATATTCCAGTGGGTAAACTCAAAGCAAGCAACAAACTCACCGCTTCCAGTTCACGCTTGCCAACACCACACTGTCCACAGCGCTTCAATCTTCAACGTATCCTGCAACAGAAACAAGACCAATTAGACAGACAAATTTAACGCCTGTCAAACGAAACAAAGCACGAACGGTCGACCTCCGTTCAAACATGCGCACTCGCAGACATCCGCACAGTTAACTAGCACGCGCGGCCCGAAATAAAATGGATTGCTCCCATACTTTATCCTATCGAGTTGCGCCCGGCTTGAATAAGCGCTTGGGCGAGAAAATTCGTCAAAACGTATTGATTAATTCCCACGAGGCACGAATGCTCATTAAGTGGAGAGGCCCGCGATTCGGGCGGGTGCGGCCAGAGCTCACCGTTGTTCCCGGTGCCCTACGCTGCGCAGAATTTTGCTAACAAGGGACTGCGTGAAAGACCGGTCAGTGGTCGACGGAGACAAGGACATCACCACACGCACACGAAAAGCGAAAGAGATAGCACGATGAAAGAGTTGAAAAGCTACGGGATGGTGTTGGTTTCCTCTTCCCTTGACCGAGAAGTACGCCTAAACGAAGCTTATTACAACTTCGAAGTAATTATTGGGGAGTTTTGTTTTGCTTGTTTTGCTGTGTGCTGTACCGTTGTGGTGGTGACTTTTTTATACCGCATCGCGAAGAGGGCTTCACGCAGAGAGTACAGGGTCTCGGGAGAAAGAGAGCAGCCAGCCGCTGGAGCGGCAGAGGGCGGGGATCGAAGGAAAGTGACGAGATTCCCGACCGCGGGATCAACTGATGTCGCTGTAGCGCCTTTGACCGGGAGGTAATAGGTTCGAGTCCCGACGGCGGCAGGATTTTCAACACTAGCTTTTCAGCTAGGTCGAATTCAGTCGCTGTCTGGAGGAGAATTCTAGCGGCCGGCTGCTCTGATCGGTAGTTTTCCGTGGTTTCTGCGATCAACACCAGGCGAATGCCGGAGCCGTACTCTACCAAACGGGCCACGGACCGCGCGCGATCTGTCCTTCCTCTTCCTTGTCCTATCCTCTCCCCTCACACACACACACTAACATGCACTACACTACCACACATCCCGGGAGACCGGTCGGGAGCTTAGAGCTTGTCCAGGCTGGGACGGTCCCCCGCTGGTGGGAGAGTTCTGGTGAGAGGAAAACCTAGCGGATGGTAGGTCGGCGCCGGATCTCGCCATTCAGCGGGGGAATATCTCTGACATCTCCCGAGGAAGAACATGCACTACACGTACGAGACTAATGACCCAATCTGTTGACGCGCCCGAATCACGAACAACCAACCAACCAATCGTGGGTGAGGCTGTGGGTGTGGGAATCGATGGAGAAAGCAGGCGCAGGAAACCAATCCCGTAAGATCGACTAGGAACAGGCAGAAATAAAAGAAAAATAGGATGGAGAAAACGAAGATAAATAACAACCAAAGGAGAAAATAAAGAAAAGGCGGAGAGAATGGTGAAAAAGTCGATACGTAAGGATGGTTCATAGCTGATGTAATTTTTACTTGTAAAATAGTACATGGGTAGGTAAATGCAATTTTTGAATAAGTATTAGGAATGGTTGTAAGAATGAGGAAACTATTGAGTGAGGGAATGAGTAAAAACGTAGGGAAATGAGCACGTGAGAAAAAAAAGTTAGTGGCAAGTAAGTAAGTAAAAGAGCCAGAGTGATAACGGACGAGAGAGCGAGTGGGTGAAAATATTATAGACATTTTAAGAGAATTTTCATTTTTCTTCATCCCCTTTCCCGTCATTTTGTCACAAGAGGGTACCTCCCTTTTTCCGCTGATAGTGCACGTAGCTTTGAATGGCCTTGAAGTAAAACACATTCTGTAAAGCGACATAAAATGTGCATGTGTAGACTGGCTCTACGTCGGTATTTTATCCTCTCTTCACGCTCTCTCGTCCTTTCGGTGAGATGAAACCACAGTTCAAATGTTTCTACTCTTTCAAATCATCACTCTCTGAAACGAGCCCCTATTCAAGCGTACACATGTCACCTTCGACACACAAAACTAGTTATTTCTTAATATTACCTCTTTTTATCATTTTATGTACATTTTCTCCACAACAGGTCAGTTAAATAAGTCCAGGTTTTTTGCACTTTTTCTACACTTTCAATATTGAATTCAGGTTTCTTTTACACTGAAATCAATTCCTCAATGCTATATCTTTAAATTATTTTTTGAGTTATTTTAGAAAATTTGCAGTTATCTTGCACTTTAGGGTTATATCTTTCGATTTTTTCAAACAATGGTAGAAGTAATAGTGGTTACATGCTGCAATATTATTTTAGAAATCCTAAAATATATAAAATTCGCACAATATCATTAGATAATTTAATATATTATAAAAATAATTAAATTAAGATTTACAAAATTGATCATGGAATTTAAACCGAACTGCGCTAAAATATTCTTTAATTATTTTAATATACCTTTGCCGTAGCCTTAGAAGCCACTATTTAAAAAGTCTCACTTTTATTTTCATTACTAAACGTTTTTCGACCACAGGATATTACATCAAAGAGATTAATGTTTGAGTTCGTCTGCAATGTTATGATACGCTTATATTAAGATATACGACTTCGGACGATATCCCTCTTTTGACCGATAAATATTCAAGAGCTGCAAGCGGCATTAATATCGGGAGAACACTGAACTCGTTAATAAAATAAGACAGGCGAGAACGATTCCCGAGAAGACAGAAGGGAAAGTGGTTCGAGTAAAACGGGCAAGAGGGACTTGTTCTCTCCGATACTGCATTTCATAACGAAAGACCTGGAAAATAAGAAATGAACTTCAGAAACAAACTTGCAATTCTACCACATTTCTTCAAGTTTTGAAATATGCAAATGAAACAGTAATGACAATCGCAATAGACTTATCTAACAGTGCACGCAATTGCACTGCAGAAAGAATGTAAATTTGAAAACTTTGAGTCGCAAAGGTTCAGTACTTCTGCTCATAGCGCAGAAGGCGTATTATGTACTTTTCACAGTTTAACTTATCCGGAGTTCATGGGAAACAACTTTCATCTGCAGCTCCAGATTCGCTTCTATTCATTCCTCTGCCATTTTTCACAATTATTACCTGACGTCATGATTGAGCGTAGAACCTCTTTAAATAATACATTTTTATTATGAATTTATTTCTGACCTTCGAAATGTTTTCAACAAGCAGAGCACTAAGTTTCTTCGTTAAAGTGATCGTATGTAAAATAAGAAAATTAAACGACGACAATTGATAGAAAAGACAAATGAACGTAATTTCAACATTTGACACAAAATGCAAATAAATCACATTGCGACTTTTTGTTTTCCATTAATGCATCCTAGAAAAAAAACGATAAGTTCATAGCATAACAACATCCATGTGTCACGACACATCCGTTGTAGTATCGTCGGTCATTTGAACATATCACTTGTAACCAAAATTGTGAAATAACACAAAAACTGGAATTAGTTTTAATTTTCAAACAAAAGTAAATGTTCTCCAAAACTTTCCATTTAAAAAGCGTATTTTATTTGTATTTCGAAAACCCAAAAAAATCATTCAAATTTATTTTTCTGATAACACGTTTCTGATAACCTGTAAGAAAATGTACCTGTAGGATACTGAATCAGTGTGGAAATTGTCCACATAGTCTAAAGAATAAAAATTACATAAAAACCTGCTGTATTAAATATTACTTTCACCACGAATGAGTGGCCGCGAATAATATTCAAATAGAGCTAACGTCTACGCAGATTTTCCGTCTCATCCTGAGAAGTGAGCGCTTCAGACGATACAAGCTAAACGCGGCGGGGGCGTAGCCGTGGGCGTGGCAGGGGGCGTGGTCGGCTGTGAGACGACGAGATGCGAGGACGGCTGGGGGTGGCGGCGGGTGGGGCGGGGGCGAGGGCGGTGGAGGCAAGGACGGGGGGTTGGCCGGTCGGCAGCATCTTTGTTGGGCGGGGAAGGGAGGGGCCACCGCAGCGCGGGTCCTCCCCGGAGGCGGGCGGGGTGCGCCGGGGCGGGGGCGGGCGGGCATCCGAGCGAAAAGCCGCCCCCACGCCCCGCCCGCCCTGATTACACAAAGCTGCCGCCCATTTCCCTCTTAATGCTGCTGATACCACAAAGGCTGCAGCCGCCGTCCGCTTGACCGATGCTAATGAGGTTAGCAGCGTGGTCTGGCGTGGCCATGCCGCCCCAGTTGCTCTCGCCCCCGCGCCTCACCCACTCCCGCCTCCCTCGCCACCTCCCCTGTTGCGCCCCACACGACCACATGCTCCCTGGTACTCTGATATTCTTCTCCACTTCCGCCACCCCTGCCTCCTTCCAACATTCCGTCGTTACAGCCCGTTTCCTTCCCTCCTTACCGCCCACACCGGCCGTCCCCTCCCTTTGCCAACCTTCTCACACACCCCCGCCCCTTTCCTAGCCCCGCTCATCCACCGCGCTTTGCCTTCCTGGCCCGCGGCCGGCACTTCCCCCCGCTATCCCCGATGTCCAAGCTGTCTCCGCAGCAAATACTAGGCCGCCCGGGGCGATTGTCCGTTGTGAAGCGGGTCGGGGCTTCTTGGTCCGGCCATTGCTGCTTGGCCAGGCGTGCTCATCGATATTATCGCCTTTCTCCAGCCTCTACTTCTGCGACCCTGCAGTGCGGCGAGGGACCTTTTGTTCCACGGCCCGGTTCTGAGTGTGAATAACCAAGTTTCGACAATGGAGAACTGTGAACGAAGTAGTACCAATCTCGAAATAGGGCAATACTTTTCATAATCGTACGTGAAACGCTCTGCAAAATGAAATCACGCTCGACTCGGAGAAAACTAAAGTGAAACTTGCCTCCAAAAACGGCATGCAAAACTTTAACGTGTTTACACTCACATCAAAACATATGTTTGACTTTTTCCCTCTGATCCATTATTTCTTTCTGTATGTAGCATGTTTCTTAGAGAACACAAAATTTGTGGACGACAACAAAGACATTAAAATTATCCATTGCATGATTGGACGAAAATAACTTGGCATGTAGCCGCTTTAGTCGTTGAAAAGTTGCAAATCATAGATCCCAGCTTATTACTTTTAGAACGTCCACCAGCTTAGTCGTGAGTGATTTTTGTCTTTCTCTTATTAATCATATAACAAAGCATGTGATTTATTTCAATTAAATGTAATAAAGCCAATATGTTCTTTAATGCGAACATCAGAAGGATCCTCTGTAGCCGTGATGTAGGGCAGAAAACCTTCATCATTCATTTCTAATAAAAAATATATATCACTTAGATGTCACGTCAGTGAAATCAAATGAAATTATAACTTTCGTTTGGTGAGTCTGTGAAACGAAATATAACAAGGAAGACGATACATTTGTAAATTATCCTAGGATAACGTAAACTTCAATTATTAAACGGTTGATTATTATACATTAATATTTATCAGTTTGAAAAGGAAATTTAATCTAAAATAAAATTATATCAAGCCACAAATTTGATGTTGATCTGCCCACATCCATAGCTTTCACAAACTCTAACAAACCTCACACAAAATATAAATAATTCTATCAGTGACTTTTCACAAAATATAAATCGAATTTTCCAAAATTTATTACATTCTCAACGAAATCCATGTTCCAAGCTGTTCAATCTGCTCGGCTATATAGATTGCTAGATTCTAATATTTTACAATCAGAACTCCTGCCGTTGCAAAGATATTAACATACCTAGAGCGCGCCTTAAAATTCGTAACTGTAATGCCGATGGCATGTAAAGATACTAAATTAATAGATAATTAACCTAAATCATAATTTCTTCTATCCTCATTCTTCCCCACCGATCCTAAAGTTCAGCTGAGAATGGGACTTTCCAGCATCTGTTCGACTTCTTTCTCGAATTTCCGTGAGCTTTTAAAAATTTTAGGCACAATATAATTCTCAACAATAAAAACTGTTCATGGTTCCATTTAATATAATAATTCTCTATCAACTTAAATACACATACGTTCAATGTAAAATACTCCCAATGGATAATATCAAACATTATGTAACAATAGCTGTATGGCTGGCCCGTGTGTTGAACTTAATAAAAAAAATCGTTTACTATCGTTATTGATTCAGGATAGCAGAGGTATCAACCTCAAGTCTTATATTATAACATGAAATTTAATAAACAGAAAATTAATCCATACACTGGCTCCAAGTAACACAGATTAATCACGTCATAGGGCCTAAGATGGCGTCATCTTTGGATGTGTTTACGTGGACGTGTGAAGTATCACAATATCTCGATTTCCACTGCGGAATTGTTTCCTATTGTACTATTGTACGGAATTGTCCATATAATACAATCCCAAAATTACATCAGGTTCTTGATATTAGCAAAAAATGTATTTTTATTTTAAAATGTGTCACATATTGAAATGGGCAACTTTCTGAACAAGAGACATCGTTACATTCCTATCCGGCTACAGGAGGCACGTCAAACCGAGCCCGTCTGGGAAGTCCGGCGCTCCTACGGGCACGGGCAACTTTTCCCGACTCCGCACTCATTTCCCATCAAATACAAATAGGGGAGAACATGTGCAAGCCGAAGCGACGCGAGGCGGTGAATAGTAGGTTCATACGACAACTTGTTTGTCAGATTTTTTCTACCAAATAACCGAGAATTGTTTTATGTTTATATTATTCATTGCTTAATACTATTTTATGCTGATTTTCTTACTCAATTCTTCCTTATATAAACATACTTGCTAAATGACAGAAATATGTTTAAATGGCGAATTCTTTCCTTTTTTTGTTTTATGTTGTATTATTAAATCATTCAGTTATTTATTGTATTTAGCATTAATGTGAAATAAATTAACAAGTCTCTACAGGTTAACATGTCCGGATAACAGACGGACAGTGTGTTTAACAGATTATAATATTGGTCTGTTAAACTTTTTAACCTGAACGTAGAAAGTTCATCCTTTTATATCACTCTTAAGAAAACAAGATTACAAAATCAAGATTCTTGACATTTACTTTTCTTGAAATTACACTCTCATTTGAGAATTTTAAATTGGACTGATTAATTATTGCATTTTAATTGATCATTTCTTTGCCTTAAAGATAAAATGTGAATTAATACAGCTAAATTTGCAACAATTACTGTCAAGTAACTTCTCTTACAGACTGTCATAGTCCAAGTATCTAGTGATGTACCGCCACTCCGGAGGAATTTGTACAACTTTTAAATTTAATAAATTTGTTTTAGTTTTAAATAACGCGCCAATTTCTCTGGACGCAGAGCTAGCGAGCTCTAGTGAGCTTGTTACCTTGGCCGCGACCTTGACATCCCTGGGCTACATTAAATTTAATATTTACTGGTATGCTTGTAATGTGTCTCTCGGTCATACTGCGAAAAATGTATCTTTCGGAAACAGATCGGTTGATTAGAAAACAATTTCACATTATTTTATTCTGGAGAGCGCACATGTCACCCTTTAATATATTTCACACAGGAGATAAAGTGGGATTGAATGTTATATACTTATTTGAAGCATTGGGACGTACAACGCTCTATGTTACGATTTATGAATTTTACAGGATAATCAGAACGCTACATGTTACATCCTCTCATGAATTTCACTAGCACTCTGGTAGCATAGACAGTTGTCATGAATAGGATTTGTTTTATACCGTATACTGTACAAACACATACAAGCTACACAAAACTACACAACTACCATGATTTCACGAAAAAACACGTTTCCCAAATATTCTAATATAAACCATTATTGGGCCGAACGGTTATTTATTATAGTTTTATTGTCATTCTTCCATTCATTTTGGCTTCCACGTGAACAAACTGTCTATCAGATCTGGTCATTTTTCCTAACATGTATACGCTATCCATTTTCAAAACCTTCTCTTACATCTATGACCTTGATACTCATATAGAAAGAATTGGTTAGTTTCTATACTGTACTTTCTTTCGTACGCGAACGTAAAATGTTGATATGAATTTAAGTTGATTTTTATGATTCCTTCCTTTTACGCTATCTCATCTTTCGGCGTAGAAAAATTAAAATAGCTCACTCTAATGCGCCGAGATGGAAGATCGTTTGGTTAATATGACAGAGTCTAAACGTCCAAAAGTTTGGAAGAGCGCCCACCAAAGTAATGGAGACCACCAACAGAGCTCGTAATAATCTTCACATACAGAAGGTATTCTTTGTCGTCAATGAGGCAGTGTTAATGTTCTCTTTGAAATCAAGAGATGGTCAATCCGATATCATTTTATGGGACATTTTCCAAACAATTTGGTACCTCACCGATATCCCACTTTAATTTGTTATGGAAGATACCAAACAACAGCCTGCCGAACTGTAAAGTAGATTTGCTAAATATTCAGTCGCGTCTTTGCGACTTTAATAATACATTAATAAAAATTATATTGGAAATGATTCACTGATAGTAAATGAAGTATTGCAAAAAATGTATATTATATAAATACAATCCTCAAATTGAAAAACTAATGTATCTAATAAAACTTTGAAGGGAAGATTTTTAGAACTAGTCAGTTAATAATTGTATTCCTACTGTCACATTAACAAATAGATGTTTTGGAGCTGTAAGTAATTCGTTGAACTCATCTCCACAAAGTACACATCACGAGTCTTGAACGCAACTTCTCTGAGAGAAAGCCGAAATCGAATAAAACGATAACTACATCTGAAGCATCGTCGCTGTTTCGCGATATTCTAATTCACTTCGTGCTACTGAGAATTAACCGATAGTGATTCGCGCCGCTGTGCATAATGCAAGCCTCAAGTTAAACGCAGAGAGTCTGAAACGAGCTTACACCGCTCGAGGTTCGTTCGGATGAAGAGCAATTTTAGCTTGTTACGGAGTTACAACATGGTGAAGCAAGCTCCACTGAAGCGAACACAAGGGTATAAAGGTTGAGAAACAGCAATAATTCGTTAGACGTTGAATGCTGCCTTGAAAACTGTCTTTAAATCAAAGCAAGGATGTTCAGACTGGACAAAACAACAATTGCACTACAACGTTCTTGGAATGGAAAAAACAAAAGAAACCATGCTTATATTAATAAAGAGAACAATAACCGATGCGTTATGTTAATGAAAACGTAAATACATGATGAATAGACGAAGAAAAGTAACGAAAATATGGATCGTAAGAAAATAACTTTTTCTTAGCATCTCAAATGGAAAATTTGTTTTCTGGACATTTAAAAGCTATATATTTTTGCAATTTTATGAGAAACCTTTCTTGCTTCGCATAAGATATGTAATGCACGTAATGCATGCACAAAATAAAACACACTAATTACTGATAGAAAAAACAAGTTTCCGCCGATACTTGAATACTTCAATAGTTTTATTTTTTTTTATTTTAGACATAACTGTTACTGTGCAAAAATACGAAAATTCTATCAAATTCCTAATTAAATTCTTTGCCACAAACATTCTTTACTTATTGGCACCATTTTTTGCTTTTAGTTGAAAATCTTTGTAAACTGAAATTATGGCTTAACATGTGGCCATCATTCAAGAAAGAAGACAGAAATATGACATGGTTTTCTTCGACATCAAGTCGATATGATAGTGTTTGTCTTTCATTCTTCGCGTAAAATTAAAAAGAAAATATTGTTAAAATAAACAAAATTGTCACTTGGAGATGCTGGACTACCCTTTGTACTCTGTTAGTTTTGGCAATCACAACATAACTGCACAATATTTTCTTTTACGAAGGAATCTCTTTTGTTCGTACGTAAGTCACAAATAGAACTTACGTGTCACCATCGCCCACTTACCATTCGGTGACTAGACCATTACTTGAAACACTCCAACCAGTGCAGGGACTATTCTTAGAAAGGTACAACACTAAAATAGTTGCAATACCCTTGTATTTCTTTGTCTCAATCTAGAACAAAATCTAATTTCTCATTGCAATATACAAATATCATTCTGTTCGAATATTCTGTGATAGCATACCCCGGCTCTCGGCTCATCCATCGCTAATTGAATGCTGGGAATTTCATCTGCGGACTGCGTATCGGCAAAGTAGACTTTGCCATAAGTTGACTGCAAAGTTACGGCCATATAAACCAAAGAAGCCCTACAAAGTAAGCCGAACACTGGAGAGTCATACATCAACATGTCTGCTCCTTGACTTATTGACAAGGATTTGAAGATTATGTACTTGTAAGTTTTCATGAATTCGGGCTAAAAACTATAAGGTGCGCTGTTTCAAGCGTCACCTCGTCCAGCAACATTTCATTCGTACGCCAAAGACTCATTTTGTGTACTAATTGCGTAAATAACATTTCCATTGTATTGGAATAGTGTACCCTCGTGAGTAGCCTTCAGTGGAGCCCGGCCCGCGTCACCGCCGCTCGCCCAAGAGGCCTCGACTATTCTCGCGAGCGCGAGAGCCGGCGTCCGCGCGCGTCACCCGCGCCGCACAAAGCTCCGCCGGTGGTCCGCGCGCGCTCGCCATTCACCGGTGGAAATGGCGCGTGCCGCTCACCACAATGGCGCCTTGTCGGCGCTCCGCGTGCGCGCAATTGGCGACCGCGCGAGATGCTTATCGTCTTCGCTCGTACGCATGGCGGATCCGCCGCGGTGCCCACCGCCCCCCCCACGCCGCCCCGCCCCCGCCGTCACCGCCGCCCCCGCCGCCCTCGCCGCCCCCGCCGCCCCCGCCGCAGCCACCGCCCCGCCGCCCCCGACGTCACCGCCGCCCCCGACGTCACCGCCGCCCCCGACGTCACCGCCGCCCCCGCCGCCACTCCATTGCCGCCGCCGTCGCCACCGCCCGCCGGATCCACAAAATGCGCGCCCGCAATAGAAGCGCCCAACTGCCCCGCCCCCGGCTTGCTCCACCGCCCCGCGGCGGCATCGTGCAGCTGTCACTCAATCCCCGCGCTCGCAGACCGCGCGCGTTCCGGCGGGCGGCGAGCAGAGCATTCTGCAGAGCGCGCTTCCATCACGCACGCAGGCTCGATTGTTTAAATATCTGGATGGTGGGGGTCGTGATAAATGAAGAATGCAATCAGGCTCTGAATGTGAGGGCTTCATTTTTATCGCCACTGTTTAATTTTTGCATTTCATTTGCGGTTATTTAAATTCATCATTTTCCATTTCTTTCGTTTATCACGTCGGAATCGGTATGATTCCAACTTGTCCGAGTTACACTATATATTTATACATTACATAATACATAAAGTTAGGTTTTATTATTTGATACACTGGATATGGAAAGATATTCGAATCACACTAGGCCGGAACAAACTATTAAAAATGAAGTAATTAATGCGAAGAAAAGGAAAGATTTAAAAGGTAATGATAAAATGAAGCGTTGCATTCATGACGTTGATGTGATTGAAATAGTGAATTCGTGGAAGACTACTTGGGAGATAAACGATCTGTAATGTATTTATTATCTACAGTGAAAGAATGGTATTACGAATTTCGGTAATGTATATTTTACAGAGGAATTGTAATATTATATACGAAGGTGCAACACTTAAAATTACTCAAATATACTATAAATATAAATTACTTAATATTACAAAAAAATAATTTTAGAGTCAAAATAACATAATTTATTGAAAATAAACTGAAATATGTGATGAGTTGTCATCTTTCCAATTAATTCATTAATATTTTTCCATGAATTTATCCTACCGACAGCTGGTTACCCTTTGCCTCCCTCTGGGAAGCGTATTCAACCATTTACTAGACTCCAAAACGCTCCTCTGATCTGAGGTCAGCAGAACGCGAAGCCCTCCACGACAATACGTACACAAGAGACAAGGGAAAACATCCATATCCAAAGCGGAACTCGAACACACGACCCATCAGTCTGCAGAACTGGGTCGATGAACACTCTTAGCCACCTCGGCCATCCACGTCGGCTAATTCATTAGCAATAATTTCTAATAAAAAGCTGAAGTTCCTTTTGTTCCCTGTTTTTGAAAAAAGCTACTTTAATATTCCTTTTTTATTGTTTGATTTGAAACTAGACTATATTTGTTTCAAAATCATGCTTATTTTCTCCTGTATTTGGAAATCCGATCCTGAAAATAGTTTTGTATGCCCGCAAATGACACTTTCAAAAATGGTCAAATTTGTCATATAAATCGAAACAAACAAGCCGTTGCCAAATAACCATCTCGTTGAAGAATTATCTAACAAAAAATCTCAAACAAAATTATTTAATACAAATATGCGCATCCACTTATCAGGAAGAAATCCCAACCCCCCTTATTACTTCTGGCAAAACTATATTTATGCTCCATATCACGCATATTACATTTCGTGAAACGCTCTCTGTTTCCTTCATAACGAAACTGTCTTGCTTACATCTTCCTTGGAGTGAATCAATTTGTAGACAGTGTGAACTCATCAACGTTGACCTTTATTCGCTTGCAGTTTATTGTCTCTTGAAATAGAGCGGTTTAGTGGTTTACTTCCGTCGTGTGGGTACCATGCCAGCATCTCTCAGAACTTTCACTCAACGCCAAAGAATGTACACGGATGACGACTTGAAAGGAGTATGTGTTTCAAAAATCTGGTCCAGATTTCCGGATTCCTCATACCGATTTCTTTCAGTTTCTCATTTACCAAACAACGGAAATTACTAAAATTCCTTGACGTCGGGTACAAAATCACGAATTTAATTTACAACAAAATTAACCATAAAATTTAAAATATTTCAATGCGGAAGTAAAAAATCCCTTACATCTTCTCTTTCAATTGCTATAGAATCTAACTGCAATTATATCTACTTCATGAAGTAAATATTAATTAAAAACAGTTCTAGATACGGACAAACACCAAGTTATTATATATTTTTTATGTACAGAAAGATTGAGATTCAATGTTTTAGTATATCCAGTGAAACTATTCGAAAATTTAATTTTTCTTTTGCACGGAGAGAAGGTAAAAGAACACTTAAAGAAATTAGACTTTAATATAAACATTTATAAAGATTTTTTTAAGAAATACATAACCCCTCGGATACCTCAAGGACAACGTGCTAACTTTCTATGAGGTTGTCCCGTGTTCGATTCTCGGCTGGGGCAAAAGAGAAGCATAGCTTTTTAATAAAATATTCTCCGTTTCCACATCTAAGTGACAAAATAAATCTCAGGTAGTCCAAATAAGCTAGTTATGATGATGGTAATACCTCTCCCTTGCCTCAGGAGCGAATAACAAACAAAACAGGGTCCTGGCCTGAGGACATCGCTAGCTGGCAAAAGTAGAATCAATCTGACTTTCCAATGCCAGATATATAGACTAAAGCGCGACACATTCTTTTCTAAAAGTAAAATAATTCGATGGGAGAAATATTGTTCAAATTTACATTTGCATTATTGCATTATTAATGATACTTCAATAACAAAATACATTTGAAATACTGTCACATTAAACGAGAAAAAAATAGCTAGATCAAGGAAGATGAATTAATTATTTATCTTTTTTGAGCACTTCTAGATTTTTCAAGAATATTCTATACATTCTTTACTTTACCATTCCTTCGTACTCTCTCTACCCACTATTTTTACGGGATGAGCTATGTAAAAAGACAAGTTTACATTATATTTTACTTCACTTTTCATTTGTGTGTCATTCAAAAATCATTGGACGAGAAAAAGCTTTGTTCTGCAGTTTTCTTAGACGTAGTCCAAAGTTTCGACAAAGACTGGAACATGGGTTTAAACAACAAGCTGAGAACTTCCTAGACAATATGCAGATCTTTTGGAATCATATTTAACTGGCAGTCATGTTAAAGTTCAACAAGAGGGTGCCTATACAGGACTCAAAAAAAAAAAAAAAATTAAGGCAGAGGTAACCCAAGGAAGTGTGCTGGAATCAATACTGTACATACTTTCTCTATACTAGGGACCTCCCCAAACTAGAAAACAGTGTCATAGGAAATTTTCATGACACGGTGATTTAAGCAGTAGTAAATAGCGACGAAGAAGCTAGAAACAGCAATAATGCATGTATAAAATACACCAATGGTTGGAATATGAATTTAAAAAGGATGGTGAGAGTGTGCGCAGACGTACTGAAGTTACTCCAATGTAAATAAACAACCACATGGTACCATGCAAATAAAATTAAATATCTTGGCATGACTTTGAATTGTAAACATCGATGGGAAAGAACATTCTCAGAAAAAAGGGAATGATTGAACATCACATACAGAAAAATGTACTAGGTAATTGTAAGATATTCTTGCCTGTCAGTATACAATAAAGTTTTACTTAACTAACAAATATTGAAACCAATATGGGTGTATAGTGCAACGTTTTGGGGAGAGAGTAATATGGATATTATCCAAAGATTTCAGAACAAAGTGCTAAGAAATATTGTTAAAGCACCATGGTTTAAGAGAAATAAAGGTCTCCAGAAGGATCTGAAGGTTGAATCAGAGAATGACGACACGCAAACGTTCGCGAGAAAACACGAAGAATGGTTGCACAAATATGACAATCTCGAAGCCATTTTTCTCCTGAGCAATATGGGACTAGTGAAAATACAAAAGAGAAAAACCCTTTCGATGTGCCAGGTGATTACAGATTATTTTCACTGGCTTACACTTATAATACTATCTCTCTTCCCCTGCAAGTTCTTTTTTCTTTGAAGTGCTTGATTAATTACTTTGGCTATGTTATTTCAACACTGGAAATACTATTTGTGCCAAATACACATCCACAGCATGTATTTTGGATTGATTCACGACACATTAGTATTAATTAAATTAATATTATTTTTATTATTATTGTGACATACCCATATGTCACATTAAAATAAACTAACATTTATTTGTAGACAATATGGTGGAACATGCATTACGAAATATCACGAGAGCTAGAGCTTAGCAACGACCGTGAATAAACAATGTAGTTTTTGTTTTTTCTAAATGCATTAAGAGTTCTGGATACCGAAAGTAGAAAATTTAGGATTGGGCGAAGAAGTTTAGACGATCAAAAGGTCAGCTACACCAAAATATAACGAACGTATGGATGGGCTGGGTGAGAGAAGGACGGTCAAATGTTATGAAAAAAATGAAGGTAGTCGAGATAGAATTGGGTTATCAGTGAAATTTTAAGGACAGTGAATGATATTGCAGATATTTTCATGTGGAAGCAATATTGATGTATAAATTGGAACTTTGTCGGGAGTGGTAATCGAGTTCGGGACATATGTCATAGGACGTAATCGGGACTGATAATTTTGATAGTTTGAGACCAGCTTGGATAGGGGCAGAAGAGGATTCCTTGGAACTTTGGACTACGGCAAGCTCGCAAGATATTTCGACTGAGAAGTCTACGAGGGACATCAACGAAGAATAGATAAGTTAACCGCGATATAAAATTGTAAATTGAAAGATATCTTGATCAAAGGCCTAACTTAAATTCTCTAAATTGTTTGCTAAAAAGGCAAAAATAAAATTTGTTGAATTTTGTTCTTTAGAAAAGAAAGTGATCTTTCATTTAGTCAATCCAAACAGTAATGAACTAGGAATAGAAACATTCTATTTCAGATTCCCAGCTGCGCTGTATAGTCGGCGGATCCTATAATCCATGATAAAGGTAATAAGGATTATTATATATCGTGACCCATTGACCCAGCAAGCCGGACGCTAAGATCTTTGGCAGATATTAATGTAGAGAGAGGAAAATTTGTATATCTCATTATTGTTCCTAATTTTACCTTAAAAATGTTAGGTCATAGTTAAATAAAAACTCTATCCCACGTTGCCACCAGCTTCCTAAAGAAAAATTGTAATGACAATGGGATCCCCTTCCACACTTGCGCTAAATGGAGGTTGTTCCAACTAACGGGTTATCTTGCACTCTTTTGAATGATCTGCAACTTTGACCAAATTCATACACACATTTTTTAGACCAAATCCCAGAGATTCAATAACTATTGGTGTCTTTACACCCCACATCCGGCTGATCTTGATTTCCAACTCTTGTGTTCGAAAATCTGCGTTTCTCTGACGATAACGTTTTCGTCGCATGGCACATCATCTCCATGTAAAATAGTTTTTTTTTTTCAAATCTCAAATAACAATATCCGGTTTTTGTTTGGTGCAATCGCACGATCGTTTGTAATTGTTTTGGACGTACAAAATTGTACACAGTCCAACTGACGTCACGGGTTTTGGTAAGTGCTTTAACCACGGAGAGCGTGTATATGAAACTTTAAGGGCGATCTAGATCTATCAGAAAGTGGAGGTTACTACAGAGCATACTACAGAGCATCTTTTCTTGTTTTATCACTTTGCTGAAAATGGACAAACCGAGGAGATATTATCAACTGTTTCTATCCGTCTCTGACGATACGGAATTTATTGTCCCGGGAAACTGTGAGGGTCACTTTAACATAACGTCGCACTTAACAATACCTGATCTTCAGCAGTTACGAAAACTACTTCCGAATCTGGATTAATTCTTCCTCTTTTAAGCCACATACATTTTTGTCTTCGTTTGTGTGCATCTTGTGCATTCTGGTCTTCATTAGACATGACATTCTAGATATTAAATTATTATTGTTGTTATTATCAATACAGTAATTGTTATTTACCATTCATGAATGTGACTCTTACATTAATAACAAGATCTCTAAAGATACTTTAATATTACGACGAAAAACGTAGAAAGTTGTCAAGTGTTCTTTGTGGTCTACTGTGGACCTGGATTCATAATTTTCAACAAAATTAAAAATACGTTTTTCTGACTAACTTGATAATTCAAGGAAGACGGTAAACATAAATATAGACCAAGTGGAGAATGACTATTACCGTACAGTTTCTCCTTTCTGACGCACGCAAACGCACAAATCGCTACTAGTCGGGGGAAAGGCATACGTCTTCCGTGCGAGCCGCTCGCTGAAGTCCCTAATGTAGCTCCAACGTCCGCCGAGGACTTCATATGCGGCAAGCGAGCGGGGAAGTGTGGTGAGGAGGAGGGTGGGTGCGGCGAAGGGGAGGGGAAGGGAGGGGAGGGGGGGGGGAAGGGACGGCGCAGGCATCGCGTGGGGCTGCGGCCGCGTCTGTTTCCAGCTTCCAAAAACTTGTTATGACAGTCGCGGCGTGTGATGTTGAACTTGCTTTGAGGGCCGAGGCGGTCGCGGTGGTGGCGGGTGGGCGAGCGGGGGTAGGGTGGAGGGGGAGGGGGAGAAGAGCAGGAGGAGGAGGAGGAGGATTGCGGACTGACGCACAATTCGGGTCACTGCACCGCACGGGATGGACCGGTCGCGCAGACTCGCCGCTCGATGTGTGCCACCGGTTGTGACAGCAGGTGAGGACCTCCTCCTTGCCCTCATCATTCTCCAGGTTGCTATATTTCCCAGTAACCATTCCCACATGTATGTATTTTTCAACACTTTCTCACCTTGACATAATTATCTTTACTGATTCACCTCAATTATTTTCTTTACTGATTTTATAATTATTCTCGTTTCAAGGAGATGATTCTGAAAAATTGATTAGGAAGAAGAGAGGGCGTATTTTCTAAAAAAATCATATTATAAGAATAATTATTTGGACGGTACTCAGCACAATTCAACCTAATTAATTTTACTGGAACTGTTATGTATGAGTCTTGTTGAACATTTGTTGTTTCGATAGAAGTTCCTGAAGATTATTTTTCCTGGAGATGAATTTCCTCATTTCTCTTTATTCTTTCTTGCATATTTTCCATAATTTTCTCAAGTAATATTTCAAATTCTAAGCAGTCACACACATACACGCTTAAATGCAATGCATTAAATTACCACGCATGTCGGAGACCAGTAGCGAGCTTAAACACTCTTCCGGGTGGGGGTGGTGCCCCGCTGAAGGAGATATCTGGAGAGGGGAAACCCCTGAAATCTAACGTGTATGTTGGCGCTGAATATAAATTTCAGCGAGAAAAGAACTCCGTCACCTTCCGGGATATAACATGCACTACACTTATGGAAGTAATGATACATGCGCCCAGAAACATAAAATAATCTAAAACCAGGAAAGATACACGGATGTAAGGACTACACTTACAGTTTCCATCATCAGATATGTTGACGTAATTCTATGTAATTAAGGTGGGGGCGAGATTCTCGTTATTTTGAAGAAACAACAGTCCCCATTTCCGAGTGGTTGGGGTGTTCCTCTCTTAGCGATCTGCAACTTGTGACAGACACGTATCTTCCCGGCGAGCGACGCGCCACCACGGCGCGGCGTGGAAAGTGTCAGTTCGTCAGGCGGCTTCCGGCGGAACCGCCGCCAGACTGTGCGGGACACTTCATTTCCCCTGAACTAGTAGCAAGGCCGCCTTGGAAATAGACTCGTTCGCAACACGGCTCGCGACTGTGGGTGCCGCCCGCTCGCCGCGCCGCGTCGCGGGGGAGAGGGCGGCTGAGAAGTCACAGCTGGCGACACGCGCCCGCGCGCCCACACACCAACCCCACGGGCCCGAAAATACGCAGCCCCCGGAAATAAGTCACTTCCAAATCAAAGGGAGAGGAAAAGCAGCACCCGAAAATAAGGCGCGCCGGAAAAGTTGCGAGGAGCAAAAAAACTACTAACAAGACGGTTTCAGGCGAACAATAATAATCACAATAACATCACAACATTTCAACATCACAATAATAATCGACATCTAGATTTACGCATGTGTGTACACATTTCAGACAACAAGCATTAATGTGAAAATTGATAATTTCTGTAAAGGATCCTTAATAATAATAATTTCATTTTTTCTGTTATTAAGACAGAATGACTTCGAAAAAAGTATGGATGTGATTCCTGAAAGTAGGAGCGTAGAATTATTCCTACACCAAAGAGAATCTCACCAACTAAGGAACACTCCCAAAACTTGTAAACAGTTCACAATATCGAAATGCATTTTTCGCTCAACAATGGGGATTCATGTGGTACAAAATAGAGAGCTTTTGCACACGGACGCTTAAAGATAAGCGGACCCGGCTATTGTAACGTTACGCCCGGAACTCCAATTACGGTCTCTCTAACAAACATAAGTGTTAACCAGGCTTGGTTCTCTAAACGATGCTTCAAAACGTGTAACGAATCGGTTGTCGATAATACTCGTTTGGGGTTCTTAGTATACTATGAATGCGAACAAAAGCCGGCTGCGGTTTTCTGCAAAACATGATGTATGCCATTGAAGGAAGTATTGGCTTTCTCTCTATGAAGATGGGAGTCAGTGAGGAGGAATATTGAAATTGTGGTTTCGCAAGTGGAGAAGCCTTTTAAAATAAGAAGTGATTCAACATTCCATATTGTAGAGATTTTAAAAATTCCAGGTCAATTTCGTTCGAAAATTTCGTGCAGAATTGTATTTCCTACACCATCTATAAAAATGTTTCCAAGTACATATACTTCAATTAATTCTTCCATAGCAGAGAGCAACACATCGACGTGAATACCAGTAAACACTTTGCCATTCTTCGCAATCACTTCTCGGTGTTGTTTTCTTGGAAACAAATGATTACGATGTAAATAATCCAAGTACTAAATCGAAACCACAGTATACAAAATGGAAAAATCGATAATAAAAAGCGGAAAGGCGACAAACATATGTGTACCTGAATACTGTTGCCACAAGATATCAGCACCTTGTAAGCATAAACTGCAAAAACTCTCTTTGAGCTTCGCACAAGATTTGACGTTATGTTATTTACAACCGTTAACGTTTGCCTTTTCGGTTAAGAGCAAATATTCTCTAATATGTCGCATAGATATCGTTTAAAATAGAAATACATTTTGCTCACTAACAATGCATAGATCAAAAGAAAAGGAATACATTGATATACCATATGTTAAAGTTTTGACAGTGATTTGAATAGAAAATTATACTCTCTGACATGTGAATTTAAATTCAACACAATATTTCCTGTAGCAGCCCTTGCAACTGTCGCCTTTGGGTAAGTTGCCCTTTGATTCGCGGCGCGGAGAATGTTACGGGAAGAGAGTAGACTGTGAAGAGTGGCAGGAAGCGTACAGGAGCAATTACAGCAATCCGTGATTAAAATAGCCTCATAACGGCCCCCTCACGTCACTGCCAGGCAAACTCTGGACTATGAATGTGCGTGCATTTATTACATTTCTGAAAGTTTTTTTTTAGTTCCAGATCAGATAAAAGATGATATTAAAAAAAGTAGTCAATATACGTGGGGTAGATAGTTATGTTAATATTTTAATATTTTCATGCGAATGAATTTCAAGTTTCATAGGGTTTATTGTTGTTGAGTTTTAAGAAAATTAGAACGTATTATTGGCGAATGTTAAATATTCTTCCTCAACCTCTTTCCGTAGCTTTGCTTGCGCAGTTTCTAATCAACCACGAATTAAAACCCAAAAGATGTTAATTCTAAATAATTTACACATTCATTACAAAACCAATTTAGGACTATTCTTTATAGAAAACTAATAATAAATTTTACAGTTAAACGGCGACAAAAATCGCAGAAAATTACCCATGAAACAGGCAATTACGTTAGACAATAAACGGCAAGTTAATTCTTATGTGCATAATATTACATCACGAAACGATGATGTAAACATCGGGTTTCAGACGTTATTTTTTCTACGACTTTTATAAGTTAAACTTTTACATTGAATCGTTTCGTGGCAGTTGACATGCAGGATACAGCCAAGGGTACCTAGCGGACAGCGCCCTAACCCAACCTTGGCATGCTGCCGCAGGTGGCTGTGGTTACCATTCCGCCAGCGAGGGAGTACTGCCCTAGTCAAATAGGATCAAAGTGAAATTACGATTCATTTTATTTTCAATAATTATCCACGAACAAAATACTAATAATAAAAGAAATGAAAACTGACAAGCGTAATATAATATTAAATCCAATTTTATTGTATACAATCGAACGAAACATTTTCTAGGAAGATTCTCAATGAATAATTAAGTGACAATACTTGGTTTGTAAACTTTTCTGTGATTGGTCAAGAACCTGTATCATAATGAAATTTGTATAGTAATTAGTATCATAATGCAAGTGGTTGCAGCCATCAAATGACAGCATTATAGAATGGGAGAAGAAAAATATACATTAACAAATCAAATACTTCTTCAAATCTGGAAGTAAATTTCCTCCCTCTTTAATGAAATTTTGTATCTCTTATTTATCTCACACTTTTAGATCTCCCCTAAAATATTTTTCTTTCCTACAAATGTTGGTTTTCATTTCTTACTTCTGCGAAACGAATTACTATCAACAAACATTTCAGCAATCACACAATTTGCCAGGATATTTTCTCAGAGTATCACAAAAACAATGGTTGCATTCAAACCACACGGTTTAGCTTATTTGCATTTGAAAGAGTGCAGCCTAAATCGCTGAAGTAAAAGTAGTTGAAATTGTGCAAAATGGAGCTGGAAAATCGTATGCCGTCGGAAAATATTTAAATTGAAAACGAATGCGAATGAAACGATCCCAAGTTAGTGGAAAGAGTTTTAAACTTTCGGTTCCTAGTATCTACGATCTGATTGAATTTGCCAAGCTTTTGGGTTATGTACACTTTTTAGTTGAGTGATTTACCAATCTCAGTTACCTGAAAGAACAAGATTTTCCCTTAGGTCTATTTTCCCAATGCAATCGGGCTTTCCTGTTTCTTACAGCTTCGACGTGTGAGCTCATGACGCTCTATTTGATCCTTTACCGTCGTAAACTTGGAATCTTAATTCTTTATTCCTATTATGTATTTTCAATGAACGCCTCAGTCTAAGAAAACATACTTATATTGAAACAAGCTTCCATCTTCCTATAACAACATCGCCTTAAGCTTGAATTCAAATTTTTGTACAATGGTGTCCAAATACATCTTTCTTTTTGTATTTTAACATTAATTTTGTCTAGTTACTAGTTGGTTTAATTTTATTTCTTTATTACTAATTCGTAGGGTATGCATACAAAGTAATATTTTCATTATGCTGTTCTTCTATTTTTGATTACTAGATTAAGACTAATATTTTGATTATAATGTTCTTGTATAATTATAATTAATAATAATAATTCTTTAATATGAAATTTATTGTGCATTTAATACTTTTAGAAGCAGTTTGTCTTATTACAATAGTCTACAGAAAGAAAGTCCACTAAATTTGTTCAAAACATTTCAAATTATAATGCAGATTTCAAAGCGTCGACGGTATTCTTTTGAATTTTTATACATTCTGTGCGCCTTTATTACCGCTAATTAATTGCAAAAGAAAAATATGAAAGGCAGAAAGTGTTAATAATATAACAATAGACATTGCTGCAGAATTTCCTCTATGCATTGTAGCACACGAAAAGTATAACACTAAATATATTAATTAAAATACACAATTCTTGCGTTTCTATCAAAATAGCAACTAATAATGTTTAAAAACTAGAAACATGTGAATTTTGTAGGTGTAAGTGGTGCATCTTACAATGTTTTTTGAGAAAAATAAAAGTAGTAACAATAGATGGCAGCAAAAATGGCGTTTATGATTTTTAGAACTCGCCCGAATAATGATTCCGAAAGCAGCAGTTTTGAGTTTCATATTTTTAAAACATTTCGCACAGTATAATACATATGAAATTAATACATAATATGAAACAAATATGTGCAATGCAGTTTGAAATGAGAAAAAATTCGCAACAGAATATGAAATGAGAAAAAATGCGCAACAGAATATGAACTGAGAAAACACATTCAATCACTTTCATATGGTGAAGTGTATACAATGCAGATAGCTATGAGGAAGTACGCTGAATGCAGTGAAGTGTGAGTGTGAGTAAGCATGTGCAATTCAGGCGCAGGTGTCTCAATTTGTCTCTCCGCGCGAGCGTACGCGTCGAGCAACGCCACCGGCTTCGCCCGTCCCGGCACCGCCCCCTGGAATCCTTCCACGGCCGCCTCCATCCATCAGACGCGGCCGGACAGGCGGGCGCCCCCCGCGGCCGCCGCCGCCGCAAATATTTTTAGCCGACTTTCACGCCTGAAATTTGGGAAGCGGTGGGCCCCGCGGTGCGGTCGCCGTCAGGTGTTGTGTTTGCTTGCCCTTTCAAGCCTTGCGCCTTGTTTTCTCTTTGACCGCGAGAATGAAATGCACGCCGTGATTGATTCCGGGCGTTGTTGTTGACGATATCCGTCCGCACAGTTTGTAGCGCGCAAGGTATTTTGGGAGGTTACCTCGGATTAAAGATAGTTAAACCGTCCAGCAACAGGTCGTGAAGGTTGTGCTACCGTTTTGCGCGAGTGAGGTACGGCAATCCCTAGACTTCACGCAACATCACGCTCCGGCTGATGTCCAGGCGGCGATGCTCAAAGATTCCTCCGCTCGCAGAGAAACAGGAAGCTCAATGAATCTGATCGCTTGCATGATTTGATGTTTTGGGGGTATTCTTTTTGCTCTCGCAAGGAGTTTACAGGCTTCTTTCACTTCTTTGAATTTTGGCCAAACACAATCTTCATTCATTGATTGATTGATTTTCTCGTGTTTTCGGGAGCGTCTACTGCTTTGGTCATTAGTCCCGTTAATGTAGTGCATGATTTTTCTCGGGAGATGGCGGTGATCTTACCTCGCTGGATGGTGAGATCCGGCGCCAACCTACCGTCGGCTAGTAGGGTTTCCCCCTAACCAGGACTCTCCCACCAACGAGGCACCGCCCCAGCCGGGACAAGCTCTAAGCTCCCGACCGGTCTCCCGGAATATGTGGTAGTGTAGTGCATGTTAGTGTAAGTGTGTGTGTAAAGGGAGAGGATAGGACAAGCAAGAGGAAGGACAGAAAGTGCGCGGTCCGGGGCCCGTTTGGTAGGGTACTGCTCCGGCATTCGCCTGATGCTGATGGGAGACAATCTTCATATTATCAATGTGCAGTGCTCTATAGTCTACAGCAACATTTTATCTGATTTTTTCTCTTGCTTCAACCACCCTTCCAATTCTTTAACAAACATCATTGTTGAATTATTCCGTAAGAAGTATTACACCGCAACCCGCTTTCGATCACATAGCTCGAGATTGTCCTATAGATGCGTGGATATCTGATGATCTGTCTTCCTCATGATTTCAGTACGCTTGCGAATTGATGGGCTAAAAAATATAACTATTCAAAATATGCAATATTTTTTATACGTCTTAACGAAAATGGAATCCTCTAAGAGTGACAATGAGTAACAAATGAAAATGAAAATTTGCAAGAAAAATTCACCAAAATAATTTTACATGATTTATCCTATAAAAATTTTTCAGCATTTCATTTAACGTTAATGTAAAGTTTATGAGTTTTGGTTCAATAATGATGAATATTAATTTTAATAGAGTAATATAAGGAAATATTTGACGTTGTGAAATTATCTAAAGACATTGTTCATTACACCTATTTACAAAATTAAGACAAAAAGTATTCTGTAATAAAATTGTGCATAGATCAAGCTTTTCCATATTTCAAACTTTTATAAATATGCTCGAACAATAATAAATCGAGCACATCATTCAGTGGTAGAAATTACGAAGGCGATTTTTTTAATATGTGCCTGAAATTTCGTACACCAAATTTAATTACATTTTTAACCACCATTGTTTTACATTGTACATATAATTACAAATCGTTTTAAACAGTGTGTTTATCGATCAGCCTCTATTATTTTTGTAGAGAGAAGACTTGTCTCACTCCATTCATCTGTTTCAATTTGGAAGTGCACGGTAAATTTTTAATTATAATCCTCAAATTAAAATTATTTTTATTTGTAATTAACATTGACTTCACTTACATACAATACTTTCAATTAAGTGTTAATTAAACTACATTCATATTTTCAATGTTGGTTTTTAATGAAAATAATGGGATGATTAATCATTGTGAATTAACTTCAAAAAAAATGTACGTGTTTATTAAAGGTTAATACTGAAGGGAAGCAATGGGCTAAGGCGTGTTCAATACGTTCAACGACATAAATGTTCCAATAATGTTCCTTTTAGATTCTAATTTATTGCAGTAATTAAATTACACGGAAACTGATACCTAATAATAAATTTCAGCCTATAATGCAAATATAGTACATAATCTAAAACCATATAATGTAATATAGTTGTTAACAGAAATCTGATATATATTTTCGTTATACTACATGATGAACAACCAGAAAAGTTTAATGCTTATTTTGAGATCTATTATCTTCTTCTTTTTCTTCTTCTATTTATTTTATTATTATTTTTTAATAAAGATTTATTTTTTTTTAAAAAATGTGCTTGTTAACATTCTCGCTCTCACTATTTATTAATTTACATTTGGTAAGGGAGTAAGGTAGCATGAGATTAATTTGCAGTTTTTCTCTTCAAAGAATGGATACTATTCTTGGGGAATATGTATCGGAAACCAACTACTATTTCAGCTCCAGTTACTCTAATCCAATAAAAAGTATGGATGTCGTCCTATGATAATAACGCAAGTATACATATTTTCTTTTTAGATACTTAAATATGAGGCCGCAGGAGGCGCCCAACGCGACAACCGATGGAAGCGTTTTCTCTCGAGTAGCTGAAGGTGAAACGTGCAAGGCCGGCTGGTGTGCGCATGAGCGCCCCGGGTGGGTGACCGGGCGCACCCGGAAGGCGAGGCGCGTGGCGGCGTCCGCCTCCGTCAGCGCCGGCCACCTGGCGGGCGCGGGTTCGTTCCCTTCACCTGCGCGTTCGCACGCGCGTGCGTGCGTCGCCGTGCGCGGCGCTGCGGGCGGCGGACGCGACGACAGCTGCCGCACGGCGGGCGCTGCGCTGCGCTCGCAAAACGGGAGATAGGGATTCCGTTGCGAGCGTGTGACAGGTCCACAGGAAAGAATAAAAAACGAAACAAAAAATTGTTCTTCGAAATACCTCCTAGTGTTTTTTTCGTAGAAACGGTGATGTAAAATTATAAATAGTATGCCGGGATGCAGCGTGAATGTAGTCATCTGGGAATGAAATGAGACTACGTAGCCTCATTGTTAACCCGTTAAAGTATCTCAAGTACCCTGGGTAAATATTGATCACAATTATCTATTAGGAAAACGAATGCATTTCATATATAATTGTGGGATGTGGATCACAGGATTGGTCAATTAATAAAACACACGATTTATTATGGTCGTGAATTCTACAATGGTTTATATATAATGTATTCCCACCCTACCCTGCTTCTTTTCCCTGCCTTTCCTCGCCCTGGCCCACACTGTCCTGTAGTCACATGACCTGACCTAACCTGACCTGACCTGACCTGACCTGACCTGATCTGATCTGATCTGATCTGACTTGACCTCCTGCCTGACCTGACCTGACCTGACCTGACCTGACCTGACCTGACCTGAGCTGAGCTGACCTGAGCTGACCTGAGCTGACCTGAGCTGACCTGAGCTGACCTGAGCTGACCTGTCCTGTCCAGCCCTACCCAGCTGGTACCCTAGCCCTGCTCTGTCCCGCACTCTCCCCCATCCAACCCAACTCCACCTTGCTCAACCTCGCCCTGCCCTTCCGCGTTCCTAAGGGCACCGGTAAACAAGCGCATTGTTTCATACCGTTTGCAAAGGTCCAGTAATAATTTTTATCGGCAATTATTCAAAGCCTAATGTTGCTATCTGAATGAACCAAATTATTTCAGAAGGAAATTGTGTGGACTTTTAGAATGTTTAATGAGCTTTGGTAAATTCTTGATTGTTCTTTAGTTATTTGCCGGAACTGAACAGTCACACTTACATTTTGTTTTATGAGGTACAAAAAGAAAACAGGATAGTTGTGACCAAACCTCATACACCCAGTAATTTCGGTCTTCATTCGAAGGTCACGTATATACAATATCACTAAGATCGGAATAAAACTAGGTTGTTTTTTTTGAAAAACAAACAAATATTCCTTCTTTAAATTACAGAAAATGATTTGCAAAAAAATAGCCTACCAAACACGTTACGGCCGACCAAACACTTTACCTATCAGTGAAAATCATATTGATATCGATAGAGTCGTCTCAGATATTTTCCCGAATTTAAAAATTTGTGAATACAATTTAATTGAATTTTGTATATTCTAAATAAGTATACAATATTAGAGAACGGAAGTTATTTTGAAACAATGGCTCCCGCGATAATGAGAAGTAATTTATGTAATAAATCTGTACCTAGCCTACTAAATAATTAATTGTCGAAAAACCGCTTGTAGTATACTGTCAATGTACAATTCCTCATGCTTTAGTCTCGGATTCTCTAGTTCAGAGTCAACGAGTAAACTACAAACCCGCGATTGCCTTGAACTCATTGGTCTTTTCCAAAAGTCAGAGTTCATTCAGGTACTTCAGAACATAAAAAGCCTGAAGCTTTCCCGAACCGGCCATTCCAACGCAGAAAAAAACGAGGCACCTTCTGGAAACCACTGTTTGGTCGTAGCTCCAACAGACACTATAGGGAAGTAAAAGTCTTCCACGGCGCCCAGAGCGGACCTGCGCATCGTCGGCGTCCCAGCAGGCTACCGTCTGGTTCTCGGTTCTCCTCGGACGAGCTGAGCGCCTGGCGAAAGGCACGAGCTGTTGCGAGAACCCACGACTCGACGGACCCGGATTCGAAGTCAATGTAGAGGCATTGGCCTCTTCAGTGTCAACATGCGCTTGAAATAGAGGATAAAACACTTTAATTATGAAGATGGACTTCATGAAGGGAGATAGTAGTTGTCCAATCGTTGGATCCCAGACAATACTGATACATTACTTGAATGTGGCGTCGCCACTGCTGTGTACTGTTTTAAAAGTATTTTCATATGTTGAAAATTTATAAACAATATGTATAGCTTTGTTCAAATAAGTTGTCATTAGACGTGTCAATGATTCATAGCAGTCTGAAAATGCTGTAGGTATTCCCGTTCAAAAATTCTCAACACCCAATGACCTTTTATGTTACCTCTATACAGGATATGAACTGATTATATTGCGATTGTTATCTCCGTAAAAATATACTTGCAGGTATGGATGATGCAGATAGTGATAATTTAGTACAATTACATTTTGTACACTTTTTTGCCAAAAGAACAAAAATGCACAGAACGGATCGTCTGAAAGCTGCTCTTCATCGTTAATTTCTAATCCTAATACAAGATCATTCTCAATTAGTTCCAAAAATTCAGGCGCAAAATATTCTGCAACTACATTGATTCTTCCCTGGATTTGCGTAACACTTACATATTTTATCTCATAATTTTTGAAGAGATTAAAACTTCCCAAACTCAGTATAATTAGTATTCACTTTTATTTCTGCAATTTCTCTATTAATCGTTTTCAGGCGAATCTTTATAAACATTAAAAGACGACTGTTTTGTATATTTGTGTGAATAACGTTTTAAACTTAAGAATAAGTTGATAGTCACATTCATGTGAAAATCGGTATTTACACGCTTAAGAACGTAAATGTGAGAAGTCAAACGTAAGAACGTAAACGTAAATGTATTTCATTCTCAAGCATTACGAACAGTCCTGTTGTTCTCCGTATTCACTTGACGTTCTTCAAGTTTAATAAGTTCCAAGGTAATTTTAAACATAGTATTTTCCAAATTTATTAGTAAAAATACGCGAGTTTCGATGAATGACTTTTAGAAGCATCACTATGGCCAGTACTGCCTACCGCGCGATTCACTTGTAGCACTTACAGATGGCAACACTCAGTGTTTCAATCCTCGCGGATGAAAATATGGCGGCGAGGAGCGAAAACTGCCTCTGGGTTCTGGATTGATTAATTTTTTCGTGTTTCCGGGCGCGTCAACTGCTTTGGTCATTAGTCCCGTTAGTGTAGTGCATGCTTATTCTTGGGAGATGGCGGTGATCTTCCCCCGCTGGATGGCGAGATCCGGCGCCGACCTACCGTCGGCTAGTGGGGTTTCCCCCTAACCAGGACTCTCCCACCAGCGGGCACCGCCCCAGTCGGGACAAGCTCTAAGCTCCCGACCGGTCTCCCGGAATATGTGGTAGTGTAGTGCCTGTTAGTGTAAGTATGTGTGTAAGAGGAGAGGATAGGACAAGGAAGAGGAAGGAAAGATCGCGCGCGGTCCGTAGCCCGTTTGGTAGGATACTGCTCCGGCATTCGCCTGGTGTTGATCGGAGAAACCACGGAAAACTACCGATCAGAGCAGCCGGCCGCTAGAATTCTCCTCCACACAGCGTCTGAATTCGACCTAGCTGAAAAGCTAGTGTCGAAAATCCTGCCGCCGTCAGAACTCGAACCTAGGACCTCCCGGTCAGAGGCGCTGCAATGGCATCAGATAATGTACTGAGCTACCGCTCCCGGTCTGGGTTCTCGAGTTATATCAACGTCACCAACATAGATTCCGGCATACTCATTAAAATCGCAGCGCTAAAACGCACAAAAACATGTTTTTGGAAATTTCTTCCAATCTTCGGAACGGATCTGAAAGCAAATTATCAGTTCTCCACCAGGAGACAGAGACGCGTTGAGATGTCTTCAGATGTCTGGATTGATGCACGGGAAGTGGTCGAATCGTGAGGACCGAAAGCACACACGAACACTTGCATTTACTCACTGTATAGCGATTTAACCGATTTAATTTGCAAGGATTTTACACAAACAGTTAAATCGACACAAAAGATTAAATAACAAGTAAAATCATTTCAGCTGGTTAACAGTTTCTATAAGCCTACAACTTACACTGAGAATGAACACAAAATACGATACTTATTTTATAATAGTGATGTTAAAGCATTAGCTACTAATTATAGTGGTTAATTCATAATTACTATAAATGCCAATAACAATATTGTAAACCACTGTTGAGTCAATGACCTTCATCACATCAAAGTGTTACTTCAGTTTTGCTTCATTTATTGCACAATTTACGTTCCCTGCTTTATTTCTGGGCTCTAAACGTGGCGATTAACCTCACCTCCTGAAACATCGCATAATTATAACTTTTTGACGATATATAAACAAAAATGTGCTGAATTTGAGGCTAATTGCAGAAAAAGGAACAGTTCCACGATTCTTTATGGAAAAATAAATAAAATTACACACTACCTACGAGTACATTCGTGATCTGTAAACCTATTACTCATTGTATTTAGTGCTGTTAATGTGAGCAATAGCATCGTTCAATTGTTCATCTTTCAAAATAAAAAAAAGCCTTGAAAATCGTCGCTTGATATGGAAATTCAATAGAGACTTACATCCCATCAGCGTCTTCCACTTACGCAAGAATGTTCGTGTTCGTTCATTACGCTCAACCTACCAGTCATGTGCAGTAACGAGTAACAAATCAACATCGCTTTTTGTGAAAATCTCATATACGACATGTCATAAATGAGGGAAGAAAATAGTGATCATCTGCCAAGTTTCCTGTCCGTGTCTCTGGAGTATGCAAATGTCACTAGTTACTCCATTCAATGCTACATACAAACTGAGAATCAAGCTCAAGTAGAAGAATATTATAAAATGACCGTGTGAAACTACCATGTGTGACAATTGCCGTAAAGTTTCGAGAGCTTTTTAGTGTATGTTATTATTTTAAATGTAGTGTATTAATATTTTTGTGCTTTGTTCAGTCTCTTTGGCTTTGCCACAAAAGCCACATTTTTAGATACGGGCGTAGCTAGGTTCTCGTGGGGTCGCGGGACCAAAGAGACCCTAACTGCGAGTAAAGCTGAAGTTTTAAATCTTTAAGTACGCAATATATTAGAAATTAGATTTATCCGTTTAACCAGCAACAAAATGATTATCCATTTTATGCCATCAAGATTCCCATTTACTGGAACCAATTCTGGAAATTAATTTGAAATATGTTTGTTAGTAAACTGCTATTTATAGAACGCCAAGAGCCATTTATAGAGCGCAGTATCATGTAAAAAACAAACAACTCAAGTAGCTCATGATTTTTTGTTCTGGTGGAAGTTTCACGTAATTTACCAAGGAATATTTTTGCGGATCCATTTCCAAATACGGTCCCTTATCGGACTGGAAGCGCTGGTGACGTCGCTCAGTTGACAATCAAATGAGTAAACATACGGACGGCAAACCGGACGCGCTGTGACCAACGATCGATCAATTACTGCCCCGCCAGTCCTTACACTACGCTTTGTTTTTTCTAGGAATTCTGTCGTTTCTTCTGTACGGCACATTATACTATTAAGAGAAAATAAAAGTATTCCTAGAACATATTTGTATGAAAAATGTGCCTTAGGCAAGTTCAAACCTGGACTGAGTGAATTTTTTTTTCGTAGAAAGAAGCAGCACAAATATCGCATTATTTCATATTCGAGAAGTGCTTCACTACTTGTGGGAATTCTGATTCGGTGTTGTTGACGCTCTTATGCAAAGAAATAAGAGAGGTCATCTTCGTCAACATTGTATTATATTGACGTATACTGTGTTGAGGAAGATGACCTCTTTTATTTTTTTGCTTCACTACTTATCCTCAGATATGGCCTACAAGACTCAATCTTCGTTACTTGAATATAGATAGTTAACTAATAGTGTTACATACGAGACTGTCACATAATATTTTGATGGAAATTGGGGACAAAACTTTATTAAATTCTTCGAAAAAAGTGTAAATGTTGAGGGCATAGGCATGCAGGCAGGGCGATCCTTAGCAACCAGGGAGGCGCAAGTAAATAAGCATAGCGCGGCAAGTAACGGAAAGAAGATTAAGGGGCAGATAAGGGCATGTAGGATTGGTGGTAAACTAGTAATGGGTTATGACGTAGAAGGAAACTGAAGATTGTTTTGGTAAAACAAGAGACAAGAAGGTATGAAAGTTATGGTGAGTTGAACCTCGTAATATTTGAGGAGAGGAGCTATAGACCGCGTACCATGCACATCCTAGAGGTCATTTTAAATGATAGATGCGGGACTTGGTGGAATTTTGCGGGAAGTAATTGAGCAGTGAGGACTTATATTTTGTGTGCGTAATTCTATTTGGAACTTTGAATAATTCTGGCACCGGGAGTAATAAGTTAAACAATATGTTGAGGACGTTGATCCGGCAGTGGACCGAGAACAAGATACAAGAGAGAAGATTGGTCGGAGCGGTGGATTCTTCCTGGCCTCATCGTCCAACAGTGCATGAATATATGAAATAGTAAGAATAATAGCGCTATTTACAATTTTTACAACCGGTCATGACCAAGGTGACATTTTATTTTACAAAGAATTAATCAATGAATAAACTTACAACGTTCTCATTTTGAAAAAGAAAAGCTGATTATCATTTCTTTAGCATCTTGTGCAATCCATAGTTTAATAATTTCTTTCCAGAAACAAATTTCAGATTCCTCGCTTCTTCCGTATGGAGAGCGGATCGAATGATCGTTTGCTAGGAAGAAAGTAAGTACCGGCGACGATTATTTTCGTAAGAACCGAACCGGCAGAGCTAGTAGGATAATTATTTCCCTTTTGATGTGTTTGCTGGAAATTTAAAATCGCAACCCTTTCCTGACGCCCAAAAACGATATAAATTCGGAAACCGGTTGCATAAATAATTTAACAGAAACGGAGAGCGTTTCAATAGGAGCACAAATTTGTCAATTCCTAAAACAGATTTAAACATGTAGAAAAAACACATAATTTTTGTGAATCTTTTCTTTGATTTATTTTGGTATTGCTCTTCTCTACTTTTCAAATATATAGTTTCAAAGGGGCTTAAAAATATGTTGGTTCTTTCGGTCTCGTAAGCTGCTGTAAAGTCAGGAGTGAAACCAGCAAGTGTTTTGCAGCAGAGTCTTACACAATTCAATAGAATACATATTAAATAATTCACTTCAGATTTTAAAGTTAACCTATGTTAATCCTTTCATTTTTCCTTTAGCTCTGTCTATCGACACTACCTCTTGAGAGGACAGGGAGCGCCAATGGTCATAGCAGTAATCTACTAATCAATAATAAAAGGGACACAGAAAGTTGATTGATGTTTCCGGTCACGTCAACTGGTGCGGTCAATAGTTCCGTCAGTGAAGTGAATGTTTTATCTGTGGATGAGGCGGTGCCCTCCGCTGGCTGGTGAGATTCGGCGCCAACCTACACGTCCGCATGCGGGGGATTTGCCTCTCAACCTCAGTTGGGACAAAATTCAAGCTTCTGACTGGTCTCCCGATTAATGTGATAGTGCACTGAGTGTATGTTTAAGAGTATGTGTGTTTGTGAGTGTGTGTGTGTGTGTGTGTGTGTGTGTGAGTGAGTGAAGTTATGATAGGACAAAGAAGAGAAAGGAAAGATAGAGCGCAGTCCGTGGCCAGTTTTGTGAAGTACTCGTCCGCCATTCGCCTAGTATTGATAGGAGAAAAAATAGCAAACTACCGATCCGAACAATTTTTCACCAGGATTCTCCAGAGGTAGAATTCGACCTGGCAATAAATAATTTCAATGAGAGATACCGTTTAAATGCTTAGAAAATTATGAAATTTGCAATAACAACAAAAGTTATTTCGAAATTATGTATATTTGGAAAGAAGAAATGCGTCAGTAAAATGGTGTTGGTTCAAACATGCCATGTTCTGGATTGCGGAATATTGCTTGAAACTGTACGGCGAAATAGCAGGCTTATAAAGAAAGGCGATTAAAAAGCTTAACACAGCTAAGTTGAAAATGCTTCCCTTTTAATTAATCGCCACTGGACCTCCAGTATAGCTGGCGATTTTTAAAACAAATTTGGATTGTGTTTCTCTTTTCAAGAGGGAGTTTTGCTAATTATGTTCCAAAAAAGACAAATTCTTACCGGAAGAAAACAGGAGCTTCGAATAGAGTAAGTATATTCACGGAATAATTCCCAAGTGGAAAACACAAGGTGAGAGAGAGGAGAGAGAGAGAGAGAGAGAGAGAGAGAGAGAGAGAGAGAGAGAGAGAGAGAGAATATGAGAGAGAAAAAAGAGGCAGAATGTTTCACAGCGTAAGGACCCAAATATCTAAGCTTTCTGACCAGTAGGCCCAACATCCACCTTCCCATTCTGCTAAAAACATATCTTCGTCGGACATAGATGATTTCATGAACCAGCAAACAGTCCGTTGTAAAGAATAAACATGTTCAACATCGACACAAAAGATAATCAAGGAACTTTGAAGCCTAATTATATACGCAGAAAGGTAAAACACCATTTGAGTTACAATTAAGGAACAATATTAACTGAGGGGAATGATTGAATTACTCATTATGTATTCTGTTATACACGATGTAAAACATTATCGAAAGTAGGGTAATGAGGGTTGTAGGCATCTTCTCAGGATTAACCATTCATGTGACATGTGCTTTTGAGTTATCTCCGAGTAAATACTCGGAATATAGTGCAGAGTATTGCATTTACATAATTTAAGTAAAATATGAAAACTAAGCGGAGTGACTTGAGAATATTCCAGCAACCGTATATTATTTTCCGAAATAATGAAATTTATCCCGAAAAATTGCACTCCAGAAATTCAAAACCAAATAGGCAATACATAGGTATATAAATACAAATTGATAATATTTCAAACCAGATTAACTTTTCAATGCTAATACAACGCTAATGAAATGGATTATTCCTTTTTTGAATTATTTGTGAATGAATAATTTACTCTTCACCGAAAACTGTATTTATTTCCCATTACCACTGTTATAATTCAACATAAATAGCCTGCCATCGGACACTTTGCAACAATAAAATAGCATGCCTAAAGCAGTAACAAACTTTTTCATTTTAAATACAAATTTCTAACAAAACAGTGTTACACAAGACGAGGGTTTGTTGACGCAACCTGCTTGTTGCAAAAGACGAGATTCTCCCGTGTGCAGAGACAAACACGATTCCTCCGTATAAGTCTGATTGAAGCGCAGCTAAAACCGTCTCTCCTTCGTATATATAACCGGTGCTCACGTGACAGGGTGTTTGTCCCTTGCCAAATCGCCGCCGCCGCCGCGCGACGCGCGCTTCATTGTGGAGATCCTGTCGGCTCCACCGCACCCACCGCTGGGCCATGCACAGTGGCCCCAAATGCACACCCAACACTTTCTCATACACCAGGGGAACTCAATGGATTGATTGATTTTTAGTTTTTGATTGATTGATTTTTTCGTGTTTCCGGGCGCGTCAACTGCTTTGGTCATTAGTCCCGTTAGTGTAGTGCATGTTTTTTTCTCGGGAGATGGCGGTGATCTTCCCCCGCTGGATGGTCAGATCCCGCGCCGACCTACCGTCGGCTGGTGGGTTTTCCCCCAACCAGATATCTTCCACCAGCGGGGTACCGCCCCAGCCAGGACAAGTTCTAAGACCCCGACCGGTCTCCCGGCATATGTGGTAGCGTAGCGTATGTTAGTGTAAGTGCGTGTGTGTAAGGGGAGAGGATAGGACAAGGAAGAGGAAGGACAGATCGCGCGCGATCTGTGGCCCGTTTGTTAGGATACTGCTCTGGCATTCGCCTGGTGTTGATCGTAGAAACCACGGAAAACTACCGATCAGAGCAGCCGGCCGCTAGAATTCTCCTCCAGACAGCGACTGAATTCGACCTAGCTGAAAAGCTAGTGTCGAAAATCCTGCCGCCGTCGAGACTCGAACCTAGGACCTCCCGGTAAGAGGCGCTGCAGTGACATCAGTTGATGCACTGAGCCACCGCTCCCGGTCGGTAACTCAATAGAGCGAGAGGTAGAATACATAGTACGTATTTGATTGATTGTGTTTCTGGGCGCGTTAACTGCCAATATCACTAGTCCCGTAAATGTAGTGCATGCTTTTATCGAGAGAGGTTGCGGCGATCTTTCTCGCTAGGTAGCGAGATCCGGCGCCTACCTACATGTTGGCTTGCTGGGTTTTCCCCAATCAGGTTTCTCCTACTATCGGGGCACCGACCCAGCCAAGGTAACCTCACGACGTGTGTGATAGTGTAGAGCATGTGAATATGGGTAAGTAAAAGGATATGTGAAGATAGAACAAGGGAGAGGAAAGAATGATCGCGCGCAGTTCGTGGGCTGTTTGAGTACTGCTCCGGCATTTTCTTGGTTTTAATCGAAGAAACAATGGAAGCTATCGACCAGAGGTTGACAATGGAAGCTATCGACAGCGGTTGAATTCGACTCAGCTATATGACCTGTGATACGTATACGAAAAATGTTCAAAAAAGGCATGGAAATCAATGAGAAATATGTCGGTGTTGTAGAGAAAGTTGGAGAGTTGTCGAATCATACGCGCCTGATGGGTGTAAGTTGCATCGGAACAAATCGTGTGCAGTTGGCTTGACCTGTCATTCATCAGTGGCTCTTTATTTATTTTTATTTATTTTACAAAAAAACAGTTAAAATTGCGTATGACATGCTATGCTATCGAAACTGTGCTATGGGGAGAAGTGAATTCTGTGCACATTTTCAAAATTCTGTGATCCCTACACTAAGTCATATACTACTTTAATTTTGAATTAAAAAGAAGCCGTTCACGAAGCACCTACGTGGCAGGATATATACAACATGTTCCTATATTCAGTCACCACGTGGCTTCCACGTGGCGTCTATTCCTTTTACATAGACTCTACGGCTTGGGCCACCATCGTTACACTGTTTGGACATGTTACCGTGACAAGAAATGAGGACCAGAGTCACGCTAGAGTGTATCAGTGAATTTGCCTGTGGAAAGAAACGTATTGTTCACAATTATTTTTTTTAAATAAATTTATTTTAAGTCGCATGAACATCTATGGATATTAGCAACTACATATAAAGGCATTACATCACACATTCATTCAATAACACATAACATTTTTAACAGTGATTAAACAAAAAGTTCAGAAAAATTATACATAACAGGATTTAAACATACATTGTTAAATACGAAATTGCAATTGAACAGTTTTGAAATAAATTTAGTAGGGGTATATTTCATTTAGAATATTATTTGATTTTCAGAACAGTAGTACTTTTTTTATAATCTTCAGATGTTCGGATTAGTTATTATAATTCTTGTTACTTTACATTACAGTTATTTGGTCAAGTTAAGAGATCAATAGGGTTGACTGTAGTGATAAAATTAGGATAATATTTTCCAAATCAATTGTAGACAATCAACAAACAAAAGGAATTTTCAGTACATGAGGTATTTATTTTCCATTAGTGTTGACTTAGGACGATATTTCGCTGTTTAATTTAACTATGTTTTCAGGTTGCTGTTTAATGTAACCAATTTTTTCTGTAAATTTACAATAATACTTTTTGAAAATTGAATTACAGAAAATCAAAAGTAATAAAAAATTATTAAGAGTCTGAGATAAACTATACTGAATTCATGATGATACACATGAGACAATTGTCATATAAATTAGATACGCTATTTTCTATCACAATAATAGTAGATTTTTTTGAACATGCAAAACCCGGCACAAAGGCACGAGAAAAAAAAGTTTCGGAAAATTTACTGTACACCTTCCTTTGTGAAGTGGAGAAAATAAGAGTTTGAGAAATGTTAATAGATAGTAAAAAAAGGAACTTTGTTACGATTAAACATCTGAATTTGGAAAAAAAAAGTATGTAACTTTGTTACAGATTAAACATTTATTACACAGAGTTTTCTGTTTTATATATGATAAGATGGCACCAGACGAGGAGAAGTGAGAGTCAGTTTGATAAGTCACATCATTATTATGGCGTAGGTTATTTTCATAGACATTCGTGGGTCCATACTGAAGTCCTGTGGTCAACTCACGGAGAGAAGAGAAAGTGAGGGAACACCGAATCAAGAAATCTAACAATGGAAAAAAAATCAAAGTTGTTTATACATATAAAAATGTAATGACCACAAATTTATAAACAACATTTCTGCTATTAAATGTTTTAGTTTTTTGAGTTTTAAATTATTAACAATATGTTTTCATCAATGGAAATGAAAAGATTTAATTCCAGGTTTGAACTTACTGTTTCATGCGTTTTATTTGTAGAGTTTCCGAAATGTGTCTTGAAAAGTACTTTTGTTCACTGTCTCGAATGCGTGGACACTCAAAATTAAAATAAGTTTGCAATTGTAACCTGCGCCGGAAAATGGAGTGACTGTCTTAATCCAACTTCTAACAATTCAAACCTGAAATTGTGGTTACATTAAATCCCGAAACGTTGTGATAGGTCTTTACTAATGGAAAATCGATTTCTCATGCACTGAGGGTGACAATGTTTTGTTGATAATAAACAATTGATTTGTAAACTTCTACTCTCCTCTTGTTTCCTTAGTTCCTAAAAATATTTCTACTTGGTTCGCTGTCCACGCATAAGTTTATTTAATTATCGTATTCCTAAAAACTTTTAGAAGACTCCATAATTGTCGTACTCATGTAGCCCACTTAATCTCCTTTCAACTGCTTTAGAGATCCCAGGTAAGTAACACACGCTGTTTATTTATTTATTTATTTATTTATTTATTTTACGTCAAAAAACAGTTAAAAACTGCGGATGACGTCCTATGGGGAAAAGTGAATTGTGTGCACATTTTCAAAATTCTGTGATCCCTACACCAAGTCATATACTACTTAAATTTTGAATTTTGAAAGGGAGAAAAAAAACAAAAACTCCCATGTAGTAAAATCTATTTTCAAAATAAATAAGCAATGATTTTGAAAGGGAGAAAAAAAACAAAAACTCCCATGTAATAAAATATATTTTCAAGGATAAATAAGCAATAAATTTTGAATTTTGAAAGGGAGAAAAAAAAACAAAAAACTCCCATGTAATAAAATCTATTTTCAAGGATAAATAAGCAATAAATTTTGGCTCTTATTACTTCCTGCCGCGACAACATGGAAACGATAATTTGAATAATTTTATTTCCCACTGAATTCTAGAAGACGTGCACAGAAAATGAAGTTACATTTATGTCCAGAAGCAAAACAAGGGGCCATCTCAGCATTTGCTCAATGGATCAGGGAAACTGGACGAAAAACCTGATCGAGATTTTTTTTTAGATTTATTTATTTATTTTATTTACTGTTGTTGTTGTTGTTGATGATGATGATGATGATAAGGTAAGGGTGGTGGTAGTGGTGTTGATTAATATCACATATGAATAACGTTCATAAAAATATTATTTTAAAGTAAAGTAAAGGATTTGAAAAAGTTAGTGAAAATTCTAAAACCTTTACTTTCTTATTTATTTCATTTTATTGGTGCCTAAAATAAATTTTAATGAGAATTAAAATAGTTGCATATTTCAGAAGAATTGTATTGTACGGTTTTAATATAATTTTTACCGGAAGTGAAAGTAAAGGATTTGTAAAATGCGTCATGCACATGCAACTTTCGGGAACATTGTGTAGATTACTTTAAAATTTGATCGATATCGACTCCCTTCTCTTATCTTCATATTGTAATGAATGGGATCGAATTCCACTCATCTTACCAAAATAACTAAATATGTTGCAACTGTTTTAAATAATTCCAAACAGTTATTTACAATCAGTTCACATTTTGAAGTGACCTTTTAATTAATTTTCAACAACATTAGCTAATTATTAAACACATATTTTCGGAAATCAGATGCTGTTCGCTGTTCTCCACGACGAAAAGGTCAGAACTATCAGCAACCTGGCCTCGATGGCGCCGGAAGCAGCGTTAAGTGCGAAGAGAAAAAATGGATTTTCAGCATGTAGTTGTGTGTCATAATCGGCTTCTCGCACCACGCATCTAACAAGCACTCAACATTATAATTCTCAATCATCCTCGTCCTTTTCTTATGAATGATCAGAGCATCATCCTTCACTAAGTAGACCGGCAAAGGTGGCTCAGGGCATCAATTGATGTCACTGCAGTGCCTCTGATCGGAGGTTCTTGGACTCGAGACCCAATGGTGGCAGGATTTTCGACTCTAGCTACAGAGCTCGCTCGAATTCAGCCGCATCCGGAGGAGAATTCTAGCTGTTTTGATCAGTCGTTTTCCGTGGTTTTTCCTATCCACACCATGCGAGTGCAGCAGAAAAACTCTAACAAACGGACCAGAGGCCGCCCGCAATCTTTCCTTCCTCTTCCTTGCCCTATCCTCACCTGTTACTTACAAACACCTAGAATCACATACACCACACATGTCGGGAGACCGGTGGGGAGCTTAGAGCATCTCCCGGCTGAGGTGGTGCCCTGCTGGTGGGAGATAGCTTCTTAAGGAAAAATAACAGCAAACCGACGTACGTCGAGGCCGGATCTCGCTATCCAGCGTGGGGAGATCAACTCCACCTCTCGTGATGAAACCATGCACTACACTTACGGGACTAATGATCTCCGCAGTTGACGCTCTTGGAATCACCAAGCAATAAATCGAAATTTACTCAGAAGAGAGCGAAGGCTGCTGATTGAAAATTGGGTTGCTAAAAATTGGATTAAAACAGTCATTCCATTTCCCGGTACTGTTACAATTGTAAAATGAATTTAATTTTGAGAGTCCATTAACGCGAAACCTGCTCGGAAAAGGGAAGGTCATCATGGCATAAGCCGAAAAGCAAAAATTAGCATGATATCCAACCATTCACTCTAACTATCAGCGACTTGATCTCACGCCCTCGCGGTTTCTTCTTTGTTTGGCGCGCTCGTTGGTCTGTATCGCGCCAACGTGCGCCCCGCACCACCACCGCTTACGCAAGCAAACCCAGGAGCAGCGCTTGGGCGAAGCTTTTTGTCTGCGGCCAGTCAGCGAAACAAATACGGAGAGCGAGGAGAAATGAACATTTTTCCTTACGAGACGGGCGCCGACAAGTGAGAAACGGCATTTTTCATCGAGCTCTCGCGAGAAAAAAGAAACCTACAAATCCAATCCGAGAAAATCTGAATAATGCAGCTGTGTTGACATTCATTGGACGATTATTAAATTGCAGCAAAGCATAATACAATTACGTAAGTTCCATATGAATTACGAGAACTTTCGGTCGTTGAAAGTTCCTCTGGGGGCTAGTTTAACTCGAAACACAACTGCAGCGGATAGCAAATGAACGCGTAAGGATAATGAGAGAAACAATAATAAAGATGAAGTAGACGACGGGGAAATATAGGCGAGAAAACGAAATTAACGCGCTGCTGTTCCCACTGGAAGAATGATGCCGGAAGTTGGGATATGTATTTGCGGACATGGTTGCAGCCTTGGGGAACCCCGCAGTGTCTGGAAGCCATGTGCTCTCCCGCGATTCAGCAGGCGGTGGATTCGTGTAAACGATGTCTCCGGGGAGGCTTTGATTTTTGCAGGTGGTGCAGGTGAAAGATATACGTTGGCGCAATACTCAATTCTGAGAGCCGCTCTGGGGAGATTAATCGAATGTAGAACGTGGAGCTGTCAGAACACGACAATCGTGTTTTCTGCCACATTTGTTTCAATCTCAAATGTGTCGGAAATGCACCGATCGCTCGATTGCACACCTCCATTTGACAATGTTGTCGTCTAAACAATTCGGTATTTTAAAATGTTTTTGCCTCTAAGTTTGGAGATATAAAAAATATTTATAAACAATTTTTTAAAATAGCTTTTATATTACTTTTTGGCTGTGTTCATAGATCTGTATTGCACGGAAGCTAAATAGTCCAGAATTTTATTTTGTGAATGCAACGTTTGAAGTAGACATTCATAAGCTAGCTGGAAGAACCATGAACGAAAAATGACGGACTTGTTAAAATGGATATGTCGATTAGACAGCAGATTTTAAGACTAGCAGCTTGTTTGACTGATGATTATTCGAACGTTAAGATTAACGTAGCGTTTGTTCGACTGAACACTAGAACAATTATACAATAATTTAGTACAATGTTTTGGAATTACAATTTGGTCAGAAATTTATCAAATGACGCTAGAGACATAAAATGTAAAACGAAGTTATTTAAGAAAGTACTTAGTTAAGTGAGAATCACGGTAAATTCTACAATGTCATATTTCTGGACGCCACTACAGTATGTTGACACTCAACAGAGAGAACTGCAATAAAACGCGCCAAACGCGTTGGCGCTCTGATTAATGGGAGCAAGTGTAGATGGATTCAGAGCCCAATTTTGCACCCCATAAAGTAGTTTTCTCTGATGCTGTGCAGATGCAGTCTTCACACATGCTCATTCGCATCTTTCTTCTGTTTCCCACTTCAAGTGTTTCTCTACTAAGCTCTACCAAAAAGTTGAAATAATTGAGTAAACAATTGTATAGTTCCAACTACATTTAATTGGTCCTATAGAATACACCAACAAAACAGTTTTTATAAAACGTAAGAAAATTTAAAAAATGTAATTTCTACTTAGAAAAGATGCGGGTGTTCATAACATACGAAAACATAAAATACAATAATAGAAAGCAATAGCTATAAAATGAAATCAGTTCAGCTAAAGTTTAGTTTTTCAAGAATTTTAACAGCGTTATTTTCGATTAATTAATGGCAATTGTTTAGTTGCCAATCACAATTTGTTGATTCCTGATACATGACATTAAATATCGAAATTTTCTCTCTTTTACGAATATTTCAAAAACTGTTATTCATCACTTAGAAAATTCGACAAAACATGCACGTTTTACTTCCAAATTTCTGTGATAAACAAACATTTGAAGAAAAATTAAGACTTGCACATGCGAATTATGGTACATGCGAATTATGGTACATGCGAATTATAGCTATAAGCGGACGAACTAACAACCTAAAGAATAGTGAACTAAGGGGTGAAATACAAAATAAAAGAGTAAAAAATAAATTTGTCTTCTCACAAAATCTATTTGCAAAAATCGATATTAAATTACTTTTCTTCTTAAATCACATATTTCGTATTATTCAACATTTATCTTGAACCTCATCAAGCTGCTCATTTAAAAACTCATATTCTGTATATGAAAGTTCGTGAAAAAGTGCAGAATTGTTTTACTATAACAAGTCTTATCTGCATACTCAACACAGGATTGGGTTTTTGACGACAAGGCTTTCCCATCTTTTTCTAAATTCACGGCACCAAAATATGCACTCGATTACCAAAAAAAACTAGTTAAATGAATCCCATACTTTCTGCCCTGTGATATCTGTGTTTTCTTAGATCTCTGTTGCTAGAACTTTCGATCATAGCGAAATAGCAAATAACTTGTTCTCAACATGTTGCTAGTGCACTAGTCAAGATTTTATTCATCACAGTGAGTGGGAAAAGGGACTTTAAAATCTATAACTAGGAAGTCTGTTTGGAGCGTTAAAATTCTGATCACATTTCCAATCCTAAAGCTTTACTGTCCTTTCATAGCAAAACATTTCAGATCACATCTAAAAGAAAAGGTATTTTTGTGCAATTAAGAAGCCAAACATCCGTCTTTGAATCAATAGCATGCTGTCAACGTCCTAGTGCAGGCACCAATGTCCTCGTTCAACCTCCAGGCAAGCACGTGGCAACAACTAGGTGCACGCACAAAACGTCAGGGACAAAACAGCCAGAAAAATAATTCAGCATTTTATAAACACGAATTTCCAGGAGAAAATATAAACTCCTTTCATCACGGCTTCGCACAAAGAAGTTATTGTAAAAGTAGCACTATTAATCCCGCAAAAAAGAGAGAAAAGGGGCGACGTTAAAGCTGGTTCGTGGGCTGCTCAGCTGTCAAACACACTCTAATATACACCGCGCATATCCCGCTGCCATTTTTTTCGTGTTTTCCAGCGAGGACTGTATTTTAGGCGGTTGTAAATACGCTCTTCAATGCCACCTTTCGTTGAAGTGCACCTATATACTGGGGGTATTTATTGGAAGATTCTAACTCATGTACACATTCATACATTTCGTTATTCTGTTTTTCAATAAAAACATCACTGCATACACAACCCTACATTTCAATCCTCTTTTTTAATGGAATCCTGATTCAGAGAACTACTGCAGCATTTATATTTACACTATTTGTTTATGTTTTCATCTCAACATGCTTAATGGAAACAATGAATTCATACAAGTTAAAATGAAAAAAACAATTTTCACAAACATAACAGCAATTATTTTTGAATATATGGATCTTAAATAAGATAAATTGTTAGTAATAATAACAAGTAAATTAGCAATAAATAGTATAATATTAATAAGAAGTATAAATGGGAAAAACGTTTTTAGAAAATGTATTCCCTAGTACGTCAATAGTTACATAATTACACTGCTCCCATACTGTTAATATATACAGATGTGTTAGTTGTATTCTCAAAAACGGGACAAGCACGAAATGATCACTTACAGATGACTGGGTAGTTCGCGTCTATTTCTTGAAAAAAATACGCGAACAACAATGGGAACAAAAACACATATCACTCATAAACCGGATAAAATCGTGGCGCACTCCTTGAACAACGGCAGACATTTTCGGAGCAGAAGAACAAGCACAGGTGCAGTAACCACTGGCACTGCTCTTCCGCCGCGTCAGCACCGGCGTTGCGCTCGCCGGCCGCCGGGCCACAGCCGAGCTGACAGCGCCTCCATCGCCGAAACAATTGCCGCCGCCGATTATTACGCGGCGAACAAAACACACGCACGCCGCGCGCACCGCACTACCCGGACATGTCTTCTCACTAAATCTACTGTTCTACTAGCGGCGCGGAGGAGAAACTGTGGGAGGGTAGGGAGCGGTGCGTGGCGACGGCGGCGAGGTAGAGGAGGAGGTGGAGGGGAAGCTGCCGAAAGAGAAGAGAGGCGGCGGTGGCGGTGGCAGATGCCGTCGGTGGAGGCAGGCCCACGGCTGTGCCGCCGTCTCGCTCGCACCCAACTGTTTTGTTTAAAAAAAGCGCGCGCCCGCGGCGCTCCCCCCCCCCCGCCCGCCGCCGTCGCCCCCGCCCCTCACCGCTCTCCCACCCCCGCCGCTCCGCCGGCCGTCGGCGCGCCGCGCCGGCCCGAAATAGCGAGCTAGCTCCTAGCCCTGACGACTTTGCCCCGTTCCTCCATTACGTTTATAAATACGAGAGAACCCAATCTTCTTTTTCTTCGTTTTGCTCGCTTTGGCTCCTCCATTCTTCCCCCTTCCAGCGTGCGTAGACGCCGCTGGCCCCTCCTCCTCTTTCTTCGGTGTCGCACGTTCCCCTCCACTCGCCTCCCCTCCCCTGCCCGCGCCGTCCGGCGCGGACCGCGTGTGCGTGCTGACGTGGGAGGAGGGGCTTTCCCCGATCATTACGTTAAGTAACGTGAAGTATGGCGCCGTCTGTCGGCCAGCCGCCCGGCTGGCGGGCGGCGCGGAGGAGGTAGGGAGAGGACAACTCGCACGCCCACGTGCTCGCGTATAGGCGCGGGGCACGGACGCGCGCGCGGCCGTCGTGCGCGCCAAACACAAACCGGAACTGCGGGAATGGACGGACATTGTACCAGGGACACGGTCGTCAGAACAAATGCAGTCGTGCATTGATCATAAGGCACGGAAATACGCATTTTAGCTGATCCTTCTATACTCGTAAGTTTATACATTTTGAAATTATTCGACTCCTTAGAATGTTTTTCATTTTCATTACTACAGCGAATAAAGAGAAATACATTTCAAAATGAGAGAGATTACTCTTTGCACTGCTATTATAATTTTTTTTTTTGAGACAGAAAATACTTTCTATATATTTTATGTTAAATTTATCGCATTTTATTACTCATATACTCACGAGTATATTATTTCTACTTAAAATGCATTTCACATCGTCTTTGGCTCAAAAGAAAATGAGTGTGTTAACAACGCGATAAACATTCATTTCTCTTCCACTTCATCTACGAGTCACTCTCGAGTAATGATGGCATACGTTACGGAAAAGTCACTTCAGAAGGTAACGAAGACAATCATGTTGAACTGTCTTTGTAAGAATCACAATATCTAGGGAGGAGTTCAAGCGGAATATTTCTGAAAATATCGCATTGTAATCTTCAATGAGAAATTATTATAAATGAAACGAAAAATAAATGTGGATTGCCTTACTAGGTTAAACAGACTTCAACACCATTCCCTATTAATGACTTGAAGTAGATGCTTAAATTAGTGAACTTTTTACCTGGATGGCAAAATCATACATTAAATCTTTCTTAGTTCGTCTGGAAGCCAAATTCATGATTACACGTAATTTAGGCTTGCGATTTACCGCTGCATTCAGCAGAAAGTTTAGGTAAAATAATTGAAAATAATGCAAAGGGAATGAAAGTGCAATGATTACCCTTAACGATAAAAGTAAGGGATAAATTTAAAAGAAATGGTAATTCTTGGAAAACAATGAATATGAATTCCTATGCTGGTCAATGTTTATTAATATTTCTTGCTCATGGAATGCATCTTTCAAGTTTAACTCCAACTCTCATATTGAACAAAAACTATACTACCAGAGTAGTGTTTCAATTGCATTGCAGTAACTTATATGGAGCGTTGTGGATTCTGTATTTTCAGACAGTTTCTCGATTCTTTTTCTTAGTCTTCCTGAGAGGATTAATTTTCGGAAGTTTGTTCCCCATCAAGTCTCTCTGTATATTATAACTACCTTGAATGGAACGTTTTTGTGGTTACTTTGGCATCAACGCACAAATACCTGGAATTACCACAGGCGCGTTATATCCGGGTGGTGAAATTTTCTTCACGTGTATTCAATTCCGGAGTCTGGACGTCAGTTAACTGTCTCTGTGTCCTCCACATCGCTTCACGCGCGAGTAATTTTGGATCCACGTAATTCCTCACCGAAAGAAAGAATAATATTACGACAGACGGAATCCCGGTAGTTCCACGTCATAAAGCTCCCGTGATGCGCCTTGGGTTTACTGCACTTGAGCGATCTACGAAATGTAACAGGTCAGCGCGAAAGCGGAGGTGGCGCGGCAGGAACAGCGCAGCAAGTTCAACCAGGATCACGCCCGCCCACCCGCTGGCCAGACTGAACCTAGCAATTCGCTCGCTCGTTCACTTACACGCCTATCTGCCCGCCAGTTAGCACGCTCGCCTCCTTGCTCGCTTCCCTCCCTTGCCCCGCTCCCCTCGCCCCCCCCCCCCCCCCCCCTCGTCCCCTCGCTCACTCGCCCCAACGCTCGCTCGCCCCAACGCTCGCTCGCCCCTTCGCTGGCTCGTCCGCACCTTCGCTCGCCCGCCCGCCCGCCCGCCCGCCCCCCCTTCGCTCGCCCCCTCGCCCGCTCCCCCGCCCGCCCGCTCGCTCGCCGCTCGCTCGCCCCCTCGCTCCCTCGCCCCCCCGCTCGCCCGCTCGCCCCCGCTCGCCCCGCTCGCTCGCCCCCTCGCTCGCTCGCCCCCTCGCTCGGTCGCCCCCTCGCTCGGTCGCCCCCTCGCTCGCTCGCCCCCTCGCTCGCCCACTCGCTCGCCCACTTGCTCCCCCCCTCACTCGCTCCCTCGCTCGCCCACTCACACAACCACTTGCCCTTTTTCCGTGCGTTCGCACGCTCGCTGGCTCTTTCGCGGCCGCAACGCGGAGTTCCGGCCGGGGGGACGGCGTTGGGGGCGCGGCGCGGCGCGGCGACGCGTGCCCCGGCGCAACACGTGCTCCGCACGCGGCCTCCGCCGAAATAGCGCGGTCAGCGCAGCCCGCGGCGGGCGCGGCTATTTCCACCCCAAACACGCCCCGCGCCCGCGCCCACAGCACGCCGCCCTTTGGGAAAGAGAGCGGCTTTCTCTCACTTTTCACTCGTTCCTGCCACGAGTGGGTACGGCTACACCGCGCCTCTTATCCCCGAATTCACATCGTCATTACGGTTTCATCACACCGATCGTTCATAACAACTCCTGGTTTAAGTCAAAGACTCTGAAACAAGAATTCATAAATAAACGAACGTTCTTGCTCCTACCCCTTCGTTCTGTATAGGATTTTCTCCCCACCTTCCTTTCCCTCGCCATCAGACTTATATATTTCCCTGCTTCTATAAATTATTCTCTACAATTCTATATTATCTAGTAATTGTCGACTTTGTTTAACGGCCGACTGCTCTGTTCGGTAGTTTTCCGTTGTTTCTCCCAGGCGAATACCAGGGCAAAACCCTAACAAACGGGCCACGGTCTGCGCGCGATATTTCCTTCCTCTTCTTAGTCCTTTCTTCACCTTTTACTTACACACACTTGTACTCGCAAACACATATCGGGAGATCAGTCGGGAGCTTAGAGCTTGTCCCGGCTGGAGCGGTGTCCTGCTGGTGACAGAGTCCTGGTTAGGAGAAATCCTCGCAATCCGACCTAGGTCAGCGCCTTACCAGGAAGCAGAGGAAGTGCACTGCTCCCCCTCCCGATGAACACATGCATTAACACACGGGAATAATGACCTTAGAAGTTGACGCGCCTGGAAACATTATTCAATCAGTCGGCTTTGTTTCTTCATTGTTTTAGTTCTTTACACTCAATATTTTCTTTTTTCGGCTTATTTTTGTATCGTTTAGTCACGTTATTTTTCTTTTCCTCGCCATATTTTTTTAACTTCATTATCCCCAGGAGCGTTTGGACCGATAATTGTTCAGCCAATGACAGGACTGTACAAGTTTCAATACTCTGAGTCAACTACCATTTGATAAGCTTAGGTTTCGTGGAAAGAAGCAAACACAGTGGCTGGGATGAGCAAAAAATCCTCACAAATGCAGAAAGAGAGTAAATGATGTAGGTGTATAAGGAACAGTCGCTGGGTATACGAGGATCTGACCGGAGATAAGGCTAGCACTGAGATGATGTGATGTAGGGAAGAGTGAGGAGGAGTAAGATAATTCTCGTCGGGTAAAATAAACTGGGCGACAATTTGATCAAGATGAAAGATGGTTTGTCATTTAGTCGGCCTAGATCGCTGGTAAATGTGAGAGTGGAGGATTGGAAAGTGGAGGTGACGGAGGCGCTGAGGATGGCAGGAGGTGCTTGAGAGATGGGAGAGCGTCGGCCGAAGGTAGTTTTGAGTGTTAAGTAGAGCCAAAATGGGCAAAAATGATGAAAAGATAATTATTTACTTTTTTAAATCGTTAATTACTTTATAGTTTTCTGTGTTAAATAAGCCAAGTTTCATCTTAATATGTTATCTCTAAGTATTTTTTTATACTTTTGAAGTTACGTAGCGTGAAAGTGGGCGTGGTCATTTCGACACATTGTGGGCGTTGCATGAACGTCATGGGTGTTTTTCTGCTTTCGTTGTGAGAAAAAGTTAATAGTTTGCTTTCTAGTGTTGAACATACTGTTTCCTGTAAGAAGTGATGGTATAATGGCGTGAAAATATCGGTGCCCGTGTTTGTCCAACATATATACCAAGAATGCACTGAACACTTTAGGAGCCATTTTCCGCTAGTTTAAAATTTTCATTTTTAGAGAATATTTTCTCAAAACTTACTAATAGGAGGATGCTCAAATTTTAACAGAGCGTGTAGCACAGCAGTTTGTATACTTTAACGGGGCGGATTTATAAAATGTTAAAAACGTAGGCCATTTTGTTATAAATGTTAATATTTTTAAGAACAAAACCTATTACAATGAACAAAAAATAATATTATAAAACTTAGTAACCTTTTTTAAAACGCCTTCGTTAAAATACTAACAAATAATGAATGTACGCTCACATAAAATTTCAAGTCTGTAAATTAAATAGTTTCTGATAAAATGTTCCTTACATTAACATAGGCGAGGTATGCCTTTTAGGGGACAGGAGGAGGAGCGGAGGCAGCGGAGGCACGCAGGGGTGATACTCCTGGGAGAGGCTCAGCAAGGCAGATGGGGGCGTGGTGCTCCAAGGGAGTGCTCAGATAATGAGCGGCGAGGGTTGTCTGAAGCCGCGGGAGCAAATATGACAGCAGCGTCAGCACATCAGTTAGAACGAGGTGTCGAAGGAACGAATGAACTATGGGAACAAAGAAGGCCGCGAGGAAACGAGAAGATAAAGGGAGAAGGGAAGTTAAGGATGCGAATGACAAGACTGGAAAGTCAGGAAACGTACGGTATTTCAGAAGAATTTTATTTACTATAATAAATACTTGTATGTTCAATTATTCTTTGAACATACTGTTGACCAGCATGTACTTCGTCGTTTTTACGGGGTTCAAAAGTTCTTATTACAGTTGCAGGACTGCAAATGAATAATATACGGAATCTAGAAATTTAAGTCCATTGTAACTTTTATTAAGATGAATATAGTAAAATTTCCTTTGCAAAATGAACTTATTTTTTAAATATAATAGAAATCTGTATTTGAAAGGGAAAAACTCTTGCCGGCATATTTTTCCTTAGAGGTTACTGCCTTGCCAAAGGTCAGCTGTCAGTGTGAGTAATCACATCCGGGCAGGATTCCATTGCTTTAAAATACCGAAGAAAAGAGCGGAAATTGGCTGTGAGTGAGGAATCATGATAATATGTTTGAAATGAGAATGGGAAAATTGAAGAGTATACCTTACATCAAACCGGTGCCGTGTGAAAATGGTATGGTAACTGCTTAATAAGTGGACGAAGGTATTTCTAGAAGACTGAACTAATCCTACAAATATTCAGGAAAATATTAAAAAATTTGTGATCATAGGGTCCAAGAGGATCCCAGATATGATACGACGGTTAACTGAAGAATTTCGACTGAAAGTGGAGTATCCTTACAAAAACGTTCCTCTACCTCCTCCATCTCCGAGTTTGGAACCATTTTCCGATTTCACAGCGGGGACCAACAGATCTTTTGCAGTTTCTGATAGTTGCTTCACGAACGTGAAGTTACCTGAATAATTAACGAATTGAATGATCGGGTGTAGAAGATAGGGCGTGAAAACAACTCGTCCTCGGGATCTGCACAGCTATCAGTGACGAGTCCGTTAGCTTTCTCCTCTCCTAGCTGAGGATTCGTAGGTACATTTAGAGACTTGCCAAATAATTCATTAGATTTCATGAGCAGGCGCATTTACATGATAGTCACTGAGAAACGGATCGAGTCTGCTCCGTGTACCTCTCTGGAATCACTAACATTAGTACTGCCTTGCAGCACCATCGCCCCCTGTGTCGCCTTTTTACCATTGCGTTCTCTGGCGTTCTGCATAGATCTCTTGCATCTATGAGGTCAGAAGTTTGCTGTTCAGGGACTTTACTTCTATTTAGTGACGTGTGTTGCTTATAACTCCCTCACAGGGGAACAAGGAGCTGGACCTTCAAAGAATTTAACTCACTCTTACACAATACCGTGATCTACTGATCTCCGGATTGATTCCTGGCCTGTCAACTGCTAAGGTCATAGTCCTGTACGTGCAGTGCGCGGTTTTATCGCGGGAGGTGGCAGTGATCTTTCCCCGTTAAATGCTGAGATTGGGAACCAAACTAAACGTCGGCTTCCGAGATTTCTCTAAACCAGGTATCTCTCACCAGCGGGGCACCTTCTCAGCCGGGACTAGCACTAAGCTCCCGACTGAACTCCCAACATCTGTGAAAGTGTACTGCAGGTCAGTGTAAGTGTGGTATGTAAGAGATGAGGAAAGGACAAAGAAGATGAAGAAGAGATCGCACGCGGTCTGTGACCCGTATGTTAGGGCCACTAGCTATGTATCCAGTGTCGAAAATCCTGCCACTGTTCGCACTCCAACCCTAGTATCTTCCGGGTAGAGACCCTGCAGCGACATCAATGAATGCCCTGAGCCATCTAAGCCAGTATGGAGCTACGAAGACAATCCAGCACGAGGACAAGGAGTGAGGGAAAAGGTAATATTTATGGGGGCGGCGTGCGCGCGCGCCCGCGGCCTCTATAGAACGATTTTCCTAAGGATGAGCCAAAGTGACAGTTCGCGAAAACAAGTGAACATCAGGTGTAATTCACAGACCCTCCGCCGCGACAGCTGTTCAGTCACGCCCCTTCGTAAAGAGCTAATGGCTCCTGTGAAAACATCCCTGTGAAGAAGTCTAAGAGTTTCGCTGAGGTATATGCACGTACGTGAGTCTGGGAAATATTTAAATTTAATTACATATGTGGAAAATCTCTTAATATGCTCTCACAATCAGTAAAAGAAAACTGCCACGAATGTACATAGAAAGAAAAGTGATGCTGGAAACACGTGCGCCGGTACGCATCTCGCATTCAAGTCTCGGTTTTAAAATAAACATAATATGTATCACACAAAAAGTAAATTCAATGTAATATATAAAGAAAAAAAGAATTTTTACAGAAGAGCACATTACACTGCACTTCTTAATATCAATTATTTGTCGCGACGCACTATATTTTTGTCGAAGAAGGACACCACAAAAGGAAGTGTCGAAGCCATTTACAGGTTAGCCAACTGCAAACGAACGAATGCGGAAAGGGAGTTTAATGGGCTCAAGGGCACAACGACTACAGAACATTCAGTTATGTTGCCAGCACTAGCTGTTACTTTGGCTCATCCTGAGGAAAATCGCTCTATACCTGAATCGCTCACGCGTGCGGCGCGGCGCGGCACGGCGCTTCGCGGAGCGTGGGTCGATCCGCGCGGCGCGGGCGGCCTCGTTCGGCCGCGCCCGGAACTAAGAGCGCACGCGGAGCGAGCTTCGACGCGTCGCTGCCGCCGCCGCCGCCGCCGGCCCTGCCGCCAGAGGGGGTGACTGGCCCGAGAGGCGCTCCCCTAGTGAGTGAGAAGGCTGAGAGGAAAAAGATGACGGAAGCAGTGCAAACGCAGTGGGGGTGGCGGAATGGGAAAGAGATGGCGCGACGGCGGAAGGAAGATGGAGAGGGACAGAGAGAAGGAAAGGATTGAATAAATGAGCCCCAAACCCTGAAAATGACAATCGGTATAATAATCTAGAAATTGATAAATATACGTGAGAAGGGGATCACGTGAATAATGGTAAGTTCCATTGGTTCAATTCTTTGAAAACATGCATGTTTATGTACGCATCAGTTAGCATTGGTATACAACGTATACCGCATGTTTGTGTTTTTCGTTTTTTTCGTGTTATTAAATGACATTTACAGTTGTATTGTCAACACATTAAAATATTGAAGTAAAACCTGACACACACAATTGAAGTAAAAAACTGACTTAAACTACTTTTTATCTTAAGGGGCCATTTATAGAACGTAGGTAGTACAACCCTCTAAAAAACAGTTACATTTTCTAAAGAACAACGTATGCTACATAATTCCAGTACATGAGATTTTACTGCAGTGTGTGAACTTGCAACTTCTGCGTAAAATCAACTTTCGACTGGTATTCATTCATGCATTTCTACTTCATAGAATTGAAAAGGAAAATTAAGCATCGAAAAACAGTCACTTTTCATTCAATAATTCAATTAATTTCAATAATCAATTTATTTAAACACATTTCTTTTCTTACAACGAAATATACGATAACAAATTATACGGTTACACGTATTAAATTAAATGCATTAAGGTGTTTGTGCACGAATTTTGGTGTTTATTTGTTTTCCGCTTCACTGAAATACCACCAATAAAGACCTTCTCGATTTTTGTGTCGAGAAATTCAACACATTAATTACTACACGAGCATTACACATGTTTCAATCAGTGTTTCCAATTCAGATAATTTAAATCAAAACCACAAACACCAGATTAATTTGCATAATAATAAAGTTGTTTCTCAGAATTAACTTGGAGCAAAAATATACATAATTATTTGAATATTAGAGTTCATTAGCTTGCACTATCAGTAATTAACAGTTAATATTTCCACATAAGGTGTCAAGTGAGACCATTATTAACCTAAATGTCACATTAAACATGTAAATTCAATTCAAAATCAAAACGCGCAGCTGAAGGTAAAATGTTATCGACTCTAATCTGAATACAATGAATTTCAAAGTACAAAAATTTCAGGTATCTAACGTAGAATGAACATCAATAAATGTGAACTAGCATACTTTAAAATGAAAACGGACATCAGTAATTACGAACTTACAAAAACATAGTGAACAACAAAACTAAATCAGAATGTGAAAATAAAATTTAAGTTTTCCATACTCGTGAATTTCTTACCACTGTCTCGATTCCTTTTCAGTTTCTAGTTTCTTCAAAAACCAGCCATAGTAGTAAATAATTTTCCTTCTCTTCTAATTTACATCCATTTATTTTCTACTAAAATAGACTAACAAACACTAAAACGCATAGGAATTGTCCAGACAGTTATCACATGACACAATCCACAATAACGAACTAAATATGGCGAAACTGAAAAAAGGGAATATTCTGTATAACGTGGTTAAAAACATATAATCTCTGGAAAAGTGGCCCATATAATATAGGTTCTTCTTCCGGAAATTATTTTCATTAATTCCGCAATTATTTTCGATTGATTGATTTTTTCGTGTTTCAGGAAGCGTCAACTGCGTTGGTCACTAGTCCCGTTAGTGTAGTGCACGCTTTTTCTCGGGAGATGTCGGTGATCTTCCCCCGCTGGATGGCGAGATCCGGCGCCGACCTACCATCGGCTAGGGGGGTTTCCCCCTAACCAGCACTCTCCCACCAGCGGGGCACCGCCCCAGCCGGGCAAGCTCTAAGCTCCCGCCGATCTCCCGGAATGTGTGGTAGTGTAGTGTATGTTAGTGTAAGTGTGTGTGTAAGGGGAGAGGAGAGGTCAAGGAAGAGGAAGGACAGATCGCGCGCGGTCCGTAACCCGTTTGGTAGGGTACTCTTCCGGCATTCACCTGGTGTTGATCTGAGAAACCACGGAAAACTATCGATCAGAGCAGCCAGCCTCTAGAATTCTCCTCCAGACAGCGACTGAATTCGACGTAGCTGAGAATCTAGGGTCGAAAACCCTGCCGCTGTGGGGAGTGGGAACCTAGGACCTCGCGGTCAGAGGCGCTGGAGTGACATCAGTTGAGGCCCTGAGCTGCCGCTCCCTGTCAATTATTTTCGCTCCGCAAACCGTGTAGTCATCATGATGATCGTGTGTTCCATTACCTGCGCCTCGCGGCGCGGCGCCCCCTCGCAGCGTCTGCGGCGCCGCGCGCCCATCGGAGCGCACGCGGCGGGAAACAAAAACGCGCCAGTCGGAAGGCGTAACTCATACGCGCGGGCGGGCGCGTAAATCTCCGGCCGAGGTGGCGACGGGGGCGCGCCCGGCGGCGGGGCCGGGAAGGAGGCCGCGGCGCCTGCGAGAGGCGCGGCGGAGGCCGAAGCGGGATGGCTGTGGGAGCAGCAGGAGGGGGCGGGTGAGGTGCAGTGAGAGAAGAAGCTTGGCATAGTAGAGAAGTATTGTCTAAGAAATAGGGGAAAGAGAAATACCACCACAGGGATGGGTAAATGTGAAGAGTAAGGATTGATTGATTGATTGGTTGGTTGGTTGGTGGGTTGGTTGACTGATGTTTCTGGGCACTCAACTGCTATGGTCGTTAGTCCTCTGAATGGCGGCGAGTTCTTTTATACTTTAAGGTTGCGTTGTTCCTCTCCCATTGGATGGTATGATCCGGCGCCGAACTACACGTCAGCTGGTGGATTATTTATCCTCCAGATATCTCTCCATTGGGGTGCCGCCAGATCCTGGGCAAGCTCTAAGTTCCAGACTGGTTTCCCGACAAGTACGACATGTGTGGACATGTGTGGAAGTGTAAGAATGTTTAACGAGAGAAAATGAGAAAAGGAAAAACTAAGCAACAGGGAGAAAAGATCCCGCACTGTCTGTGGCACGTTTTTAAGGATACTTTTCCGGCATTTATCTGGTATTGATCAGAGAAACCACGCAAAACTATCAATATGTACAACCAGCCGCTATAACTATCCTCCAAATAATGACTGAATTCGACCTAGCTCCATAGCTGATGTTGAAAATCCACCATCGTCAGTTTGTAGGATATCCCGGTCAGCGTCGCTGCAGAGACCGTGGCAATTCTACCTCTTAGCTAGTCTCCTGGTGCGAACAATGACGATGGAGGCTAGACGTGTTAGATGAAAGTGGAGGGGAGAAGGAAGTAGGATATAAGGGAGAAAGATATCCTGTGTGGGTATAAAACACAACTTACATAGTGGTATGCGGTCCGAAGAGAAGCGGAGGGAGTTGAAGCTGGACGAGGTAGAATCTTGGATATCGGGTCTGACATGCAGTATATTGGAAAGGAGAATAAATGCGAATAAAGGGGAATGAGCAGAAGACATCTTGGATGCGAGTGAGGAGGGCAGAGGGAATAGTAGGTTATCTTATGGAGATAGATCCAGTGTAGATCAAAATTGAACGTTGGGAAGATTCCTCGCCTATTTCTCCCATTCTTATCAATTACCATTCTCTTAAGTACTTGTACCATCAGGCTATCCCCTCTCAATGCATAATTTCGCAAATTATTTTTATTGCAAATTAATAGAAAATTAAAACCGCCTTGTGGCTTAATTATTCTTTTATCCAATACCCATTTACCTTTCTTTCATATCTGTCGCAATGTTTCAAACATTCATTTCCCAAAACCACAGAAGTTATGAGTCAAAATGTGACACACATCCCACAAATAAGATTTTTAATCCTTATACAGAAAGCTATTCCATAACATATTAGTGTTTCTCCTTCCCATCCACTCCTCTAATACAGACCAGAATGTCATAGGAATATGCCCTTACTTTCCTCATCATAACCGGCTAGGACTGACCAGTATCCGAAAAGTACCGAGTATGGCCCACAAAACATCTTTAGAAACAATATGCCTGATTCGTATTTAACTATTAGAGCCTAGCACCAAAAATTTGAAAAGGCCGTTAAGAATGCAGCCACTGTAAAAAGTAAATGCATACGTGAAACAGCAGTTATGCGTGTGGCAATGGATGGTAGCAAAAATTATGCTAATACAAGTCTTACGTTTATTAGAAACCTTACAAGCTAAACTTATGGTACGGCTAGAGGAGATCTTATAGACTAATTCTTAAATTGAGTTCGCTCAATGACGCGACTACTCCCGCAATGAACAACGATTTCAACTAATATATTGGTCTACCTCAAACAAACCAAAGTTGGTCTGCCCGAGGAAAACCACGACAAGATGGTCGAAACGTCGTTATCACAGCCTTCGGCGCGGTGTCACCCGGACAACCAATTGATAGGTTGTTAGTGATTTTGGGTACATCAACTACTGAGGTTACTAGTCCCGTAAGTTTAGTGTATGTTTTCATCAGGAGGTGGCGGTGATTTTCCCTCGCGATGGTGGGATCCGACGCCGACCTACCACCGACTAGCGGGATTTTGCCTAACCAGGTCTTCCACAAGCGGGGCACCGTCCCACCTGGGACGACCACTAAGCCTCCGACCGGTCTCCGGGAATGTGCGGTACTGTAGAGCATGTTAGTGCAAGTATGTATGTAAGGGGTGAAGATAGGACAAAGAAGAGGAAATAAAGATCGCCCGTTTGCTAGGGTACTGCTCCGGCATTCGCCTGGTATTAATCGGAGAAATCACAGAAAACTTCTGATCAGAGCCGCCGACCGCTGGAATTCCCCACCAGACAGCGACTGAATTCGACCTAGCTGACAAGCTAATTTCTAAAATCTTGTCGCCGTCGGGACTGGAACCTACGACCTTCAAACACCAAGTGTGGTGTAAAAGCTCCGAAAGCGTCTTGCGTTAGTGCATCAACAATGTCGTTGATGTCAGCGTCACATGTGTGATCGATTATTGGGTGTTACACTGTACCTAAGCGACGTTGTTACGTTTTTACGTTAAATTTAGTTTTGAATTCTTCACGCATGTACATCAACGTTGACATCTGAAGAATTCAAGATGATTTCTTGAAAGGCTCTAGAGTACCTCAATACTTACCGAAATCAAAACTCTTTCGAACGTGTATTCTTTTAATGATTAATTAAAGAAACATATTGACTCCAGAGTTTAGGAAATATATCACTAGGTCGCACATCCCTTTCAGACTCTACCATTCATTAACAGCAAAATTTGGTATGTTAATTACACTGTTTTACCATTGTCGACCTATATGAATATTCATGCTTTCGCGTCGATGTTTTCAATATACTGAGGTGATTAGTTTCATCGTAACGGATCTAAGCATACAATACAGATTGTTAAATTAAAAACTAAGAAATCATTGTAAAGAACTCTACTAGAAACACTTCAGTGATTGCTGACAGAAAAAGTGTGGTGAAAATAGTTCCTATACCGTTATACTTATAACATTAGTAGGTCATACCAGAAACCTTCACATACGCATTCGCAGCAAAATTCCGGTCTGCTAACTGTACTGTTCTACTGTGCCCATTCCTTCAGCGCGATATTGTTCGCATTTTGGCCCGCGGGAGCGCCACGCTCGTTGCCGTGCGCACCTGTCCGGTGCGTAGGCCGGGCTCCTCGCCGCTGGATTCCGCACTTGTGTAATTTTATATCCCATTGTCTCCGCAGCCGACGCTCCCGTCGCGGTCCCCGCGCCGCTCCCCGTCAAAGTTATGGGCGCATAATATTAGCCTAGACCGCGGCGGCGGTGGCGGCAGCGGCGATGGAAGTAGAGGCAACGACAACTATGGCAAGGACAGGCAGTGGCGTTGGAAGGAACGGCGTGGGAGGCGAGGGTCGAGCGGAGGCGGAAGCAGGGGCGGAGGTGGGACGGAGCGGGTTCGAGGCGGGGGGGCGAGAGCGGGGCGAGAGCGGGGCGAGAGCGGGGCGAGAGCGGGGCGAGAGCGGGGCGAGGGCGGGGCGAGGGCGGGGGCGAGAGCGGGGCGAGGGCGGGGCGAGGGCGGGGCGAGAGCGGGGCGAGAGCGAGGGCGAGCAGGGGGCGAGGCGGGGCGAGAGCGGGGCGAGAGGGGACGAGCAGGGGCGAGAGCGGGGGCGAGAGCGAGGGCGAGAGCGAGGGCGAGAGCAGGGGCGAGAGCAGGGGCGAGAGCGGGGCGAGAGCGGGGCGAGAGCGGGACGAGAGCGGGGCGAGAGCGGGGGCGAGAGCGAGGGCGAGAGCGGGGGCGAGAGCGGGGACGAGAGCGGGGGCGAGAGCGGGGGCGAGAGCGGGGGCGAGAGCGAGGGCGAGAGCGGGGCGAGGCGGGGCGAGGAGCGGGGCGAGAGCGGGGCGAGAGCGGGGCGAGAGCGGGGCGAGAGCGGGACGAGAGCGGGGACGAGAGCGGGAGCGAGAGCGGGGCGAGGCGGGACGAGAGGGACGAGAGCGGGGCGGAGCGGGGCGAGAGCGGGGCGAGAGGGGCGAGGGCGGGGCGAGAGCGGGGCGAGAGCGGGGCGAGAGCGAGGGCGAGGCGGGGCGAGAGTGGGGGCGAGAGCGGGACGAGGCGGGACGAGGCGGGACGAGAGCGGGGACGAGAGCGGGGACGAGAGCGGGGACGAGATCGGGGGCGAGAGCGGGGGCGAGATCGGGGGCGAGAGCGGGGGCGAGAGCGAGGGCGAGAGCGGGGGCGAGAGCGGGGGCGAGGGCGGGGGCGAGGGCGAGAGCGAGGGTAGCTGGGATGGGGAGGGAGCTGCGGCAGCAGCGTGCGTTATCTAGCGGGACAACGCGCACACGTCACGGCGTGGGCCTCCCGCTCCCGGCCCCGCTGTTTACAACGCCCGCCCACCCCTCGCGCACTTCTTTTCGCAACCAACGCGTGCCGCCACGGCCTTTTCTTTTTATCTCTAATAAAACAATATGCGCGGTAAAATGTAATAATTGTGGTCATGTATTTCATGCGAAAAAATATCTTATTTGCGGAACAGCCATTGAATACAAAATTTTCTATTTCTAATTTGGATAAAAATCAGACTGATCATTTTTTTGAAGATGACAGCAATAATCAATGATTTATATTATTTTGATTATTATTATTATTATTATTATTATTATTATTATTATTATTATTTTTTAATTTATTTCTTCCCGTTCGACTTTCGTCGTACGGGGATTTTGACGGTGTTTTACAATGTTACATACTATGAATTTACTGGGCCATCCTCAGGCAAAGGCGGATCTCGGTATAACCCTTCACTATTTGTAAAATGTCATATTTGTATAATTTGACTTAGGGAAGTTTGCATTTATTTCTTAGAAGTGGAGGGATGTGTTTTGTGGTAAATTGTGGCGAATGGTGTTTATTATTTATTATTTTGATTATTATTAGTTCATTCATTCAATATCATTAGTATTCAAGATTACATGGCTGTCATAAATATGAACGATGCGAATTTAACAAATTATACGGCACGTTATCACTAATTACACCATCCTGTCAAAGAATTGAAGACAACGAGAACGATATTACTTTCTCGTATTTTCTAATATTTTGCTTTAAGAGAATTCCCAAAGGCTCCAGATCTTCAATGCAGCAGGTAATAAATAGCACGACGGCGTATGTCGCTTGCTGAAGAGAAGCATGCGCCACCCAACCCTGTTCGTCTCGTGCCTCTGCCCTTGGAGATACCTGGCAGGCACATCCCGGAGCAACTGCCCCGCGACCGCCCTCCCCGGCCCCTTCCGTTCCGGCAACGGGGTCCTCCCCCAAACTTCTTTCATTGTCATCCTTTTGTTTCACGTATTCCACGGACCAAAAAATGTCGCCGCGCGTTTTGTGTCTCGCCGCGACCGTGGCGCTCATCCTTTGTGGTCCTTTTGTGCCACTTCATGCCTCTTTAGAAGAACACAAAACGCAGCGTTTATACCTAATTTTAAAAAATGAGAAGGTTGCCAAGTATTCCGCGGAAAACAACGCTATGTGGCGGTGGCGGCGCTCCCAGAGGAACAAATGACGCGTCGGCCGCGAAGCGAGTCACCCCGCCACAGAGCGCGCGATATCATCTGTTCGACGAAAGCAAAACGCGCTGGAATGGGGTGAGCGATTCGAGGTGGGAGGGACGGTGGGGTTGGAGAATGCGGTGAAGGTAGTAGTGACGAGAGAAGCGTTCAGTTGCGGAATGTGAATGAGTTTCGCACGTTTTCAGTCCCTACAGAAAAGGTAGATCGTTGCTCTTTTTGCTACGTGCTACGTTACTTCCATTAATGTTGCGACAACTCCGTTCTTCAAGCTTGAAGCAAGTGTTCTGCAGGTTTGAAACCTCCAATTCTTATTTTTTCTACGGCATCTTAAAGAATATTTAAGTGGAATAAATATTTGGTGACCAGACGTGACGAGGTCGGAACTATATCCAGAAGGCTTTGATATCTCGAAATAGAGATTTTGAAAAGCATAAGCACGGTGGGCGGAGGTTTAATGACGCGCGATTTCATGGACCAATCGAATCCATCCCGGTGATTCCATATTCAGAAACTGGCCAATGAACACACGGTTTCCTATTTTATCAGTAGTCATTCGTCGGTTATTTACAATGTCGGACTTAATAAAACAATGTAGCCTTTCACGGCCGGAGTTGTAGTCAAAGATTTCTTCCGGGCTGAAGGGCCGTGGTCCATTGGAAAAATTTTCCAAAGGACCACGGCCCTTCATCCCAGAAGAAATCTTTGACTAATGTCGGACTTGTCCGATGGTAGGATCAGTGATGAAAGAGGTAAGATCACGCTCTTTCCTCGTCCTGCATGCTTGTTGAGCCGCATTTAAACGGTTCGATATACCAGTAAACATTTTGCCAATGTAAAACATATTTTGTCATAGTAAAAGAGTTCTTTAGATTTGAGCGTTTGTTGAAAATGCAAATCACAAAAACGGATTACAAAAAGCCAGTTTTTTTGTTCAAAAAGAGTTTGGTGCAAACCATATTTAAGTCGCAACTCCTCAAGAAAAAACGAGGTGACAACACAAATTCCCCAAAAATGTATCCAGGTGGGCAAGAGCACGTAACGGTACGGTTAACCAACACATAATCAGAACGAAAGTGCAGATAATTATGGACTTAACCTTGCACTATCCTGTTATTGGACTATTCGTGAAAATTGCTTTTGTTAAAATATTTAATTTTTTGTAGAGTTCTATGATAATATTTTATTTGTTGATCAATTCAATTTTTAATTAAATTCAATGGTACCTTCTTTTACTTTCGGCTTTACTTTCCCATCAATGGAAGGCGTATGAAGGAATTTTTTCGCATGTAAAAATCTACGGCTTTCATCGGGTTTGTATTCAGTTTCGAACTTGTGTACAATAGTCCGATACGCTACCCATTACATCACCAAATCCGCAGAAGAATTGTTCTTGAGCAGTATGCGTGAACAGTTTGGAAAACAATGAGTGGTTTTGCTCAGAAGAATTTTGCATCTGCAGGCCACTGGCTAATATTATTTCTTCATTGAAGCGACACATTTCGCTCGGGTCAGTTTTACCTGCTGAGTTCTAGCTACAGGCATAGGTATTTACCTCAAGGGGGTGTAGACCAGTTTAATTTCGTTACCCTATTTTCTTTTATCTGCTAGATGCTTTCAGCTCTGCTCTTCCGAAGTAAACTGTCCAATTGCAACTCGTTCTGCCTGACTCCCGGTGCACGCTCACCCCTAATTACGCATTCTTCAGGACAAAGATCTTTGGTTACTTCAGATCTGTTTTTCGTACACGACGGACCTAATTAGCTATTAATGTCATGAAGAGCAAACTAAACATCTTTATAGTGAATGGACTTAAATATCAATTCATAAAATGCTGATAGATGAGATTCATCGTTAGATTTGCTCTCAATATAACTGCAAATGTTTCACAAAGTGTCGTATGACAATTTAACAACTGAAATGTATGAAGCACATAATTTCCCCGTGCCTCCTGAGTAACGTTAATTGTCTTTCTCAACGTTTCTTATTAAGACGTGAATATAGAAGACCAGAAGGAAGAGGAATTTCAGAACAAACGTTTCAGTGCAAAGAATTCTCAGGGTAATTTCCCTTCTGCACCGGGACTGAAAACGTACAGCTGCCCGTCACATTCTGAAATCCAACCCTCTCGATCAGGATTTTCGTCCAGTTTCCCTGATCGATTGAGCAAATGCTGAGATGGCCCCTTGTTTTGCTTCTGGACATAAATATTACTTCATTATCTGTGCAAGTCTCCTACAATTCAGTGGGATACATAGTTATTCAAATTATTTTTCTCCATGTTGTCGTGGCAGGAAGTATTATTCCTTGACGAAGGACATGATGAGGGATAAGAACCAAAATTTATTGATTTACCCTTAAAAATCGATTTTATTACACGGACAAACACTTTTGTTAACAATTCACGCAAGAAACGCAGTTATTCAATACAGTTATTCAAATTATCGTTTCCATGTTTTCACGGCAGGAAGTATTATTCCTTGACGAAGGACATCATGGATAAGAGCCCAAAATGTATTGCGTATTTATCCTTGAAAATAGATTTTATTACATGGGAGCGTTTCTTTTTAATTCAAAATTGAAGTAGTATGTGACTTAGCGTAGTAGGGGTCACAAAATTTTGAAAACGTGCACAGAAAGCACTTCTCCCCATAGCACAGTTTTAACTGTTTTCGACGTTAAATAAATAAAAACAAAGACCGCAACTGAGGACTTCCTCGCCCGGACGGGTGCAGGCGTCGCGCATCCCCAGCGGAGTGAGCTCCCGGTCGGCGCCAGCTGAGGAGAAGGCGAGTGGGCGAGAGGCGAAGGGGCGGCACGCGCCCTCGTGCGGTCGCCGCAACCGCCTTCAACTATTCACGAGCCACGTTGTCGCCGCCTTTTTACCTCCTCTTCGGCGCAGAGCGGCGCATTGCACCCCGGCTTCTTATTTGCGATCGCGTTCCGCTGCTCTTTGCCCTACGCCCAGTCCGCTCCCTGGCCAGCTAACGTTTATTTGCCGCGTGAATATTTTGGCTAGCCCACGCACGCTCAGGATACGTGGCAGTCTTACCCGTGTTTGCCTGGCGTGTTAGCGCGTGTCGTGTTTGACCGTACCCTGAAGACGCCCGCACACATCCTAATTTACTTGTCCAGCGTCGCTCGTTCTCATCTCGGTAGTATTTCATGGGGCATCTTGATTGATTTATGTTTCCGCACCCATCAACTGCTACAGCAATTAGCCCCATTAGTGTAGTGAATGTTTTGTGCCTGAAAATGGTGATGTCGCTCCTCCATTGGAGGGTGAGATCCAGCGCCGGCCTACGCGCCACGCCTGTGTCGTTTCCCCTCCAGGCAGCTCTCTCAGAGGAGTACCGCCCCAGCCGGGTCAATCTGAGCTGCTGGTTGGTCTCGCGACATGTGTTACTGTGGTGCTCGCACGTAAGACTGGTTTGTATACGGGGAAAGACAAGTAAGAGAGAGGCTTCTGGTTCGTGGGCAGCCCGTATGTTAGAATCCTGCTTGCATATTCGCCTAGAATGAATAGGAGAAATCATGGAAAGCGATCGATCAAATCGGCCGGTCACCAGAATTCTCCTCTGCAAAGCATCTGAATTGGCCCTTCTAGCTACTTACTTAGTGACGAAAATCGGCCACCGTCGCGTCGGGTATCAAAACCTAGAACCTCTAGGTCAGAATCGCTGCAGAGACAACGGCAATGCTGCCTCTGAGCTACCACAGTCGGTCCGAGACATGCGTTCGTGAGAAGATGCACCTCTTCATGGGTGAGGGTGGGTCGCTAGATACTTTGGAAATCATTCAACTAGGCTTACCCTGGACAGGCTTATCTCCAGATTTCCTGCCCTACACGAGCAATCACGAACTTTGAAGAAAACCAGGAGCAGGCGAATTTCGTCCGTGGCAGTCCCGCCTCGCACCGCCTAAGACTGTGCAGACGTTCAGAAGAACAGACGGTCGTGTTTGCCTGAACGCGTAAAAAGGTAAGTCTACAATTATCACGTGAACCGACAACACGAGATTCCGTTTAGTTGATAAGATTGTATTTTGCATCTTTTGTTGTGAGAATTGAAATGTATCTTAAAATTTAATATCTCGTTGAAGTTCCTGCAGGATTCATATTAATACTAGTACTCGCTTGTTGTGACTCAGCATTTCGGCATGATTTAATCGTGTAAATTCTTATGTCATGTAAAATAATGTTTGTTTTTAATTCTTTTTATCGACTCGCGTGATCAGTTCAGTATGAAACAAAACATTAATTACTAGGAAAATTTTGCATTATTTCAGTATCCATATTCAGAGTGTCAGAGTCAACACCAAAACAATTCTCAGAAAAGCTTTAAACACATTCAACTTTTCTATTGTTCAATTCAGAAATTGTTGGAGAAAACTCTAAAACAAATAAGACTTTAAAACAGACAAGCAAGTGAATCCAATGCACATCAAACTCAAGATAAATGGCTTATAATTGTGTTTTTTACTCAAAGGCATGCATTTATTGGTACAATTTGGTGCAGCGCTCAAGGACATTCTATCAGAATACATACACACGGCAAAACCTTTAATGGCGCTTCAGAGAATATACATTCACTAGAAGTCGTTAAGTACGAGGCCTCACGGTGAGTCTGCTTGCTATGCTGACACAACTCGGTTTTCCCACGATCACTCCAGGTTCTCTCATATTCGGGAACACAATTACAATGTATCCCATACGGAACAGTTCTGGGTCTGAAGACTTTCGGTCAGAAATATAATGATCATCCAATTGCTTAACTCACACCTACGAAAATGTGCACCGATGTCAGATCCGTGTTGTAAAAATATAAAATATTTAAGTAGTTTTGTCATCAGATTTAGGCCAGAAAGAGCTGAAATGCGGATAAATCGTCTTAGTAGAAGTCTATATATTACGAAAAAATGTTATTTTGAAATAATACAAAGTATGTTCTTTGTTATAGATAATAAAAATTATAGATTAAAAATAAGTGAACTACCCTTCTCCTTCGGTCATATCATTGTGAAATATTTTAAGTGATGGACAAATCGCTACGTGCCAACTTCACGCTGTTTGGGATTAAGTTCTTACAAGAACACAACAGCAGTCATTTCATGCAAATGAATTTGATTTGAGTTTATTGTTTAAAGCTGAACTGTCTTATAGCCTATACTAAATATTCCATTTTAATTTTAAAATGGTGTAAAGTAATTTTAAAAATTCTTCATATTCAAATTTTTCTCCCTAGATATGTCACATTGACATATATACTACATACTTCATTTCTTCTTTTTTTCGTGAAGCTATTGAAGTTGGTGAAGACTACGTAAAGCTACTGAAGCCTCGTAAAGACTACGCAGGCAAAGGTATGCATGTATCAGTGACACACGTAGAGGAGAAAGCGTAAGGGCATTGTCAATTCAGACTGACCTTAGGCAATGTTTCTTATAAACGCAATTCATTTTTCAATCATTCTTACTTGTCATGTCTTTAAAATGTGGTTCAATACATTTTAATTATAAAGCATTCGCTAATAAATACTTCAAGTACAATATCTCAACTGATCTACGGTTCGCCCAATTTGGGATTACTCTTGTGTTCAAAATTACCTAAAAAGGTTTTTAAACATTAAAATGTACTACATGAGTAAGAAAGAACATACAGCAGTGGATTGGAGAAGACACATATATCATAAAAAACTTTATTAGAACGATTACAACACTCTGAATTTGAGTTTTTATGTATCAGATTGTTAAAAAGTTGAAATTATAACTATCATGTAATGATAAGTAAATATTATTAATGTCAATATCATAGTATTCGAAATCGCTTTGATAGTAAAATTTAATCACGCTATCTTTTACTTACAAAATTGTATTAAAAAATCAGATAAAATATATAAGAATTAATTAAAACAATACATTATTATTATTATTATTATTATTATTCACCTAAATACAACACACATTTTGAATTGACATAAATATTACATTTTGAATAAGGTCGAAGAACGAATGCTAGCTTGCAGCATCTCCTGCCAGTTCTCGCGCCAAATACTATGCCATTGATACAGCCCAATTGATAATCAAAAGAGAAAACAACGCCTGCCCTCGATAGGATGGCTAGAGGGGGCGTTTTATAAATCCCCTTCCTATTCCTCCGCCAGGGAATAAACACGCCCCATAAAAGTTTTATTCGCTCCGAGAGGAGCGAATCAATTCACGTGTAACGAGATCCAGTGAGAGGTAAACGTTTGAGTCGATGTCGCTCAAATACGGAATGTTTGTCCTGCAAGGAAGTAACAAAATAGTAGCTCAGTATTTCAGTGTAGGTGTTTGTTTCATAAAAAATGTACGGTCCTTCTCTGTATTGATTGTTTCTAGGACAACGAGTCAAAATTGTTTTGGTGAATATAGTAACTACCTCGTTTACGTAGTATAGAATAAGTTATATTTTCTCTCTACTTTTCAGTAAAGGTGCTTCATAAATTTCCTGTCGTTTCGTCGACCTACACATTTCAGCTTCTAAAAGCCGTCGCCCCCCCCCGTTTTCCGTGCATTCCCGAAACACTCCAGCCCGTCGCCCTTTCCAAATTTCATATTACGGTGGACTTTACCTTCCCCCGACTCGGCTACTAAAAGTGGCCCATCTCAGTCACTTGTAAGTTTGTTTGTTTTTGTGAGGGGCTCATCGTGGACCCAAATCCGTTGCGAGTAGCTGATACAGGGGAGAGCGGACATCTACTGTAAGTGGACTCGCATGTGTCGCTCAACCATCTCAAAAAAATGCACACATTGAATAGAAATTCCCTTATTTACTGGTTGTTCAAAGTAGTTTTAAAAAGTTTTTATTGTACGTGATTCACAATCGCGGCCATTTTTGTTTTAAGCCGCACGCCATTTTTCGCTTTTGTAGATTATTTGCGGTTTCGTAAATTTCTCAGTGCTAACAAAATATTACTAACTATTGTTGAGCAAGGTAGATTTGAGTTTAAAATGGTCTGAAAATAAAATGATACTCCTTATCACCAATTTCCAACGGAAAAAAGAAGCATTTTACGCATAAATTAACAATGTTCTTTAAACACTATTAGTTAAATCTCAAAATTGAAATTTATAGTGCAGTTTGGTACCATAACTGTATTTTACGTGTGCAAATTTCAAATTTTTATCTGGTATGCCAACACAGATATTGCTGTTGAAACTTTAAAACACACACACACACACACACGAAATTCCTATTATTAGAAGGATTTTATTTTTAAGGGTCGAGCTTATTATTGATATTTTACGTAAAGTAACTTTACTGTCACTGCGAAAGCACAGAAAATATATGTCTGCGACTCTATTCCTTATTTGAACAATACTCTCTGAATATCTAAATTTGTTCATTCGGTTTCGATAATTTTGGTTGCAAATATTACCCAAATAAAAATATATTATTTAGATAATTGTCTCTTTCATTCGTAGACCAGAGTTAACTGAATTTAATGCAGTTTAGTTTAATAATCTACGACAACCTTGCGCCCAGTAATTTACAAATCGTCTCCTATATTATTTCAGTAGTATACATACCTTTTATGGCTATCACACGTAACTAATCTTTATAAATTAGGTTTATAAAGTAAGCGAATTTTACGGAAACGTAATGAATTGCAATTTGACTTTAAATATATGAAGGATTTGTTTTAAAAACGCATCTAAATATTCGTGTGAAATGCAACCCGCAAGACACGGTCACATTTCTGAATCTATATTTTTAAATAACTCCTAAGGGAAACGTTTTAGGGCGCAACAAGCTAAAATTTGGGAACCAAATGCCTCAAACACACGTTCATCACACCGTAATTTACAGGTTAGATCTTCTTGAAAATTCTATTACAATTTTGCTGATTCGACGCATCTTGATTCTACCCCACTTCTTCATAGCCTGTAGAATCTGCAACTGTTTGTAAAATTAAACTAATTACTTGATATTCTACGCAATTGCACGGGTGTACGTCTCTGCTCGGTAATAACTTTAAATAAGAATTATTTTGTATTGGCAAGGGTTTATTGTATTGTTATCAATTATAAGGAGACATGTAGAACAAGAGAGTGATGATAACATTCCAATTTAATTCTGGACCACTTAAAATGGAATGACCCGGCCCTACATCTGGAAGAAAGAAAAAAGTGGTATGTGGTGGCATGGTGGGTGATGGATCTCCGCCATGTCACAACAAACTATGTCTACGCCTTACGCGTAATTCGAAACAACAAGCTCGTTACAACCTCACTTCGTAACTAATACCCCACGCCCATCTGCCATCAACGCCGACCAGGAATGAAAGTATAAAGTTTGGAAAGCGATTCAAGGTAGCTGGGAGAGTTCCACCACGCCATAACACACAAGCAAACAACCATGCCCAGAGGCGGACTAGAACCAGCGAGCCCTCCACTCCAGATGGTGAAGCCCCTTCCTCCTTTACGAACGCAGCTACCCAGCCCGGCTAAAGAGCACGTCTTGTAATGCTTCAAAAATCGATGTCCATTGACAGAACACCTCTTTCTGCTAGTGTTTGGCAGGCGCACAATGTCTCTTTTACAGCATCACAGCGATTACCTTCTGAACACCGGCGTAGAGTGGGTTGTCTACCTACAGGGACAACTGTGGCATGTGCAACTCCGTCATTTGAGATTTCCGATCACATATTCATAAGCAAAGGATGAACATCATTGACCCCTACTTGTTTTAGAAATTTGTAACTTTTAGCCTGAGACACCTATGTATTTCACAAAATAGCTGGCTGTATAGAAATAATCAAACTATAACGTGAAAGCGACTTAATCTAAATTAAAAACAATAAATTGAGCGTAATTAAAACAAAGTGAAGATTTCCGTTATAAAATGTTAACTGAACATGACATTAGTTAAGATTAGCCAACTTAAGAAATCCAGAGAAACAAGATCGAGGAACTCCTGCTCCCTATTTTCTGTATAGCAAGAAAAAAGATTGCTCACAGGAATTAGAATTATGTAGCGTTACTGAATGGAGATTTTAAAAATTTGTTTAAAAGTATATTTTTCAAAACAATCTGAGTGTACACCGAAGAAGTTTTTCCTTCGACCAAAGACATTTACCGTGTGGGATGTGTTCCACATAACCCTTAATACAATTTCTTTGAAAGTTTCTGTTTCACAATTCAGCGTGGTAGGAATACGAGAGATAGTCTTACTTTCTCTTCAAAAATAATCCATAAGGAAAACGAACCCGTGTCAAGTTAAAAGAGTGATTGCTGCGCTTTTTAATATTGAAGAGCAATCTAATTGTTTTCTATTTATTAGTATCTCTCATTTAATTGGAACTTACAAGAAACTCACAAATTAATGCTTTCATCTTATTAAAAGGCATAAATGTTAAAAGACAATTAATAAAATTCCATCACCATTAATCTGTACTCGTTATCTCCCTTTTAATAAGGTGACTTTTCAATAAACATATTTTAAATGCGGTTCTTCAGGTGAAAATTGAGTGTGAAATGATGCGACAGTGTTCTCGAGCCTCAAGAAAACTAGGCCACCTATTATAGTTGTTGAAACGTAGGGTCTTGCATTTTAGCCAGATGTGAACATTAGTTTGCAAAGGGGATTTGGTGTTATATTTCGCGTTCTGGATGCGTTTACAATGTACCTGCGTGTATGTGGCTGGCAGTTTGCATCCAGGACAAAAGTACGACTGTATTGGTTTGGAGTGTTTTAGACAGTCACCACAAATTGCTAACAAAGCGAATGCCCCACCTACATCTGTAGCAATGCCTGTACAAGTAGTCATAACAATGTACGAACTATAACCCAATAACTATTTACTTACACAATTTAATAGTATTTGAGAAAAATAATACGACCGAAATTACAACTATCAAAAAATAATTGCAACAGAAGAAGTAAATCAAGTGACATGTGACGGATACAATCTCGATTTGCTCACTTTATATTATAGTCGTGAGGGCTGAATTTACCGTTAAGAGGTAGAAGTTGGTTAATATACCAAAAAATTCGTCGATACACAAATTAGACTATTTTCTCTAAGAGCCGTCTTCATTGAATGTATAACTGGCAGAGTCAACCAACTCGACAAATATTCATACGACGAATTAATGAATTGTAACTATTTTTAAATTCACTTTCATAAGAAACAGTAATGCGAAGGGATGGGGAAAGATTCCACTATATTACAGTTCAATGACAAAGGAATCAGGGGATGTGAGGAGACGGAGGGCGGGGGCGGGGGCGGGGGCGGAGGGCGGGGCGGGGGCGGAGGGCGGAAGGCGGAGGGCGGGGTCGGAGGGCGGAAGGCGGAGGGCGGAGGGCGGAGGGCGGGGCGGAGGGCGGAGGGCGGAGGGCGGGGGCGGGGGCGGAGGGCGGAGGGCGGAGGGCGGGGGCGGAGGGCGGAGGGCGGAGGGCGGAGGGCGGAGGGCGGAGGGCGGGGCGGAGGGCGGAGGGCGGAGGGCGGAGGGCGGAAGGCGGGGGCGGAGGGCGGAGGGCGGAGGGCGGGGCGGGGCGGAGGGCGGAGGGCGGAGGGCGGGGCGGGGCGGGGGCGGAGGGCGGAGGGCGGAGGGCGGAGGGCGGAAGGCGGAGGGCGGGGGGGGGCGGAGGGCGGAGGGCGGAGGGCGGAGGGCGGAGGGCGGAGGGCGGGGGCGGAGGGCGGAGGGCGGAGGGCGGGGGGGGGCGGAGGGCGGAGGCAAGAACGGCGAGGACGACGAGGGCGGCAGCCCGACCGGTGCGGGGGCGGGTGATCGGGAGACCGCAGCGGCGGCGTGGGTTCCGCGTTGCATCGGGCAGGTGGCAGCTCTGGGCTCGACAGCGCGCAGACCAAACGCAATTAATGCGGCGAGGCACTCGTGCGCCCGCCTGCCCACCCGCCGCACTGTGTGTGGCAAGATATCGTAACGATGGACAAAATAGGAAAGCAACACTAAATAAGGAGGTAATCGCCTTTTTTAATAATTGCTTTATTGGTAGTGCGTGGCTTGAGCGATCGGGCCCACTCTTCCGCCTAACCACCTGTAGTAATGATGGTAGGAAACGACGTAATGAAGTTTGGAAAATCTTTCAGACCATTGGCATGATATGAGAAGTCAGAGACAAAATGATAAATTACAGTTAATTACAAAAAAACGCTAAAATCGAAATGGCAAGTTGAGTTCGGTCGTACTAAATCATGAAAAGTTTTTCAATTACAGCAAAGGCGTGTATACGGACGGCTCTGAGCTTGTTTCTGTTAAACAAATATGACTAGATAGTAAAATGGTTCGTTCATTCTCAAGCTGACTGCCCTGAAGCTGCCCAAGAGTCGAAAGAAGTATCTTCTGTTTGGTGATTTTGAAACGAGTTTTAATTACAAAATAACGGGAAAACTCTTAACATAAATTGTGTATTTAAGAATTTTAAAGATTGAATCTTAACGATTGGTTTGACAGAAAGGCTGACCATAAAGTTTCAAATTTATCCTTTGTAAATTTAAATGTATGTAATTATGAAATAAAATGCAAATTTACAAACATTTAAATAAAGAACAGACATTTATAAAAGTTCTGAGTCATCTATACCCGTCATTCATTGTCACGAGAACTGCAGCAATTGTTTGGGCCGCTGGCGGAGTTTGATATTAGAATTGATAGAAGCTTAAATAGTAAAACTCTGGGTAAAACCATTGCCAACTTGCTCGAATAAGAAACACAATATTGTATAGTCACTAAATTATACTGAAATACAATTTGTGTAAACACTCCTGAAAACCACTAGAATTTGGGCATGGCGACTTTTTAGTTGAAAGAAAAAAAATATGAAATGTACTCACTACGAGAAGTAATGTATTATTTAGCGGCGTTGTTGAAGCCGTGTGGAGGCAATGCACCACTGTAATGAAGTTTTTATTTGATACGTCCAGATGGGAAACTCTTGCAAAAACTGAAAGAGTCATTTGACTTATATTATTTGTAAACTCTAAAAAAACAAACACGTTTGCTTTTTATTTCAAAACCTGTGTCAATTGTAATTTAGAACATTCGTATTTTCAGCCTCTGTAATTAGCCAGAGTGCCTCTACAAACCACAGGCGCCGAGGATTCGTTGGCATTGAACATCCACCGCCCCAACTGGGATTCGACCCGAGAACTTAGGTTTTGGAAGGGCAATTGCGCGGACCCTTTACCACTACTGGCAATCATCGACCTCAAAATCACCTGTGTGCTTCCGAGTAGTTCCGAGCAAACTGAGAAACCAATTAATCTTTTGACCACATTTTCAGGACGTTGGTCTCTTGTGCACCACCCACCGCTCGCCCTGCATCAACCTGCGCTTTACAGAGGCTGAGAGGTCCTGCAGTGGCATGCTTCATGGGGAAGGGGTCGCCTCGAACTATAATCCACTTCTACCGCTAAGGTATCGTGGTTTTAATGAACGGTTAATAATGAGAAATGTTTAATTACATATACGTGATGTTTAATTATTATACGTGTGTCGCTAAACAGTTTACCTAAAGTAGAATGTAGATAAGAAATTTTATTGGAATGATTAGAATCATGTAGTCTCGAAATATTTTGTATCACTTTTAACAACTTGAATTTTTTGTTGAGACAATTAATGTTATTATATTCGTGTCCGCACTCTCTTGTGGGTTCATACACGTGAATTTGGAAAGGTTACAAATTCACCCATAAGTGAACACAATAAACATAAGCGATTTCATTGCATATCCCAGACAATAGAAACATTCCGCCTGACTATTTTTTAATTTAAATCTGTAAATTTACAATCTGTTCAAGACAAGAACAATAAGTAAATATGCTGTCAAAATGACAATCTGGAAAGGTCACCCACTGGTGATCTTCCTTCATCATATTACATCAACAAGCACATGTTGACAAAACAATTGGTGTTGATTTTATTACAGTATTATCACTATTGTCATTTTAAAATCTATTTGGCAAATCCAATGGTTTGAACTTTTTCAATCCTACTCAATCGAGTTCATTGCAGGTTTAGTGTTAAAAATTGATCGCCATTCAACGGGTGAATACAAAGTTTTCCTTGTACTTCCAATGATGATTAATGCATTATTTTTAACAACATACATTCGACCGACCCAATATTATTTAAGCACATTAATTGTAGAGGTACAAGGTACAGTCGTCGGAACTTCTAATGACAAAACTCCGTAGTGTTTTTGTTATCTTTTTCATGTTATTTCGGGTGAAGATCTATTCTCTTGATAGCTATATTCATTATGGTATTTAAGCCATTTGTCAGAAAACTGATTACCCTAACCCTGCCTGGTGGCAAACCTCTTCCCTATGTCCGTCGTTGCTTGTGCCTCTCTCCATCTCGTTACGTGTTATGTTCAGAATAATTGCACGTTTTTCACAAAAAAATATTTATTACAATTAACCGCAGAAAGTACATTGGTCACAATTCCAAAATCCAAAAGAGCATACCAAGTCACAAGTCGAAATCATAAAACCAAAAGTCCGGGAGATGTACCAAAAACAAGCTATGTCGAACCAAGAAATCTACACGGTACAATCTCCTCACTCAATTCCACTCGATACACGGTCACTAGCGTTCTGTCTTTCTGGCTGGCGGCGCTCGCTTTTAAAGCGGGCGGCGCCGCAGACTCGCTGCACCGCTCCTGGCTCTCTGGCCAGCCTTCCTACTCAGCTCAGGCGGCGCCTTTTCCGCTTCGCCGCCTCTGCCTACTTCCTCGGTCGCCGCTGAGCGCTGCCACGTTGGCGCGCTCTTTAAATGCGGTTATACAGCCGCAACACTACGCACCGTGTTTCTCTGCGATCTCCTCGTCCCTGAAACCCCCACCTCCCTGGGAAGATGTTCCCGCTTGGTCTCGCCCCTCCTCGCTCAGTTGAGAGGCAGCAGCTTCATCGCCCGGCGCGATTTCGCTCCCGCACGCGGCTTCCCTTGCCACTCCCACACCGCGCAGCACCATGGGCAATCCCAGCGACAAGGGTAGTAGAGAATTCGCAAGGGCAGAAGATCTCCGCCTGACTAAATCGATTGGTTGATTTTGCTTCCAGGCGCGTCCGCTGCTTCGTCCTGTTAGTGTAGTACCCAGGTACTGTAGTATAAGGAAGGTTTTTTCCACCCACCAGAGTTGAGGGTTTTTCACCCACGCCAGAACGTGATCTCCGGAATCGACCTACTACGGTTTCCCGTCTCTAGGCACCGCCTCAAACTTCTCCAAGTTTCTGACTGGTCTCCCGGCGTCTGTGGAGGCGAGTTACTGTGTGATAATAGATGAGGAAGGGAGAAGAAAGTGGAAGATAGATCGCGCGTGGTCCATGGCAAGAGGGTATTGCTCCGACATTTGCCCGGGATTGACCGAAGAAACCAAGTAACGCTTCAGATCAGAGCAGTCGGCCGCTAGAATTCTCCTCCAGAGAGCGGTTGAATTCGACCTAACTTTGTAAGTAGTGTGGAAATTCCTCTACATTCGGGACTAGAATTCTCGAACTTCCCGGTCAGACAATGCGCTGGTATTATTTGTTGCCTTGAGACATTTCAGCCGATTCTGGAAAAAGACTAGAGTTTTCCCTGTCCTCCGTCCTATACCTTGCATGCGATTGTGCAGGAGAGAATTTGAACTTCGCCAGGGCATGTCACTACCTACCTTCTAAATGACTTCTCTAGGGACATGGTAGACATTCAGGGTATCGGTAATCACCAACATGAATTCCGAAGAAAATCAGTGGCCGTTACATTTTGTTTGTAATGTGTTCTTACTAGCGTGTGCGAACATGTTTGCTTATTTTTCTCAGAAGTCAAATCTGAAGATATGGTATGCCTGTGTGATGAATACCAGGCTCCAGTAGCCCTGAGATGACGCTTACGCATTTATAACCTCTTTCCCAAGCAGGCACATACTACTCCTAGGCATTCCTAGGCAGGCACGCTTCCACTGTATGAGGAATTGAATGGTGATGAAAAGGAATGAATGTTGCTAGAGTATGGGATGGATTAATACTCACATGCAATACGTGGTGGTGTGAGGAGTGAATCACGTCACGTCTGTATGTAAAAGTACTCACACCTTACTAGAGTTTCGAGCCCACAAGCATCAGTCCTACGTACTTCTGGAACAAATGTGAAGTCTCAGTGTCTTGAGAAACATCATGAAGTCTGTCTCTCGAGGTCGGTCTTCAAGTATGAGGATGATTAAAAAAAAGGAAAATCAACTCTCGTCAACATACTTCATAGCGAAGACAGATATCCTACACAGATGTATGTTCAACCACGTGTTTATACGATACATCAAAGAATTGTTGGAAGCGTAAGAGAAACCTGCAACTGTTTTTTCTTCGCGTCACGACTGCTGCTTTATGAACTTGGGTGCCTGGCGTGGGTAGCCAATGACCTGCTGTTTATTCAATCAACCAAAAGCATGAGTGAGATTGCATGGGCAATGAAGGTGAATCAATTATAACAAGTCATTCGGTACAATACCTAGATACCAGTATCAATCTGAATAATTTATTAATGGTTCTCCGACGGCAGGAGCATATCAATAAAAATCTTCAGGGAGAAGGAGGGAGAGGTTTCAAACATTATATTGGTTTTCATTTCTGGTACGTAAATTTCAAGTATTTTCACAAAGTTGGTACACGGCAATAACACCGCGTCTATTTTTATCTAGCTTATTTAATTTTATTGATTATCATAAATAACATTATTGAACTAAAATTAAAAATGTTTTTAATTTTTTAAAACAATGTCTAATTTCAGCACAGCCATGTGTTTTCGATGAAACATTTTCCCTGATCCTCACGAAACAGCCCCAACACATCCACCAAATCACACATGTCAGTTACATAATATGTTGTTTTACATAAAACTATAAAATATAGACGCCCTTGGTAACAACAACGTCAGGTGTACGATGATGGATGGATGAGAGGCAGAGTCCTGAAATCCAGTCACCAACCCGATTTGTCAATCACAAATTCCACATGGAGAGATCAGGATTTGAGCACCGTTATCCAGATCATTCCACCTGGACAGTTCTCCTATCGCTATTGGCACAGGCATTTCAAAATTGTTGGAGAGCGGCGGCGCACGCGTCAGACAGCTGCGAATCGCCCGGCGCACGCGCGTCACGCCGCCGTCGCGACGCCCCGGCGCCACCGGCGTCTCGCCGCCTCCGCCTCCGCCGCCGGCGCGCGCGCGGACGGCGAAAGTTTTTACAGGCGAGGAAAAAACGAGCGCCCAGACAAAAGAAGAACCGCGAAACAGAAGGCGCCTCCGCGGACTGTCCCAGAAACTAAATATAACAACCTGCGCGCCCCTGGACAGTGCTAAAAGTGAACCATTCCGACCGCCGGTTCAATACGATGGGGTCCGACACGCTGCCGCTGCCTCCGCCTCGTGGCCCGGAGGCGAGCAAGATGGCGCCGCCACGACGACCGGAGCGCTGCCTGGTGCCGGGGCCGGGACCTACTTCACGCCTCCGAAGTGGGCCCAGGGGGTTAACCTTAAATTGTACAACCGCCATATTTCCACGTTTCCTTCTTTAGGGAGAACAGTGAGAATTGGGGTAAAGGGTAAAAACTGCTTGTCTCTGGGGAACAAGACACTCGTGAACAATCAGAAGAGTGTAGCAGTTACCCTGGAACTTCACATCTATTTTAGATCAGTTCCACTTTTGTTAAGAAAGAGTTTAATGAAAATACATATTAAAATAAAAACGTATATTACATAAAATGTCTAAAAATGTTATACAATGAACGTCCATTCAGAAGCTTTTTTGTATTGTTAAAATTATTGTAAATAATGCAAGTATTTTTCTGTTAAGTCTAGGCTAAAAATATTTAGTTTACTTTAGTAATTTAATTTCCCATAAACATTTCAAATGCGGATGTGGGGAAGATTAGGAAGAACTAAAGTGATGGGGGGGGGGAGGATTGAAAGTAATGGTCTATAATGTAGGTTTAAAAAAATGAAAACTGCTAGAAAAAAGAATAAATTAAAAGAACTGAATTGAAGATATTTAATAAGGAATGAACTCGTATTGTAAACAGAGCAAAAGAGAAGAAGGAGGAAGAGTAAGAGAAGGAAATAAAGACGAGAACAGAGATTCGAGCCGAATTCAGATATTTGGATGCGAATTTAGTGAGCCACACAAGGAAGCAATGGACAGCAAAAAGCGACCAATGGCAGCAAAAAACTGCCAATGGCAGCAAAAAACAGCCAATGCCAGCATAAAACTACCAATGCCAGCATAAAACTACCAATGCCAGCACAAAACTACCAATAACCCCAAATATCTAGACGCGAACCCAAGAAACTCACGTTCAGAGTCCCTGTAGAGACAACAATACTTTCGCTGAGCTAACTCAGGCGGTTTTCAAAGCCTAGGGCATTGAGAGTTCTGAGAGATGGTATAATGAGTATATGATTATAATGGAAGCGATAATGATGAAAGATAAATGGCAGGGGAAACGGGGGAACCTGGAGAGAACATGCCGGTATCCTGCATTGCCCACCAGAAATTCCACTTCACTTGTCCAGAAATCGAATCAGAGCCCCAGAAGTGTGACTAGTATGCTATCCATTACGCCACTAGTTTCCCGTCACTGATGCTTTGAAATTTCCTGGATAAACCTACTCGCCACTTGATGATTTGGCTAAACTTTGTTCATTTACAGTTCGCTTACGAACAATATGATTTCCCAGTCGGGCTCAACTCTAGAAAACGCATCGCATGCAGTATTCGTGGAACAGGTGTGGCATCTGACAGATACCCCGCGCGTGCCACGGAGTTAACATTAAATGTTTCTCCGAATTACAGTGAATTACTCGGAATTTCGGAGCAGATATCGTCAGCCACGTATTTCAAGTGCAAGTTCTGTTATTTAGCATAAAGTGTACACGAGACGGAAAATTCAAATCAAGCAGAATAAATTGCACTGAAACAAAAAATGCAGTAGGGTGAATCAGTGTTAATTTCAGACAGACACTCCGTCCCCTCCCTCCAACGGTCAGAACTCAAAAGGAAGAATATTCTCAATATAGCGTAATTAAGTTAATATTAGTTCCTAAAACAATAATATATTACATTGATGTATAAGTATTTCTACATTGAAGGTAAAGAGAATCAAATATCAAAATATTTTTGAAAAAGTATATCGTCATTTCAATAAAAGACAAAGAGTATATCTACTCTGAAAAAGAACTTCGGCAGCAGATAATTACACTAAATGTATTTTTGTATTATTAAGTTTAAATTGCGTTTTCTTTGAATGAAACCGTGATACCGAATTTTCCGTCACCCACCCCAACTGCGGACTTGAAAAGTATTACATTTCATTAAACAAGTAGGGAAACTCCGAGTAAACTGAAAAATGCCTTCTTTAGTAGTTTTAAATAGATAAAAAGATGTCTATGAATTTGTGTCTTGACAAAATAAGATCACCTCGCGATAACCTCTCTGTCCTCCGTCCGTCCGTCCGTCCGTGAACACCTCTAGTGGCTAAACAATGCACAGGACGTTTTTTTCAAATTGAAGAGACGTCTGTCCATCTGGCTCGAGTCGAAGCTTTGAGATTTTGAAATACATTCTTTAAAATTTAGGGGTACTTTACATGAACCGCCCCGGACATTTTCAAAATTCTCTCGAAAACGTGACATATGTCCAATTTACAAAGTTAACTCTGAATTTTCGAAAAATTTGAAAGTATGAATTTCTTTCGGCGCCTTCTTCTAACTATAAAATTGAAGATAGAGATGTTTCCTTCATGTAAAATTTGTTTTCCATATTTAGTTCTTTCATTAAGGACATGTTGATTTTTTTGCAAATTTTAGTAGTTTTCACTCAATATTGCGAGCAATAGGTGCAATTTAACAAAATTACAAAACTAGATTTTCTCGAAAACTGTTCCTATTTTTTATTTAAAATTTTGGTGGGAATAGTGCTAAATTCACTGTATAAGATGACATAAATGCCATATTCATTAATGTCATTTCATTTTTTGACTATTTTAGTAGTTTTCACGCAACATTGCGTGCAGTATGTGCAATTTTAACACACACACAGACGGAGATAGAGACACAGACAAAGACACACACACACACACACACACACACACACATACACACACACAGATAGAAAGACAAAGCAGACAGACAGACGGACGGACGTTTTGCCGTCTATCGATTTTTCGGTATCAAGGATCCACAAAACATGAATTCTGGCTACCCCAAGTGTTAGGGAATTATTTTCTTAATTTAGCAAGGGTAAATTGTAAGTTTTACTACGTAAATGGCCACACCTACTGCCGGCAACTATAATAGGTAAAGTCTGTTATACAGTTTCAAAGTAAATAAAATTAAATAAAAAAATGTAGCAAGTGAATGTATCCACTTTCTCGTAATCGGGTAACAGCAGTGAATTTTTTCTCCCAAAAAGCCGCCTTTTTTTCGCGCAGCATTACATAACTTTCTCTCTACTACGTATATTACTCCGTACATACTTACTATACTAGAAAATAAAAAGTTTGCACAGGATCAAATGTATCAAAGTAGTACATAATTTATATATTTTTTTCAAAATACGCCTGGTGGTGAGAACAAAAGAGCTATAATAATTTCTATATTAAAATTTCATGGCCTTCTACAATGGGCCTGGAACCAGCCCTCAGCACCGAGGCGAGTCAGAGCCTTGTATTAAAAAGTTTCTTTTTATTTAAGATAAATTTACAATCTATTTTTTACAAAATAATAACTAAATGTGATATCTAGTGCAGCATTATTACGACAATGATTAGTAGTGAAGGTATCCCATCGGTACTCTTCATCTTCTTCGTACTATAACAAAAAGCAATTATTATTATTTTAGGTTGACTGCAATTGGAATTGATAATTTGGTGGTGATAATGGTTCAGTTACTTGTTGAGTATCTGTATGGGAGTTGTATGGGTGAGGTTCAGGTTAGACGATAGATATTTGCACTATTGTCGAGGAGGTTGAGGACTAAGCGATTTGGATGATTTTCAAGACGCTGGAGATAGTTTGAGCTGATTAATTCTATTCTTTCTAAGACAGTGGGAATTTTTAAGTATTTCTATTAAAAAGTGTATTTATGTTGGTAGCAACGAAATCAGTGGGAAACAGGTGAACAGCATGCGGTAGATTATCTAATGGTTGTGGGTGTATTTTGATAATCTTGTGAAAGCTGTATGAGTGCATTTAGACACAATTCAGGGAGATTGCAATATTTCAGTGGTAATGTTAACGACTGAAGAGAGAACGTGTTTGGTGGAACATCTTTTTCGCAGAAATGGACAATTTGCTGAAACCTACATTATAATTTTCTAAGCTTTTGGCTAATTTCATGTGTTAACATCGCATGATTTTAGTAATTAACGAAACGAGTATTTAAAGAGGTGTACAAGTGTGTGAATGGTATGTTAAAGAAAACGAGCGACGACAGGAGCGAGGCAATTAATCAGTCTAAATAATTTTTTTTAGAAATTCACCCGAGGTATACTTTTCATGATGTAATGCTTCTGAAAAATATCTCTTTTAGTGGGCTTGCATTGTTGTTTCCACGAAATATTTGCAAATGGTAGATACTGAACGTACTGCGGATAAAATATTAGAAGCTAACCAAGGCAAGAAAACATTACTTTACACTAAAAAAAGACAGTATGAGATAGAATACAATATGTATAAATTGGGAAATGGGAAAAAGCTAGTTAACTGTGACACAATTTTGCTATAGCGTTCTTTTCAGAACTGGTAAACATAACTGACGTTTACATTTTTTACATTCGTAATCTTAAGACCAAACATTTTACATTTATTCACACGAAATATTTTATGTTCCTTTAAGTTAGCTAGCTTTACGTTTACTTCCCCAATTTAGTTTTATTCATTCTTTGTGTACATGTAATTGTTATAGGTACGTAATATATGATGATTTTTGTTCATATATCATGGCTGATTGCAAATACCTTGGTAATATTTTCTTAATTACACGATTTGGCTCCGTTTCTGAATTATGATTGGTAGGTGTCTCGTTTAAATTGCACGTTTGAATTCTAATTGCACGCATGCTATTATAGAGATAATCAACGATTTTTTATGGAATTAATGAGCATATTTAGTTAACTAAACGACAAAATATATTAATTGGTAGTTCGGGAGAATAGCTACCCCCTCTCCAAAGCCCCTTGAACTTGTGAATCTCCGTCGCAATATGCTATAAGTCAATTAATATTTGCGGAGCTTCTAAACAATAAAATATAGTGATGACATTCCAAAATCAATTTACAATTAAATTTTTATTTTAAATTATTGGAGACTCCCGCCCCTAATACCCTGGTCTACCTCGCTCACTTTACTACTAAAAAAGTTAAAAAATGTAAACCTAAAAATATAATATTGTACTCACTTCTGTGGACTCTCATAAACTTGTCTAATTTGCTTTTTATAAATTTACACAATTAAACTTACACTTTGCTCACACAATTTTTCCCCGCATATATTCAAAAAGAAAAGGTTGAAATTGTTCTTTAACGCCACTTTGAGGCAAGTAGCACTTAATTGCAAGTACTTTCAATTTAACTGTATGGTATGCTCATTATTTTCAGGGTCTTGAAATGCAAAGATGGTTGACGGTGAAATGCCGGAAACCTTCATCTTTTAAACAATTATAAGAACTCTAACAATTCTAGATCACAGTCGATACTTGTTTGATGAAAGTTTTTAAAAAGTATAAAAGATTCTCTTTGCCTTTATTTTCAACAACTAGGAAAAAACAGCGTTTCTCAACAGACACTCGATCAATTCCTCTAAACACCCATTTTCCATATACTCTTTTACCTCTACGGAATTCGTTTTACCAAACTTATTTTCATCAGTTTCAACGACTCCACCATCTAAAGATACCCTTCCTCTTTCCAGAATTATAAAGCATACTTCCGTACAAAAACTCATCCACTCTGTCACCGTTTTTGCATCAACGTTTACATCATTTATGATGTGTTTAATATTAGCTCGCACAACCAAAAAATAAGTCATACTAAGAAATTGAATCATATATAACTTACTTCTTGTGAGTCATGAATCCTTACGTAAACAAATAGAATATATTAAGCATTCATACCTTCCTTTCGACAAAACCAAACATGTCAGTCAGCAAAATTTCTTTTTTTAATAATTTCACTCTTCCACACTTCTTACATTCACGTCTAGTTACAGTTATCCATACACCATTTAATAATTTCTAATTTTTCCTTTGCAACTACCAGAAAAATACCATGCAAACTTTCATTCATTCTAACCAATACAATTAAAATCACTCGAAATGCAATTTAAAGACCAATTTCAAACTTATTATTATCTATAAATGTGAAGAAGAATAATTACGAAATACTACATCTACATGCATGTAATAGACAATTGAACGAAAAATAAACAACTGTTTACATGCGTGTATAATTAGAACGCAGGAAGAAAAGGACACGACTTTGAGCGCTGTATAAATCATACATTGGTTGCTCTGCATGGCAGGAAATTCGGGGAAGGCTATATAAACCAGATTATTTAAATAGATATGATCACAAATATAAAACTAAAACATAAATACAAATAACGGACGTGGGCAAATTCTCCTTTGTAAACAGAACGATAGTAGATTGGGACGATTTGCCTGAGGCAGTTTTTGAGCCCTTTCTTTGCTCAGCGCAAGGGTTTAGAAACAAAATATAGGAAATTAGTCAATAGGGTGAAAACGTATAATGAAGTGAAGTGAAGTGAGGTGAAAGAAGCGATTATGTGAAGTCTTCAGTAAAAAGGATTGAACAGTTAATATTTAGGTAAAGTGATGTGCGGTGCAGTGAAGTGAAGTGAAGTGAAGTGATTTTCATTTCTTTCTGTTTGTTTCGCCAGTCGAAAACGTCTATCTACAGGCGATTCTGGCAAACGTTGGTATTTATTTATTTATTTATAGTAACGACCGTTTTACGTATTAGGAATGCAATAGTTGAATTCTATATTATTACCCTGTGGTGTTAGGTAAAAATGTTTAACCATGTTTGTCTGAATACTAGTGAATAGGTGCAGGATAATGTGTATGCAAGGGTTTCTTGATCTGTGTATGTATGTAGGCGTGTATGTTTGCATGTATGTATATTTGTGTATTATTAAGTTTATTTATCTATATGTTAATATATATTGTAGTATAAGGATGTAAATTCCATCTGCATGTCTGGGTAATGACAAAGATAATTTATTTTTTATATTGATTTGTATACATTATTTTTCTATTTGTAATTGTAACTTTACTTTCATGTTTCTGCATTCTGCCACCAGGCAACATCTGCCCAGTTGTAAAATGAAGCTTCTATCTATCTATAACTGTTAATATGACCTTGATATATTTTATAAAAATATGGGGAATCTACTCTCCCGATTAACCATTGAAATTTCAGATACAATTTTACGTAATCCTACGAAATCAACTTTACAATTACCGTAAAAAACAGTATCTCTAAGTGATCATCACGTTAACCTTTAACCCTAAATTACAAAGGTGACCTGTATCAACCGTTATTACAAAGGCGTAGTTTGACGGACTACTTTGGTAAAAATAAAGAAAAACTCATTTTTATTACTAGATTTAATGGATTGAACATATATGATATTGAGTTACAGAATATATTTTAAATGTTGTTATAGATACACTTAAATAACTTGACCATCACAGCACACACTTGCTCGGTGCTGTCCACACATGGTTTTGAGAAGCGTCCGCAGTACTACCTCGTCATACGACCTTTGTTATTATCACCGTCGTCCCATTATGATTGCTAAATATTCAGAACAACACTTAAATACAAACTATTCATTAACCATTTTCGTATTAATTATTCACAATACTAGGAAATATAGCGCCAAAGAAATCTGAAATAATTACAAGAAAAAAAACATGATTCCAGTCAATTTAAGTATATTTAAAGCAGGCGTTTTGGCCTAATTTGTAAGGCCCTCTTCAGTGTCTGCAAGGTCAACACAACCAATCAGTTACAATCTTACATAATATTATTAATATAAAACAAATATACTAATAATATATTACTAATAATATTATTTATTATATTATTATTTATTATATTATTATATTATTACTAATAATATTTTATACTAATAATTTTATGTAAGATTGTAACTGATTGGTTGTGTAGACCTTTCAGACACTAAAGAAGGCCTTACAATTTAGGCCGAAACGTCTCCTTTAAATATACTTAAATTGACTGGAATCATCGTTTTTTCTTGTAATGTTTGATTTATCCAGTGAATCCTGATTTATATGAAATAATTACAATGGCGTAGACTAGTGGACGACGCGTGTTGACGTACACCGGAAATAACCACGCGCAAAAGTTTCCCTGTATTTCACTGGCTTGTCACATAATGGAGGTTCACAGAAACGCAGATTAAGACTGAGAGTGAGGGGTGGGGGAAGTTTGTGGCGCTAGTTGCGTCGTCAGAGAGACGACACCTTTGTTTTTTGATTGATAGATTTTTTTCGTGTTTCCGGGCGCGTCAATTGCTTTGGTAGTTAGTCCCGTTAGTGTAGTGCATGTTCTTTTTCTCGGGAGATGGCGGTGATCTTCCCCCGCTTGATGGCGAGATCCGGCGCCGACCTACCGTCGGCTAGTGGGGTTTCCCACAACCAGGAGTCTCCCACTAGCGGTGCACCGCCCCAGCCGGGACAAGCTCTAAGCTCCCGACCGGTCTCTCGGAATGTGTGATAGTGTAGTGCATGTCAGTGTAAATGTGTGTGTAAGGAGAGAGGAAAGGACAAGGAAGACAGCGACTGAATTCGACCTAGGTGAAAAGCTAGTCCTGCCGCCACGACGGCTTTGTAACCTAGGGTCAAAAGAAGGACATATGTTTCCCTATCAATTTACTCTTGTTCGTGAATTTAAAAAAAAGTCATTTCGAAAATACGTTGCTTTATTGTAATTGTTCCAGAGATTTATAACAGTCATTAGTTGAAATTACAGATAAAACTTTCTTTACGGATTAGACTTGGTATCATTTATCTGGTTATATCAAATCTCAGAATTCAATCATTTGGTCTAGACATAATTGTAAGGCAATAAGAGAAAAAATTGGATTCGTAAAAACTAGTGGATGGATGCCCATTTCACGAGAACGAATAATAAGAACCATTTTTTCGACGGTACGGTAATTTAAGATGTCTACTGTTCCGAGATAATTTTGAAATTGATTATTCAGCTGAAGGAAGTGGAAACTGAACGTTTTTTTTCTTTCAGTACGTCAACACTACAGCGCAAATATCCAATTAATTACTTGCACTTTCATATAAGATTTTTGGAATGAAATAATAACTGCAGGACGCTTGCCACCACTGTCCGGATTGACCACCCTGATTCAAATCCACCTATTTCTTTTGGGGAGCACAAAATATGCTCTATACAAAAGTAATCCGAAAGCAAATGAACATAACATAAATGTGATTCTCTATGAGCAGTCGATAATACAAGAAAGCTTAATGCAAGTTTTCGATAATACGTGTACATGGAATGAAGCTTACCTTTAACAACGGAGACAATACTACCAGCCACTGTTATGATTGTGGTGAGCACGTGATTTGCGTTTCATTTTCTTACAAACTGCATCTGGTGCTACCAAAATAATTTCTTATGCTTGTACTCTCACCAACCGATACCACTGCGGAGAGACATTCTTGGCGCACTGTATTACACAGTGAAGAAAATTCGGTTTAAGATCTGTCATTAAAAAGCAACAGACCACAACAGAGATAATCTATTTTTTTCTGCAGGGTTTATAAAGTTAAACAAAATGGCATTCCAGTTTACCCGCCTCTTTTCCGACTTCCTCATTTACATTGTATTTATTTAAAAATACCCCCAGCGATTTTCTCTTGCGGTGGGATAGAGAGGCGGCCCGTGGCCCGGGCGACTGGAAGGTCCGAGTGGGCGCAGGGCTCCCAGCAGGGGGAGGGAGGCGGCGCTGACGGATGGTGTCTGACGGGCTGCCTATTCGGCAGGGGCTCGCGTCCAATTTGTTAGCGCTTGCACGCAGGTAGGGCAGGCCCAGCGCGCGAATCTCAGGGCAACGGGCTGTGTACGCAGAGAGCGTTGAAGGAAGAGAATCACGGGGGAAAGAGCGGTTCAAATCATCCAGCGTAAAACAATTGAGGATACAACGGAATACCTGGGAAGGTCAATAAACGGATTGTGAATTTATTGGCTGAACTGAAACAGATCTTGAGAATAATTGCAGATTACATGCTGCTTACGAATGTGTGGAACAAACTGTATTCAAAAGAGGTCAAGTGGATAGGCGTTCAGCTGAATGTCTCGAGTCGAAGTGAGGAATAGAAAAAGTAAGATATTTAGTATAAAGATGTGAAAGTGAATCGGGATATGTAGGCAGTGCGAAAAACTAGGGAAAAATGAAGAAAGAATATTTACAACAAAATCTGAAAGAATAGCATATCTAGAAACGTACGACGAGAAACATTAAGCAGGGAGTTGCAAAACTTCTCAGATCTAGAATCCTCCACGTGATGACATGAGGTGCATTTCAAGATCATTTAGTACAATTTGTTCACAGATTTTACTGTCAGTTATCTGAACAAGACTTGAAACAGTCAAAATGCTATGAAGAGAACTAAATCATGTGCGCCATTTTTTGGAATTATTGTATGTCGAATGTTTCGCCCCAGCACAATTTTTCCATAATAATTTTAAATCTTTTGCACATCATTTAAAACAAATGAACAATTTCCAAATATACGATGTTGTTCAATTGATCACGTCTAAGCTGAATTCCGTTGCTTTCATTTATGTGTTTTAATTTTAAAACCTTGGAAATAAGATAGAAGCTGTAAAACTTTAATGCAAATGTAACTTTATTATGAGCACACTTTTTTCATATTAACCATATATTAACTATCTGTAAACTAAAATTCTTTTTTTTTATTAATGTATGAATATTCGAGGCTGGTTTGGTCTGATTAAGTGCTGTTTCAAATGATCATTTCTGTCCAAACAGTATACTTTTAAATGCACTATGCATGAGTTTCAAGTTTGGAAACATTGCAAATCACTTATAGCCTGTATAATATTAATTTATACGTCACCTTCATATCTAAATTTTTCCTATTTTCAAAGTGTTAACTTTTTCTGAACCCCAGATGTTTTCGATTTATATAAGAATATCCAAATTTGTTTAAATTGATCGTCTCCTAAACTTTTCTCTTCGCTGCGTGTCACCGGTTGGAAGAAAGTGCTCAATGAACAAAGCCCGTCGTTATAAACTTGTGGTGGCCCAGCACAATAGGATCAAAGACACCAACTACAAATTTAGGACAGTTTATATAAATATCAGGAGTAAATCAGATTTCGAAAACTGTACGAGGGTACACTTTCAAGCGTATCTTTAACTAGTTCAAATATTAAAAGAACCATGAGTGTTCCAAAATATGTATGTTGTTTCCGAGTTAAAGCTCAAACGTTTTAATAAGAAAGGAATTAAAATAGTATTGAATTTCTTAACTCTCTTCATTCGCAGAAAAATTAGGAAATGGGCATGCAAACTATTTTTGTCAAAATGTTCAATTTGTGGGATAATATTTGACATAAAATAAGTGGTAAGATAGAAATTTAGAATATGGCAATTTTAGTTTTGTCAATAATGGAATATAGAATGTGGAATCACTGATCAATGATTTGTAAACTACAGATGTTGACAGTGTGGCAGACATGAATCCTTTCTTAAATTTTGTCACTGAATTTGAATGCGATTACAATAATTATCCTCTCCTTCATTTACGTATTAGAAATAAAATTGTTGTAATCATTCAACAAAGAGTGATCAGAACATTATATTAACTTCTTTTTGAAAATCTCATTTTACTGTACATAGCAGCCATTACAGACGAATACAAGAGAAAATACAAACCAATAGAGTTCAAATATTTTTGTAATTCAATCTAATAAGATATTTACAGCAACACTACTGTATCATATCTTAAGTTTACTCAGGAAACCATGCGATTTTGTCACATTTTCAATAAGTTACAACTCATTGATTGTGGCATGCAACGGAAAGTTGTTTCGAAATACACGTTCACCCAAAAACATCAGAGCACAATAAAGCTTATTTAAACACGTTTCCACAAAATCGTTCACCTTTGGGATTTACTTGTTCCTAACTCGCAGTGCGTCCTGTAATGAGGATGTATTTAATTAGGGAAATGAAATATGTTGTGGTTAATGTAGTGAAAATGTCGTACTAGAACGTTTCCCAACGGAATTCCTTTAATCAGAGCAGTGGAGTTTGGTTGAGCGAATGCTGAGGCAGACGCGGGGAGAGTGAATTAAATCTGCAGGGAAAACTACCATGCTAGAACATTGAAAAAAATCACAAACTCGTGTCTAAATGTGCAGGTTAACTATATAGTAACTGGACCTGTGTTATCACTGAACCATTGGCGCAAGTTCAATTGGTCGTTACTCACTTCAGCAATTACAGCTGCTGACCTGAAAAAATGAATTGCCAGCAACACGCAGAAAACAAGTGAAGCGGAAGAGAAATCGTGAATATGGCCAATTAAAATAGTGCTCGAAATGCAGAAACTCGAACATTCTCCTCCTATCTCTGGATTTTTTTTCGCCACAAGCGTTATCTGTGAAAATATATTCTGGGACATTCTGCTTGTTCTCTGTTTAAAGATTCAACGTATAAATTATACAACAACAGAATAGAAATATCATAAAACGTAACAAAGTAGTCTTTCTCGTCCGAAGAAATAATATGACCATGGGTTTCTCAAATGCTAAAAATTGAATGATTTATGGAAAAGGCTAATCCAGGCAGTGTTTTATTTACAACAGATGCGCAAGTTAGTACACACCCATAAATATTTATACTATTATTTTTCATAAATTAATGTATTAACAATTATTTGAATAAATAAGGTATTTTGTGTGGTTTTTCTACATCTGCTTCCAGCACCATTTTACCAACTGTTGAAACAAAGAATGCCGCACGTTTATTAATGATATTAGGTCTATAGAGAGCAAATAACGTAGTTGAGGTTTAAAAAGGAAATTTAAACAACAAAGTACTTTTTTTGCAGCAAAATTTTTAGTGCCCAAAAAAAAGGCCCACAAAGGCTAATTTAGAGCATCAAAATTTAACGTTAAATGGTACTTAAAATAGAGGGGTGTGGGAGTCACTCGAGAAAGGCGGATAAAGATGCGACTCTATGGTATGTACAGATCGTACACAGGCTATCCAGTTTGGAATAAAATTCATTTTCGTTTAGGAAAACCTACATACTTCCGCAGAGAGTATTATATGCAAAAAATGAATTTGCGTACCAAACTATGACTGATTCTGACAGTTTGCTTGCGACAATATTGGAACCCTTCGTTCAAAGCTTGGGCATAATTAAAAATAAACTCGTTTTCTATCTTTTGTATATTTTACATCAATGTATTGCTGATAATTTCATACTGTTGAGTTACTTTTTATTTTCTATAATTCTATTATTCCATTATTATTATTATTATTATTATTATTATTATTATTATTATTATTACTGTTTATGTGCAGTGTTGTGTTATGTAGTGGAGTGAAACGAATGTGGAAGAAAGATATTACAGTTCAATATTGTGTAGGGCAGTAAGGTGAAGGGAAGTGAAGTGAAGTGAAATGAGGTGAAGGCTTGTGCGGTGAAATTATGTATTATTTATTATTACTTGTTTTTAACTAAGTACGCGTTTGTTGAGTATTGTATTGTTTGTCTATGTAAGCTCATTGAATGTGATGATCTGCCATCATGTTCCCACACTTAATTGCAAATTTAATAATAAATGTACGATCAGCATATACAAAAATAGATACCTTCGCTTTGAATGGGAGCACTCATACGGAATCTATTGCTCCCTCTGGATTGATTCAATTGTTATTAACGGATGACATCCGTTAAAGTCCTTAACGGACGCTGTCCGTTAAGACCGGCTCTTCATCCCTATGTCTGGTGACGTGTTGGGAACAACAGAGCAGTATTACAAAAAACATTTTTTTACGGACACCCTTGTGAATATGAGCTGCGAGCGTTTTGAATTTTCCACAACGCGAAGGTGGAAGGGGGAGGGAGGGGGGGCTTTGCTGCGCTTCCATTCGCGAGAGTGCCTGGAAACTAGGGCACATTACGATTCGACGAAACCGAGATGGGCCCCGATAGCGGCTCCGACGCGGGCGGCGCCCGAGGCAGCGCGGGGCGGCGCGCCTGCGGAGCGGTGCCAGCAGAATCCCGCTCATTAACGGCCCCGCGAATTTCTTCCTCTCGCCACCCCCAGCCCCCGCCCCCTCTTCTCTCCGCAACCGCCGCTGCAGGCGCTGCAGGACCACGCCGGAGACGAGGCGGCGGCAGCACTCACTCCGCGGTTTGCCTCAAACGGAACAGCGCGGCAGCCCTTCATTCTAATTGCGGATTCTCCGCAACTGCCAGGCGGAGGGGTTTCGCGACACCGCGGACCATCTCTGTGCCCCGGGGATCACATCTGCGGTTTTTACCTCTTATTCTTTCCGAAGAACACGTCATCATCTGGTGTGGTTTTCATTAAGAGCCGATTTTCCCACGCTTTCTATACAGCTTTATTTGTCAAAATATCCGTACACCCACCTAACTTATTTCCCTATGCAAAGGATAATTAATCGTGAATATTTCAGCAACATTCATTCATCAATCCATATTTGACGTTTTATTTAACAGTAGTACATTTCTACCTCCTGCTACTCTTTCACAACGCAACTGGTAATAGAAGCCCCGCAGACCAATCTCGTAAACGCCACCGACACCTCGTCTCCTCGACCATCCCCGCAATTTTCTTCGACCTAATTTGGTCTTCTCCGTAACTGTCAGGCGACGGTATGTCTCAACACTCGCACTATATGACTACGACTGGTTCCGACATCTTGAAGACGCACTTGCGGGAAAAGCTGGCGAATACTGCTTCAAAAACATTAGTCATGAAATGCCGACACTTGTCCTAACATTGCCCTAACTTGTCCTAACAACTCTTATTATATTTATGTTTTGAATTTTAAACAAAACAATTGACAGTTTAATGGTTTACAGTTCAATACCCCAATTTCTGAAACTCCAGTAACACTCTATTCCTTGTCTCACTTTGCTTATTCTAAGACCTTTTTCTATACCTTAAAACTGAGAAAGACAAGCACTGAAATGACTACCAATTATTTCACTTGCAGCATTCACTTTATATTGAGTAAACTATCCTTGTTTTAATTTTTGTAAATGTCTTTATAAATTCGAAATTTCTCCGCAAAAATATTTTTTCAAGAAGAGAGATAGGGAAAGATAGAGATGAATCGATCGATCGATCGATAGACAGAGAGAGAGAGAGAGAGAGAGAGAGAGAGAGAGAGAGAGAGAGAGAGACCAAGATGATGTTCTTCGCGGTCAATTTCACCGCTTTTCTGTCAATATTTAGTCACTCATCAGTATTTCTTCGAATCAATAGGATTTTTTTAAAATTTGCATCATTAGTTTTTCTGTCACTACTTTAGATATTATTGTGACTACCATACTCATTCAACGAAACCCCTGACATCGACATATGCATTTTGGATTCCTAAAAAGACAATCACAATATCGTCATATTAGTGGTCACCATAATCATCTACATAGCGTATCATTTTCCATCTCTAGTCTGAACTCAACTATGGGTTTACAAAAACTAATAAATAGTATTAATCAAAATAATTCCCTCTTTTAGGCTAAACAATTTAAATACTTTTCTTCATCCTTGGCTTTTCTCGATTCTACGGGATCGACGCTAATAGGGGCCAACTCATTTTCATTAAATTTCCACACACACCATTTTTAAACTGATTTGGAGATGATTTTACAGCTGCATGCCCTACCTGATGCCAATCACAGTGAACACACAAGCACATTACACAGGCAACACATACAACTCCGAATCAGACACTCATGCTCGAGACGGGATTCGAACCCACGATTCTTCGGCCGGAGATTGCCACGGCACTACTGCCTTAGCGATCTCGGCTACCCGGATCGAAAATCGATTTAAATACTGAAGGCTTATGTAAATTTTGTGCCAAATACTCTGGATAGTGGCGGTGATTTTGGAGTTATCCCGTTTCCCTGACTCTCATTCCATTATCACATTGTCATCAAAATAACTATCCATGGTAGATACGATAATCTAACGACAGGAATACACAAAGCGAAAGTCGCTGCCCTATTACAACAATCGGCCTGTCGTTACCACATCGACAAGAGCAGGCAGCAGGCTTTTTCCCCTGTCCCCTATTCCGCCACCGCGCATGCGCCGCAGCCAGCGCGGCTCCGCGAGATGGCGCGATAGTGCGGTATCGCTTATGCAATTATGGCGGGTAGGTGGGTACCTCCGCTTGCCCGGGGCGGGGCGGCAGCACTACGGGTTAAGTCTCGGCCTAAGCTGGGCGACAGTACATTAGGCTAGATACTACGTGATAAAACACTTGGAAAGGCTCCAAGATCTCTCGAGACGCGTCCCCGCCTGGTAGGTGGAGGGGAGGAAGAGGCGGGGCAGAGCCAGGGAGAGAAGACGAGGGAGGAGGGGGAGGGGTGGGGTGGGGAGGTAGTAGAAGGGGGAGAGGCGGGGTGTGAGAGGTGTGTGTGAGGGGTACGCGAGGTCGCGCGGGAGGGGATGTTTATGGTCAACTTTCCACTACGTTAGGCAGCGTCGCGATAAATTCACGAAGCTTGAATTATCCGCAAGGGATGCACGGGCTGGAGGCGATGCAGCCCCCCGGTGTGTGCTTGCACATGTGTATGTGTGTGTGTGTGTGCGCACGCACCATACGCACCCAGCGTTGGCATAATCCAGGGTACATGGATCATGTGAAGATAAAAATGTTGGCTCGAAGTTGAGAATGTAATTTGAAAGATAGATCAGCGTTCTTGGGAAAACGCTTCAAACTTCTCCACATTATGCAATTTCGTGTTTTTATTTTAGCATGTTTTACTATATTTAACAACGAAGGCGCAATGTATCACGTTCCTTCACAGTGTACATTTTTACAAAAGGATATTCTTATTTTGTTAAATAATTACCAACTTTCCATGCCTGCCGCCTCTGAACTGTAACAATGTTAGTGTATGCATAAATAGAGTAAAATTCAAAAACTGAATGTATTGAGATTAATTTAATTAAATCACTAATATTCGGACATGTATGCAATACTTATTCAATTTCAAAACGGCAGGTTCTCGATATTTCGAGACATTTGTTGTGTCACATGAATCACGGCAGGAGTCACATGAATTTTTTTAACCGATTACATTATTTCCTTAAATTCTTCTTCTTCCAGCATTCGGTCTTTGTGGTATAATCATCAAAAGAACATATCTTCAATATGAGGTAGACGTTTTACGGACTTTATTATCAACGCTATTTCCCTGCTAAATGTTTGAATCATTGCATTGATTTTTTGCTTACCGGTCGCAGAGCATTGTTATTAAGGTCCTAAAGTTAGTAAAGGTCTTCAATTCCACCACTTTATTTTATTCTTCACTATACTTCTTCGCGTAGAAATTTAAGTTGTAGTATTTTCGCATAGAAATTTAAGTATTTTCTAGTTGCGTTTATACGATACTGTTCCACAAACGCGCTTTACGCGGATTCGGTGGTTTAACGGTTAGCGTATCGGGCAGTTGTAGCCAAGTTTGCAGGTTCAACCCCGATCGAAGACGTGGATTTTTAAGGGCGAAAAAATCCTTCGTACTCCTTCCTTCGGAAGGGAAGTAAAGCAGTCTGTCCCAGTAGTAGATTTACTACACGTAAAAGATCCTGAAGCCTAAAAGAAGCATCTGAGCTAAATTCAAATCACCTGTTTCGTGGCCAAAGTTGATACCTCCTTTCTTCTCTAGATGGTGAAAGGAGTGTGGAGAAATGTGCGTGGTCAGACGCAAGAGCGTGCCTGGTGGCCCGAGTGTCAACACGTGAAATAAGGCATTAACTAACTAACAAACAGACTGATAAAAATGTGATGTCAATTCCGTCAATGGCAGTTTTAATGAAACTGATCCTCTGAAATAGGGGTATCAAACTCATTTCTGTTTGAGATACATTTAGGAATAAAAATTGACACATGCGTCATTATTTGAGCTCTCCAAAACGTAAAATTTCCATTATGGAAAAGATAAAGATTTTTAATAAATAAGCATACAAAAGGAACCTGAAGAAAAATGAACGTTGATGCAATTATGAACTTAATTACATTTACGTAATATTCTTTGATGATCTTTACAATGCACCTAACAATTCACTGAATGACATGTTCACTGAATGATATGTTAAGTAACATTGACTTACAACTCTTGTTAATCATCCGCTCGCTTACGCCTTCAGCAATTTGTTAGTATATCAAGATAATAGTTATGTTCCAATTAAATACATAGAACATCGATCTCCTTCGCCGTCTCAATTTGGGGTTTTCCTCTCATTCTCTTCCCTTCTCGTTTTCCAAAGAAGGCCATTTTTGCTACTCTGTCGCAAAGGTCCTCATTCGTAAAGGTTTCTCATACAGTGTTTCCTTCTATATTCATTTTATATCTGGTCGATTATATGTTGATCAAATATAAACCTTTATTTACTGGCCAATGACCATTTTCATGTGTTGAGCGAAACGTCTCAGGAATTACCTTTCCCAGATCATTAGCTTGTTTTTGGATTTGCATGTACCGGTACTTCAAGGCATCTCTATTTACTTTATTCTAATAAGAACTAACACTTTAAGCAATTACCGCCAAATATTTAGTGCAGCCAACAGTGACCTTCCTGTCTCGAAACGGAAATAAAAAACAACACAATCTTCACTTTCTTCGCCAAGTAACAGTCGCACATTATCTTCAACGTTGTAGTCGTTCAACTGCCGTTAGCAACCAGTGTAACGAGGTGGAAGTAGCTATCCGTTTACGCATCTTAAAACAGAGGCAGTCGTGAAACGTTAAGCCGAGCGAAGGACGTGCTCAACACACGCAAAGCCCCCTGCGAAAGCCGCTCCCATCATTGACCTCTCTGCTCCAGACGGACACGCGAAAAAAAACACAATCTACACTTCGTTCATTAAGAAACAGTCGCACGTTATCTTCAACGCTGTACCCGTCCGACTGCCGTTAGCAGCCAGAGTAACTAGGTGAAAGTAGCGATCCCTTTCCGCAGCTTAAAACAGGGGGCCGTCATGAAGCGCTAAGCGGAGCGAAGGGCGTGCTCGACACACGCAAAGCCCCCTGCAAAAGCCGCAATCCGCACGTGGCCGCCGCCGGCGCGTTTTTCGGCGCAGTCCGTGTGCAGCGGGTAACTGCAATTGTGTTTAGCCGGTAATCCGCGCGGCCGGGCGAGGTCGAAACGCACGAAATATCCAAAATTCATTGCGGGTGAAGGGAGCCCTTTGGAGTGGGCGTCTGCCTCGTTTGCGCGTCGCCCTTAGATCACGCTGTCACGCGCCGCGCCGCACCGCGCCGCTCGCTCCCCCCCCCCCCCGCCCCGCCTCGCCCCGCCAACGCGCAAATGCGTACTGGGTGTTCCGTAATTCCCAGACGCTGGAGTGCAATGGTGTGTTGAAGATAGTGTGTTTCAGATGGAAAGAGGGAGGGCGGGAAAGAGATGAACAGAGAGAGATGGAGATAGGGGAAAGAAGAAAGAGAGAGAGAGAGAGAGACAGAGGGAGGAAGAGATAGAGTCAGAGGGAGAGAAAGACCGAGGGAGGGAGAAAGACAGTGGGAGAGAGAGACAGAGACCGAAGGAGAGAGTGACAGAGGGAGGGAGACTGTGACAGGAGAGAGACGGTGACAGAGGGAGAGAGGCGGGACAGAGAGAGAGAGGCGGGACAGAGAGAGACGGGAAGAGAGAGGCGGTGAGAGAGAGACGGACAGAGAGAGAGAGGTGACAGAGGGAGGAGACGGTGACAGGGAGAGAGACGGAGACAGAGGGAGAGAGACAGAGACATAAGCAAATAGAGGGTAACGGGGGAAAGGTAATTTGACATGTACAAAAAGAAGAATAGTGACAGCGGAAAACAAAAGAGAATTAAATGGCAGAGTGCCCGAGTGTGTGCACTGTAATCTCGCAAACAACCACACCCCACCATCACTTCCATTTTTATATTTTTTGAACATTAAGATAAAATATATTTTTGTATCATTCTCCAACATATATGCAATTTTTAAAATGTTAATTTTCTCTTAAGAATTTCGAGTCAATATCATTTTGAGTCTACATCCAAAGTTCTCATTTATTCTTAATCTCATCTTCTGATTACCATCAGATCAATGTATATTATAAATAATTGTAACGCATATATCAAATATACATGTCTTTCGATAAACTCAAATACTGCAAATTTACTGCCGTATATTGAAATAAGTTAGTGTGAGGAAATACATGAGAATAAGAGTAAGCAAGAGTGAAAATGAATAGTGTACCCCCGTGTCAGGTTTATGAGGAAGGAAGAAGTGTGGTTGTGTGTGTGTGTGTGTGTGTGTGTGTGTGTGTGTGTGTGTGTTAAGCGAATGGGAGAAGCATATTTGTATATGTGTGTGTTTTAGAGTGAGTGAGCGGGTGAGTGAGTGAGTGAGTGAAAGACAATAATGGTGTTCTTCTCAAATGCTCTTGTGTGTTGATTATAGAATTGAAAACACAAAATCTGAGGACTTTCAGGCAGAATAGTAAACTGATTGGAAAGTGAAATCGATAACAGAAAACCACACAGCTATATAAATGGCATCGAGGACAGTTTATAACTTAATTTCCAGAGAAATTTTTTAATGTTTTCAAAATCGTCCATTATATTTGCAGATATAAATATAATCTTGAAACGTATTTAAAAAAACTGACTTTAATTCCACAGATTTCTCTGATTACTTAACCAACTCTTAGAATTACACAGTGGTGTATGTTTTGCAACTAGATCGGCTGTTGGACAAAAAAAATTAAAATTCACAAGTCGTACGCATAATGCACTGTCATCAGTCTCAAATGGAAATTACCATTCTGTCTTTATTTCTTAAAAAGCATTAGTTTAATCTAAAGTATTTTTACTGAAACGAAAAGTAATTTTCACTGTCTTTTTGTGTTCTTCAATTTCACATTCGAGAACAAACACGTACGTTAGCAATTTAGTAAACCAAACAGAATTGGGCTAAAGTCTGTTTTTTTTCACAAATACCATTTCTTGCGTCATAAAATGACTAAAATTACCTCCAGATTCGCAGATTTTCCCGCACTACTGTGCTTGTCCTAGAAATACGATATACAATTTTATCATGTATATTATAAATATATATTTCATTGTCACCTTTTCATATCAAGGTTCACCAAAGTTTTAAAACGAACCTTACACCACCGTTGAAGGTGTAATGTTTCTGTGAAGCATGATCATTTCTATGACGTCAGGTATGATATTGTATGGTAATTGTGTTGCACTACTTACATTTTATTGATTGTCTATTCGCATATCCTATGATCACCAAAATTCTTTCTGTAAAAGGAACAAGCAGAAGAGCAACTTCACTGCTTAATTACAACTTAGAAACACCAATTTCCGTATCTACATCAATCCAAAAACATCGTAATGTATTTCGTCTTTCTAAAGAAGTGGCTCCAATCCAAAATTCTAACTTGAAGTTCTTAGAACTCATAAAAATGCTTGCAAACACCTCTCCTACAACGAAACATGACAAGATATTTTTAAACAAAGACATACAGTTATGATCTTATTGCATATGCTTTATGAACAAAAAACAATGTAAACATCAAAAGAGAAAATAAAAAATCCTAAATACTACAGACTTTATTTTTCACAAATTTAAATGTCTAAAGTAATCAAAGCAAATAGGTTTTCAATTACAGGGAAAATTGCCCCGGAATGATGTTCCGTTCATTTATCGCTATAGTTGTTTCGGTGAAAATCGTCAACGAAGGGCGGGGCAAAGAGGAACACCCCGTGAATGCGCTGCAGAGCGCAGGTTAGCTTGCGCACAACGCGTCATCATCACGCGGGGTGCGTTCATAAAGAGCGTTTTAACGCGGTGCTCCGCGGACGGCGGCCAAGTTAAATTATATTGCGGAGGCGGCGCGCGGTAGGGACACAGACGCGCCGATCCCACCTCTTGGCCACTGCGCTCACTTCCCCGACCAGTCTACACCGCCACATTGCTTCGCTGGCTTCGGCCGACTTCTCTTTTATCTTGCCCAGTTGCCAGACCCACTTCTTGCCACTATGCCCGGCCACGATTCTCGCCGATTCGTCCAACCTCCCATACTCTCATCATCTCCTTGAATACCGAAATTTTCAAGCAACTCTCCGCCTATTATGCTTTACCCTCTACATGGTTCTCTTCCAAAATCCCATACTCGCCGTTTATCCGACCGGGAGCGGTAGCTCAGTGCATCAACTGATGTCACTGCAGCGCCTCTGACATCCTAGGTCCTAGGTTCGAATCCTGAATGCGGCAGGAATTTCGACACTAGCTTTTCAGCTAGGTCGAATTCAGTCGCTGTCTGGAGGAGAATTCTAGCGGCCGGTTGCTCTGACCGGTAGTTTTCCGTGGTTTCTCCGATCAACACCAGGCGAATGCCGGAGCAGTACCTTACCAAACGGGCCACGGACCGCGCGCGATCTGTCCTTCCCATTCCTTGTCCTATCCACTCCCCTTACACACACACTTACACTAACATGCACTACACTACCACATACTCCGGGAGACCGGTCGGGAGCTCAGAGCTGTCCCGGCAGGGTCGGTGCCCTGCTGGTGGGAGAGTCCTGGTTAGGGGGAAACCCCACTAGCCGACGGTATGTCGGTGCCGGATCTCACCATCCAGCGGGGGAAGATCACCGCCATCTCCCGGGAAAAACAGATACTACACTAACGGGACTAATGACCGAAGCAGTTGACGCGCCCGGAAACACGCCTCAATCAATCAATCGCCGTTTATCAGTCCATCTTTTTACCAATCCGTCCGACCCTTTCCGCTCCTACCGATAATCCCGTCCAATCTCTCCATTCATGCTACTCTCATCAACTGTACCTTGCTTTCCAAATTGTTTCCGATTCTCACTTTGCTGCTGCTCCCCCTTTATCTGCATTTTCCTTTCTCCTCGCAGTGCGTTTCGTCTCATGCAGCTCCAGCATGCGCTACGAAATCCGGCTGGACCGCGTCTCTCACTGTCCCTCCCTCGCAAATCTCACGTTCTATATTCATTGCGCCCGCGCATAACTCATGCATTTTCTCCCCTCGCCCATTAAGCATTAAGTGATGGCACCGGGACGGAAGTCCCTCCAGCCGGCTTCACGTCCTCCCGCTTTCCGGCTACCCGCCCCGCCACGCCCCATCCCGCTCCGCGCCACTCCCCACTGCCCGCCGCGGCAAGCAGAGGCCAGAGGCAAAAACGCGTCAACACAGCATTAATTACACGGTAGCCATCTGGCGGAGGGTGGAAGAAACAGAATCCCCGAGAATGCCGGCCTGATGCTTCGGTGTCGCCCGCTGGCCTTCCTCGCGCCTGCGCTCGCGTGCGATTGTTATCCTTTCCCGTCCTGACTGCCTTCGTTTGTCTTCCACACCAGAAGTCTTTAACGACCACTTATTAATGGACTTATTTGCACGCTGATATCTTGTAGCCATCGAAAGCAAAGGAACATATTTGAGCATGAACAGTGACAGTATTCAATTGTTTATTTATTTTTTAGAACGTGTTAGTTTAAATGGTTATTAGTCCCGTAAGTCGTAGTGCGTGTTTTACCCGCGGAAGGAGCGGTGTTTCTTGCCCACCGGAAGGCGAGGCGGGGCACCGACCGTCGGGTCTCCAAGTATTTCTCCAGCGGGGAACCCTTCCAGTCGGGTCACGCTCTAAGCTTCCGACTTGTCTCTTGGCATATGTGGAAGTGGGTAGTTCACGTCAGTGTGTGTGTGTGTGTGTGTGTGTGTGTGTGTGTGTGTGTGTGTGTGTGTGTGTGGGTGGGTGTGTCTGTGTCTGTGTAAAGACGAGAAATATATTTTGCGCGTGGCGTGGGGCCCCGTTCTCAAGGTAATACCTCTCCGGGCTTTGCCTAGTAATGATCGGAGTCACCCCATCCACGGGACTCGAACCCTAAGAGTTCCCGGTCAAAGACAGAATTCAAGAATGAAAGGTTGGTCAAATCAATTCTAAGATTCAAGAATAAATTGTTTTGCAGTGCATTAGTGTTTCCAGTTAAGGTTGTTCAAACCAAAATCATAGCACTCGGGGCTGCTTACGTTTGTGCACGCACGTTCAGCGCTTGTCATCCTCTCTTCTAAGTATAAGAAAATGCATCACTTTTACGGCCTCATTAATAAAATAAAATATTTGTACTTTCAAAAGCAGTAAGTATAACATAACACCTTTGACCAGTACGCAATTATTTTTCAGTTATATGTTTATATTTTTATAATATGTGATGTTAACACAGCTGGTTATTGTACTTTAAATAAAATAAATTTGGGCATCATCAATACAGCACGTCTTTTTTGTACTTTTATTCTATTCAACAACTACATTTACAATTACATAGCAACAACTACATTTAACATACAACAACTACATAATAACCAAGAATACAATTGGTGTGCTACGTTCAAGGAAAAAAAACTTCACACAATAATGTACAGAACTGCACATACTGTACTGAATATTACTTTCTGTACAATAATGTACAGAAAGTAATATTCATAACTCTTTACTCTTGAGTTACTTATTATGCTCTACTGTCATCCAGGCATTTAAAAGCATGGTAAATATGAAATATTTCCACAACTTAACAAATTTCAGATTACACAAAAAAACCTATAGTAATATAAAAAAAGTTTCCGAATTTGAATTCAACAGAACAAAATTAGGCTTTCATACGTATTATTTGTTTCCGCAGAAGAGCACAAAAAACTTACAGGCCTCTGTAATCCACGTAATTCATCCTAGTAAATAATAAAAATCCATCTAAAATTTAAAAACAGGCCTATCGTACTCACAACAATGAAGGTTACACCCACCTTGATTGGCATTTTATTATGTTCTACAGTGCTTCAGACATTTAAAAACGTGGTCAATTATGAAATATTTCCATAACATACCTAATTTCATATTTCATTAAAACATATTGTAGTCAGAAGTAAATTGTTTTTGTGTTTGAATTCAATATACCAAAATTAGGCTTTAGAGTGTATTATTTTTTTTTTCGAAGAAGAACACATAAAGCTAGCAAGCCTGAGTAATCCCTAAGATGGAATTTTTTCTCGTAGATAACACAAGTCCATCTCAAATTTAGAAACAAACCCAACGTACTGGCAACACTAAAGGCTACAACCCCCTTTCCCAGTTGACAATTGATTATGTTATACTGTTCTGCAGGCATTTAAAATGTGGTCAAGTATGAAATATTTCCTCTACATTAATGTCCTATTACTTTTAAAAAAATCTTGTAGAGATAGAAAAAATCGGTTTTCGAACTTGAATTTAACATACCAAATTTGGGCTTCGATGTGTATCTTTTTTTTTCGGAGAAGAACACATAAAGCTAGCAAGCCTGAGTAATCCCCAAGATGGAATTCTTCCTCGTGGATAACACAAATCTATCTCAAATTTCGAAAGAATCCTAACGTACTGACAACACTGGGGGCTTCACACCTCTCGTGCCCGTTTCATCTGCTTCCACATTCGCAGCCACCAGTCTGCGACGGCGGGCGCAGGGAGCAGCAGCGAGGCCTCGCGAAAATCACCCGCGGCACAAAGGCAAACGCGCAAATTGAAACGCCGAGTGGCTTGTGTTTTTGCTGGCTGATCCCGTCGCGCGGGGAATATGATCTAGGCTGCTTTTTACGGACGGCCGTGCGCTGCCGCGATCCCATCGCGGCCGAACGATGCAGTTGCGTCCTAAGCACCGGGCGGATTGAATGTTAAACAGTTTTGTCTGCGTTACGCGGCGCTTTGCCGTTGAGATCAAGTTACATGCAGCTACTGGGGGGTGAATTGTTTTGGTGAAGCGTTTCCAATGTTTGTGCCTCATATTCGTCCTTGTGCGCTGATTGCAACTGCTGGCGTTACAAGGAACTTTAAAATGTATTTTGCGTTTATACTGATGTTTTGTAATTAGTAGATGAATATTTTAAGTAAATTTAATTAAGTAATGTAAATGTAATATTATTAAGAAAATGAATATTTTAATTAACAGTAAATTTGAACAGCATTTACCCATTTATTACATCTACAGTGATTTGCTTAAGTCAAAGAGAACAAGTTTTATATTTGTTGCCTCCCTTCAGTTTTTTTAATAAGTATGTTTTCAAATGCGCTATGTTTTTTTTCTCTTCAAATTCAATTAATAATTGCCCTCAAGGCAAAATAATTCATTTATATGACATAAAATACCATACAACAGCACAAATGAAGTCCGTACACACTGACAAATGTAAACCAAGTACCCTTGGCGTCATGTGTACATTCGGGTCACGGGCGCGTTTCATGTGATTGATTCAATCTCTCTCGATTAAATTTGAAATGACTAGCCCATCAGTATTGTTATGGGTACACTATAAACGTAGTTTAGAGCGCTTTGATTACCTGCACTAACCGGCGCAAATTAGGACTGGACTTCAGTACCCGCCCGCACAGTTTAGAGCGCATCATGTGCAAGTGACAAATTTGCGTGTGCCACTAATGCCTTATACAACAGCAATTTCCTATATTTAGCCTATACGATTGTATGAGAAGCAACTCCAATCGGGAATTTTGTGTGCAGCTGAATAATACTAAAAATGAAGGAAAAATAATAATTCTGTAATTTTAAAGTAGATGAAAATGTATGGTATCCTATTTATCATGCTTATTCAATGTTCAGAAGTTATAAAAAAATTATTTCAACTTTTCAAGTTCGAATTTCTTAACTCAATTAAATGTATCAAAGCCAAAAATGTATTTTTTTTTTCATTACAGATATTACAAAAGCATAAGACTTTATAATTCACTACAATGATACATTTTATTTTCCATTATTTCATTAATTCTACATGTGTTTTTTGTTTAACTTCTATACCCATTTACTCATTTTCTGTACGCGACTCTTAAGCCTAGCGTGAACTGGGTCGGTAGGGTAAGGACGAAAGGTATGGACGGACTTTTTAGAAGTTGATTACATTATTTCCCACAAGGGTGCGCGTTCTAAGCAGTCACGGTCGAGACGAGACGATCTGCACCTTCCAGACTTTGCAAACCTTCCGATGGTAAAATACTGAAGTGCCATTCTCTCCCTACCGATGACGTCATCGGCTAGTCCACGCATGCGTACCGGATCGGGCGGCCTTTCCGCCGTTTCAGTTATGTAGTTGCTTAGAGAGAATATGGATATGTCCAATGTAATCACGTTGGTTTAGAATTAATGTTCATGTAATGTTTAATTACATGAAAAAACTAAAATTTATGAGGTAGAGTTTTTGTAATAGCTCCATAAATAGTAAGACAGATGTAATGATCTTTGAAAATGTTGATGATAATAAGACTTATACTACGTACACAAATTTTTATAAAAATGAAACAGTTATCTTATACCATAGTGGAAACACCAATAATGTACAGTGTTTAGAATGGTTTAATTAGTATATGCGCCTAATACAGTTTTACTAAAAATGTAAAACTTATAATTCACATAGTAAAAAAAGAAGAAAGTTCAAAATGGAAATAGAAAATGTATCCTCTGTGTAAGGCAACCCTTTTTTCTACAAATCAATTTAGTGTGCGGAAAAGGAAAAGAGTTGCCTCCTACAATGTTTTATTTTATATATTTCTTTTTAACTATGTAAACAAAAAGTATTTTTGTAATAAATAAGACATTCTTTTCCTTGAAACAAACGGCTAAACTTTCCTTATATCCTATTGGCTCTCAATTTCTTCTCTTTTCGCAGTTCATCACTGAAAATATTAAATAGACAATGAAATTTAACTGGTTACATCCTCATTTATTGAAGTATTATTTTATCATTTTCAAACAGGTCTGGATAAAACACGTGAAATTCCTCATTTGCCAGTCACGTGCTGTTTAAACCAGAATTCCAGAATATGGTCTTCCTTCGACTTGCCTCGTCTATTAAAAACAAAAACACATTTGCTTCTTCACTTAACATGATGTAGCCGTCGCACACAATTCAAGACAGAACAAAGAGCTTAACAGACTGAGAAACTGTCCATTCCGTCCTGTGCCGTCCCGTCAAGTACCGAACGATGCGCAACATTCACAGTCGATCCACAAATGCCAACCCGTAACGTCTGTCCGAGCCGTACCAAATCAGTACGCAAGTATCTTTTAAAGTTACAGGGTGAAAATTGTTTAGTAAGCAAAAATGGTGAGCGGCAAGCTACAATATACACTGAGCATTTCGAAGTTGCAATGGCATTCAGAGCCAATTAGACCGATGTTTCTAAACATCGATAATAAAAATTAAAACATTATGTTAAAATGTCGACTGAAAACCATTGTTGTTTTTAAACAACAATGTTTTTAAACCTGCATTGATGACCAATAATGTTCACGTGGGAGCAATTTAGTTTACGGTATACCAATTGTTATTTGACATTTAATTCACAAAACAGCGAAAAATGACGAGGACATTTAACAAAACCTTTATCACCTGAATGGATGATTCAAAAATTATATAGTCATCATTTATCAAAAGTGAAAACTCGATTTTGATTCCCACTCTTGATCACATTAGTTTGCAAAATGTTCAGTTTATGAATATCATAAAACCATTAGAGGTGTTTATTATGATATTATTTTTCATTAAAAAACAAAATATCAACTGCATAAAAATATATAACATAAAATGTCCATGTCAAAAAGATATCGGCTTAAAAAAATCGACGTTAAATCCATCGATGATTTTTAAAAAATTCGAGCTTTTCAAAACAATGACATAGATGTAACATTCCTAGTTGAAATACGTGTCTTAAGAGAGTTCCCAAGGGACACATATTAACACCATGTAACATAATTTATCACTTTTCTGGCTCAGCATGTTTTACCCATGTTCGTATATGGGGATAAGCAAAGTATAAAACTCTTTCTCCTGAGCTGAAAAGCAACCTTTGGAATATATAATGGCCGTAATTGGTACATGTGGAACATAAGACAGCAGGAAATAACAGTCGCTGGCCAAGATCATAAAGTGAAATCAAAAATCCAGGCTTTCGAGTTCTTTGTAACAAACTTTTTCGATTGGTATTCATGCACCTTAAATAGTCTGCGTTGTTGAACTAATTCTGAAATAGAATTCAATAATTGTAGCCTTAAAGGGGTAGAAAGAAAAAAACTGAAGTCTGTTTGAAGAACAAATTATACTTACTCACTGTAATCGTCATACAGATGAAGATTTGCAATACATGGTCCCTGGTATTCGAGTTGAGTTCGAACTACGAAGGATTTCTTAGGTAATTTGTAATGTAATTGACGAGAAGTCATCCGGTTTGGGAAGCACAATTGAACGAAAATTAATTTGAAGTTATACGATTATTGTAATACGATAAGCTATTTAGGAATGTTTGTATTAATAATCTCGTGTGGACGGCATACTGCGAGACAAACCCGACTGAGCACACACTAAAGTTGTCTAGTGACGCAGTTAGTTTTTATTGCAACTAAATACAAAACAAATAATAGGTTGCGTCGGGAGAAATAGTATGCTGCGCCGCCGCCAGGAGCGCGTGCGCCACCGACGAGAGTAAATATGGGCCCAGGAGTAAAGATGTTTTTTCTCCCACAGGTGATAAAGAGAAAAGGTAGCACCGAGTTAGAATAAACTACATAGAGTGGCTGAAGCGGCCCCATCTTTGAAGCAAATTGAAGCATTTTTTCAGTCGAAGCAGCGCCCGCTGGGCAATTATTCAATATACTAAATTTGTGCTGTTTGAATTTTATGAAATATAAATGGAAGTCTGCAGTAGAAATCCGGACTAAGAAGGACCTTACTTGAAAAATGATATATTTGTGGTTTATTTATATTTTTACAGTTATATGCCGAACATATTGAAGTCATTGTGAATATTATTATTCTAACCACTAATGTAACTTAATTGGTTGAACAAAACGAAGTTAGATGAGTTAAACAATAAGACAACAATATAAAAGTATATTAAAAGTATGTAAGGTTTTATACAAGCAACACATAGATTCAGTATACAGTTTTATATACCACCCCAAAGCCAACAAACCATATGTTTTTACTGCAAAATACTTGGCGGCCCTAATTCTGCGAGCGCTAACCAAGAGCGCTGAAATTATACGGTCAGCCACTGTAAGTAATATATTCTAACTCATTCGTAGCAGCATATTATTCGCCATTAAAATGGGTCTTTAACCTTATGAAAAAATAAATAATTACTGAATTAAACGTTTTATTATTATAATTACTATTATTATTGTTATTGTTATTAATAATGAGCTAATTAAACTTATAAACAAATAAATTAATAATACATTGCAAACACAAGCAAGACCTTTCTTGCGCCCATCGCAACGACGCGAATTGTGGGTTGCAGCAGTGTGCAAGTGGCGAGCGTGTGAAACAAGAACTGCGCTCGAGCGCCGTTGGAAGTTCACGCTGCCAGCATTTACGCGCTTCTTGCTTGTTTCCATATCCAGGCGAGGGTTAAAATAGATCGGATCGTAAATGCGCACTTAGGGCAGCGAGGAGCGCGCGGTGCAATCAGCGCTTTCTTGTGCGCGCGCCCGCGAAGACGGACGAGCGCAAACAAGAGAAGGTAGCCGCGCGTGACGCACGGGAATCGAAGGTCGCACTTTTCTTTGCGCACCCGTGAAAGGTTCAAGAAATGCGGCTGGTAATTTGCAAGGCCTCTTTGCGTCGGACGATGATTGCAAACTTTCGAATTCTGTATTACATTGTTGACTGATTGATGGATTGATGTTTCCGGGGACATCAACTGCTATGATCATTAGTCCTGTTCGTGTAGTAAATGTTTTAATACCTGGAGATGGCGATGTTTCTCCTCCACTTCATACCGGGAGCGGTAGCTCAGTGCATCAACTGATGTCACTGCAGTGCCTCTGACCGGGAGGTCCTAGATTCGAGTCCTGACGGCGGCAGGATTTTCGACACTAGCTTTTCAACTAGGTCGAATTCAGTCGCTGTCTGGAGGAGAATTCTAGCGGCCGGCTGCTCTGATCGGTAGTTTTTCGTGGTTTCTCCGATCGACACCAGGCGAATGTCGGAGCAGTACCCTACCAAACGGGCCACGGACCGCGCGCGATCTGTCCTTCCTCTTCCCTGTCCTATCCTCTCCCCCTTACACACACACTTACACTAACATGCACTACACTACCACATATTAGAGGAGACCGGTCGGGAGCTTAGAGCTTGTCCCGACTGGGGCGGTGCCACGCTGGTGGGAGAGTCCTGGTTAGGGGGAAACCCCACTAGCCGACGGTAGGTCGGCGCCGGATCTCGCCATCCAGCGGGGGAAGATCATCACCATCTTCCGAGAAAAAACATGCACTACACTAACGGGACTTATGACCAGAGCAGTTGACGCGCCCGGAAACATGAAAAAATTAATCAATCAAAATCCTCCGCTTCATGGTGAGATTCAACGCTGGCCTTCACGTCGAATTGCGGGGGAATCCCTCCTCCAGTTATTTCACCCAGCGAGCACCACCCCAACCGGGGTATCTATACGCCCCCGACTGGTTTCCCGACATGCGTAGTGGGGTGTGAACAAGAGATGAGGACAAAGTCGAGAAAGAAAAGATCGTGTGCGGTCTGTGGACCGTTCGTTGTGGGTACTACTCTGGCATTGGCCCGATCTTGATCGAAAAAACCACAGAAAAGTATCGATCAGAGCAGCCATCCGCTAGAATTCACTATCAAACAGCGACTCAATTCCATCTAGCTTACACAGTGCAGTTAAATAAGACCAATCGAATGAAAAAAAACCTGAGTTTTGAAACATGGCATGGTTGTTTGCTAATACCTACCACTCATTATACTAAAATTTCTTAAATACAGGGGATTTTCTGAGAGTAGAAAGGGTGTTTAAAGGTGTTTTTCTTCGTTGTTTGCATACATATCGATAACTACAAATCCTACCAAAAATTATGCTCTTTACAAAATTAAAGTAGATGTAATTTCCTACATAAAAGTTCACATAAGATTTTGTGAAATTAATCCTTCTATTGTTATACGCCAAGTTTTAAAACTCCGGGATATTTTTCCTTCCATTACCAGTTTTTGTTCTAATTGGACTGAGTTAATAGCTCGTGTAAAAATCCAAAACCGTTGGGACTCGAACCCGCGCACAGCGACAATGCTTTGAATTAAACTCAGACAGTATATTACGATCCCCAGCTTATCTACGAAGTGCTTATCATGCAAATTCTCCGGCACATATGTGCTACTGAACTAAAGTAGGCCTATACTTAACTGGGCAACAGTCACTCAAAAAAAGACATGATCAAATCCCATGCAAATCGATATCCACCTGTACGTCTACATGCACATCCCGTGAATAAGTTCGTGAACCATCGAATGATATTTGATCTTTCTCACTTTATGTGAATAACGAATGAGCAGCAGGTAAACGTCTATCATACAAGGTGAGAAGTATGCACAGTAGGAAAACAGGGAGACGGGATAGGAGGGCAGGTATACAGACAGAAAGGCGAAGGGACAAGCCCTCGGGAAGAGAAACGAACACTCACAGAAGGAGACGGACGGAGAAATGTTTCAGGTAAACAGTAGAACGTGTAGAATCTCGTACACAGAGAAGAGCAGACAATCGGAGGTAGAGAAGGCCAGACAATCGGAGGGAGAGAAGGCCAGACAATCGGAGGGAGAGAAGGGCAGACAATCGCAAGGAGAGAAGGCCAGACAATCGGAGGAAGAGAAGGCCAGACAATCCGAGAAAGAGAAGGCCAGACAATCGCAGGGAGAGAAGGCCAGACAATCGCAAGGAGAGAAGGCCAGATAATCGCAGGAAGAGAAGGCCAGACAATCGGAGTTAGAGAAGGCCAGACAATCGGAGGAGAGAAGGCCAGACAATCGGAGGGAGAGAAGGCCAGACAATCGGAGGAAGAGAAGGCCAGACAATCGGAGGGAGAGAAGGCCAGACAATCGGAGGGAGAGAAGGGAAGGCCAGACAATCGGAGGAGAGAAGGCCAGACAATCGGAGGGAGAGAAGGCCAGACAATCGGAGGGAGAGAAGGCCAGACAATCGGAGGAAGAGAAGGCCAGACAATCGCAGGGAGAGAAGGGCAGATAATCGCAAGGAGAGAAGGCCAGACAATCGGAGGAAGAGAAGGCCAGACAATCGCAGGAAGAGAAGGCCAGACAATCGGAGGAAGAGAAGGCCAGACAATCGGAGGGAAGAGAAGGGCAGTTAGACAAAGAGACTGGCAGGCAGTCAGACAAAGAGAGAAGAGCAGACAGTGGGGGCGAGCAGGCTGGAAAATGAAAGCGTGAAGCGAGGATCAGCTCCACTCGCGGGCAGGCGAGCATGCGGACAGGCGAACAGACAAACCTGCGAGTCACTGCTCTGTATCATTCACATGAAGAAGGTTCAGTAGCCAGATAGTTTTCCCTGCACAACAATAAAGTTGATTGAGAAGTACTTCGCTTGACAAATTGAATGGTCGGCGTACTCCGCAAAACAATGCATCCCCTCCACCGCGGACTGCAGTGGAGGCCAGAGAAGCCATATACCTGCGCGCGCCACAGATCGCCAGTCCGCGGCGAGCGATGCTCCCACTGACAGCACAAGTACGTACGGCGCAGAGCATCCACACACACCGATTCACACTTTAGAATTTAAAGATTTGTCTTTTAAAGGAACTGAATATGATTTCCAAATTATTTCTAGTATTAATTCCTGACTTACAACTTTGGAAACATATTATGAATTTTTACTATTTTTAACTTTTTTCAATGTATACTAATCCACAGATTAGTGTAGGTTTTCATCAGTATTTCTAAACATTGTTCCATTGTTAAAGAAACGGTTTTTTTTTCCAGAATAACAAAATATTTATTTAAAGTTTCATACACCTATTAGAAACGTTCATTCGAGAAAATTGTCACAAACATTTTTTTTTGTATTTTCTAAATATTTTAAAATGTAACTTTTGGAAAGACCGTGCGTGGAATAGAGTCTCCTCTTTGTTTTTTTTTTCCTGAGCGAGACGGATATTTTTTTCATTTCTGATATATTTCCGAAACGTTAAGAAGCGTACGCAAAACATCTTACGCACACGGCGTGTTAAAATATTAAAGGCAATGCTTGCGCGAGGTGATTCATGCAATTGTTACTAACTTACTATTGTGTTTGCGTAATGTTGCGGTGTTTAGACGCAAAAAATATATATCATTAGTTGATGCTAATTTATAATGATGTCTGTGAGACCTCTACTCTACGTCACATGATTATGATTTTTTTGTTCTATATCAAATAATATAATATTTATAATTAAAAAAGTTGCTGGACAATCAGTTAAAGTCTCCTCACTTCAAAATATTCTAGTATTTAGTGTTTTTCTAAACTATCAATAATATATGTTCGTCACTTAATGCGTATTATTAAATGCATTTCGTTTTACCTGACTTGGCAGAGTGATAAAAATATCGCGCGCAAACAACCATTGGAGATTTCAGGTGTTACTACTTCCTATATTGTACGCTGTCGTCTCACAAAACCGCTTTGGAAATAAAACGTTTGTTTCCGGAATAGGCGAGGCCCTAAACTCGCCGCAGCGAATGGTGCGTGTGGGTGCGCCGATCGATTCCCCGCGCCGCGTGCAGGCACCAGCGTCGCGGCGTGCGATGCCCGCGTTGGCGCCCGGGCGGGCCGCCCTGCCCCTGGCGCTGCCGCTGCTGCTCTGCCTGGCCCTCGCCGCCCACGCCCTCGCCAACGAAGACGGTGAGTATTCCCAACTTGGGATACGCGCACTCTTAGAGGTTCGCGAAGGGGCTGGGATGCGAAAAAAGTACGACTCCGGTTATAGCGAACTTCTGGGACTAACGTGTTTGGTTCGCTATATCCGATGACAAAATTAAATGGAATTTCACCATAATAATTGATTTTATTAATAAACAGCAACCGACCTGGATGGCCGAGGTGGCTAAGAGCGAGTACCGACTCAGCGCTTCGGTCCGAAGGGTCGTAGGTTCGAGTTCCACCTTGGGCATGGTTGTTTGTTCCTTGTCTTTGTATGTATATGTTGTCGCGGAGTGCCTCGCGTTCTGCTGACCCCAGATCAGAGGAGCCCGCAAGTGTGTTGGTGTCTAGTGTATGGTCGAATATGCGTCCCATCGGGACGTAAAGGGTAACCGGCTGTAGGCTGGATAAAAACCCTAGAAAGAAGAAAGAATAAACAGCAACATTCATTAACAGTACGAGTTTTACGAACTCTATTACGGAAACTTCAATATTTTTATTTATTCGTAAAAAATCAAATATTTTCAGTTTCTTCTTCGTTCATTTTTCATTAGATCTTTATCCCGAGTTTGTTCTCTCTCTCAATCCTTGATTCTGCATTATTCACTGAATGTATCGCAATGCAGTCATGGCACATTTCAATGCCTCTTGCACTGCTGAATCACCATCCCCCTCTCCGAAGGCCCTCTCAATCTAATAACATACGAGATCCAATTAATTTCCATAAATTATTTTCTAGGTTCATTGTAGCCGAGGTTCAGGTTCACTATAACCGAATCTTCTTATGCTTATTTGTAATGTAAGTGAAACGGGACCAGTGACTTAAGTTCACTATAACCGAGGGTTCATTATATCCGATTTCACTATAACCGGAGTTGACTGTATCGGTAATGGCGTAAATCAATATTTTCATTGCTCCACAACAATGTAGCACACTGCTCTAGTCTCCCACCTATCTCCAATTTTTAGAAATATCCCGAGAAACCCACTATTAATATCCCGATCACATTGCTAAACATGTCAAATTATTTCTTTCATGAAAGTACGTGTATGGAGAGCCGGAGGAGGGGTAAACGGGTACTTGTGAATGAAAAGCCTGCTCAAGGGCTACGGCAGAGGAAAGAGGTTGGTAACCGCTGATCTTCGTTAACAAGCTAGAGGCGCTGGCACGAATTGTTTTATCGAACTCGACACCTTTCTCTTCTTCCATCCGATGATCCGATCTGTCCGTCCAGTGGTTGAGCCGCTCGTCCAGGACAATATCATCACAAAGCTTTGAACACGTCCTTTATTAAATTAATGTTTTATCTATCGCATTTTCAATCAATTGACTTTTGAATACTGTGTAGTCTCAAAATTCGCCGAAATGTATTGACTTGAATTAATCCCAGTAATACGCAGGTGAGTCTCGTAACTTTAGCACCTACTACTGTTTTTGAACGGTTGAAGTTATCGCAAAGCAACTTTAACGGAAGTTCATGAAGGAATGGGGCTAAGTGATAGATGTATTATTTCTATTGCATCACTTGTATTTTACTTTTATTATTTCTCAAATGGAATTATACATATTTTTTTAGTCTATCATGAAGAGCGTACAAAGATGAATCCAATGTTATAAATATTGTAATATGTTAGATAAACATTCAAAATATCCGTTAAACAGGTGTCGCAAAAAAATATCTTAAAACGCAGTTAAATTATCTCTAAACTCAAAAAATGCTTATCTAACATATGACAATCTGTTTATCATTGGATTCGTCTTTTACGCACGTCATGATAGACTAAAAATAAGTATAGATCCATTTGAAAACGTTACCTTCAATATCTCGTAAAATACAAGTGATAAAATAGAAATGAATACATGAATCAATTAGCCCCATTCTTTCATGCACTTCCGTGAAAACTGCATTGCAATAATTTCAATCGTTTCGAAAACTGCAGGAAATACTAAAGTTACGTGACTCATACGTAATGAAATAGGCTAAATGAAATTAACTATCACGACCATATTCTTCCAACAGTGTAATCAATTGTTCCGAATAAACGTGCACTATGTACCCTAAAAGGTATTTATCAATACGCACATCTATGATGATGTTCTATCAAGTTAACTTCTATTTTGATGTTGTTACGAGATTCATAATTAAACACGTGTTCTTATGAATTCATAATAATCCATGAATGCAAGAGAAAATACATCGTTTTTAAAAACATATGCAAATCTTTATTATAATAATTTTATAATATTTGATACAAACTATTTTAAATTTTTTTAAGAATATTTATCCAAAAACCTTAACCGAAAAACGTTTCCAATCTTTCATGATTTTGTCAAATCAATAAAACGAATGTGATCGTTATTTAAATAAACACGTTTAGTGTCTGTATATGTTCATGAATATAATATAATATATGTTCATGAAAATAATCTGAGGCCGTCGAATTTAACATTTTGAAAAGTACTCGACTGATAAAAAAACAAATTGATCCAAACTGTTTGTTCAATAACTATTAAAGAGTTAAATTGTATCATAAGTGTACTTTTAGTGATTGACTTAACGAAACTTAATTAATGACTTGCTGCAGAAAAGTAGTATATCTTTTATTAAAACAAAAAGTAGGCAAACAAAAAAGCAGTATTGTTTTCAAAACAGGTTTCGATTCATGAACAATAGCAAACACGCAGCCCAACGTTTCTGAACATCTTAAAATTACGAGAATTGAGTGCATAGTCAATACAGGACACAAACGTGTCTCACCCACAAGATGGCTGTGCGTAATGAGCGCAATTCAAATTCAGACAATCTACTATTAATGACGAATAATTTGTGTGTGGTGTAGAATCAAAGACTGTCACGATCAATTCTTGTTCTTTGATCCGCGTGAAGTAATGAGCAAGGACATAAGCATAAGTGCATTGTGATGGAGAACGTTAAGATAATTGTAAGAATACAATGTTTATCAGTGTCACAATAAATCACGAAAATGCAAAACTACACAATGCAACAGTTTTAATTGCTGTTCAGTAGTATGAATTAATGAGCAGAACTAACAATACAGCATATCGAGTCACACAAAAGTAAATTGCACATGAAATGAGGAAATGAAAAACTTTTTAAAATGGCTTTAATGTCAAGTAGCTTTAAAAGAATTTCCTTCTGTTATGAACATTCTTGTACCGCAATATTATGAAATATGAACATATATGTGTATTTGTTGAAGGCACTCACTGTGGACATGTGAAAGGTTCACAAACTTCCCCATTTTAAGCAGCTTTTGTTATTCTCTTTTGATTTTTGAGAAATAAAATATGAGTTAAAGGAAAAAGAGCTGTTTCCAAACCATAAATAAACCTACTTCCTTGCTATAGGAAATTTCCTGTCTGATATACCTTCTAATATTTGTGATAATGACAAAATGAAAGAACAAAATCTTAAAAGTAGATTCAAGTGTAATTCAGTGATTGTACACTGAGATGACAAAAGTCATGGGATACCTCTTAATACCGTGTCGGACCTCCTATTGTTCGGCGAATTGCAGCAAATAGACGTGACAAGAAGTTAATAAGTCGTTGAAAGTCCCTTGGAGAAATATTGAGTCATACTGCTGCTACAGCCGTCCATAATTGCGAAAGTGTTGCCTAAACAGGAGTTTGGGCGAGATGAAACCTATGTTGGACAATCTGGGTGGCCAAATTATTCGCTCGAATTGTCCAGAATATTCTTCATAAGAATCGAGAACATTGTGACTTAGTGACCCGGCGTATTGTCATCCATAAAAATCGGTTCAGTTGGACCAGAGGACACTGTCCATTCCAAGCAAAAATAGCCCACACTATTATGGAACCACCATAGCGCCTTGTTTGCATAGTGTATTGTTGACAACTTGAGTCCATGGCTTCATGAAGTCTACGCCATACTATATCCGTTCCATCAGCTCTTACCAACTGCAATAGGAACTCCTCTGACCAAGCCACGGTTTACGAGAGGCCCAATTGATATGTCACGAGTCCAGGAAATGCTCTGCAGGCGATGTAGTGCTGTTTGCTAAGGCACTCAAGTCGGTATTCTGCTGCCATAGCCCATTAAAGCAAATTTCGTCGCATTTCCCTATCGGAGGCGTTTGCCGTACGTCCCATATTTATTTCTGCTGTTATTTCACGCAGTTGCTTGTCCGTTGCACTGACATCTGTATGCAAACTCCGCTACTCTCAGTCAATAAGTGAAGGCTGTTGGCCACTGTGTAGTCCGTGGTGGGAGGTTATGTTTGAAATTAGGAATTCTCGGCAGAATCTTGACACTGAATATTGGAATATTCAATTCCTATATTAATTCCTAAAGATTCCTAAAGAATATTCAATTCCTAAAGATTACCGAAATACAATATTCCATGCGTCTAGCTCCATCTACCATTTCGCGTTCAAAGTTTTAATTTCCGTTGTGCGGCCATAATCACGTCAGAAACCTTTTCACATTAATCAATTAAGTACCGAATCACTTGAGTTAAGAAATGCTCTTCCAAAACTCTCCACATTTATACCTTTTGTAAGCGACACTACTGTCATATGTATATTACTTTCTCGGCTTACGAATTTCTTTTTGCATATTGCTATCCTACGACTTTTTGTCATGTCAGTGGATGTGTGCTCGAAGTGACATCGAGTGCCCAACTTGACATCGAATTGAAATTTTCCAATATTTTTTATGTTATGTAATGATGATTTTTACGTTATGTAATAATGTATGTGAAGAAAATGCACATTAAAATGGATTGATAAAACTTTACTTGTTCCTCCAACTGCACAGTTTTCATACACGATCACACAGAAAGCTATACTCAAACTACGCAAGGCCATGTCTTAATTATCACACGTTATAATTCGCCTTTATATTCGACAATATTTTCCGAAACAATGTATTTAGTTACAATACCAATTTTAAATCCAAAGATCGCATCTGGGGGAAAATGTTTGAAGTGCCCACGATGCGCCGTAGGTTAGGCAAACCTTTAATCACTTCTGTTGAGCGTGTCACAGTATATTTCCTAATATGAGCCCACTTGTTTACATTCCAATTATTATTTTTTCTAAAACACTCAGTAGAATCGCACCTTATAGAATCGCAGTAGTTTGAAGTATTTACGTTTCCTTTAACCTTTCGTTCATCACCCCCCTCCCAGACATCGTTGATAATTATAAATTAAATATTATAATATAAATTTTTACTATCGCACAATTGTTATATAACAGTCATTATTTTAAAATTCATACAAAATCATTACAATGAAAATATGAAAGTTTAAACATCCATCAATGATGCCTGACTACTTTAAATAGGAGTCCTCACAATTATTTAAATATTTTTATTTACAATCACCACAGATATAAAAAAATCCAAGTGTATTGTTGCAAAAATTTGCTCTGGCCAAGTTGTAAGGCCCAGTCTTCATTCGCAGCATGTTCAGATCCAGAGCTCAATGTGACGGCAGACAAAGGAGAGGTGCTGCCCCTACCGGATGGGGAGTGCGGCAGGCTGTGGTGTGAAGGTGGCGCCCGACGACCTCGTTTCGTCAAGCACGTGTGAGTACCATCAGACGGACTGATCAGAAGGCACGCTACAGGGAAATAGATATTAATTACGATTTGCAACACCCCTCAAATACTACGAATGAAAACCAACTTGAAAGTACACTACAGATGGGTAAAGTCGCCAAATTCGTTTTGATTTGGTTTTTCGTTTATTTTGGTATTGAATTTCGGATGGCTCTTTCACATGTTACTCGGAATGCATAAATGACGTATTTCAAATATTTAATGACAATAACAGAATGAAAATGACAAGGAATCAGGAGGCAAAATTATCAAATACATGGAATTCCCTTAATACACAAATTCCCAAAAGTCATTTTAGATACACAAAGGTATAAATTAAGATTAAATAAATGAATGCCCAAAATATATAGAAATTATTTTTAAGATGGATGGTTCAAATAAATATATCTGAAGAAGTGAATAATATGTAAAAAGAAAGGCAACGAAATAAAAACAAAAACATTAATGAATCAAAACAGCGGAAATATTTGAAGGTTCATTTATAGATACGCATTGGGTATAATAAACAACCACCACATTTATTTCATTTTGCATATTCCCAGGTTTTAAATAACCAATACATCTCAGAAATAGATATTCTCTCAATTGCATTACCAATGTTATTTTTTATTTGTGTAAACAATAGTTCCTAACAATCTCAAAATTTCCAAAAATATATAATTCTAAGAAATTTCGCATTATTTGCAAACATGACCATAGTAATCATTCGTCGACTAACATTTGGTGCATATAGCTATTGAACATTTCATTTCACTTCTCCCCATTGCACGTCATACGCAGTTTCAACTGTTTTGTTGTTTTTTTGACGTAAAATAAATGAAAAAAATTCAACGACTGAATCACACGAATGTATTGTGTGTTCTGAATCGACAAGAAAGGTTTTCTCGATTTATTTGTGAATTCGCGAATAAATTAAGTGCGCAATCGACGACACTGCGAGCCAGCTGTCTCTTTGCAGATGCGAGAAAGCCCCTGACAGCAGCTGCCGAGTGGAGCCTGGTGTCAAGGATGCTCCATATCCTGCCTGTTGCGATGGCATCACGTGCGCAGGTACTGCAGTTTTGAAGAGGCCATTTTCCCGACAATAAAATCAAAGTTCGTTTTATTGATTTGTGAGATAGCTCATGGCACCAACTGCACATCACTGCTGAGTTTGAGCCAGGAACACAGCGAGCTGTGTAATACTGCCATGCTTCGATGCACCACGTCAATACCCTCCCTAATTTAGCAACCTGTTTTCAATGAAATACAATTACTATATAATTAAATGCTTTATGTCTCTCACAAATGGAACAGATTCCAACTATTTTCAAGCAATTAATTATTCCCAAACATCTTGCAAGAGATTCCATTATTATCAAACTTATGATTGATCATAGGGATTTGTCAATGTTTCTGAGAAAGAATTTGTTTTCACAATTAACATAATTAAATTAAAAATGTATTTACATCAAACTAGCCGAGTGAAGTGAAAACGTGCAATTTTTTCATAAAACATGAGTGTTTTCACTGTTTGTGAATATGGTTTTGGTGTGTGTGTGTGTGTGTGTGTGTGTGTATGCGTGTGTGTGTATGCGTGTGTGTGCGTGCGTGTGCGTGTGTGTATGTGTGCGTACATGTGTGTTCCGCGCTCGCTGGCTGTTTTTTTAATGTTTTCAATATTCAAATCTCTTACGTTTGCCTCAGAATACTCACCTTTTACTATTATATTAACTCTCTTCTTCCACATTAGAATTTCTCTGCAAAATAAAAATTACGATACAAAAGCTGTAGAAACGAGCTCCTAGAACTACAGTATTTGAAGGCGAAACAGCTGAAAGTACATATGTTTCAGCTAATGTCCGAATTTGGGAGCCGGTTAATATTCACATTATCCAAAATGGATTAATAAAGTCCAAAGAAGAAATAACTCCGACGAATTTCGAATTTTTGCTGGATAAACAGGACATTGGTCAACAAGAGTTGGCCACGGTAGGTGAAATGCTTTGCGGTGACGAAGAAGAGCAGATATTACGTGATAAACAGGAACTAGACTGTTAGTACGACGTTCCTACCCCTACTGAGAGAAAAGGTAGCCAGTTTCGAGAGAAAAGGTAGCCAGTTAATTAACGATGTGTCATTCTTCGGACATCACGCATAACATATACATAAAAGGACAACCATGTTCGCAGGGCACAGGGTGCAGCACGGGAAGTGCGTGGAGCCGGCGACGAAGGCCATCGTCGAGCGAGGCAGCACGTGGCCCCTGCCCGACGGGGAGTGCGGCTTCATGGAGTGCACGGGCTACGTCTTCGACCCCCGCGCGCGCCGCTTCACGTGGGGCTGGCGAAAGTACTCGTAAGCACCCGACGCGCTCCGCCGCCGAGCCTCCTCCACCCACGCAGACCACGTGCCCGGATGACCCGGCCGGGTTTGCGCGTCGCGCTGCCCCATGTCGCTCAGACCTCCGTGTACTAATGTTTTGATTGATTGATTGCTTTTTTCGTGTTTCCGGGCGTGTCAACTGTTTCGGTCATTAGTCCCGTTAGTGTAGTGCATGTTTTTCTCGGGAGATGGTGGTGATCATCCCCCGCTGGATGGCGAGATCCGGCACCGACCTACCGTCGGCTAGTGGGGATTCCCCCTAACCAGGACTCTCCCACCAGCGGGGCCCCGCCCCAGCCGGGACAAGCTCTAAGCTACCGACCTGTCTCCCGGAATATGTGGTGGTGTAGTGCATGCTAGTGTAAGTGTGTGTGTAAGGGGAGAGGATAGGACAAGGAAGAGGAAGGACAGATCGCGCGCGGTCCGTGGCCCGTTTGTTAGGGTACTGCTCCGGCATTCGCCTGGTGTTGATCGGAGAAACCACGGAAAACTACCGATCAGAGCAGCCGGTCGCTAGAATTCTCCTCCAGACAGCGACGGAAATCCTGCCGCCGTCAGGACTCGAACCTAGGACCTTGTACTAATGTGTGCCTCTCGTGTTTAACCGTATTCCAAAGGCATCAACTGATCCTTTTTACCCGTATGGGTTTCAGCATACAGTTTTCCCCCTTACTGCACCGTCCACGCCGTATCCCTATCTCCCTCCCCTCCTCGTGACCATCCCCTGCTCGCCTTTGTTCAGGCGGGGGAAGCGTGTGTGGAGAACTGCAGAGGTAGAGGCGTGACACTTTGTGTAGTGGTCAGACCGCGTATCTCACTCATGCCGAGATTCAAATCCCAGCCGTGACAAGTATGTTGCTGCGAGCAGAGCGGGTTTGCGCAAAGTTTTCCTCAACTGTTTAAGCTTCCTCTATTTCTCATTTTAGTATAGCTCCATCAATATTCATATCGACATCATCATCCATAAAAATTATTCATCCCAGTATCGATTAAAAGGGGTATCTACTGAGGAACATAATCTTGCCCTGTATAGGTGAAATAAAACCGTATTAGAAACACGTCCAGGATAGAGTAATCCACAAGATAGATTCTGAAGAAAATTAGGAGTCTAGATTTGGTTTAAGACCGTGTTCCTGCGTTTTCCTACTCGTAATTTTTCAAGCACGAGAAACGATGCAGATAAAACTGACACACACACACACACACACACACACACACACACGTGTATGGCCCCTTCACACCTTCCGCTCGGCTCAAATCTCATATTCAGAGCGACCAGCTCCAGCTCCTCACGCCTGCTGCGCCGGAGTTGAAACCTTGACTACTCACGTACGTGCTAAAGGGAACCAAACTTCCCGTTACCAATGCCATCATTTCTCCACTATACACATAACAATACTATAAGCTACGCAACAAAACACGTTCCAAGGCATTCCTGGCATGACTACAGGCTTTATTTCATTTTCAGTACACTTAATTATTTATCTTCAAAAACAGAAGAAATTACGCAACCTATGACTTAGGTTCTAGATTTGAAATAGAGAATAAAAGGAAGAAATAACGAAATATTACTCAAAAGAGGCACGTCGAAGACGCAATGAACTCCCTAGTCCCGAAGTACCCTAGTCCCGACTATGTTTGAGAAGCATATTCATGGCAGGTTTCATTGGGATTATTCCGGTTTTCATGAACCTAATCTCACCATTGTTCCACTTTCATACGCAGAATTTTTCTCATCCATTGGTCACACCTATCCTTACCAATATATACACCGGAAATCACAGCAGATAAATTAATGATATTCCAAATAATAGTTTTTATTTTTTAGATTATAGCACTCATAAAATAGAATTTAAGTTACAGTTGTGCAAGTTTCAAAAACATAACTGGTCTGGATATTTTCGTTTGAAATGAAATTTTAGATGCTCAGCCTCCATACACATCAAAGAAAAAATCGATTTTCTGGCACTAAGAAATTAAACTGACTACTGACAATAACGTTTTTACTCTCGTGTACCAATAAAATAGGCTGCGTCCAAACGAGATTTATCGCTGATTGCATTTCCGTAATACAGGGACTGAAACAGCATATTCTAAAAATCCACAGGATAATGTTTAAATTGTACAGAAAGTTACTAATATCGTTGTAAAACAGAGCAAAACCGTAATGCGTGGATTTATATTAAAAACTACTATTTTTTGTCATCAAAACTCAAAAATCAACCCGCACCTTGATCAGCTCAAACCATCTCTACCCCTGAATTCTAAGATGTGCACCACTCTCCCTTGACAGGTGCGCGAAACTGGAGGTCACCAAGCCGGGCTGCGCGCACGTGGAAGGGGTGCGCGGGGAGGTCTTCCCGTCGTGCTGCCCGCGGGTGACGTGCGTGGTGCCGCCGCAGACGCTCACCAGCGAGAGCCCTCAGGACTCGTCGGAAGAAGACGGCTGACGAGCGCTGTGTGCGCCTCTCAGCTCGCTCAGGCACGTATTCAATCAACTTCGCAATGATCAAGGTTTTTCTCCAGCCAAATGTTCTTATGGAAAGACGCCGTTTAGTGTATCTGGATTCGGAAGAAGTGTGTGATCCACTTTGCGTGGATTGCCAAGGAAACCGTACTTCACATGAAAACCTCGCACCAATTGTAGTCTTCCATTATGAAGTTTTATGGACACCCATATAACTCTGAGGTAATCACAGTCGGTTACCAGTTTAGGGTAGCCTACAAATAAGTAGAGTTCAGTAATGTTTTCTACATAATTTCAAACTACAAGGAAGTGAGATTTAGGATATCACTCAATGTCAGTGTATGGTCAACTGTCTTCAGGGTGAAAATAGGTGATCATACCGTATTTCGATATAGGAAAAAACAATGCAAGAAACTGATTTTGTTTTGTGGGTTTATAGAAGGCGTACGACAGTATTGTCCTCATTACGTTTCGAAAAGTTTTAGAAGATTACGAAATGAAGTAGACCCTCATAAAAACAATACAAAAGTATTCATTCAAAAGTGAGAATAGGAATAAATGTTGCAGGTGTGTCAGCACAGGATTGATTCAGGGATGCAGTCTGAGTCAAATTTTATTTTAAATATTTTTCCAGAGATCTCCGAGAATATGACAGAAAAATGTTTTCTCAAATTCCAGACACCGCCATTTTAGAACATGTTGACATTGTACACATTACAATTTGCAGACGTGATTAAGTTCAGTATTTAAGAATTAAAATTGACAATGCAGACAGGTGATACGAAGATGCTAAATAATAAATTAAGGAAGAATGACAATTTTAATGTGAATGAAGTACTCGGGAATAACATAAAAAAGACACCAAAATTAAAATACAGACATCCCCAAAGAATACGATGTATTACAACACATGGTGAGGAAATCTGCAAGTTAAATCAAATTTCTTAGCTTTTTGGATGGATTTATATGGCTCAGTATTCTAAAATTGAAAACAATGTTTATGTGACAATGAGAAACATAATATTAGAATGGATTCCACAAAAAATCCAAGTAGGTCAAGAAGAACGACAATTATACACCAAAAATGAGGAATGCGACAAAATAAAATGTTCGGGTAGATATGTAAGAACGGAAGAAAAGTATTAGTTTTTAAACTGCCAGTACATAAAGATGATTAATTACATTGTTAATTTGCATAATATCTAAAAGATTCGAGGTTTTCATGTGAAGTCATTGCAATATGTTTTCGCGAGTTTTTGTCTAAAAGTTATTCAAATGTGTCAAAAGTTATTCAACTTATTACATTATTCTCTTGTTGCAAATTGTCTGAACATAATATGTGTAGAAACATTATTTTGCGACGTACACGTTTCTTTCCCTTGATTTCCTACGCAGACTCATCTGCAAGAACTTTTTTAAATAGCAGTCTCCTCAGTACCCCAGCAATACCCAACATCAATAACATTTGTTCAATCAATGTCAACTATTCATGAAATCAATAGTATAGAATGTGTTTTTCATTATATCCCACGTAAAATTAATATTTTTTAACTGACCACTTTTGGTTATTTTACTATATCAACCACTGGTGCGAACAGACACGTAGGTACCAGCGCTTTTCCTCAACTGTCATGAAACTAGCAGGGAACACAAACAACACTAACTTTTATTTTGAAATATCCACAGCAGGAAGAATTAATGCATCGGAATTTACATCGGGATGTAGATAAAACTTTTTTTGTTGGATTAAATAGTATACTCTTATATTTGTAATTGGGTACACTGACTTGACTTGCAATAAAATTGAGTAACTTTTCTCTTCAGCGCCGGACATATGTCCACGAACCGCCTGGGAAAAACAACGCAGTGAAATTCAATTACAAGAAGACTACTATTCGAAAGATGATCTTCAGGTATTTTCCTCGGCCAATACAAAAGTGCATATGTAGTAAATTCAAGCTGCAACTCGTTTACGTGTTTTAATGTTTTAATTTTTTTGAGTATCCAAATCATTCATTGTAATCATGAATTTGCTATATTTTCAATACAAGTTTGCTTGTTAAAGACTCGTACTATCTCGTAAATGTGCTTGTACAAGCTATATAATAAAATATTTATAATTGTTTTTACATTAAATATTGTTCCACCTTCATTTTAAAAGATCCTAGTTTACCAAACTTCTTTCTTACAAATGAATTCTAGCAATGCAACGTCTAATTATCTTTTTGATAATTATTCACTTCCCAAACTTATATCAAAAACTAATCTATTTACATACACTAAATCACGAGCAAATAGATAATAGTGTTCAAATAGAGAATTCTGGTTGAATTGAAATAAATAATTCTTAATTATTTAATCAAAATATATGCTATAATTTGTAAATGATGATATATTAATATATTACCTTTGAACCCGTGAATAAGCAGATGCGTAACTTTTGACTGCGAAATGAAGGTTATTTACTGGAGTGTCATAATTATCCTCTAGATTTGTGTATACTCAGATAAATTAAATTCCTCCTGATTCATTCGTAATCGGCCCATGTGGACGTTGAATTATTTATTCACTCTAGAAGATTATTTCGAATATCCACGTATGCATTTCGTGATGCCATACCTCCTCGGTATTTCATATTTCCGACGCAACAATACCCCCCTGAGTAGGGAATGCGTTGCCTCAAATGGCACGCGTGGTTCCCGCATTGCAACGGGATCTCTGCCTAGCTGCCGGCGGAAATCGTGGCTCTGTGAGCGCGCGCGCGCTGAAAGGCACAGTGGCGCGCCGCGAGGCCCCAAGAGCAGACCGAGGCACGCGCGCGCGCACGCACGTGCCTTCCGACGCTACGCCCCGTGGAGTGCATAGGGTGCGCCTCGCCAAAGGGAGCGGCAGTGGGCGGCGGAGCGGAATGACGGAGAAGCGTAGAGGGCTCGAAGCCACTTGGGACGTACACTACAGATGGATTCGCAGCAATGTATTGACCAGTGGGGCTCAAAATAGCACGTACTTTCCCGCTCAAACCTTCACGCAAAATTACGCGAAATGTACTCAAATTTTCGAAAAATCGTACATCATTTTAAAATCTATCTTTAAGAAGTAGATTTTTTAAGGGAAAAAATCTCTATCTTCATCATTGTAGTTTTAGAAAGACGACGAAAAACATTTTGAATTTTTGCAATTTTCGAAAAATCAGTTTTCAACGTAAGACCAGCACCATTCTCTTAAACCTTCACACAAACCAACAACAAAACTGAATAAAAAACGATAGAGCGACTTTTTCTACTTTTGAAAATGTGCCAGGCGCTTCATGTAAAGACGGACACACGGACACACGAGCAGACGGGCAGACGGCAATTAATTTAGCAACTGGATCTATCCATTTTTTCGTTACCAAGGCCCTGTAATAAGAGTTTTCTATCGAAAATTCCCTGATTTTTTCGCACAGCATCTCTCTACTTCGTAGAAAGGAAAAGTATCAACTTGTTAAATGATCAACTACGCAAATTAATGTGAGTGGTAAGTAGGGTACGAAGATACTTGGGTACATAGACTACAGATTGTTTCACAATAATTACAACAATGTATTAAAATGATGATATCATGATATCAATACATTAAAATGATGATGATGATAAATGATATGGAAAAGGGTGATTTACATAAAAAGTTAATACGAATGGTAAATATATCTAAATTAAATATTTTATCCGAGGTCTTTAATGACTACATTGTTTAAAAGCGACTCCTAAGTAAATAAAATAAGTACGTACTGTTCTATAAGTCTGAGTAACCGTGGACGACGGCAGTTATCTCAGGCGTCAAAGTGAAGCTTCTCCAATTACTGCTCTTTAAAAGCAATTATTCCTCTTTTTCTTCTTTGACTCTAAATCTACGAACCCGTGTAACAATCCACACATTCTAAATCATTATTTTAAAATTATATGAATTAAGAAACAATCAAATCACAACAATAGTATACGCTTTAATAATATAACCACAACGCTTTATTTCTGTGGTTTGATTACTTCTTAATTCATATTATGAAGTATCAGCAGTCACGCTGCGCCTAAGTATACATGTTAATATTTCTAAGCGTTTGTTATCAAAAAATCTTACGTGAGGTTAAACTGCATAGAATATCAAAATGCCAATTTAATTTTATATACACATTTCCAGATTTTGCACGTTTCTGACCACCACAGTGAGATTTATTTTCTGTGGGGTCGCCCAAAAAAGCTAAACCTCCGAAAATATACCAGAAAGTCCAAGGTTATCTCATTCTTTAGTTTACGACCTCAGAAAGTCGCTCTGCCGCTTGAGGACCAAAGCTGGGTTTAAAGGGCCTCGAATCTACCATTTCAGAGTTAGGCAAGACGTATATGTGTGTTAGAACTTGAATGGAATGCATGTGCGATTACTGACTTCTTTATCTATGAATTTCTACATTTTCGATTCAAATCTGTTTGAATCTAAACTTATAATTTAATTCCTATTTTGCTGTAGCACATTTACTGAATTTTGTGACATCTTATAAATCATATGAAAACGTCATCTGTGCTTAGCGTATTACACGTAAAGAAGATACGAAGAGTATTCCTAAATTATTCCAATTATGTCAATTTAACACCCACCCTAATTTAATGGATGCTTCAAAATAGTGTAACTACCCTACATATCAAGTGCCATGTGTTCCAGGGACAACTACAAGTTCAAATATGGTTTTAAAGAGAGGGGAATCTTATAAAAGAAATAAATAACACAAATCAATGCTGATTTAATATAGATACTTTTGAGAACTAAACCTAAAAATACATATAAAAATAATATGTACAGAATTAAAAACAAATAAAGTAAAGAAGAATATTCCGTAAATATACTTCTATAATGAGTTGAAAAAACGAAATAAAGGGTTTTGAAAAATTCGTGTCTAGGCGTCGACCCGAGACGCAAGTGGATTATAATGGTATCGCTGGGAGAATTTGGAACCAGACACGGACATTCGGCGAGGACTTTAACCAGAAGCAAGATTCTGCTGCGTCAATGGAGAAGGTTCTATGGGGCGCCATCGAACGAAGAAGTGAAGAGCAAGCAAAAACCCACGAATGAATAACAAGGTTTTATAACTATTGTAATATAGAGAAAACTGGTCATGGCCAAAGATGAATTCATTTTGATTATCAATATAATAAATTCCAATTTTTTAAGTTGAAAGAAAGCTAATTATCATTGTTCGTTACGTGCAATCCAGCATTTTAATAAGATTTTCAGATTCCTCGCCACTCCGTGTGGATGGCAAATTGAATAATTGGTTGCAGAGTAAGTAGCAACAATTATGAACTTCGAACCCCTATTAACTGAGCTAACACAACATAACTTTGAAAGGTGAGATATTTAAATTACGTAGGAATCATTAGGTTTCAAGTGAACCTTTTTCTGGTGCCCAAATTACATTTATCAGTGATAATTATGTTTCAAAATGTCCCGCCAAATGGGGCTTGTTTTTAAATAGAAAGACGGGGCTTGTTTCAAATTGGCACCAGTCATCGACGGGCATGTTTTAGTATGCATGTCTTATTAAAACAAAAGAAATTACTAAAAATATTGGAAAATGTACTCAGCGCATTTCCACTTGCGCAGTGTATTATCAAAGGAATCTCCACTCAACGTCGTATCCAGACATCGTTTCTTTGAAGAACAAATACTCGATCGCGGGTTAGGTAATGGGTCATAATCGTGTAGCTAGTGGAACTTGGAAAGAACAGTAAATCTCCCCACTGACGCTTTTATTCTCTCGAAACTGTTCTTCGTGCACAGCTTTACATCCCGAAGTCGACCAGCCAACCAGTCGCCGCCAGCAATAAATCCGCGGGGAAATCATCTGCACCAGAATAACCTCCCGTGTCGCCGCGATGGTTTTGTTGCAGCAGAAGGCGCTGGGGAGAGGCAAGATTTCCGTCCTATTCCGTTTGGCTTCGTGTTTTCGCATTCAAATACTTCTCTCGACTGTTTTACACGTGTTAGCAACACGATCGTTTTTCCATTTCCAAAAAGAGCCCTTCGCTGTGGGTCACGTATACACAGTGATTTATCACATTTGCGACTTAAGTGAAACTTCACCATGTAAGATAAATTATATAACAGTATTCTCTAATGAAATCACTGAATATTGTTGAAAAAGGTTAATATAGTTTGTACCTTATATCGTTTTTCAGCTAATTCGAAAATACTCATCACCTTCCTACTAGTAATAACGTGCAACAGTTTTCTTATGGAAAGAAGAGATGGAGATTTTCCCGAACAATTTCACTAACATCTAGAATTTAATACGTCTTCGAGAATAAAGTTCATAATTCACCGTGTACTTAATTTAATGTAAACAACTCATATGATATTGAAAGATAACCCAAAAAATGTTTCAATAAATTCATTAAAAATATACAAGTTAAAATATTAACTTCAAAAGAATCTATATTTATTTTCATGCACAGTCTTTCCTTTTCATATTATCGTAATATAGGGATTTTTATCATTTCTTCCATAGCTATCTCTCATGAAATACCATTCTCTCACCATTGTTTTAGTACACACTTTTGAATACTATCTCCATTTGGTTTAATATTTATTTGGTTGGTTGGTTGGTGGTTCCGGACGCGTCAACAGCTTAGGTCATTAGTTCCGTAAGTGCGGTGCAGGTATTTTCCTGAAGATACCAGTGATTTTCCCCCGCTGGATGGCGAGATCTGGCGCCGATCTACTGTCGGCTAGCGGGCTTTCCCCCTAACCAGAACTCTCCCACCAACGGGGCACCGCCCCAGCCGGGACAAGCTCTAAGCTCCCGACCGGTCTCCCGGAATATGTGGTAGTGTAGTGCATGTTACTGTAAGTGTGTGTATAAGGGGGTGACGATATGACAAGGAAGAGGAAGGAAAGATCGCGCGCGGTCCATGGCCCGTTTGTTAGGGAACTACTCCAGCATTCGCCTGGTGGTGATCAGAGAAACCACGGAAAACAACCAATCAGAGCAGCCGGCCGCTAGAATTCTCCTCCAGACAGCGACTGAATTGGACCTAGCTGAAAAGCTAGTGTCGAAAACCCTGCCACCGTGGGGAGTGGGAACCTAGGACCTCCCGGTCAGAGGCGCTGCAGTGACATCAGTTGATGCACTGAGCTACCGCTCCTGGTGCGGCGAGTCGAGGTGTGGCGAAATGAGGCTGAATGGGGCGGCACGAGGTAAGACAGGTCGGGGGCCAGCGGGAGAGGGGGAAGGATGTAGGTGAAGCGGAACTGACGGGATATGCAGGGCTGTCGTGTGCCGGACGGAGGCCAGGGGCGGTGTGTCCAGGCGCACCACAAGTGGGTTGGTGGGAACCGAGCGCGGCGGGGGGCTGGGCGGAGAGGGGGGTTGGCGTCCGCCGTCGTTTCGCTCCGGTGGCGCGTTGGCCGGCGCGACGCGACGCGAAGACGTGCGGTCGTAAAGTGCCTCCGCTGCCCACACCCGTGTCCTCACCCGCCTCCGCCGCCCTCGCAGTGGGGCGAGACGGAACCACGTCGATACGGGCAGGGGAGGGTTCACCACTCCAGTCGCCAGGGCGGGAAGCCGGCAGGTGAAGCGGAACAGGCGGGGTACGCGGGGATGTCGACTGATTGATTTTTTCGTGTTTCCGGGCGTGTCAACTGCTTCGGTCATTAGTCCCGTTAGTGTAGAGCATGTTTTTTCTCGGGAGATGGCTGTGATCTTCCCCCACTGGATGGCTAGATCCGGCGCCGACCTACCGTCGGCTAGTGGGGTTTCCCCCTAACCAGGACTCTCCCACCAGCGGGGCACCGCCCCTGCCGGGACAAGCTTTAAGCTCCCGACCGGTCTCCCGGAATGTGTGGTAGTGTAGTGCGTGTGTGTGTGTGTGTGTGTGTGTGTGTGTGTGTGTAAGTGGAAAGGATAGGACAAGGAAAAGGAAGGAAAGATCACGCGCGGTCCGTGGCCCGTTTTGTAGAGTACTGCTCCGGCATTCGCCTGGTGTTGATCGGAGAAACCACAGAAAACTACCGATTAGAGCAGCCGGTCGCTAGAATTCTTTTCCAGACAGCGACTGAATTCGACCTAGCTGAAAAGCTAGTGTCGAAAATCCCGCCGCCGTCAGGACTCGAACCTAGGACTTCCCCGTCAGAAGCGCTGCAGTGACATCAGTTGATGCACTGAGCTACCGCTACCTGTGCGTGGATGTCGTTTGGGGCAGGGAACGAAGGGGGAAAAATAAGGGGGTTGCCGCAGGTGTCACGGCGGGGATGGTAGGAAGCTGGGCCGCCCAAGCGTGTGGAATAGTGGGTGGCTCCGTTCGAGTAGGTATGGAGAGATTAAAGAGGGAGACGTTGGGGCGGGAAGTGGTGGGTGCTACATCAGAGCGGCCGAGACGTTTTACGACCGCGAAGTCCGCGCTCGATCAGTGACACATGTGCTCCCCGGATTGCTGCTCCCGATGCCACCCACGCGTCACGCTCGCTATATGTCGGAACATGAATGTTAGGCATTTTGCCCAAACTTGTCCATATTGAATGAAGATGGTGAATTAATAAAAATTAGAAACTTGAGATGGGTTTTGCCGGCTAATGTTTATAGACGTTTACAGCTCTTGAATCGCGCATTTAACATATTACCACGTTTATTTAGTGTTCATGGATTCACGTTAGTGTTGTACTATTTCATTTAGGCTAAGACTAGTGGTTGTTAACAGATCATATATATATATATATATATATATATATATATATAGAGAGAGAGAGAGAGAGAGAGAGAGAGAGAGAGAGAGAGAATTTACAGCGCTCAAGAGGATTGTAGGAGGTCAGGTGAAGATAGAAGGTAACGTGTATTCTGCAATTTAATTCTATAATTCAAAAATTAAATTCAACTCATTGCACGTAGTAGCAGAATCTATTGGTCTGCACGTAAAGAAACTATAAAACAATTATTTACCTTATTTGATATATTAACATTTCGAATTAACAACCTGCTTTGGACCCGCATGCCTGACGCAGTGTTTCACAGAACAAAGATTTTTTTAAAATTTGAAAGTGACATCAGAGTGCTACATAACATGAAAATACATTGTGCTATTTATGTCAATTCTACTAATAACACGTACTTGTATCAATATAGAATTTTAAGAGATTAAGAAATAATTCTGCTATCATGGCATTACACATATTCATAAGACAGTGAAACCATTCACTCGATTTATTATTAATTCATCTTCTCGGAAAAAATAGGAAAATTAATTAAGATTTTGCTTCATTTGTTGCAATATGTATTACACGAGCAGGTATATTGGATTACGTCTGATAACAAATTCCCACTCTCTCAAATTCCCATTTGTCTCTGAGAATAAGACGTTATCTCAGGTTCAATGCAAATTTTAATTATTGAGACCAAGGGAAAATATTCAAAAATCTTGATTTAAAACCAACAATTTCTTTGGAATAATAAATCAGACTCCGATAAAATTTCTTGAAGCACAGAATGAGCACATGTTTATAATTCAACCTAAAGAGGAACACTTAAGAATGTGAAAAATATTGAGGTTTGACCTACTCAAATGAATGTATTTTAACCACTACAAACCGCAGATTGGACCACCCTGAAATAAATGGATCATAAAAATAGGAACAGATGGTTTGAGCGTGACAATACAGATAAATGGAACGATAAAACGTAAGTATAAAATTTATTACTTTCAGTACATAACAAATATACTAACACACGTAAACTAAAGAATCTATGAGGTGATTTACAAACAGTACTGCGTTGATTTGTGACATTTTTTTTAATTTTAAAAAGGAGTTGTGATCAACTTCATTAAAATATCATTCGTTATCAGAGCAAAAGTAAAGGGTCAGAAAAGTAAAAACAAAATACACAGCCTCCGAATAACTTTTAACGCACAACGTGCTTCAATAAATGTCCTTTAATTATTAGGATCGGGAGTAATATATTTTGTTTGTGTTCACATCGTCCCCGCAGAAGTTCGATTATTTAACATTCTGACATAAATATGTACGCAAAGTTTATTAATTCGAGATTGATAATTGGTAAAATGACTATAAAACAATTACAGCAGCTAGAGAACAGTAGAAAAATGTGTTTATTCTGACAGCAATCTAGATTAAATTTTACAAAAACCCTTTAAAACAAACAAGGATGTCGCAGTACACCTATCCTTTAAAACGTGGACGAGAATTTCATGTTATGTCTAGTATGAGTTCAATATAACTTTCGCATTGTAGTTCACATACATTCTATGTAACTAACAGATATGATTGTGAGACGCCTTCCACGGACTAACTTTTCTAAGAACTTTAAAATACAACAAGTATACGTGTCCAAAAAGCTCATATACGTCATTTGTTTCTTTCACAGTTGATATGACCTTTATATTTTTACTCTTCCTCGTCTTCATCATCCTTGAGAATTCCCAATCGTTTGGCTACCGACTTCACGTTGCCGATAACCTCCTCCTGCACCAGGTTGAAACTCATCGCCAGAAGTGCTATTCCAAAGAGCAAATACAGCGAACACAGAGCTATGCTCACTTTGCCGTCATCGTTCCGCACGTGCTGCGCAGGCACGAAGTCCCCGAACCCGATGGTGGTGAGCGTGATGAAGCAGAAGTAGGCCGCGTCCAGGAAATGCCAACCCTCCCACTGGTGGAACAAGTAGGCCCCGCAAAAAATGTACGTCACCACCAGGAAGACGCACAGCCAGATGGGCACGGGTTTACTGATGCGCTGCCCGCTGCTGTACGAGTCCTCGTAGTCGTAGTCCTGGTAGCTGTAGTCCATGAGGTCGTCGTACTCGGGGTCGTCGCGCATGCGCGAGATCTGCGGCGAGGGCGGCGGCAGCGGCGGCGGCGACGGCGGCAGCGCCAAGTCCACGGCCAGGTGCTGGCGGGCGGGGGCGGAGGCGGGGTCGCCCGCGGGCGTGGACGCGGCCACGGGCGAGGGCGGGCCGGGCGCCGAGCCGCTCGTGGTCCGCGAAGCGCTCCTTGTGGGACGCCTGTTCTTGCGCGCCGTCGACTCGGCGGGCGGCCGCGTCGGCGTCCAGGCCGTCGCGCAGCTCGAGGGACGCTGCAACACGTGGCACGCGGGCGCTCGCGCACGGCCGCATCGCGAGGGGCGTGCGAAGCTCACACGCCGGCAGCCGACGATCAGTTAGTTGCACCGCTCATGCCACGGTTTTTTATGACAATCTATACGGGTTGCAAAGTCCATGCACTGTTAGAAACAGCAGAACGAGTTCATGCTTTGCCACTCGTGCACTATATCCAGATTGAGGTATCCGTGCAAGTAGTTGGAAAGCATAGAATAAAAATCACACATGCACGTGCACAATTTGCTTGGCGATATTCACAAGATACTTACAGAAGCATACATATTTCTTTTTCTGGTAAACAAACAATCGAAAATGACACTAAACCACTTGAAAGCATAAGTGGTGGTAAATATACTACATCTCTAGAATTTTAACAGTATTTTCACAATACAAATACTACTGCAGAGTAATAAAATTACAAATGCTCGCATCTTTCGTAATTAAGGAGAATAAAATATATTCACAGAGCGCTGACCGCCTGTGGGTGTCGATATACAATCTAATTACATCTTGATGACAGTCTCAGCGCATAAATGCATTGATTCCTTTTTCTTCTGAGGATTTGCCGATATGTGAGACTTTGAAATCTCGTTTCACAAATAGCGATTTACAGTAACAGACGCGTGGGTAAGAATAGTAAATGTAGATGAGTAAATATTTTTACTCAATCGACAAGTTACATGATCCAGTACTATTCACGCAAATAAATGTGTGTTTTTGTTCTATTTCAAAAAACATTGTAAATCATTGCAGTTATATTTCTCTTGAATAGCAATGGACAGTGATGCGTTTCTTTCCAGTCATGCAACGGCGATGATGCATACTCCTATGACTTTTCTCATGTTTTTGATTCTTGTTATGTACACTGAACCAGCTTTTTGGACGAATAAAACTAGTGATGTAAATAAAACAAACTCCCCCAGCAGAGCAGGTGTGTCTGGGAATTTACATGCAAAGCCAAGGAATGATTCAAAAAGTCATATTTATATTGAAAAGTAATATAAAACCATCTCAAGCACATGAAACATGCACATATATACCAATTCAATTTTGCAAAATTCTTAAACAATTAAAATTATTCTTCCGTACATAAATGTATTAATTATACACAAATTTGTGTTATTTTCATTATCATTCAAAGCAATTCATTAATCTTTCAAATATTTATAAAAAAGTTTACTAGTTTGAATGAGAAACTCCCTTTTTACGATTTTGACATAAAATTGCGATATTTTTCGATATGATCAACTAACGCTTTGGAAAGACCTTGTTGTGAATAAATACGTATGAAAAAAGGAAAGTAAAATACAGAATATTCATTTCAAGTTATGAAAGTAAAAATATAAATTATTTCAATTGTAGCAATAATTAGTTTTCGAAATAATAATACTTTTCATTCGCCCTGGTTGGTGGAATCTGTTAGATTATGTAATAATAAACACAACAGTAAGTTACACATTCATAACCTATTATCACCAACTTAGTCCTTGCAATTCCGCAAATCATCCCTGTTAATCTTAAAATTTGTTTCGCTCTAATACCGTGTAAATGTCACTGCTAACGCGAAATGAAAATCTAGTAATTATTTTTTTCTACTTCAATCACTAAAAGCAAGACATTCAAGCTGTGTATTGTTCTTCGGAGTGCTATTTTTCCGCTGCGAGCGGAGAGAAAAAGAACCAACGCAGGTGTTCGGCCCCACCCAACGCCGAGCCGCGCGCGCGGCCCTGGTGGAACCGAAAACCCGCCCGGTCCACTTGCCAACGCACGAACTCGTTCCCCTTGAGATGAGTGACACAACTGCGACGGGGTTCGCTCGCGCCCACCGGTTGCGCACTCACCGGCGGAAATTGGAACGAACCGGCCACTCGCAGCGGCACAGCGCGCACTTGCAGGGCGATTCGCAATTGTCAGTAATGTTATTGATTCAGCACACAACAGCTCATAAACGGAGGTACCTAAACATCGAAATTTTTGGCGATTGAACAAAAAGATTGATATTCTCTGCTTACGATCTCAATTTCACATCCGTGTGATGTTTAGAACGAAAATGTCCTTTCCAGATCAGTCACCATGACTGAAAAACAATGACTGAATATTGTCGTATAGAAAACAAGTACAAAATTGTTGCACTTATATTACAAAATAAATAAAGGCGGTAAATAATAGGATTTTAATTTACTTACTTTTTTATTTATTATTTTGCTTTCGCTTATCACAAAATATTATTCACAAAAACTTGTAGGTTGTTTCCTAAAGATAATTTAAGCACACCAACATATTATTACTGATAAGCATAATTGCTGTAATGCTTCGGTGTTGAATTGGCAGTTTCAAAAAGCTATCGATGAAGGTAAAATTAATAAAAGCAAATTACGTCAGCAGACGTAATTGAAGATATAGAAACACTGTGTTCAAAAATATTGTTTTTATAATTGTTTAAAACCACCATTCAGAGGACCCTTTCTATAGCAAATAAAACGGAACTATAATATTATTAGCTGCTGAAAAGAAAAAAATCAGAATTCCAATTACGTAAAAAAAAATAAAATCGTAACTTTTAGAGAATACAATTATTTCTTACTCAATCTATCAATTAATGGGATAATTACAAAGTTTTAACACAACCTAAAAGTTAATTCGCATACCATGCACTAGACATACTTGGGTGGGTTCATGCAAGTTCAACGATCTCAATAGCACAACGGGTCAAACATGCATGCCAATGGGTGTCCTTAGAAGCGAAGTTCGCCTGGTCCGTCTTGGCAAAAGTAGGCTCTACTCTACTACTCAAAAGCACTGGGATGCACACACGTTCGGGACATTTCATTGTTTTACACGTTCGAGTTTTCCGCGTCTCTTGCAATTTTCACCGTTAAAGATTGAACCAAATTGTCCTCGGTGTTACGGCTTTACGTGCATTGACGAAGCACAAACCCGCTACCTGAAGAAAGTCAGGAACAATCGGCTTCTTTTCGTGACAGTTTTCCCCCGCGGAATTGGGGACATTTGGGAGACTTTGGTTGGATTTTTAAACGTTATTTAATGGCCCTAAGATATTTCAAAGAAATCCAATTCACCGAAAATATTTACACATCTAATTAATAATTAGCACACTGAGAACCAGCGTGTACTTCGTCGTTCTAAAGAGGTACAATGGTTCACATTATACTTGCTGCTAAGATTGCGAGATAAAGAATATCAGAAATCCCGAGATTATACTCCAGTATAACTTATATTTAATCAAACTCTGGCAAATTTCGCATAGAGTAAAAATAACTTTCCCATTCCAAAATTTAAAAAATTGGAAGAGGAAGACGTCCGTGGAGGCCGCGAACTCTCACGTGTATGCTGGGTCGAGTGGGGTGGGGGCGTTACCTGCGGCGGCGCGCGGGGGCGGCGGGGGCGGGGCCGGCGGCTGCGGCGAGGGCGGCGGGCGGCCGTTGCCGCGCGCGGACGCCGGCACCTGCAGCACGGTGTCGGAGCAGCGCGACCGCTGCGACGCGCGCCCGGGCTGCAGCCCGCCCGCCAGCGCCAGGTCGCCGTCCTCGTAGTACCTGCGCAGGGCGAGGGCAGGACGTCATCAAGCGAACCACAGCTCGCACCAACGGCGTGCACAGAAATTGGCGCCGGGTTTAAAAGGAAGGGATGTACAAACGCTCCGGAATGGCGGTACGTCACTGAGAGCCTGGATCATCGGCACCAGATTTAAAAGGAAGGGTTATACAAACGCTCCGGAATGGCGGAACGTCACTGAGCGCCTGGCTCATAGGCGCCAGATTTAAAAGGAAGGGTTAAACGCCCGGAATGGCGGACGTCACTGAGCCTGGTCATCTACAGTTATTGCCCCAAATTTAGAGATATTAAAAACCAATTTCCTCTACGAAAGCAAAGAAGTAAGCCATCAAAATGAATCATCAGTAATATTTGGACTTATGAATTGAGACCAAACTTAAACATTTTGAAACGAAGGAATCTTGATTTTGTAATCTTGTTTACTTAAAAGGGATTTAAAAGCATTAACTTTCACCATTCTGGTTAGGATATTTAACAGACAAGTATTCCCGTCTGTCCGTAAGCCAGAATTGATAACATAATAGAGACTTGTTAATTTATATCACATTATTGCTAAATACAACAAAAAATTGAATGACTTAATAACACAACACAAAACAATAACAAGGAATGAATTCACCATTCAAACATATTCCTGTCACTAAGCAAAGATATTTATACATGGGAGAATTTAGTAAAAAAATGACCTTTGATCATATTTGGCATGCAGGTCTATTACATAAAATGAGAAATTTAGAAATACCCCATCTATGCGAAATAATTAAATTTTTCCTACAAAATCGTTACTTTGTGGTGAAAGTGAATTACCTTATCAGATCAAAACACTACGCAAGCAGGAGTTTCGCAATGGTCCCCGCTCTCACCAACCCTCTTTAACATTTACGTTGCAGACTACCCCCAGATGGAAAGAACAGAAATAGCATGTTCCGTTGATGATCAGTTCTGTTCACAAACAAAGATGTGGATCAAGGTAAAGAAATTTTACATAAATCATTAGATTCATTTATAAATTGATGCTCAAAATTTCAAATAAAAATAAACCCTACTAAATCACAACCCAAGATATTTACGCCCAACCCAAAATTAAAAATGTAATTTGAAATGGATCAATAAAAATCAACCTGTGAGATATTTAGTAGCACTTCAAAGCCAAAAACTAGCGTGGAAATATCATATTTAAAAAAAGCCAATAAAACATACGTGAAAATATCAATACTATATCCACTCATAAATAGCCACTCTACACTAAGCCTATGATGTGGGATAACTTTATTCAAATCAATTATTACACCATCTTTTACTTATGCTTGCCCTGTCTGGAATTGTAAAAGGTAACTTAGAAAAAAGGGAAAAAATTAAAAATAAATTTTAAGACGCATAATTCAAGCACCGTAGTACGTGCCAAATAGAGAAGTTAGAAACGAGTTGAAAACAGAAAACTTAAATACTTATATTAGACTACCAGTAAAATTTCTATTAGGAAACCAAATCGAAATGTGTTAAAAACTCTAATCCACGACGTTCAACTGAAGACATTAAAACCATTTCAAGATACTCCAAGAATAAATTACGGACACCTAAAACGCTTCAATAAGAATGCAAATTGAATATAAAGAATTATAAACATACAAACATAAAATTAAACAATAGAATGTCACAAATTCAAAATTTTAGAAAATCAGAACACTAACTTAAGAGAAAAGTAACAAGGTAAGAGGGAGCTTTGTCTAAATGAACTCCCAGACCGCCTATTCTCTAACCCAGCTCGAGTATTAATTCATTCAAATCTCTGTAAAATCAGTGGATTGAACAGGTAGGTAAAGCTGTTAAAAAAATAAAAAGAAATAAACATGAAATAGTAATAAGTAGTGGGGAATATACAAATAATATAAGTCTCGGTTATTTGATAGAGACAATTTGGCGAACATATTTTCGAATGATTCCACTATTCGCCGCCCAGCGCCTTGCGCATGCACACCCCTTTCTGGATTTGGAGGGGAAATGGGTGTGTGGGTGCGGAGACAATGGAAGTTGCCCGTGCCCGTAAAAGCACTGGACTCCCCAGGTGGCCAGGTAGCTCGGCACGGTTTGACTAGTGTAAGAGGAGGAGGAAGAAGAAAAAAAAGGAAGAAATGGATACACATCTCGAGGAAGAGCTAAATGGATGCGAGATGAAGTATAGAAAACACGTAAAGAAAAAAGGAAGAAAATAGGGTCAAAAAACAAACGAGTGAAGAAATGAGGAACATGAAAAAGCTCAGGTATAGATGAACAATGGAGTAGATAGATGTCATAAAAACAGAGAAAATGAATACGCTCAATTATAAATTTAAAAATACGAGTAACAATGGCTTAAAAACAATAATTACACTAACAGGTTAAGTTTTCTTGTTTCTTCAATGACTCTTTTGGGCAATACTGCTACCTCTTCTCGAAACGCAGAGTGATCGGGGACTCTTTCACTTCGATTCCTGGTTTTTAGAAAGAATATTGTAGCCAGGCATTCTATATAATGAAAGCAATTGACCCATATTGAACCCAAGACTTTGCATACTCTCAGAACTCTGAAAAATGCAAGATTTCAAGAAAGTAAATCCCCTGGTCGACTACACAGTTCATCTGATGTGAAAAGGCTTAAAGTCAAATTCGAGGAAAAAGATTATTTTATTTTTAGCTCGTTTTTCACCTACATTTCAGTCAGTTAGGATTTTAAAATTTTAATGAAATTCATGAATGAGTGGATAGATAAATGAAGGGATCCCAGAGGTCGAAAACGAGCCCTCCAAGACGTTGAAAAGACGGAGCAGAAACAAAAAGAGGAATAGCAGCAGAGAGAGTCGTGCAGTAATCCTCTTTCGTTGTCAGAATGGGAAGGGAGGGAAAGAATTCAAAAGAAAAACTGAACGAAAGAAAAGAAAAGAGGAAGACTGCAAGAGATGGAGGCAAAGGAAAGAATATATTCCATTAAACTCCATATGAAAGATGAGTGAGCTAAATTCGACCTTAATGTGAAGTCACAAGGAAAAGAATTTGTGGATTTTTTTTTTTTTTCAGAAGCATCGTACATTCGTATTTTCCTTCGCAGGTTGATGGACAAGTGAACGTACTGTGGTCTCGAAAGGAAGACGACATATCTACCCCCAAGATCATTCAAAAGATGACGGTGGTAGCAGAATTACTATTATTTTGTGATGCATTTTCAAACAGAATACATCAAAAATGACTAAGGCAGAAGATCGAATAACCAGAACTCTTTACAACTACAATGACATAACAAAAGAATAAATAGAGACAGATCAAGTAAGACGATGGAAAAAATATTCAAGAGGGAATGGTTTAATATGTTCACCCCGCAATGATGTCCAATAGTTGTTGATAATCACAAAGGAGATGACGCTGACAAATGTGAATATATTGCCACAACATATGAAAAAGAAACGGGAGAAATAAATGTGAACACGAGCTGTTAAAAAGAGGACGATCTGAAAATTAAAAAGGCAGAGAATGAAAAGGCAATAGTTATATCAATCCTAATGATTCACTGCATTTGTCAAAACAATGATGAAGGGAAAACACCCACTAAGACTCGTGCAACAGCTACAAAGACAGGAAGGCCACGTCGTCACGAGACTGACTCTTGGAAGGAAGAAACCAACAACTTCGCGCAGAAGAAAAGAAAAAAGATACACAAATTCGCACGAGGGCGCTGCGAGCGGTCGCTTCCTGTTGACGCAGGGCGAAGGCGCACTCACCTGCACTCGGTGTCGGAGTAGGAGGAGCGCGTCATGGACTCGGAGAGCGCCAGCGCGCTGTCGGCCGAGCGCTGCGACGTGCGCCCCGAGCGCCGGAACGACTGGTTGCGCGACTTGCCCGAGAAGCGCCCGCTGCAACCACGCACACCACAACACACCATACATAAGCAAAAAACTTTACGTTTCTCCTTGAATTTCCTTATTATTAATAATATTATAAATATTATTATTATAAATATTGATTGATTTTTCGTGTTTCCGGGCACCTCAACTGCTTTGTTCATTAGTCCCATTAGTGTAGTGCATGTTTTTTCGCAAAAGATGGCGATGATCTTCCCCCGCTGGATGGCGAGATTCGGCACCGACCTACCGTCGGCTAGTGGAGTTTCCCCTAACCAGGACTCTCACACCAACGGGGCATCACTCCAGCCGAGACAAGCTCTAAGCTCCCGACCGGTCTCCCGAAATATGTGGTAGTGTAGTGCATGTTGGTGTAAGTGTGTGTGTGTAAGGGGAAAGGATAGAACAAGGAAGAGGAAGGACAGATCGCGCGCGGTCCGTGGCCCGTTTGGTAGGGTATTGCTCCGGCATTCGCCTGGTGTTGATCGGAGAAAACCACGGAAAACTACCGATCAGGGCAGTCGGCCTCTAGAATTCTCATCCAGATAGCGACTGAATTCGACCTAGCTGAAAAGCTAGAACTCGTACCTAGGACCTAGGACCTCCCGGTCAGAGGCGCGGCAGTGACATCAGTTGATGTACTGAGCTCCCGCTCCCAGTTTTATCATAAATATTATCATTAATATTATTATCAATATTATTAATAATAATATTATTACTATTTTTGATTATAAATAATATTATTATCATCATCTTTATGTGCGGATTTTGATGACCTAAAACATCCCAAAAAATTATCAAAACTTGTTCTTAAAATGTGTTTAACATGCTATAAAAGCAAAGAAAAATGACGTAAAAATGTGATCAAAACCAGCTCGGAAGAACAACTCAAGCTGTTGAATGTGATACTGACGTAATCGAAGCTTCTTCCACTTGTTCAAGTGAACTCAGCTCGCAAACGTTTGGTTTGAACTGTTCTTTACCTCTGTCTATAGTCACGCCGACATCGGTTGAACCGACAATGGTGCTGATAGGTGTCACAAGAACCATAGATTACATACAACTGAAATTACAATTTTTTAATAAAAAAAATTGAATAAGCCTCTTTAAGGAATTTTGTGGAGAACATGTTTTGCATTTCGTAAATATTATTTGAAGCAAGTAGCATTAAAATGATGTTAAAATACATAAAATCAGCAAAAATGCAATACAAAATTACGAAAAAGGGTAAAAAAGACTTATTACTCGAAATCGACGAAAAATGAAAAAAAAACGTATAAAAATGGGTGATTTCCTTTGGTCATAACATAAAATTAATGTGTTCTAAAGTGAAAAGAAAAATGACGTTTCATTAAAATCCGCCTCCTAATTATTATGTTTCTATCTACTTGGCTGTTCCAGAGGTGCACCGTCCTAGGCACAGATGCTAACCTTTCGGCCGTCATTCTGCGACCTTCCTCAGGGCAAAATGCATTTCCAGTCAAGAGCATAGATACCGACTCCGACCGTGGTAGTCTAGGCTTGTATTATTTCTGTATTTTGCCTCTGGGACGGCTCAAGGACGGCGTACAAGCTTCGGCTGGTGTGCTCCCGGGTGCGATTCTCAGTCGAGACAAAAATAGTTGTAGCTTTACTTTAACATCGTCTCAGATTCTTATCTGTGCAAAAAAAGTTCAGGCAGGCTGCGTTAGCTAGTTACGGTAAAAATACGTAACATTGGTCACACTCTCTTATTACTTATTCCTCCAAAGCGGGGGAATTAAACTAAGCTCAGAAAATATTTTAAATAAATATACCCTTAGAGGGTGTATACATTTTTTGGCATCATCTGTGTTTTGAGTACTTAATACTAAATCATCCAACTTAAGAGGAATTCCGAGTAAACCTCTGTGCATTTATAATAATTCATTTTATAAAAAATATAAAAGTGCTGGATTCGGTAATATCGCATAGGCAAATTCACCATTTCAGAAATACAGGTTACAATTAGGCCTACCTAAAACATCGATTAAATACTTTCTAAGTATGTAATAATGATCCAAAGGATAGTAATTATTTAGAACAGACAGATCATTTATAACTAAAACTTCAGGAATGTACCATCCTCTGAACACAGCTAAAACTGCTTGGAAAGAATCACTCTATAATATCTTTCAGAAATGTTACTTTGAAATTTTTCAAATCATGGATAGTATTTTGCATACTCATTCACGTGAATTGTGTTTAGATTGTGTAACGGAAATATTGTTAAATATTGTTAGGAGAAAATTCGAAATGTTTCATACGGTAAAGATAATAGTGATGCGGGATAGAAATTTACTACACAGGCAAGTTACGTATATTTGTACCACATTCTCTTACTTTGCGCTCATTTTTTTAATGACTCAGAGAATGACACAACATTAATCGGGCTCTGCGTAATTATCTCAAAAGAGGTCATCGCTCTGGCGATTGATACTGTACAGTGTATGAGTCAGCGAAGTAAAAACATCAATGATTAGCTGCATGACAAAAAAAGTGTTTTTTTACACACTTTTTTAATAGAAAGGACTTCACAAGAGTAGTTACAAGAAACATGTTCTAAAATTAGTCTTCATCTCCCGAATAAATCAAGTGAGGTCATCAAATCAGTCATTCAAAGGAAACAAAGAGTTTAATATATTTACGAAGACAAGACATATGCACACTGTTAAAATTCTTAGGTGTGTAGATGAAGGAGAATGCTTTCAGAAAGCATTGTGTTGTGTTTGATACAAACCGGAATGCTAAATGAAAGTGTTGAACCCTCTTCATTATTAATTATATCTTAGAACATCTTCCAGATCATCATTAAATTATTATAGTACGTACCACCGGCATCTTATTTCATCTAAGAATAATTAAAACTTGTTTAAATCTGCGTACATTAACAAAAGTTATCTTAACAGTTTTTAAAAATAAACAGAACGAATTGTCTTTTTTAAATTGATTAGAAAGATTATCCACCAGCATTCAAAATCAGAATAAGGTCTTATATAAAAAAAACACAACAAATCCATTCATAGATAGTAAATTTACTGATATTTGAGAATAAATCGAATCTAGTTAATCATCATACATTTGGAAGGTACTAAGATTATGCAACACAGATTTCGTATATAACATTTTTAGTGTTGGATATTCGACTCATTTGAGACGTTTACATTAAAAAATAGTAAATGCCAGACGAAAATAAGTCTAAAGTCGCCAGTCAAAAGGACAGCAAACATCGGCTTCTATCCAGCACATAGTACAGATAGGTTATAAAACAGTATGAACTTTAAGTGATGTGTTATAAAACCACTCTAGGAAACTAGAATAGCAATAGTATTGTAACAGCATCGTATTTGTTTACATACAATATAAAATGTATCACTACTTTCAGTTTGGATTATTAATGATAAGCGTATAAAACAGTTTCGATATTTCACACGTTCAATAACACATATATCATCTTCTTTTTCTCAAATAAATTTTAATCGTCATAAAATTTGTTGATGACCAACTGAGCCAAACCGACTCGTATATTACACACTTATCTTTCATTTCACGCCTTAGTCACCACACGCAGATTATAACGTCATTGTTTTGGTTCTCCAAACTAACGGCATGTATATAAACTCCGATAAGGCTGCCTATTGGTCACTCCGCAATGCAGATCAAGAATTATGACTCCAGGCGCAGAACGTTCGTCGTGTTATTGCTGGTCGTAGAGCTGGTGGTTATAACGCCAGGTAATGCACAAGTCACGGAGACGTGTTCATTTGAAAAAATGGTAATCTTCTCTCTGGATGTGAAATCTAATGTATCCGGGCCCACAATTGTCCACGTAAGTGCTGTAAAATTATTTTCGCGTTCCATAGCGAAATTAATATTTTTATATTATTTTTATTATTTAATAGGTAATTATTACATACAAATTAGAAAACTTGATGCTAAGTGGCTAGGCCGAAGGCCTTTAAGCCATTACAGTACCTACATTCTACCGCGTTCTAACCTTTCGTATTCTGGTATTCACCCCAAATGGTATCTCCATCGCATCAATGCCGCGGAAAAGAGATCACAAGGTACGGCTGAGGAAAAAAACCCTGAAGGGGGAAAAACCTGCCGTCAGAAGCCGAGTACATGCTAATCTATCCGGTTTTTAAACTATTTATTTATTTGACGCGGGCGTCAGGCATTCTCCTTCCAGTGATTGGCCTCCTCAGCACCTGAAAACAAATAGCACCACAGACGATCGTCCGCACCAACACCACTGCCCTTACATTTCCGATTCCCACTTCCCTTCGCCCCCTAATGAGTTTTATTTTAACCGTTTCCTTTTATTTTATTTTAATTTAATTTAATTTATTTAATTTATTTTAATTATTTAAGTTAATTTATGTTTATTGACTTATTTATGTACTTATACTTAACAATTGACTGCGACTTATGACTTTTTTTCTCTATTTTTATATTCTATATTATCAGTTAACCAACACATTTTTAAATTTACTGATTAAATGTATTTATCGATGAAATCAAGACATTAAGATAAAAACAATCATCTTTTTAGCAATATTTCAACGTTAGAGAGAAATCTATAAACACTGAAAATGTAACCGGTTCATTTATGAACTAGTTATCTATATGACCCTGTTTGTGACAAGTATTTATTTTATAGTAAAACAAAAAAAATCGTAATACATTCCTTCGGTGGTTCTCTTACACAAAAGGTATATAATGGCTCTTTTTCTACTGTCTCCAATAAATGGCTATTTGTTTCTGACAGGGACGCGTTGAACAGGTAGCTCCCAACACACAATGGACCCTGGGCGTGGAGTTCGGGGCTACAAAGTGCTCAGGGGCCGATCAACCTCGGAGCAAGGTCATGTATTTTACGGTGACAGGTGAGGATGGCATCACTTTGTGAACGAATCAGGAGACTTTAAGAAACGTTCATAATACATATGTTAGTGGAAAATGGGTTTTCTGCATTACGAACTCGGTGCATGCGACTAAAAATCGCTGTTAGTCGTACGCCGTAAATGATACGTGTACAACCCTAGTTAGTACGAGAATTTATCAATGAAACATTTTTTTATTGTAGTTCAAAGTGAGTGTCTTCAGTACACCTGTACACGATTACCTATTATAATGACGGAAAAATGAGAATCCAATAGTAACACCAAACGTTTTCTGGTTTAGTCGCTCTCAGTATTTGAATTTAAATTTGAATCTAAAAGTCTGTGTAACGTAAAATGTATTTGACGAATATAACAAACTGTACAAACTCTGATAACTACAGTGACTCCGGTTATAGTGACCTCGGATATAGTGAACTCTCGGTTATAGTCTGTCACTGGTCACTGGTCTCGTTTCACTTACATTAAAAATAAGCATAAGAAGTGTGGGACGGTGTTCCTACAGCGCAAGAGGGAATGAAGGGTGTCAAAAGTGCATTACGATACTTAGAGACAATGCAGAATCAAGTATGGAGAGAGCACAAACTCGAGAAGGTTCTAGAGAAATTATTAATGAAAAATTTATAAATCAAACAACTGAAAATAATTGATTTTAAGTTTAAATAAGGATATTGAAACTCTCAGTTGGGGAAATTAATTCATTTTACTATATCTCTATATTTATAAAATTAATATATATATATATATATATATATATATATATATGTGTGTGTGTGTGTGTATGTGTGTGTGTGTGTGTATAAATTCTATTTAATTTTGACATCGGATTTAGTGAACCTCTGATATAGTGAACCAAAAAGGTTAGTCCTCAGACGTTCACTATAACCGGACTGTATGAGTAGTGGATTCGGCGCACTGTGTGTAACGGAGGACGAAACCCTCGCAAGCAGCAAGCGTGCCCGCAGACACGGCCGGCCGGCCGCCGGTGCCGCGCGGCTACACGTGGCAGGCGGGCGTGGGCGCGGTGCGGGCGTCGGCGGCGCCGCTGGCGTGGGGCGCCGCGCGAGACGCGTGCGCGGCGGAGGGCGCGCTTCTCGCCACGGCCTCCTCCCCCGCGGAGGCACGCGTGCTGTGGCGCCTGGCCCGGGCCCTCCGCGCGGCCACGCAGCCCCCCGGGCCCGTGCCCGGCGTCTGGTACGGCGCCTCCGATCAGCAGCAGGAGGCGCACTTCGTCACCCTCACAGGTACGTTCGTGTTTTGCCTCTGGGTGGCCGAGTGCGGCACTGGTACGGGGCCTCTAACCAGCAGCACGAGGCGCACTTCGTCACCGTCACAGGTACGTTCGGCTCCTGCCTCTGGGTGGCCGAGTGCTGCACTGGTACGGGGCCTCTAACCAGCAGCACGAGGCGCACTTCGTCACCGTCACAGGTACGTTCGGCTCCTGCCTCTGGGTGGCCGAGTGCGAATCCCCTTCCATCCATATGGGCTTGAGGCAGGAACCAGATAAGCCACCTAACAAGCCTGATCGATTTTTGTCTACATGTGTCAGCTTCTTACTGAACAAGATCTCCGTAAAACGAACAAACAACCAGATAAGATAACAATCTAGGTATTAAAATTTAAATCATATTGCATATATTAGTATTAAACATCATTTAATCAAATGTTGACTGAATGAAGTCAAAATATTAAGTTAGCAATTGCGTTACACAAGCATATTCTGTTTGAGATTTAACAAACTAACCACGACGAGAAGATGAATATGCTGAAATTAATAGTTGCAATCGGCTTGATGTTAACAGTTGCAATTGGCTGTCTGGTTACTGGCTGCAAGCCCCCTCCGGTTTGGGCTCAACAAAGCGGGTTTTCTTTGTGTTTACTTCTTTTTCATCATTCCATCATTGTTCCATCATCATTCAAATTATATCATCGCCCATCTCCTACCGTAAAAACTATTCATCACAATTATGGCTCAAAAGACCACGAATGATCCATAACGTTGATAAAGATACTAAATTCCGATGCATGTGTTCATGGCCTTCGTTTATTTCGTCGCCAAAGGCGGTTCGTAATAAAATTCGGAAAGGATAGCAATTATCCCTCGTAATACTCACGTATTGAAGGAGAAGCCCAACTTCTATTCCACCATTGAACCCAGATAAATAGACAAGAATATACACAAGTAAATAAAACAGTAAGGCATAATATTTTACGATAAACATAGAGATATCTGGAAAAACTAATGAGTTTAATTAATTATTCACATTTGCATTCTCTCAAATACTTAATTATCATTTAATGAATTTTCTGTAAATTCATTCACTTTGGCATAATATATTAATAACATTATGTACAGACTACGAGAGTAGTCAATAACTAAAAAAACAATATTTTACATGTACGCCTTTCGGTAACAGAAACGAGGTTTTTCAGACGCACTGCATACCACCTTCAGCACAGTGCGAGTCGCTTAATTTTCCATCCTCTCTGCATACCGTTACTCGCTGCATGCAGAGAATACTTTCACTTTAGAGCTTGTATCGGGTTTAGTCAGAAAGATCTGAGTCAAAAAATTAAAAATAGAATTAATGATAGTGGCACAAGTACATAAAACATTTTACAATGAATTATTTAAAATGCTTAAATCTGCGCTCTAAATTAGATTGGTTTGGTCCCCAAATGTTCTGCATTTTTGCATATCTTGGGAACATTTTTCTTTTGATCTTTATTTGTATTGAAGCATTCAATAAATACAAACTATTCAGAGAATTAATTTTAATATTCTTGAATGAACACATCAAAAGAAGCCGCAAAGACCATATAACAGATTTCAAAACACTCCAACTGATGCATATTATTGCTGACAATTAAACAAGTCACATTTCTTACACTTTCAATGCTAAATAAATATTTACTCTTAAAGAAGAAATTTTTTTCTTAAGTATGAATAAACAATCTCCAAATGACTCTACGGTCAATTTAAAGAGAGCAGAGAAAAATTCTATTAACACATATTATCAATTTACAAACAATGTCAGGCTGATAATTTGAAAACGTCAAATAAAAATCGATCATTCATTAATCACATTCAACTAAACATGCTGGAAAATAGCACATGTTCATTATGATATTTTTCAGGCGTTCCTCTAAACGATACTGGTTTTGCTTCATTTCAACATCTCACACCGAATGGAGGAAAACACGAGAATTGCCTTTTTATGAATCAAGACAATGGGTTACTTGACGACGGAGACTGCAACTGGCTCCTTGGCTTTATTTGTAAAATTTCATTGTAAAATGGTCAACATAATGTGCACTTGCTGACTGACTTGTTTTTTAGTACAACTGTTTCTAAAACTGTGTGTGGTAAATTCGTTTTGGTAAGACGTTTAGAGTTTGTAGTTCACGAAGAAAAAAGTCTCTGTCCTTTTACACATGCACATTTTTTATTAATTAATTAATGTGTAATCGTTTATTATTAATAAATATTTTCCTATAAGACATTTGTGGAGTGTAGCACCTTACGAAGTACAATACATTTCTTGGTTTGCATGATATCTCCCACACCTGTACAAATCCGTGACATGCACAGTAATGGCATGGTTACTCAAGACTTCCTGGCTTATCATTTTTCCCCCACCAGCTCTAGTGACATTCCCAACGACACCTGCCACCAACGACAGGAGAAAATGTCTTTAAATACTCATTGAATTATCTCTCTCTTTCCCAGCCAAGTACCAACCCGGGACAAGCTCAAAGCTCTCGACTGATGTCTCGACATGTGATGTAGCGTAGTGCTTGTCGGTGAGTGTGTGTGTGTGTGTGTGTGTGTGTGTGTGTGAGTGAGAGAGAGAGAGAGCGTGAGCGAGAGAGAGCGTGAGCGAGAGAGTGCGTGAGCGAGAGAGTGCGTGAGCGAGAGAGTGCGTGAGCGAGAGAGTGCGTGAGTGAGAGAGTGCGTGAGTGAGAGAGTGCGTGAGTGAGAGAGTGAGTACGTGAGTGAGTAAGTGCGTGGGTGAGCAAGTGAGTGCGTGCGAGTGCGTGTGGAAAAGTGTGCGTGAGTGTGTGTGGGAGAGTGTGTGTGGGGGGTGAGTGATTGTGTGTGTGGGAATTTTATAATTATAATTATTACTGATGATTATATTATTATAATAATGTAGTGCGATAAGGAGGTTAGAAAAATTAATGTTCACCAAAATGTAACAAAAAGAATTCGATTTTTTTAGTTTTCTTCAGAATTATTTAACAGATTTCTGAATTATATTTGAAAACTATAATATGAAAAATGATATTAATAATGAAAATGTTAAAATATTGAAAATGGTATTAAAAATTAATCAAAACTTGACATCTCAAAAGGGATAAAATAGAGAAAAATTAAAAATGTATGTTTCTCTCTTTTTAACTAGTTGACAATACATTCACTAGCACACCGTTCTTGGATATCAGAACATTATAGAAAACGTCTGGAATGGAGAACGAATGTAAATGCAAATAAATGGAAGTATAATGCTTCCTTACGTAACAAACGTCCATGCTTGTTGCCAACTTCTGACTGGCATGACTGTTCTGACAACTGTCATATTCTGATCACGTATATAGTGATGTATCTTAGAAACGAGAAGCAATTAAAACCTCACTGGTATTTATCAGTGAATATTCACGATTCTCGTGATATTTCTCTTTGAATACTTCCTCCTTACCTCCTTTTTGTGTCATCTCCAAAACTAAGCAACACGAAAGGAAAATTAATCAACACTACACACAGATTGTGTCAATCTTCTGTAATACATGATAATCAATATTCTTCCTAATGGAGAAGGTATTCGTAAAATTCTACCATAAAATATTTCGGTCAATGAAAACTTCGGTAAAAGGACATGTTTAATTTGAACAATACCTCCCTTTCGTTTTGTGCACATGTCTCCTGAGAATCATATTTCGAAAACTGAGACGCCGGAATTTTCAACCTGAAACAAAAGGACACCAGCCGCCACTTTGAGCTCCGTGGCAACGCCCTCTACTGGGGATAAAATTGAACCGAGAGGTCCGAGCACGTTGGCGAGGACGGCGTGAGGCGGTGTGAGGCGCCGCGGGGGGAGGGGGGGGGAAGGGGGGGCGCAGAGGAAGGTCAGGGCGGCCCGGGGCGGGGGCGTACAGAGCGAGGCGGGGAGCGGGAGGGCGGAGTGGATGGTGGGGCAGGGCGATGCGGGAATGGGCGGGGTGGGGCGGGGTGGGGCGGGGTGGGGCGGGGCGGGGCGGGGCGGCGTGGGCGCTGTTACATCAATAACTTCATTTCGGGGGCCCGAAGTCGGGGCAGAGCTGTAATCAGAGGTCTTCTCTCCGCCACAACAATCCCAAACTTGGACCGCGCATTATGAAAGTGCGGTTCCTTTCAATTAATTTAATTATTACATTGTTTGGGAGCGGCTGCTTTTGCAATAAGCTACTTATTGTATGCGCTGATACCGCTGGAAGCGGGTGGAAGAGAAGGAATTAACGAAGCGCTGTTCTGTTGCGTGAACGTGCAGCTACATCACGTCGAATACTGGTGAACCGTGGGAATCCCTATGTAATAGAGTGTTCAAATATTGACAATTGCGTACATAAGAGCAGATATGAAAGATGGGAGTGCTGTGCAGGAAAAATGTAAGTGAATAAAGTGAATAAAGTGAATAAAAAGAATGCAAGGCAGGAAGTTATGAAAAATAAATCAGACAAAGTCAAAGAGAGAAAACACGACAGAAAAGATGCATATAAGTGAATGAGATATAGAGAACGAGCAGAAAGAGAGAATGGCAGTTAGAGAGAAAGTGAGAAAGTGAAATTGACAAAACCCGAATGGCAGAAGAGAGAGTGGGAGAGAAATGGGAGGCAGAGTGAGAGACAGAGGTACTACATAAAAAAAAATTGACAAAGTAAGAGAAAAGGCCCAGGAAAAGAGAGAAACCGAATGTAAAAGAGAATAGGACACAGAAAAGTGAGGTATAGTGACAGTGAGGCAAAGCGAGACACATTGAGGTAGTTGGTGGAGGCATAGAGAGGTAAAGACGAAGGCGGAAAGACAGAATGGGGAGGGAGAGAAAGAGTCGTCAGTTTATGAAAAGTCATCAGAGAGGAGATAATTTGCACAATGATATTGGAATGACTGGGACAATAATATGACAAAAAAGATGTAAGACAAAACTGTACGATAAAAAAGATCGGAAAAATATTTTGTATTTAGGGCAATTTTCAAGTACTGTACAAGACCTTCCAACGAGTCATATTAGGTTTAAGAAAATGCTGCTAATAAAATAAAATCATAAAAATGTTATTAATAATCACAATGTTTTGTGAATTCTGTGCAGCGAGAAGATATGAAGGCTTCCGCGATTTGTAAAGAGTGACAGACGTCATTATAAAATGAAAGTATGCGGACAAATAGAAAGGATGATAAGTTAATTAATATGTATCGATCATTTAATGTAATTCGTTACTTTATAGATTTTATATGCTATTTTTTATCAAAAAATAAAGGAGATGCACAAATAGTAGAGGGAAATAAAAACAAGAATGTATGTAAATTCCATTTATAACATTTAGACCTAAAAATTTAAATGAAGTGATGTGATGCCGATGGAAAGTGATCAGTGGTTCCTTAATATCAAGATTTTTATCACTCAGGGAAATTCGTAAACAACATTTTGGCTATAATTTTCCGTTGTCGCTAAAATCTCGAGTACATTTTTGGCCCTCTAATGCTATCTTCCTAAAATCTGGAGAGGGTGATTAATGATTCAAAATGTGCCAATAATTTAAAATAATTCGCAACTTTGAACATAGTATTGAATGCCAATACGTCACTATAATGAAGACGGTAACCTAGAAGACAAACAGCTGAAATTACTTATAAAGAGCATGAATTTGTCAATGATAATCCCTTTATTTTCTCCTTGTATAATTATCCAGAGAAAACCTGCAAAATATCCTTCAAAGTTTGTGGTGGTCAGCGCATAAATCTAAAGAGAAAATGAATAGTAGCAAGTTAATGAGAAAAGAAAAGCGTCCAGTTACATCTGTTGGTTTCTATTATAAAACCAACGTCTTTAGCGGAAAAATCACTAATGTAACAAATTAAAGTGCAATCATAGAATGGAATTAAAATAGCAGCATCCGCAGAACAGGATTCATCATATTAGATAGGAAAGGAATTGCGAGAAAATGCGAAATCAATCTAGAGAAAGTGGAAGTAAGGCGACTTTCCGGTTCCTGGTTTAAACGGGGGAACAAGTTTGGCGATCTGGTTGGGACTCCCGTTTGCATAGCCGCCGTAGTTGCCGAAGCAAGGCGCTCTTCGTTCTGAATTTTATTCCACAGAAACTGATATTATAACCGCCATTGAAGTTTCCAATAGTTGCTCGCTCCCGTTTGAAATGATTTTCGTCACAAAGCGAAGTTAATCACTAATTAATTATTATTGTGTTAATTTATTTTAGGTCACTTTCCAAAAACTTGATTAGCGATCCCGAGATTAAAATAATATTTTTGCATACTTTTCATTTGCATCTAAGATTACAAGATTTTAGATTTAAATAAAAATATTTGTTCAGTGGCAGAATGTAAACGGTGAAAAATTTTAAAACTTTTGGGTGGGTAGTTAAGGTTGTTTCGAATGTTAAGTTTACTCCTAAGCACAAACATTTCTGAATATTCAACACTATGTGTAGGCCAACTTCAGCGAACCACAATTACGAGCTGAACAGAACACGAAAGACAACATCTTGTTACAGCTATCCACAGGAAACTGCAGTTTATGCCACGTAATTTTACTGAACATTTATTTTAATATTTTCAATAAGCAAGACTTGGAACAAGCTCCACAGCTTTGATATCTGAATTTTATCAGGGGTCAAATTTTCAAAACTCATGTTGCAAAAAAATATTTTGACAAAATGATGTTTCAATTAATTTATTTGAAAGCTTAAAAACACTACAAGACTTGCATTTCTGTCATTACTCCACAACTTCATAAACAAATATTTCACGGGCTGAGGAGCCTAGTGCACGAAGAGATAAACAGACCGTAAACGTCATGCAATGTGTTGACGTGAGCTAACGAGAGTGCGTTCTCACAAGACGGAAGATTGCGCAGAACAGCATTGGCACGTGCAATGACTGACGGGTACTGCTGAAAGAATCCGCGAAGGCTATTTATATACTCAATCCGCTGCCCGCTTCCCAACATCTAAGGCACATTTCTCAAATGCGTTCCCATGACAGGAAGGGAAACTTATCGTGAATCGCTTCACACGTCATAATGGCTCGGCGGCAAACAACGGCAGCGTGTATTAGAGAGTGAATCTCTGGCTGGAATAAGATTCTTTCGTATTAGAGATCTGGAATCCACGGTGAGGAGAGGTAATAGGAAGCGCAGAAATATTTTATTACAAAACAGACTATTTTCACAGAAATAATGGCGCAGATAATTTGTTAAATTTTATATTTTGAAATTGGAATGAATGAACATGAATCTCATGACAAGGCATTAAAAGCGGTGTATTTGAAATTACCACTTCCAAGTCCTAGACACTTAATATGACGAAAATAGAACACATTACAAACCACTTGGTCCGACTGGCTTCTACTAACTCAGCAGAACATCTTAATACTATTCATACACTTACTAATCGATATTTTTCAAAAGACTATCACCAATTATACAAAATAAGAATATTTATCGTCATTAATGGAATTGAGGAACGTTTTTTCAGAACTCGATAAATGCAAAAGATAGTTTTTCATAAAATGAATGCTGAGAACGAATTTACTTCGGATTAGTTTCTTTTATAGTTTCCTATAGAAATTGTCGTGTTTTAATGAACCGCGATTTGTGAGACGATAAAATGAGTGAAATGATGCCAAAACGATGTATTGGATTTCCTTTGCATTTATCGGTTTTTGAAAAAAAAGAAAAAAAAGCTTCTCAAATATCATAAACATTGAAACAATGGCACTGGAATACAATTTACATTGATTTTACATCTTCACAACAGTAAGAATAAAAGGGTGAAGAGTGAGAGGTGATTGTTCTTTGAATTTTTCCTATGAGCATGAAGCATTACGTTACCGCATTCCACTCGTACAATAGTCATTGGCCCTCACATGTTTCAAAATTACCGTGTACATAGAGTAGTCTCCACTCTGCACTGTTTTAAGTTTCGGATGCTGTCGAATTAAAGCTTTTCGTGGCTGATATGTGCTGTGCGAATTAAACCTGGTTTATAGACAAATAAATGATAGCTGTTAGTGCAAATGCAACACCTTACCGCTTCACAGCTCCATTGATTGGGAGGTCGCGGATACAATCCTGCCAACCTGCCAGAAATTTACTTGATGTCTGTAAAAACGGTGAGGTTGTAGCGTCTGCCGGAAACGAATTCATAGACACACTACTCTGATTGTTCCCAGGCGAGTGTCAGAACAGCACATTATATAACGGTCTATGGACTGCGCGACCTCTTTACTGACCATGCCCGTATCATCATCATCACCACCATCATCATCATAATCACCATCACTTCCATCACCATTCCGCCCCATCTCCCCCCATCCTGAATGGAGCGTCTTCGTTTGGAAGTACAGGTAGTAGTCGCCCGTTATGTTCTAATCCAGCCCATCACAACAAGCATATGCCAGGGGGGGGGGCTTGTCGACTCTGCAATTACTCGCGACTAAAGCTAAGTGTAGAGAATAGGTTTTCCTCGGGAGGTGATCTTCCCACCTGTTTGGTGAGATCCGGCGCCGACCTATCTGAGAGCAAGCGGGGTTTTCCCCAACCGTCGTGACACCGCCCCAGTCAGAACAAGCTCTAAGCTCCCAGCGACTGGTCTCCCGGCTTCTGTGTTAGCATGTGGTGTGGAGCATTTAAGAGGAGTGAGAATACGGTAAGGAAAAGAAAGGAACGGTCGCGCACGGTTCATGGCCTATTTGTTAAGATACTGCTCCGATATTCGGCTCGTGTTGATCGGAGAAACCACGGAAAACTACAGATCTGAGCAGCCGGCCGCTAGAATTCTCCTTCAGACAGCGACCTCTGACCTCCCGGTCAGTGACACTGTGGTGACATCAGCTGATACCCCGAGCCACCTCTTCCGGTAACAGTAGTTAACCTTAACATTCGACAACCTTAAGCTTAACTTTCGTGAACCTTGACAACAACATTTTACAATCATGACCTTAACATTCGTCAACCTGAACCATCGTTAGTCTTAATGTCCCCTACCGGGAGCGGTAGCTCAGTGCATCAACTGATGCCACTGCAGCGCCTCTGACCGGGAGGTCCTAGGTTCGAGTTCTGACGGCGGCAAGATTTTCGACACTATCTTTTCAGCTAGGTCGAATTCAGTCGCTGTCTGGAGGAGAATTCTGGCCGGCTGCTCTGATCGGTAGTTTTCCGTGGTTTCTCCGATGAACATCAGGCGAATGCCGAACCAGTATCCTACCAAACGGGCCACGGACCGCGCGCGATCTGTCCGTCCTCTTCCTTGTCCTATTCTCTCCCCTTACACACACACACACACACTTACACTAACATGCACTACACTACCACATATTCCGGGAGACCGGTCGGAAGCATAAAGCTTGTCCCGGCTGGGGCGGTGCCCCGCTGGTGGGAGAGTCCTAGTTAGGGGGAAACCCCACTAGCCGACGGTAGGTCGGCGCCGGATCTCGCCATCCAGCGGGGGAAGATCATCGCCATCTCTCGAGAAAAAAAACATGCACTACACTAACGGGACTAATGACCAAAGCAGTTGTCGCGCCCGGAAACACGAAAAACCCAAACCAAACCAAACCAAACCAAACCAAACCAAACTTAATGTCCTCCCCCCCTGAACACTCTCTGCCTTAACCACACCACAAAAGCTATCTCTGCCTCCTAAAACGTAGCATTTTTGAGCATCTGAGCGTTGCAGCGGAGGAGGGCGAAGGCTGTGTGGTGGGGGGCAGCGAGCGGGCGTGCCGTGCGTGGCGGGGGCCGGGGGGGGGGCGGGGCGGCGCGTGCACACGTAGCAGCACACGCGCCAGTACAGGAAGCGGAACGAGTGCGCCATCAGGTCGCCGATGTTGGACAGGCACAGCAGCATCAGCGGGATGCCCAGGATGGCGTAGAAGATGGTCACCACCTTCCCCCAGTGCGTCTTCGGCGCTATGTGCCCGTATCCTGCGACAGAAAGGACCTCACGTTAAAAAGTGTCTTTGAATACGTAAAAATTAGTACCTTTTATTTTAGACATTTCATTACGAAATTCACCATTTTAGTTGTTTCTGTGTGTAATATTAAGCAACAGAAGAAAATTTCACTTAAATAACAAGCGCCAGGAAGTCTATGTCAAGCCACAACAAATCTACGGACAGGAGAGGACAGTTTTATAATGATACAATACCGTCATTTTTAATGAGCTTACTACGCAAATTAAGTCATTTCGAGAGGTAAGAAACATTACCGCCTTCTGTATTATATATGAACAATTCTTTCTTATGTACTGAAAATTTCTTCATTATTACACAGCAGTTTTCTCTTCTTCTGTAATCACTAGAAAATTCGGCATAAATGAGTGAAAACGCTGATGATATTTATAAATGTTATAGAAAAATATTTTTAGAATACAAATGACGCAAAACTAAAATTTGAAAATTGTTGTAATGTAGGAAGTATGAACATATTATGACTTCGTGTGTGTTTGAGCGCGGTCTAGCGATCGCGTCCAACATTTGGCCGTCAGAACCTTAATCGTCAGAATTGCAGGGCTCTCAGCTTTAATCACGTTAATGACCCCAAAATCTTCATAAGCTCTTCAAATCTTGAAAGTTAACATTAAGTTCCGGTGACATACAGGCTGCGATGCACTTGGTAAATTACAAAATACTTCCTGCAAGAATCTGTGAATCTTATGCCAAAACGGTAAAGGAATTATTTATTAGTAATGTTATAAGCCCTGATGTGTTTTTACCATATGAAACTACTCACTCTGTTTATACCGAGGATCCTATCCTTATCGAGGACAGTCATTTTATTACCGAAGTTAGGAGGTAAAATAAAAGATTTAAAATCCCATAACAGTGATAACATATATACATCCTGAATGTGAAATATAATTGCAATTCTTAAGGTGAGTATGTGAAAAAATTAACACGGAACGAAAATACAATGTTCAGTTTATAGATACCGCAAAAGGCAGCAATTTCACTGAATTGCTTTATTATACTTTACGAATACGAAAAATATTAGTGTTCCCTTCACAACATGGATTCTTGGGAAACACACTATTAAGGATGGCCTTCATTCGGAGTCAATAAACAGGCTCGGTGTCCGTGTCGTAAAGTTGTGTATTCAACATTCATAACAACGCTTTTGAAATGTCATTAGAAGAATCTGGAATTGTGGTCAGTTATTTTAGAAATCGACACAAAATTTTAACATAAATTAAATTGTTATACGTGCAACTGCAAAAAGTACATTAGTATGAGCCTACCTTTCGTAAATGAATGTGACAATTAGTTGGAGAAGCCAGACATACAGGAGGCTCCACCATTACAAATTCCAATTCGTCTCAAATTCGTAATGTGAAAGTTGTGCAGATTTTTTTTGCCGCTGCAATATTACAATCCAAAAGGAGCGAAAAATATAGTTAAAATAGTTCCTGATATACCTACAAAATGTGTTTTAATCTCCTTAAATAATGGACGTTGTTTTCTGAATGCCCCATGATTATTGTAGTTGACTCGTCACGAACCAACATAAATAATCAATAGAAGGCTCAGACATAATCTAATTCATTTATGCTGCAATAAGTTTCTTCGGTGGCATTGCGGCAGTTTTCGGTGTAATATGCGACTTGTCCTCCCATTACAGATAACACCGAAGATGGCTGGAATGCAAACGAAAAACTTTCTTACACAATTAATCAATTATGATAAAACTTCGTCTTAATTTTTTGTTAGTGAAAACATTAGTGAAAGCCCCTCACTATATTATACTCAATGTAACGAAAAAATTAGTTTTCCGAATAGTTAAAAATCTTAGACACACCGTCTGGGAATGGATCCTGGATGTTTCTGCAAGGAAATTTTTATTTTCAACACGGCCAATGCCAGAATTCTAAATTGTCCCAAAATATTACAGGATGGACAGGTACCATATATCTTCATCGTAAGACGTTCAAAAATATATATTTCAAAATAAATTTTCTTTTCGGCACCTTTTCTTCAGACAATTTCATTGTGGAAGGGGCATGTCAGCCCCACTGGTATTGGAGTTGGCTCAATTGCTTCCAAAACTCGAGTTAACAGGTTCAAACGCTTCGAAGGAGAATGGAGGATATTCGAAAGGGGGAAAATCCTAAGGGTGTCATATTGCTCTTGCGGAATGTAAAAGCAACCAAATAGATGACACGCAAAGGTCAATCTTCCCACAGTTTCCATTCTAGTCAGAGAACTCGTTATTATTTACATTCGCCCAGCCATATAACAAAGCATGTAACGCTTGTAAAATGACGGGACAGTACAATGAAACCTGTATTAAGCGGCCACTAATAGATGCTGTACAAATTTCTGTGAAAATATAGGTGGACGCTTAATGAAGAAGACGAGATTACAGGAAGCGCACATCACAGTTCTGAATGTTCTAAAATCTCTGAAAATATTCCAAAGAAAATTCCTTTATTTCAATTACCTAATATATATTGTTGTCGTTAACAGAGATGAAGCACATCATAAAAATGCAGAGAAATTGTAGACGTGTTATTTCATAAAAAAATTATTGAAATCGTCAGATATTATTCAAAATCAAAATTAATTCCCTTTGTAAGATACGTAACAATGTATGTGATGGAATACATTATCAGTTCTACTGAATGAGACAATGCTTCCCGTCATAGGAAGAAATTTCATTAACAATTAATATCGCTCTTCCACTTTTAATTCGTCAATAGAACTAGATTTAATAGATTAGAACACTTTTCCTGCAGCAATTTTCAAAAATTCCTTGCTATGTCCATAGTTTTAGAAATAAAATGGCCACTTAATATAGTTCATTCCAGCAAATGTGCTGGACCGCTGGCTGCAGAGCGAGAAAACCGCTTAAATAAGGAAATATGTCTTAGGGGAAAATCAGTCACTTCCACGAAAGAATGACCGTTAAAGGAGGTGACGACTTAATCAAAGTGTCCGTTGTGTACTTTTGACTGTAGTAGCTTTGGTGCTTAGCAGCAAATATGAGACTCAAAAACCAGTTGGCAACGTTGGAGGCTCAGAGAGTTACGTTTTGGCTCCACATTCCAAAATTCCTAACAACAGTGTCGATGTCCATAAATGGCTAAAGACCAAGTTTCCGGAGGCCAGGATACCGGAAGCGGTAGCTCAGGTAAACAGACGAATGCCGGAGCAGAACCCTATCAAACGGGCCACGGACCGCGCGCGATCTGTCGTTCCTCTTCCTTGTCCTATCCTCTCCCCTTACACACACACACACACACACACACACGTACACTAACATGAGCTACACTACCACATATTCGGAAGGCCGGTCGGGAGCTTAGAGCTTGTCCCGGCTGGCGCGGTGCCCCGCTGGTGGGAGAGTCCTGGTTAGGGAGAAACCCCACTAGGCGAGGGTAGGTCGGCGCCGGATCTCGCCATCCAGCGGGGGAAGATCACCGCCATCTCCCGCGAAAACATGCACTACACTAACGGGACTAATGACCAAAGCAGTTGACGCGCCCGGAAAGACGAAAAAAACAAACCAGAGGCTAGGTACTAGTGAATTTCAAAATCGACATCCAAATCTCCATCATTCTCAGCATCAACCCCATTCACGACGCCAACTCCGTTCACGGCATCAACATCATTAACAAGGCGAACAACAACGAACTATCGAAAACATTTTGGAATTGTCACGTCGACTGAACACCGGCGGTTCTTGAAATAGACTCGTTCCTGTTTGCGCAGGGGCTTCCGCGCCGCAACTGCGCTGACAAGTGGCGCGCCGAGTCACGCCCCGCGGGCGGCGGGCGCTGCATGCAGTTCACGTGGGAGGCTCCGCGCCTTTCTAGCGCCGCCCGCGGCGAAGTAGAGCGAGCCGCTTCACCGGCGGCGCCGATCTTGGCACCGAACGCCGGGCACCCGCGCGCTCGGCTCGATCGTTTCTCCTCGAAACTCCGCTGTTCTCTTGCTACCTGTGGTTGGGATGCGCCTCGGGAGAGGGAAAACTACAAATCGGGGGAGGGGGGGGGGAAATTAAGGTTGTTAGAACAATAACTCGGATTATTTCTTTTTTTTTATTTATTTAAGGTCGCATCAAGAGCTAGGTCATTAGCGACCACTATTGGCATTAACGTTATGGTGACTATGAAAACGAAATGGTAATTATAAGTGGGGAAAGGACGCACACAAATACAACCACGCCCGAAGCGGGACTCGAACCCGCGACCCTTCGGACCGAGATCACTACGACACTACTGCCTTAGCGATCTCGGCCACCGGGCCAACAGATTATTTCTTTGTCATCTTTGTGCTTGCTAATTAGTTATTTACGAAATAAGTATGGTAAAACATATGCTAACTTTTATCTGTTGAATGTATGTACCTACATAAACTTTCGCGATATCACCACTTAACTTCTGAAGCCAATTTTTTATATGTAGTTTCATGACGCTTCACTTTGTATGGTGATGGGTACCTGTGGATGGAAAGGGAAGGGAAGGGAAGGGAATTGGTGTAGGGAAGAAGTGGGGAGGTAAAATCACGCAGGGTTCGCAGCCCATTTAGTAAGGTGCTGCTGCTCTCTCATTCCTCTGGAATTGTTCAGAGAAACCTCTACTCAGAGAATCTGTCTAGGACTTCCATTCCAGCATATGTCACAAACTCACTGATGTTCAAAACATCAATTTTTCTGGTATCATGTCGGGATCGAGACAGCGGCCTTCCAATCACTGATACGATGTACCATAAAAATTACCTTCACGCACACCGCTCTGTACGAGAACAAATATAATGCTACAAAGAACAATGAATTGATGATTTTTTGTTCCTCGGGCTTTTATCCAGTCGACGGCCGGCTACCCTTTAGGACTCGATGGGACGCATATTAGGCCATACACTAGTCACCAACAAACTTCTGTACCTCTCTGATCTGCGGTCAGCAGAACGAGAGACACTCCGCGACAACACTTACATGAGAAACAAGGGACAAACAACCATGCCCAAGTCCGGACTCGAACCCGCGAACCTTCGGACCGAAGCGCTGAGTCGGTAAACGGTCTTAACCACCCAGGCCATCCAGATCGGCATGGATGATTTGTAAAAAAGGATAATGTATTGAAATACAGTACAAGCTGCAATTGTTTACCTCGTCACAAGCACGACAAAATATACTGCGCCAGGAAAGTTCCACCGCATGGTACGAGTCAGGGCCTCCTATTAAACAGGCCAATAATGTTGGTAGCAAACCGATGCCTGGGAAGCAAGTGAAGGGGACAAGCACTTCCAGCATCTGTTATGAATGTGATGATTGCGGCATTTACGTTATCTTTTCTTACACACTACTACCAACTGACCTGGTGCGCTGTACGTCTACGGTACCTCATTCAAGAATCGATCCAACAACCGAGGATTCCGCGTGTTTGTGCAACGCTTCCTTGTCTTGGCGGGGCGGGGATCGTCAGATGTTCCCGAGTGCGCACCCTGACCTTTGTCCGCCGGCCGCCTTGAAAACAGCGGCGAGCGCCAGCGCGCGGGCGGCGCCTCCCCCTGAGCGCCCGTGCACGGGCTGGCAGCGCCGGCGCTCGAGGAGAAAGGCCGTTTGCCGCGGGGCGCTGTCACGGGCCGGTGTGCCGCCAATCGGGTCGCAAAATCACCCTCGTTTCAATGCATCTATCAATTCGAGACACGCTGAAAGAACACTCGCCAAGCGACCAATGTATGCGACGACTACATTCCTTTATAGAGGTAACTTTGGACGTTACAAGGAGTTTGTATTTTTAGGAAATTTCATGATGTGGCAGAATGCAGTTATGCGGTGAGCTGCAACACTGGCACAGTTTGGAGAATAAAATTATGCTTTATTATTATTATTATTATTATTATTATTATTATTATTATTATTATTATTATTATTATTATTATTATTATTATTATTATTATTACTGCTGCTGCTGCTTTTAATATTAACAGAACTCTTGGAAAGTTTGTGATTACTGAATTTCAACAACCAATGAACGATTTAAAAATGCTTATCTTAAAAACTTTATTTTTCGAACTCTGCGTAATGCATATCCCAACACATAATAACTCCAAAATTTGTTTTAACTTTTGCTAGTTTTTTAAAACGCAAACAAGTATTCCCTTTCAAAGCTATTTTAACAATATATTTACAGTTGTGAAAAAAGGAAATAAAACGTTCTTGACCCTTTGTAAAATGTAACCTATTTCACTTGATAAAGTCAATATGTTTTACACATTTTTACCCACAGTTTCTAAACATATATTTTATGTTAAACTCAAAAATGATATACAATTTTAATAGATTCATAATTCGGCATGCTTATTTTGTAAACGTGGTTTGTTGAAATTAAATGTTAAATTATTCAATCCACAGACCAGTCTCAGTCAATCGCATGTAATACTTGAACATTCTTGTCAAAATTATATCATAGGTTTAAGTTTATAGAAAAATATTCTGTGACAAAATGTTCTGGTCGTAATATAAATATAATTTAAATCAATATTTCCTAACGGCGAAGCTTATATGTGGCATTCAGCACAACACACAGAGTGAGTTTGAGGCGAAGCGGGGAGGGGGCGAGGAGGTGGAGGGGAGGCTGCGGGGGGGGGGCGGGGAGGGGCGGGAGGGGGCGGGGAGGGGCGGTGAGGGGCGGTGAGGGGCGGGGAGGGGGCAGGGAGGGGGGCAGGGAGGGGGGCCGGGAGGGGGGCCGGGAGGGGGGCCGGGAGGGGGCAGGGAGGGGGCAGGGAGGGGGCAGGGAGGGGGCAGGGAGGGGCAGGGAGGGGCCAGGGAGGGGCCAGGGAGGGGGCAGGGAGGGGCGGGGAGGGGCAGGGAGGGGCAGGGAGGGGGAGGGGAGGGGCGGGAGGGGCGGGAGGGGTGGAGGGGGAGGGGGGGGGGGGGGGGGGGGGGGGGGAGGGCGAAGACCTTCGCGTAGTACATCGTCGTTTCCAGTGAGAGGACGCGGGAACGGCCTCGGTGCAGCACAGATTTAGACGCGTAGGGAGAGGTGGCCAAAGAACGGTACAAGCCGTTACGCACACACTGTGACGCCATTGAAAAGAATCTTGGACGGAAAACAGAAAGTGGAATGCGCAGAGTTACAAATTTTCCTGCGTAAGTTTGGTATATAATGTCTTAAACAACTCATTAATTCTGTTTTTAATTACGGAAAGGAAATTCCACATTTTTTGTCTTTTTTTTTCTAATTTGAGTTTAACTAAACCAACGAAAGGCGGGTAGGAGGCAACCGATTTAGTTGGTAATTGATTTCGCGTACTTCCAGATGATATAGAAGTTTATAATACATTTTTTCGTTATCTATGTAAAATTGTGGAAATTATAAATGAATTGGAATGAACTACCATTTTCACAACAAAATCCACAATAATTACTTGACTACAAGTATGGAGGGATAATGTAATTCACTCCATAACCAATTAGAGCGCGCTTGGGAATGAATTGCAAATTAGAAATAGTGAACGTAAATGTAATGGGAGTGAGACCTGCAAGAGTTCGTGCATTTCGGTTAGTTTGTTTATTTGCGTGTGCTTTTTTCTGCAGTCGTGTTTTGCGTGTGTGTGAGAGCGCGGGCGCGTGTGTGGGTGTTGAATGCGTGTGAGAGTATGTGTATGAACGTGGACATAAGCGAGTACGTGTTTGTGTAATAGTGGAGTTGCTCTTTATTTTTCATCCTTTTCTTACTTATTCAGTAAACTAGCGGGTAAACCGCACGAAGATCAAAATTTGGGACATCTATTCATTCTTGAAGAAAAATAACGCACTCACCTTTCATATACAAATTATTTTTCAGACGAAAATTGACCAGCGAGCATTCCTGTCCTCCCCAGAGGTTTTCTGTCTTTTGAGTTTTCCCCTCACTCACGAGGAAGGAATTCTGGGAGTGACTTCACGGAGGTTGGGAGGTGATTAGTTATGTAAATTAAGACAAATGACGAAGGACATATCAGTAATTTGTTGTTATATGTGTTTAAATGAATGAACTGACAATAAGTGAAACTTTGTAGTCACAATAAACAATATTAGTCATAACTAGGGAACGGATTTTCATGTAAATACATATTTTTACAGGGACAATATATCTGCATTCACAAATAGTTTTTAGACTTATCACGAGATTCTGAACGAATTGAAACCATTTTTATTTTACATATTTTTACATATTTTGGTATAATTACATTTTTTACATATTCTATCTACTGCTACATATTTTGTTACATTTTAATATATTTATAAGTCGAAAATGAACATTTCACTTGCGCGTTCGAAATATTTTACTTGGAAACTAACTTTGTTTCTGAAATATTAACAAAGTCCTGCAATGCACTTGTATTAATGCCAGACCTTCGCTATTAATTGTCAAACTTACTCCTCCGCTCCCTCCCCCGCGCCTTCTGCTTTTTGGGAACCGCATACTCAGGATCAAGGAGGAGCGGATGAATGTGAAGCAGAAGAAACTTCAACCACTGCTTACTCATGTTTCAAAGACACCATGCGTAACTTGATAAAAGACATTTTTCAGGTCATTATTTTACCGCTTTTCTGGAGTCGGGAAGGGGGGAGTATGCTCCCTTTAACCCCTCTCTTTCTATCACAGAGTACACGGTACTATTCACTTGAGCGCCGGCTCCTCGTAACATTGCATATACCGCAAAAATATTATACATCTCGGATGAAACTAGCAAATAATTGCTTCTGTAGATGTAGAACTTTGTTTCAGCCTATCTGAATCCATGTTAAGATCTGATAAACAACGTAGTGTACTCGGAAAACGCTTCATGAATGGAATTTTAAATATTAGAACGAATTTTTATTTCAGATATTTTATATTTTTTCCTACATATTTTAGAAAAGCTACATACATATATATGTACATATTTTGCTTTTTTTATTACATTAAAGTCCGTTCCCTAGTCGTAACTAACTTCGTGTGAAGCCCCCGGCTGTGCGGCGCTGAGTGGGAGGGGCTGGGGTGGGTAGGGGTGGGGTGATGGAGGACAGCGCGGGGTTGTGTCGCGTTCAGAGTCGGATTCAGGATTGGGGTCAGGGTCGCGGTGGAGTCGGGGTCGAAGCCGGGACCGACGACAGGATGGGATGGGGCGTGGGGAAAAGGAGGGAGAGGGGTTAATGAGGACCAGAGGAAGGGTCGGAAACGGGGTCTGGGTAGGTCGAGGTGGGCCGGGATGGGTTGATTGATTGATTTTTTCGTGTTTCCGGGTGCGTCAACTGCTTTGGTAATTCGTCCCGTTAGTGTAGTGCATGTTTTTCTCGGGAGATGACTGTGATTTTCCCTCGCTGGATGGCGCGATGCGGGGCCGACCTACCGTCGGCTAGTGGGGTCTCCCCCTAACCAGGACTGTCCCACCAGCGGGGCACCGCCCCAGCCGGGACAAGCTCTGAGCTCCCGACCGGTCTCCCGGAGTATGTGATAGTGTAGTGTATGTTAGTGTGTGTGTGTTTGTGTGTGTGTGTAAGGGGAGAGGATAGAATAAGGAGAGGATAGGATAAGGAAGAAGTAGGAAAGATCGCGCGCGGTCCGTGGCCCGTTTGGTAGGGTACTGCTCCGGCATTCGCCTGGTGTTGATCGGAGAAACCACGGCGGGTTGGGGATGGGCGGGGGCGGGAGGTGACGAAAAGAACGGGACGTGGAGGGAGAGTAAAGGACGAGAGGGATGAGGAGGAGCTCGGAGGGGCAGGGAGGGCTGAGGGGAGGAATGTGGGCAGGGGAAGGGTGGGGGGGCGGGATAGGCGGGGCGGGGAAGCGCGAGGCGGACCGACTTTTCCGTCGAACGCAGCGCGAGGCTTTCGCGCGCAATGGGCAAGGGGGGCCCCGGCCCCTGCGGCCGGTTTCTATCCCCTGGCCGGACCCGCCTTTTTCAGCGCGCTCTGCGTGGAAGGCCGCCTCCTTATCCGGAAGCGGCCGTTATGCTCGTTAGATTTCTTACGGCCTCTGCTTATGTATTACGCACGAAAAACGCGCGAGGAATTGCAGACGGACAAAGATTACCACATCAATCTAAAGACTGTTTAGGTAATTTTCTAAGATCCTACAATGCCTAAGAGTCCCAGGCATGAAACTAGCCTTTTACATGTCTCACGTCAATTTTTTAAAAGAGTACGAGTTCAAAAGCGAAATAAAATTAAGCAACTTTTCTACCTTCTTATGTTCTTCGTTCAGTTCGGAATAGAGTGCTGAGGAGAGGATTTCGTTGCTTGGGGGCAGAAGGGACGCAAAACCAATTCACGCAACTACGTTAATTAATATTCGCCCGTTGAAAAGCCACGTTTACTGGAGCATCAACCTACACTTGCGAGATATGATGTCTTTTGACGAGATCACTTTCGTTCACTCTGCTGCTGAAAACAAGTGGCGGTAAGTCTGGTGTATTGAAGGACTGTAACCGAGCTAAATTTATAGACTGTAATGAGGGAGCAAGATGGTGCACAGAGAGGGACATCAGGTTGAAACTTCGTCTGAGAGGTCACACAGACATCTTCTATCATAGTAATCTTTGTTCACAGGAATGTAATGCGCAACTTGTAATCGTCAAATAAGCCATGTTTGGCGCATACCACACGTTTCGTTGAGTGAGAAAATGCGTTTAAAGGCAGTAGGCATTCAGAGTGAATTGTATTTAAAAAATGAAGATATCGATCGTTATCATACGTATTCATTTGCTAAAGAATTGTTAAACAATCGGCGGTTAGAAAAATATTACGACTGGCTACTATTCATGCAGTCAACAATTATTACATGTATTTATTAAATTAAGAAGTAATAACCATACATAAATTAATAATGAAGGCATTTTGTTGAAATACCTGTGCTGTTTAAAGAAGGGGCATTCCAAACCAAACCTGCCATCTTGAATTGCCCACAAGTATAATTTTTTATTTTGAATATATTTTATAATGCCTGGTCCTGATCGATCATTTGTAATGTTCTCATTACTCCGTCTTCGTTATCCTCTTATTGTATCAAATGTTACAGGTAGTCATTAATGGTATTAGATTTTTTCTGTTACTTTCCGTAAGTATGCAGGAAGGTTCAAAACCTTGAGGAAACAGTTATTTAGATGCCTCTAGAACTCTATTTTAAGGTAGGAATATATAATTATCACTTTTAATGTGAATATCGGTTAACTCCGCCCACACTACATGTTATTCTCCGAGGGCCAGTCATATTTATTCCGGAGAGATTAACGTGTCTTTACGCACTATGAGGAACAGCCTCTTCGGCTGTGTCCATTGTTTTAGACAAGGTTGTTTTTTTTAATTTATTGGTTTTGATGGTAGGTACACAGATTAGTTGTTGACAACTTTACATACGTATTGATTACTTATTAACTAACTTAAAATTAACTTATAATTAACTTACAATTAACTTACAAACATTACAATGGGAGAGGAATCCCTAGTGGGTCCTCTAATCAGGTTCCAAATTGGCGAATTTGATGAGAAATGAATGGTAGGGGTATTTATTTGTAATTCTGCTTTGATGGATGGGATTTTTACCGAGTCTGATAACGGTTCGAGGTTAAATTCCTTATGAAGTTGGAGGTTGGATACGAACCATGGGGCATTAGCAATTGTTCTAAGAAATTGATTCTGTATTACTTGAATTCTGTTAATGTTGGTTTTGGAGGCGTTGATCCATATGGGGCAGGCGTACAGTAGTAGAGGTCTGTGTAACTGTTTTGAATATTAATATGGAGGAATTGAATGGTACCGAGCTATTTCTGTGAATTAGTGGTTTTAGCTGCAGTAATTTTATTTTGGCTTGAATTAGTTTGTTATCTATGTGTTGCTTCCAGTTTAGTTTGGTGTCTAGTTGAAGTCCCCGATATTTAACCTGTTTGTTGGGGGTAACCATTCTATTGTGTTATTGTTTAGTGTCATAGGAGTGGGTGGAGTGTAAGGTCTTAGTGTGAATATTTTGGCGAAAGTTTTACCTGAGGCCCAGCTATCCAACATGTGAAGGTATAATTGCATTCTGTTTCTAATTAGATTCATGGATGTTTCTGAAGAGAATATGGCCGTATCATCTGCAAATTGAGCTATTTGAATATTATGTACTTTAGGAAGATCAGCGACATACAAGTTGAATAAGGTCAGCGAAAGTGGGGAACAGACAAGGTTGTTAGCCATGAATTATAAACTATGAGGTGATAGGATCATCATGCGGGTTGAAAGGACAATCACAATTACGTCCCATGCCTACGCAGGATTCGAACCTGCAGACTCCTTAGCCCAGACGACGGCTGCCGCAACCGCCTGACCCACGGGGGCCGGCAATTATCACTATTATTATATAAAGATTATTATAATTCATATTTTTATGGAGATGTGAAGTGGAAGGGAGAAGGGGAATGCTGCTTTTTTCTATTTGCTTTCACATTTCAGATGGTGTTGGTGCTTAAATATAAAAAAAAAACGCTCCAAATTAAGAATGGAAGAGAGAGAGAGAGAGTGAATCCTGTGTTGGCGAAGCGTGACCTTGCGAAAGCGCGAAATAGCTCCGTAATTCCCCACGTAATATTCTGACTCCACAGCGCCCACTTCTCGGAGTAGCGGTTGCAGCACGACGTATTATGAAAAAGGAACAAAACTCGGGAGACCTGAAACTGGCGCCTGCTCGCGAGGCTGTGGAGCGGCCTTCGTGCAGTCTCTCTTCTTTTTTCCTCTCCTCTCCTCTCAGGTAGTTTTGCACGCTACGAGATCAATTGCCACTCATCGCAACGAGTATCGCAACATCTGAGGATTACATCAAATATTATGGCTTTACATTATAATTGGTACGACTTATACACTGAGATAATGTCTGGTGAATAGTTGTGCTTCCCATGTGACAGTTTCCAGAAGAAGGCTTCTGTAATTTATTACTTTAACACACTTCGCCGTACCACTCACCATGTTTTTCTTTTACTGTGTGGTTAATTTCTGCTGTTCTCATAGTTTGTAGTACGGTCTAAAAACGTGAATAATCAAGATTGGCGTTTGTAGCACAATCTTCGTGTTAAGAACCTCCTCTGACACGTTTTTATTTACTCCTCCGGAACAAAAAAAAAAGTTAAATTAATGCATTCTATACGCCCAAAATTCACACAAATGCTGTAATAATTTAATAACGCGTGATTTAAGTAGAGCTTTATTCACGAGGGATGAAGGTTATGTCCCAAGTGCAATAGCGCAAAAGACAATTCTCCCAAGGGAATGAACATCAGTTAAACCCCGCGTCGTACACAAAATTTTATTTTTAAACAATTTTCTTCAATAAAGCTCAGTTAAAACCCATGTCATACACAAAATTTTATTTTCAAAGAATTTCCAACACGCGTACAGGATTAGGTCATATTGGCTAATTACGATGACAAGTTACAGTTGTACTGACTCCAACCTTTAGGAGGCATGTAGGTCGCAGGAATAGTTGCAATCAGCTATTCTCATTTCAAAACTAATGCAAACATTAAGGTACTATGTTTCCGCTGAGCTGTTACTTTAATTCCGAAAGTTTTGAATACATATTTTAGCAAAAGTAAAATATGATTAAACTCTTACTATACTTGAGTTCAAAAATAAATATTTTTGTTCTGTTCATTTCAGTGAAGGACCCCTAAAATAGCGAAAGTCTATTCAATTATTCTCCCGCACACTTTGACGATAAGGAGGAGGGAAAATGCAAGGTCCTTCACGATTCAACATGAAACACGAGACAAATCTCTCTTCCTATGTCGATATTCCAAATAGTGATCCTCCTAACCGAGTCTATGATTCGACACATACGTTCAGGTGCGCGAAATATAAACTTGGAGTCAAAACATATTTAAATTTTAGAGATGGTCAAGAAATCCTAAAAGCATTCCTCAAAAGGCGTTGGAGACGATTGTACGTCACACCTGCTCCCGAGTACTTCGCGCAACCTCCTCAACTTTTTCCTCCCCCTCCGCTCCCCCTCGTTCCCATCTGCTGCAAGTTGCGGCGAGCGATGGCGCAACCCCAGACGTTGCAACAACCATCTCGGTAGCGCTTTGTGCGAGTGATTATACCCTGCCGTCGATGACCTTTCTCTTAGCGAAGGAAGAGACGGCTGGTCGGCGACCGGCTGCGGCGAGGCTGGCTGGCTGGGCAGAATCGTGAAGTTGGAAGAAGAAGAATAGAAGTCGGGCGCAATGTGGACAAAGAGGAAGTGAAACGACAACCTAATGAGTCATCGAAGCCACCGAGGGTCCCTAAGTGACACTGGCAGTCATAATATTGACGTTCGAAAATACAGCGCCATTAAAAGATGTATTTGTAGTTCTAAAAGTGATCAAATATGTAGGTAAATAAATCGCCCTCGAGCCTTTAGAACACGCATGAACCCTAAATATTTGCATGACATTGACCAACAATTCCCGGGTGAGGGAACAAACACACATTAGAGAGATATTTGAAAAACTTTTTTTTAATATTCATTTCCTTTGAAAAACCTGGTAATGCAGCAATCCGCAGTCATCGCCGTTGTGACGGGGTCCAACGGGTGAGGATGTTATGTGACGGAAGGAGTGATATGTCGGTCAGAATAACGTGATGGACACTGACGTGATGGACACAGTGACGAGAAAAACACAGACATGATGGACACAGGATGGCGTAATGATCACAGGGACACAGGATGAACACACGAACGTGATGAACACAGGAACATGATGAACCCAGAGACCTGATAAACATAGCGACGTGATAAACATAGCAACGTAAACATAGAACGTCAGAACATAGCAACGTCAGAACATGGCAACGTCATGAACACAGCAACGTCATGAACATAGCAACGTCATGAACATAGCATGACATAGCAACGTCATGAACATAGCAACGTCATGAACATAGCGACGTCATGAACATAGCGACGTGATGGACATAGCGACGTGATTGACATAGCGACGTGATGGACATAGCGACGTGATGGACATAGCGACGTGATGGACATAGCCTGATGTGATGGACATAGTGACGTGATGGACCCAATGTCATGGTAGACAGAGTGGATGGACGGAGAGACGATGGGATGGGTGTGAAATGATGGACGAGTGAGTCTAGACAGTTGCTTCAACAGCCAGGAAACGTCACGACTGGAAGGTGAACTACGTAGAGACGATCATGACCGCACCAGGGCGGATGCAAGTGCAGCGGAATGTCAAGAGGCACACGGCCTGCCCCCAGCCAGCAGCTGCTGCTGCTGCTGCTTAGGCGCGGGAGCGGGGCGGGGGCGGGGGCGGGGCGGGGCGGCGATTGGCGGAGGGGGCTGTCCTCGTCGCCGCCACCGCCGTGGGCTTTCACCACGAGGCGCGGGCCGCAGAGGCGCTCCGCTCCGTTTTGTTGGAGCGCTCCTCACCGCGCGCGCGCACGTCGCCTGCAGCTCCCGCTCGCCCTGCTCGTCTCGCCCGGCGCCGCGTCGCGCTGCGTCGCCTCACACGTCACGTCGCGGCGGGAAAGAAGAAACACCGACACAGGATGACGCCGTCGTGGTGAGTGCCTCATTTTTACGCTACAGTCGTGTTTATTCGAGTCCCGGTTAGGTGAAGCACTCGTAAAAAAAATAGCATAATAATCTACTGAAAATGGAACACAGCCGTGCATAGATTAGTTGCTTCAGTAGTGCCGAGCCGGTGAGTGTGGTAACCTATGACGTTACTGATTTGAGGAATATCGGGACGTGCTTGACGCAACACCACCGCGCTCAAGGCAGACAAAAGTTATCCTAAAAAAGCATAAAGACAGCAATCATAAAATATTTTTTCTGAACATAACTTTATTCTTGTACGGGAAAACACATAACATGTTTACTTTTAATCAAGTTTTTCTTAATTGTGAAAGTACACATAAACACAATTAGAATAGTATTAAACAACATTAAATTGTAAATTTACCTCGTTTTTTCGCTACTTTACCAAGTGAAGTTAGCATATCTGAGTGTTTCCTATCCGATGGATTGCGTACATATCAATCCGATATTGTAAAGTCTCAGTCCCTGTATATTACATTGGATAGTCGCGAGTTTAGTGTACTCTTATTCTTTGTATTCATCCGTAAGACATCGCTTTTTAAATATCGGGTAATAAAAGGCCACCACATTGGATTGATTGGCGTTTCCGGGCACGTCAACTACTACGGTCATTATTCCCGTTAGATTAGTGAATGTTTTACAGCGGGAGGTGGCGGTGTTCCTCGCTGTGAATGGTGAGATCCGGTACCGGTCTGCACGTCGGCTTCCGAAGATTTCTCCTTCCAAGTATCTGTTTCCAAACTCCAAACACACATCTGGTTTCCCGAAAGGTGTCGTAGAGCGCTGCGTGTAGGTGTGTGTGCAAGTAAGGGATGAGGATAGGAAAAGAAGAAGAAGAAGAAGAAGAAGAAGAAGAAGAAAGGAAGGAAGGAAGAAAGGACGAACGGACGGACAGACGGACGGAAGGAAGAAGATCGGAAGGAAGGACAGATCGCGCGCGGTCCGTGGCTCGTTTATTAGGATACTGCTCCATCCTTGCTATGTAGCTACTGTCGAAAATCCGCCACCGTTGGAACTTCGATCCAAAGAGCCCTTGTCAGATTCGCTGCAGAAACATCGGCTGAACTTAGCCGAACCTATATTCAAAGTGATGAAAATTGAGTCTACATTTCGATATTTTCTGAAATAATCTTGAGTAAACATCAAACTACCTCGTATGATTAATGAAAATGTTAAAGAGAAAAAATAATTAAGTTATCCTTTCGAGAAATATTTGAAAAGTAGTAGTAATGGTTTCTTATCAAAAAAGTAGATAATAAGTAAAAAAAATAAAAATTTCGAATTATATTTTTTCCTTTCATTCTCTAAAATAAAATAAAATTTTAATGTCTTCCAAATTCTTTTACCCTCGTTTCTAGTTTTGCATTTGAACATATACACATCGCACACTCCAATTTTGTGCGTCTATATAAATCATTGCAGTAACGGACCATAAGCGAACTGAGAGGATGCTGAGGAAATCTTCTGGGCAATAGTCATGAATTTGTAAGCATAACACAAAGCTTCACAAAAAGAAATATTGGTAACTTGTCAACGCATCAATAAATGACGAGTTTTGTGATAAATGAATTGACGATTATCTCTATCGGTCTTCAGGGAAATTTGATCATCCCTAGTTGTCCAAGAGCGTCAGAAAGGGATTATAGGGGTTCAACAGGGCAGGACAATATTGGACAGGGCGCAGCAAGACTGTGTAAAGAAGGGCTGGGTAGAACAGGGTAGAACAGGACAAGACGGGAGGGCAGGGTGGTGCAAAGTATAGGAAAGGGGTACGAAGTTAGTGTAGGATACGGTACGGTACGGTACGTTAAGATAAACTAAGGGGGGTGGAGGTTAGGATGTGGGATGGAACAGGGCAGAACGGGACGGGAGGGTCGTGGCAGGATGGTAGGGATGCTGGCGGAACGGAGAACGTAACGGAGAACGCAACGGAGAACGCAACGGAGAACGCAACGGAGAACGAACGGAAAGGGGAGAAGAGAACGCGGAAAAACGGAAACGAACGGAGAACGCAACGGAGAACGCAACGGAGAACGCAACGGAGAACGCAACGGAGAACGCAACGGAGAACGCAACGGAGAACGCAACGGAAGAACGCAACGGAAAACGCAACGGAGAACGCAACGGAGAACGCAACGGAGAACGCAACGGAGAACGCAACGGAGAACGGAACGGAGAACGGAACGGAGAACGGAACGGAGAACGGAACGGAGAACGGAACGGAGAACGCAACGGAGAACGGAACGGAGAACGCAACGGAGAACGCAACGGAGAACGCAACGGAGAACGGAACGGAGAACGGAACGGAGAACGGAACGGAGAACGGAACGGAGAACGGAACGGAGAACGGAACGGAGAACGGAACGGAGAACGGAACGGAGAACGGAACGGAGAACGGAACGGAGAACGGAACGGAGAACGGAAGGAGAACGGAACGGAGAACGGAACGGAGAACGGAACGGAGAACGGAACGGAGAACGCAACGGAGAACGGAACGGAGAACGGAACGGAGAACGGAACGGAGAACGGAACGGAGAAAGGAACGGAGAACGGAACGGAGAACGGAACGGAGAACGGAACGGAGAACGGAACGGAGAACGGAACGGAGAACGGAACGGAGAACGAACGGAGAACGAACCGAGAACGTAACGGAAAAGGACGAGAAGGCGGGGCGGTGAGGGGAGGAGGAGGAGGAGGAGCGGCGGGACGACGGAGCGGCGACGCGCCGCGGCGCGCCGGGTGCGGGCACCTGTTGCGGGCTGGCGGTGGCCGTGCGGCCAGGCGGCCGGGTTTTTTGCGCGGTTGAGCCGGCGCGGATGATCGTGCACACGTGCGCTCGTGGGACGTGCGTCACGGCGCTGATGAGGTGCCACGCACAGCGGCAACGACCGCCTCAAGCCTCGCAACGGACTCGCAATTGCGCTGTCGCTCTCGGCTTCAAAAAACTACATCGATTGCGGCACTTGCAGTGATACATTTACATATGTAATGACTATGATGGTTATAGACTTCCACTTGGATGTGCGATAAATTATTGTTTTAATAATTTTATGTTTTGTTTTGATGAAAAGTACATAACAAAATCATGAGTAAGGCATAATGGGAAAGTATTACTACGTTAGGAAGATATGTCATTATGAGAGAGAACCAAAACAGAAAGATCAAATGTGGTGGAAAAAACGCGTATTAGAAACAAACCTGGAATGAGATTTAAATTAAACGTTATTCTGAAATTTCAGTAAAAATTAAAACGAACCACTGGCTTTACGACGATACCAATCGTTAGCAGTCCGGAACAATAGTTCCGGTCTCTTTTTCACTATTCCTGTCATTAGCGCACTACAAAACTATTATTATTGTTATACATTGTAGAATTATCATTACATTACTATTGCATTACAAGTTATATTAGAATTAAACTTTTCCAACATCATTAGACTGCTCATTAAAATTAAAATGTGATACGTCAACGATCTGTCGGAATGTGACAGGAAGGATATGAACACGGTTTACGGACACATCCCGAACGATTTCTAATTTTTCATTTGCTTTTGACTAATTATTAAAATCTTGTAGACAATACATTCAAATGTGAGTCCCTTTCTGCATTTTATAATATTTTTTTGTTGTTGTTGTTGTTCATTTTCGAAAGTGGTCGATTATCTCAAAATTTAAAAAAATTAATTGATTTTATCTTTCTTGTATTCAGGTTACATTTCCTGGGTTTTTTTCTTTTTTCACGAAATAATCTATAAAAGGTTGCATGTATATGTTAGAATCGAAAATCAGGACGAGTTTCCTCTATTTATGACATTAATATTATTGATTGCCGCGGATTTTGCCACGAATAAATAGTTACTAGTATACAAATTCAGGTAGTTTGGCACAAAGTATTAAGCTACAATTTCTGAAACATTAACCATTAATTTTTATAAAACATTGAAGATATATGCAAGTATTTTTGCAAATAATTTATAGAGAGAAAATTTTGCAAAATTTGAAGTTGTCATCCTACATTCCTTTTACCTGCAAAAAAGTATTAGTAATTTCATCACATTCATACCTCGTACCATCGAGTGGTTTCAGGGAAATACAATCAGGGTAGAAAACACATTTTATGGTATGTTACTCCTTATTGCTAAATGTTACACGTCCTGGAAAACAATTTTCCTAACAGTGGACTTACGAAACGGTCTATGTCTGCAACTATTATTCACACCTCCGGGTGACAAGCCACACCGAAGGCCCTTGGTTTCTTATTAGGGGAACTGACCTTACCCCAAAGCCGGCACATGCCTTTCCGGCTTGTTCTCACCCCTCTCAGGTTACACTAATCACCGAAAGACTGGCATCTGAATACGCCGGAGCCTGGAGCGGTCCGCCCTCCCAGCTCGGAGGTACCAACTTTCCGGGTGGGTAACGGAGCCGAACGGAGCACCATTCACAATGAGACGCGACAAGCCTCTGCTCAATTTCCTGTGAGTTGCGGGTCCTGCCACGACGAATCCAAGGCCCCATTCGGGGCCACCCGGTTCCAGAACCGGGCGACTCGCAACCTCCAACCAGATTGCTCACTGTGCCCGTCTTATCACTAATGACCTGACGCCGAAAATCTGGGCGGGAGATTCCCATTCCCCGCCAGGACCACAACATATTGTTTGTTTGTTTGTTTGATTGATTGATTCATATTTCCGGACGCGTCAACTGCTCTGGTCATTAGTTCCGTTAGTGTAGTACATGTCTTTTCTCAGGAGATGGCGGTGATCTTCCCCCGCTGGATGGCGAGATTCGGCACCGACCTACCGTCGGCTAGTGGGGTTCCCCCTAACCAGGACTCTCCCACCAGCGGGGCACCGCCCCAGTCGGACAAGCTCTAAGCTCCCGACCGGTCTCCCGGAATATGTACTAGTGTAGTGCATGTGTGTAAGGGGAGAGGATAGGACAAGGAAGAGGAAGGACAGATCGCGCGCGGTCCGTGGCCCGTTTGGTAGGGTACTGCTCCGGCATTCGCCTGGTGTTGATCGGAGAAACAACGGAAACTACCGATCAGAGCAGCCGGCCGCTAGAATTCTCCTCCAGACAGCGACTGAATTCGACCTAACTGAAAAGCTAGTGTCGAAAATCCTGCCGCCGTCAGGACTCGAACCTAGGACCTCCCGGTCTGAGCAACATATTGTTGGAGACCCAATCCCATCCGCGCGAAATTTTCCAAACAAGAAGAAACACATTTGGTTTAAATGGTCTTATATAATTTGTCTTAACGTAATTCTTCTAGTCGGCTCTTATATAAATACTTTTTCACATATCAAAAGAGCATGTTTTGTGTCTCGCGTTACATGGATGACTCAAACTAAACGTCTAAAATTCGGGGGCATGGATTACGGTCGAAAATGATCAGTTATTGCCAATGAACATGCTACACAAGTCACGTTTGTTCCTCACTGTTGCAAAACGAACTATTGTCCGGCAGGTAAACGAAATGAATTTGATTGCATTTGTACACGACCTACTAAACATCAGTGCCTCATTAGTTTCCTGGCCATTAAGGGCAAATGTCACATGTGAAACTTCTGTATGTGATATTTTCCACTACAAGTTCACTGACAAAATGTGATAATTTTCGATTCTTGCATATTCCAAAAGTTTGTATCATTTACCATGTTTACTATCAATGGTTGCCCTTAATGATTATTATTTTTTTATTTTCGTGATATTTACCCATGACATTAACGTTTCTATGCCTTAGGAGCCAATAACAGCTGTATTCCTCCCAAAAAAGTATGGTTTTTTATTTTACCATGCACCGCGATTGAATATTGTCGATCTAACGTCTACGTATTGAATAGATAACGTGTTTGGTTTCTTCACATAATTCCAATTATTACCGCGTAGGTCAACGGAGTAATCCTATTATTTAAATGCAGTATATTTGTTACATCGGTAATAAATTTATTGAAATTCACAAAATCGACATAATTCGTTAATAATCTTTTAATATTTAATCCTTATTTTATACGTGAGACGGTAGGTAGCGCTTGTGAATTTATCGGTAAATTTAGATCCCCTCATTACCTTCAAAAAGTTACACCAGGAAAGTTACATTCTCTATTGTGTATAATACATACCAAAATCAATTCAAAACAAAATTGAGTGTGTACCTCTTAACATCAAGTTAATGTAAGAGAAATAGACAGGAGAAAAACTCTTAGAAACATGAAATGCAGATAATATTTTTAAAAAGCCAATACAATTATTAATATAGGTTTTCCTGTAACATTGGTTTTTAAAGTACACTGGATTCTATTATTAAATACGAAGCTTTATTTACAATTTTTATTTCAAAACAAACGAGCGTTTTCATTATTTATCCTCAAATCCCTAATAAATGAGCACGAAATGACTAAAGTGGGAACAAAGAACCAATTTAATCTCTCACGCCTTTTCACGGCATGGAATTAAAATTCTTACTGTTTAATTACAAATTGGATGCAAATACGAACGAGAACGCGGGGAATTTTATTTCCGCGCCAGACATTCCACTCCAAATGCAAGTAAATTAAGTGTCTCGTATTCCACAAATTCCTCTCTATTTTGGCAACAACTGCACACGGCGTTGGACGATATCACAGAGACGACACGGCTTTTCGGTCGGGACATGCAAAATGTTGTAACAGAGGACAAAATGAAATTCACGATTACATTTAAAGGATATTAAATTTGCGCCACATTTTTATTTTAGTAATACAATGTGAAGGTATTGAATATATTTAGCCTTATTTCAAAATTGCTTCTAAACGTAAGTAAAATATTCAAGTACGGGAATTTTTTCAATACATTTATAAGATCTTAATGAATTATAAACGAAAAATAATTTCAAATTCTTCTGAGCGGAGAAGTCGTTTTATATCCCACATTTCTTCTGCTTAAAAACATAATAATGGAAAAATGTTAAACTTTATAAGACAAAGTTCCAGGTATCTCTCCCAGCGGGACGCTGCCCCAGTCGGGACAAGCTTTAAGCTCCCAACCGATCTCGCGACATGTGTGGTAGCGTAGAGCATGTAAGTATCAGAGTGTGTAAATAAGGTGTGAGGATAGAACAAAGAAAAGGAAAGATCGCATGCGGTCCATGACCCGTTTGTTAGGATATTGCTCCGCCATTCGCCTGGAATTGATCGGAGGAACAAATGAAAACAATCAGATCAGAAACACTAGAATTCTCCAGACAGCGGCTGAATGCTTTAGATTCCTCAGATTAGCAACACATGACCCATGGTTCATCTCTAACGCCCAACTTCATAAATAACTGAATACATCACCGATCATCAAACATATTGCCCATCTTTCCAATAATTTTTACTCCAACCTAAATACAATTAACCGAGCCGTCCACTACAACCTGGCCACTGTAAATGACTTCCCTACTAGAATTAAGAATAGATTTCCTTCCGAAGCGTTCTTGAACATTTTCTCTTCTAATTATTCATAGTAGGGGCTCTTGTAGTTTCCTACACCTATCGTAAGGTAATTTCCAATCACTCAATAAATAAATTATATATATATATATATATATATATATATATATATATGTAAAGCGGCTGAATGCTACCAAGCCATCTAGCTGGAGTCGAAAATCAGCCACCGTCAGGACTCAAACCCCAGGTCCTCGCGGCCAGAGTCGCTGTAGAGTCCGCGGCTCGGAGCTAATCTCAGCCGGTGAGCGCGACTTAAGATTTCACCAGGTGAGCTACAGCGCGGTGACGGAAGGCGCGCTCCCTCGGACAGCGATTGCCCGCTCGTTCTTACGAAAGGTGTCACACGAGTTTACTGATCAAATACATTTATTATCTAACCACTTCACCCTCTGCAAATTCTTAAAAATTATCTTAGAAGTTGCATATCAATGCATTTCCGGTACATCGAGAATACCAGTAAAAAAAGGGGGGTAAACAGCGGCCTCCAGAATTAACTGCATTTAAAGGAAAATTGAATATATTAAAGAACGAATGCTACATGTATTTAACAATACTTTATAGGCTTTTCCTGCATCCTTTTCTGTTAAAATATTTTCACTTTTTGAGCAATAGCAACTACAAATATTTTCTATTCTTGCGATCCTTTCCTACGGGACATAGACGGTCCTATCCACTGTTTAAGAGCCAGTTCAGATTGGAAATGTTACTCCGATTGCACAATTTGTTGTCTACATCTACAGATACTAAAATAAATGGTATCGTAATTAAGAGGAGACCTGGCTGCGAGAGAATCCCGAGTTTTCATGAAGGGATTACTCATGGGGTCGTCTTCGATTCGTTTTGTAAACATTCATAAACTTTGAAAGGCGAAATTATCACTTAGGTTTAAGAGACGTTCTAATCATAAAAAAAACTAAAAGATAAAACGGTAACTCCTTACCTAAACAAAGGTAAAGGAAAAAACTGCGCGCTGGGGTCTATATCATTGGTATGTTACTCTTAAATTATTCATGTTCCATTCATAAGACTGTTATGTACCTTCTAAGCCTCCTTGACTCGTCGAGTACTCTTTAGTTTAACAAGACTTCTTGAACGTAAAGTTCACAACGTACAAAGCATGCAACACGCTGTATCCGTGAGAATATCAAGCAATTATGTGTTAACTCCTCAAGGACATCGTGTGAATCTCACAAATGGTAGACATTGGGTATTTTCACGTCTGTGAAACAATTAGAAAGAGACGCTGACAGAATTATGGTTGTCTTTGTATATTCTGCGAATGAAATACAGTCATAATTAGGGGGCGGATTTCTATGACAAGTCATATTTTTTAAGCAAATATATATTTTGGCTTTCTGTTTAATCTAAAAAGCCAATTAAACGGTTTGTATAAATTAACAAATGCCTGAAAAATTCCAACGTGTTGGCTTTGCGTAATTCGCCGTTTTCTAAGTTTGCTCACCCCTTCTTCCCGACCATCGGAACTTGACGTAGCATCGCCGAATACGGCGTGCTTCCGAGTGCCCTCAAGATTATTCTCGTACGCGAAAATCTGATGTTCCCTGCATTCAGGGATCTAGAACCGTTTTACAGAAACTAGTACTTTTGCTTCAGTGTTTCAGTTGCTTTTAATATGCTTAAGACGAATGTCTCAGTTAGTGATAAATTACAAAGTTTTGTTCGCGAGCTTGGTGAAAGCTATTCATTAAGTCATATTCTGAATTTTATAGTTCAAATTTTTATGTTTTTAGATCATAAATACATACATATTTTATACACAGAATTCCGCCTCTAGTAATAATAATACACAAAAAAATATATTTCTGTAAGAATATTAACATTGATGATAAAAGAGCAGTTCAAATCAGTTTAATTAATACACTTCACATTTCAAATAGACTCTCTCTAAACACTCTTAAAACTAGGAAAAATATTTATTTAGAGCCTGTGTACACATAACGCGATAATGTTTCGTGTACACATAACACGAAACTGAAATCAGACGCGCGTTCCTACTTCACAAATCTATTGTCATTCCCAAAATGATCAAACATCTCAAAATGAAAGCATCTAGAGTCGTGAAGCCATACAAATCCTCCAAATTCACCATTACATAGAAAAAAATTTCACAATGTACGAAAATCCCCGAAGAATCCTAAATTAGTGCAACGAAATTGTGCCCAAGATGGAAAGAGAAGTTTAAAAGAAGCTACATGCGGAAACTGTAGAAAGAGGTCTGCGAAGGGAACAATACCATGGAAGAGATGAGCGGTGAAAGCCATTCATTAGTCAAGTGAACAAGAAGATCGCCTTCAGTGCATAGAATTCTCTGTGAATTCGTGGTGAAACTAAAAGAATCGAAATTCGTTGTGTCATGTGGTCTTTTCTAAAGAATGAGCGATAAAATGTGACAGAAGAAGAATTAGAGAATGAATCCGACAAAGGTACTCCCGACGATGCTTCTTGATGGAGGAAACGTCTTTTCAGATTATACGTCACAGTGACACCGCAAAATTAGCATTTACTGAACAGACGAACAACGAGTATTTGTACATAATAAAAGACTCCTACCATATTCTCCACTTATGTCAGCAACAGTTTTACTAATTCTCTCATATTAAATAAATTAATTAGTAAATAAACCTTTATATTAATAATTAAAACTCAAAATTCTGTCGTTTGATAATTTACGAGAATATCTCAAAGCATGTATTATGCAGTTGTGACATAGCACAACACACATTTCTCTATTTCTTCACCGCCTTCTTACACGGCAGATCTTAATAGCACAAAAAACCTTCCGAGAAAATTGTCCTTCGATCATTGTCTCGGACAATCTTATTTGAAGAAGATTCGAAAGTGTTTCTGGCAAAACTAAGGGAATCCAGAACCTGAATAACAAAGGCCACGGAACAGAGTGAAAGATTCGAAAATCAGACGAGTTTGCAAAGGAACAATTTATTTTCCAATTTTGCTAACTTTCTTTAAATTTGCTTGTGTCCAAATTATTATATTGAAACAGGAATTGCTTCATTATTTCATACTTCCATCATCATTAGAAATGTCCCAAAACTGAACTACTTTCAATAAATTAAAAGGAAGAAAAAATTTAAAGAACTCCCCCCTCAATAATTAAATATCACAACACATTATAAATAACGTTTCCGTTCTCAATGTGCTGTTTGCGGTGTATTTGATGACTGTAACAAAACACGCAGCTAAGAAGCCAAGAAAGGAGAGCGGCCACTTCGCGGCCAAGGCCGAGCTTTCATAGGAAAACGAAAACCAACACCAAGAGCGGGTCACGGACAAGACACCACGTGTACTGCCTGCGATTTCCATAGTTTCGTAAATCGTACTTTCCCTCCAGGCAGCCTGCGTTCATCGGAGCGATCCAAGAGACTGCCTTCCCGTTATTCGCCAATCCGGCATGCGTGCGCTACGGAGCTAGCGTCGTGTTGAATGGAAAGAAAGTTTCGGTGAATCAATAGATTGGAAGACAGGGCTTCACGGCATGTAAGCAGAGGCCTCCAGAGGGTGGGGCAACTGATTGTACTTCCCCCTTCCACACACTTAAGTGGAACGCTAAAAATTTATATAATTTACATTTGATTTATACATTTTTTTTACATTTACATTTTTTATACATTTTATTTATATAATTTACATTTCATTTAATACATTTTTGAGAAAAATGTATTAAATTTGAGAAAAATGTTTTTGAGAAAACCGTAGTTGAAATATGATTCACTTCACAATATCTTAATAATTAATAATAAGAAATACGGGGAACTTCAGTTGAAAATAAGCGATGGATCTACTGCCCCAGGCGCCTTGATTTCTGTGGGTGCCCTTGCATGTGAGTGAGTATGAGCAATCAGTGTTTCCGTGAGCGTAAACTACTATAGACCTTAGACCCGTAAGTGTAGAGCATGAAACAGGAGGAGCGAGTCAGTGTTCCTCGCTGTATCGTGAAATTTGGCAGTGTTCTGCACATCTGATTGCGGTTTTCATTATACCAGCTAATAGCTCTTACCCAGTGGGGTTCTGCCCGAGTCGGGAGATCCGCTCTTTCTTCGTTTCTGTCAAACCTTACCCAGTAAACGTATCGGTTGCTGCACTGTTATTTTCGCAGATGAAAATAATGTACTTCTAAGTAACATTTTATAATGTTGTCTTCTGTTATTTCTCTCGCCATTATACAAAAGGATTTTGTCCTCTGGTATGCATAAGAAAATAAATACCGTTCTGCGCACACATACAACGTCACTTTCTTTCCCTCCAGCTGTCAACAACAAAACTTTTTTCAAATATATATAAATTATGTAATTACATTACAACCTGAAAACATGTCATGACGCAGTGTCTTGCTTTCATAAACTATTACAATCAATGTTAATCGAGTAATTTAAGAGGCGATCAAAAACGTTAGACGTGTACGAGAAAGTCCACCACAATTCGACTACCAAGACGTGTGTTTATCTGGTCGTATCCCTTAACGGAATTAATGAACGAATTCACCCACATCTTACGCATCGATACCCAAGGACAAGAACGAACGGGGTCAGGCCTTCCCCTCGCCAGAATACCAATGGACTTATTTCATCTTCTTTTTTCTTCCTTGTTTTATTTTTGTTTTGTTTTTGTTGTTTCTTTCAACATACTGGTAGGTGTTATTTGTTACATTTCTTTGGCTCTTACTTAAAGATAAGGGGAAAACATTTCAATACAAAATATAATAATAATAATAATAATAATAATAATAATAATAATAATAATAATAATAATAATAATAAATGGGTTTTCAAACATTGGATCTCACACTAGCCACACGAACAACTAACGATGCTCTCCATCAAAACCCTCCCTCCACCAGAAATCGATGACAAATTCAAAATTGTCCTTTTAAATGATTTATATACTTTCCTTACAACTTTGCGTTGAATGAAACAAATTAATGTTTACATATTGTAAATCGACAGTTGGAAAATATATTCCACAATTGAGGCATACAGTTTCAAAACTTGTCGTAACCGTTTTTATAAAAATAGCCTTTTTGTTACATGAGTAGTCCACGTCACTTATCAAATCCCATAACTCGAAAACTTCCTACACATGTTTTATTCCCGTGTAAATGCATTGCACATTGTTGTCAGTCAGTTATCTGAAAGTATACTCAGCTAGAAAAGATTATTAACGAAGAGAAATTATGAGTATTCCATGCGACTATTAAAACAATCCCGCACGATACATGTATGCCAGCTAATTAAACACCATTCATTATAAAACGTTTTATAGAGTATAATATTCTAGTAATTAGATTTCCTTTACCAGAATATAAATGCAACTGTCAAGTTGACAGTAAATTATATAATTATAATTAGATTGCTAATTTGACTGAAATTATATTCATAATCAACAATACAAGGTGTAATGGTCGTCCAAACCGATAAATTCTTTGTATAACACTATGTTGAAAAGAATATTCGTTTCTCTCTAAAAGATACGAATAGTTGCGATTCTATTCGAATATCTTTCCTACTTCTAAAGTGTTACATTTGTACATGTCATGTCTGAGAAAAATTATCGAAGTGACTTCGCAATTTAATTAGATGGCAACCGTTTATCATCGATCTTACTACTTTATTCCCACATTTACTATGGTTTGTTATTATTTAACCACCCTAAAACAAATTAATATTGATTCTGAGTATTACATATTCTTTGAACAATTTATTCGTTCCTTTATCTAACCGATTGTACTAGTAAGATGTTCAGTAACACGATTGTATCATTTTTGGCTTTCCAAACGTGAAAAGTTTTTGTTAAGAGCTGAACTCATTTAATTTATATAATAACAAGGTCACTTCACACGATTATAGCAATTGTTATTAACTTCATGCAGAATAGCCGGTCCGCAACTTCTTTCTTAGAGCATTTCTTACCCACACACAAGAATAAGGCATCACGTTGTGGAACTGTAATGTACATGCAGCCAAGAGAGACCAAGTCAGTGAAGAAGCATAGTTTATATTCGAATTTATGCGCGTCACAGTCTCAAACGAGCGTCGTAGACTCGAGAACTTCTCGTTAGACGCTGTATCACATTCGCCATGGTTAGAAGAACTGTAAAAATGTCCGCAAGATGAGCCAACATCAGCATTTCTGAAACTTCAACTCGTTCCCTTCAGAGGCAAAAACGAAGTCGAACTTGGAAACGAACTCTAAGAAAAAATATTTTTTGTTCATGAATGCTTTTATGACAATAATGACACTTAATATTTACGTTGTAATATTACCGTGGTATTTAAATCAAGAATCATATGAAGACATTATTCTTGTAAAATGTAATTATAATAAACGAAAAAACAAAAGGCTTCCACAATTAATACAATGTTCTAATTCTAGTCGCTTAAATATACGATTCTCGTATACCGCAACCGGTTGAAGCATTCGAGATTACACGAGTACACATTTACTCATTTAGATCATCTAGTAAACAGGAAAGGGAATAAATTATGTATGTAGTGTAAAGTGGATTAATTTTATGGTTGTACTATAATTGACAAACTTAAAACCCAACCTTTACGAAACTGGGATCAGTTCTGTGCCAAGAGTTATTAGAAAACAAGTGATCCACGGCTCACTATTAATATCAATCACTTTCGTAATGTAAGTAATATTGAAACCAATCATTGTTCAGCAATTACCACCATTAGTACCTCACCTTTCGCAAGACGAAAAATCACATTGAAATGAAATTACATTTCATGAGATTTTTTACAAAGATAAAACGACGCAAATTACTCTGTCTAACGACTTCTTTTGACAAATTATCCAATATGTATTGTAATAAAATTCTTAAGTTGTAAGTAACTATTTCTTAAAACTGTTTTGACACACTTAACACAACCGAACAGTGAAACGAAAAGACGCTGTTAACGGCCGGCGTCCGTTAAAAACAATAGAAACAAATGTGTTGGAGGTTAAGGTGGCGGATGCGTACTCCTACTACAAGAAGTGGCATTTCATGATTATATGATTTTCTTCTTATAAGAGATGTTTTTCAAAAAGTATTGAACGACACATGGGCAAAATAAATGGGTGTTTTTGTTGTTGTTTTTACTGTTTAACTATTATATCTCCGCCCTGGTCTGCATCTTGCACACCTTGCTTCACCTGGTCATGTCCCGAACATGTCCACACACACAAACTCTAACTAGAAACTTCTTGGCATGTATTGGGAAGCTTTGTCATTGAATGAACGGTGTCGAAAATCTCGCACCAGAAGTTTTGACACTGACTGGAAGCCTCCAGATAATTTTCTTGCTATTTGGACACCATGAGATGGCACATTGCTAAACTACTCATATGGACAATCTTCTGTATCGTTGTTACGGTAGAAGTAAAAATTCATAAAAGTATTTGTTTTCAAAATATATTAATGTCTATGGTCGTACGTCATTTTTTAGAGTAGTTGCTTAGTTTGTAGTATTCCAGGCCTTTAAACGAGAGTAACTCAAACATTTCTTCGATATTGATTCAGTACTTTCAATTTTAATTAATTAAATTAAATAATTATTTTGGTATTCAGACAACACACTTTATACATGATCTGGGCTGTCCGGGTGACGTCGCGTCGAAGGCTGAGGTGCCGACGTTTCGACCAGTACAGTACAGCGTACCAGACCAGTACAGTACAGTACACCAGTACAGTTTCGCGCAGTACAGCCCTGAAGAGGACCGCGATATGTCGGTCGAAACGTCGGCACCTCAGCCTTCGACGCGGCGTCACCCGGACAGCCCAGATCATAATTCTGGCCGCGGAAGTTTACGATATCACACTTTATACATCCTTTACTTTATAAACTTTATACATTGTACAAATGCACTAATTCGTTGTTGTGTGAGAAAATATTACAATATATGCAAATTATGAGAGTGTTTTAAAAAAGTATTATTTTTCTCTTAAACTGTCAGTTAATTTATTACAGAATATTCCTCAAAACTGCAATCCAAGGGAAAAATGTTTGCGGAAACAATACAAACCCAAAAACTATTAAGGAAAATTACATTAAGAATTACGCCAACATCTGAGAAAATACTCGGCGAATCCTAACAAGAGAATTTCACAAAGAGCTTGCCATTAGAAAGGTAGCGTGCCTCAAAGCGGAAAGTTAACGACTATCCTTGAACCACGAAGGTCGATTTCGGTAGCCAGAGCAAGGGGGCATGACACTGCTTGACGCGTCTTCCATAACTTCATCGTACCCGTAATTCGTTACTTCTGTAACATTCTGCATACTGCCCTGTAACATAACATTTGCCATTCTTTCTATTCTAATTTTTCGTGGTTTCTCCGATCAACACCAAGCGAATGCCAGAGCACTACCCTAAGAAATGGACCACGGACCGCGCGCGATCTTCACTATCTCCTCCTTGTCCTTTCCTCATCCCGTTCATACACACACACTCACACACACACTCTCATACACACACACACACACACACACACCACTATCACACATGTCGGAAGACCAGTCGGGAGCTTCGAGCTCGTCCTGGCTGGGGAGGTGCCATCGCGGTGAGAGATACCTGGTTGGGGAAAACCCGAAGCCGACGGGTAAATGGATGCTGGATCTCGCCAACCAGTGGGGAGAGATCACCGCCACTTCCCGTGATAAAAACATGCAATACACTTACGGAACTAACAACTTTAACCGTTGACGC